>JAJJWX010003484.1:0-1200000 GCA_023529315.1 Papaver bracteatum | reverse complement strand
TGGCAATTAAGCACAAGTTCAATTAAGAACTCTCCCCCATAAAATGTCATTCCCGAAAGAACAACAAGAGCGTCCTTAGTTTCACAAGAAAAGAAGAATTTCTTTGGACATTAACAAATCACATAAGAATATGAATTTGTATCCAAAAATATCAATTAAATTAACTACAAGAGAACCCATTGTTAATTTAATCGGAAATGCTCACATAAGAAAACTTATGGAGCCGCACAGTATTTACATAAAAATATGGATCAGGGAAGATCAATGCTGCAGAATAAACAAAGATTCATTCTATTTTTCATCACTATTTGCACAATGACATATAATAGACTTTAATCTTTGTAAACAAAAGTTCATCTTATCTTCCATCAATATTTGCATAATGACATAATAGGCCTAACTTTTGTTTGTCAAAATTTCGTTCAATCTTTTATCAATACTTTCATACCGACATATGAAAGACTTAACTTTTGACCGCGTATGGGACAATCAAAGTTCACGGGCACAAACATACATATCCCATAACAAGTTGAAATATATAAAACCATAAAGATTGATACTGCAAAATCATCTTCCAAATAAACTTTAGAAATTAAATAAATAAATCTAAAAACATTGCAAGATGAAAATCGTTGGAAATATCTATGTGTACTCACAATAATGGCTATTCCAAACCCTAGTTATCCTTCTTAAATCATAAGAATAAGTTCTCATAAGAAGTTTCCTAGACAAAATATAAAAAAACTCTAAAACCAAAAATTGATAAAGCACGAAAAACTAATCATCATCTTCATCATCAAAGACCATAAGAGTGGCTTGAATCTTATCCATGTCATCCTTTATTTATGGAAATTTAGTAGCAATCACAAGTAATTGTTCTTGCACACACCTTACCTTGGCACTAATCTTACCAACACCTTTGAGGACTTGATGAATAAGATTCATGAAGGGGGTATCACATGAGCCATCAAGGGTGTCACATCTTTGTCTCTTGCAAGCATTCTCCTTCATACATTTGAAAGTACATGGACGAACAAGCTTGCGAGTTCCAATGGAGTTGCCAATCGGATCAATAGAGAAGGTACGAAAAATTTGCTCAATCAAGCATGGATAACCTAACTTCTTGTTGGAAGACGTCATCGACAATATTTGATAAGTGATAAACCCACAAATGTCGAACCTTTGAGTTCCCAACTCAAGGAAATATACCAACTCCGCAAACTCACGGCTCCAACGAGAATTCTCAATCGTGGAGAGACAAAGATTAGATATACCAAGTTTACCAAAGGACGTCAAAGGAAGACTAAGATTATTGGTAGAAAATTTTCCCATATTCCAATCAACACTCTTACCACAGATACCAATAGAAATGGTTTCATAAGAAGGTCTTTTATGACTAGATCTTGGTATGCGAAAACTCTCTAGGGGAATTTTAGCAATCCTTGAAATCAACTCTCTATTTACATGAATCCTTTGTCTATTTATCATGGTCTTGAATTCCATGTCATCACAATTAAAAACATAGATGTTAGCATAGAAGATTCTTGTAAGAGTGTCAAAACCTTCACCAAGACTATCAAAGATATTTCCAAGTTTGAATTTTTCAAAACAAATCAAATCCTCTTTATGCTTACTAGTAAAATCCAACTTCTTTTCTAGAATAAACCCATTAGATGAAATCCTTTCAAAAACCTTCCCACAAGAATCATTAAAAAAACTATTCTAATGGAATTTTGATCTATTGGTAAGCTCATGCTACAAAAGGATGAAAAAACCAAGTTTTTTTAAACCTTGAAATTCTTCAAAAGATCTAGAACTTAAGATATTAGAGGAAGATATGACTAACTTGATATGTTTCTTGAAAACCCCTTTTCACTTTTTGATCTCCAAGGATGATTAGTGGAGAAAGCACAAAAAACCCTAAATCACTCACGTACGCGGACAAGATGGAAGGAAGAACAAGGTACGCGTACGTTCCTTTTATATTCCCAAGGATGGGCTTGGACCCGTTTTTGAACCGCAAACCAAAAAAGGAGTGTTGGATATCTTAGGTATTCAAACACCAAGGTTATTCAACTCACGATAGCACACAATCATGTGAAAAGACGATGCAGTAGAAAGCTATTTTACAATTATCTTGAGGAGGACAAAAATAAAATATTAACAAATCAAACTGTTTCTTGCCCCATTTCAAGATATATACAAATGGGGTATTATCAAACAAGTTACCAAGTGGAAAGATATGCAGAGAGACCCTCATGCACCATTTTCGGTTGATATTTGTGAACTGTACCAGTGATATAATCATAGTAATGATGATAATCATGTTTAACAGAGTTTTTTAACTTTATTTTCATATGACCAGAAAGGATATTTTTTCAATATCTTAAACATGTATCAATAACACGAGAGCCCGTTTTATTGAAATCACTTGAGTTGATAACATGTTTAGTTCGTACATCATGATTGCATGATTTTACATGTACCGAACTTTTATCAGAGCGATTCTTATCCTTAACCGAATTAAGCTTTTCTAAGAATCTAAAAACGTTTTCAAATGCTATAAAAATATCTTTGTCATTGATCCATCACGATAGTATTCCTCAAAAATATTAAGAGTTAATCTAGTGAGATTCCATATCTTTGAGCGTAAAGAACCTTTTCTCAACCTTCCTTTCTTGGAGGACCTTTTAATTTTTCCTCTAGATTGTTTCTCATTATCTAAGTTTTCCAAAGTCTTAGATGAAATTAGATTATCATGAGAAACCAAATGACAAGTACACAATAATCTCTGAACAATCTTTAAGGAATTCTGACATGCATTATAGATGCCAAGAGCAAGTTTCCCAAAGAAATTTCCCATGAGGACAGACTTTTGGGATCAGTCAAACACAAACTTATTAGGTTTATAGTGTGTGCCTGCTCTGATACCAATTGAAAAAGCTGGGGTCTAACAATCTCACCCAATATTTCACTTAAGAATCTGTATGGACTAACTCCAATATACTTACAAGAAAATCAACTAGACAGTTAGACTCAATCTTAAGAAAAGTATATCAAAGAGTTATATCTCAATTTCTCAATTCAATCCGCAATCAAACAAATAATAATTTGCAATCCTGATTGAATAAAAGAAAAATAACTTGAACGGTACCAGAGACCAATGTTCAAGGATCAATCAACAGCTAAAGGTTGGATTTACCAATTGATCGATTCAACGCCCAACCTGTGATATTTTAATTATATAATAAAATATAATGCGGAAAAGAAATAACACAGACACTAGAAGTTTTGTTAACGAGGAAACCGCATTTGCAGAAAAAACCCCAGGACCTAGTCCAGATTTTAACATCACACTGTATTAAGCCTCTACAGACACTATCCTACTACAAAGAAAACTTAGGTATGAAATGTAGTTGAACCCTAATCAATCTCACACTGATTCAAGGTACAATCATGATATTTACATCTCTGATCCCAATAGGATACTACACACTTGATTCCCTTAGCTGATCTCACCCACAACTAAGAGTTGCTACGACCTCCAAAGTCAAAGACTTTAATAAACAAATCTATCTCATACAAAAAAGTCTACAATAATAGATAAATCTGTCTCCCACAGAAATACCTACAAGTTTTGTTCCATCTTTTGATAAATCAAGGTAAACAGGAACCAATCCATAACCCGGACTTATATTCCCGAATAACAACCTAGAATTTTCAATCACCTCATAATAATCTTAATCGATTAACGAAACAAGATATTTTGGAATCACAAACGATGAGACGAAGGTGTTTGTGACTACTTTTTTATATTGCCTATCAGAGATATAAATCTCAAGACAATCTTATGATTTTACTCAAATACGATAGAAATAGCAAGATTAGATCACGCAACTACAGAGAAAATAGTTGGGTCTTGCTTCACAATCCCAATGAAGTCTTTAAGTCGTTAACCTACATGGTTTCGTGAAAAACCTAAGGTTAAAGGAGAATCGACTTTATCTTATACAACTAGTATCACACATGAGGTGTGGGGATTAGGTTTCCCAGTTTCTAGAGTTCTCCTTTATATAGATTTTAAATCATCAGGGTTTGAAATCTAAGTTACCTTCGTCACAAAGCATTCAATATTCACCGTTAGATGAAAACCTGATTAGATTCAAGCTAATATCTTTCAACCGTTAGATCGAACTTAGTTTGTTATACATAAATTAAATGTAACTTCATTTAGGTTTGAGTAATAGTTCCTAAACGTGTAGACTTAGTTGGTTCAATAATAGTTAACCAATGGTTAGCCATATGAGCACTTTCATATCAACCTTATTCATCTTCACCATAACTAGTTCAAATGAACTAGTTAGAGAGTTGTTCAATTTCTTATATCTTATATTTATAATACAAAACAACATAGGTTTTTGAGCTTTGGATGGACGGATAACATTTTGAGAGACAAAAAAGTGATCCGACCATCCCAGTCTCATCCCAGCCAAAGACATCTAGCGGTTATGGTGTTTGTAACCTTCTTCCATTATGGAGATATTAATAAACTGAAAAAATAAATGCGCCATTGAGAAAATAAATTGAAAAAATAAATGTTACAACCATGTTTCAATTATTGAAATTTAAAATAAAATAAATCTTTGACCCATATCTTAAAAACAAAAACAAATTAGCAATCTTTTAAAAACCTGCAATATGCAAACAATTATTTAAAAAAAAAAAATTCATTGTATTCATCATTATCTAAAGGGGAGAATCAAAAAATACAACTAATGATTTTCATTATACTCATTTTACAAATGGAACAATGAGTAACATATATATATATATATATATATATCTAAAAAAAAGACTCAGAAAAGATTTAACCTTACATCGTGGGCCTAATTTTAATTTTAGCAATAGAATAAGCTTATTTTCATCATCCTGCAAAAAAAAAAATTGATTTACGATGTAAAACCGAAAGCACAAAGAACTTTAGAATTATTTTCTAGCATCCGTAATAAATTTGTTTTCGAATGAAACATTTAACCAATCGACAGATGAACCCTATATTCTTGATCATGATCATGGCTATCTTTGCATACGATTTTAATGCCATGAATAATTTGATCAAAATCTACAGCACAAACAAAAAGAAGATAAACTCAAAAAAGCAAAAAATCCCGATCAAGCAATTGAAAAAAAGAACAACAAAAACAAAAAAAAACTAAACTCTAAAAAAAAATCAATTAATCATGGTTAGCCTCTTCCAAGCAATTGAAATATACAAATAACGCTATAGAAACTAAATGGTGAAATGAACGGACAAAAACGGTGTCCCAGTAGCAATTCTGGGTGACCCCCTATGTAATTATTTTTTTAATTCCTAATCTAGCCCTCATTAATCCTAATTAGTGATTAATTTTAATTAGTAAAAATGTTAAGTATTAGTTATAAGATAAGTTAGTGTTTTTATTTGTTTTTGGGTGAGTGTAGAAGGAGTGAATTTTTTTTTGGGAGGGAATTTTTTTGATGAAAAATGGATGATGATTGTGAAGATACAATTGCTGCTGCTGGATCTTTAGCTCAACTACAACAACAAGCATATCTTCAATCTTCGGTTAATGATAGCAACTCACAATTACAAGTTTTTGTGGAACCAACACCCTTGAATGATGATTTTTACGAGCAAGGAGAGTTGTTTGAAGAACTTACACAAGAAAGTAAACTTGCACAGCATACAAGCATCCCCAACACACAGGAAAAGCTGCTGAGAGGTTAAAAATTGGATTTTTTTTTCTTTGAACCCGCCATTTTTTCATCTGAAAAACCTATGTACCGGCATTGACAATGTATGAATACAATTCCGGAAATCTCAATACCGGCATAGTATTCATCGAACGACCATGCCGGTAGTAGATTATCCCCCATTTCGAAGCCAAAACCTGCATATAATTCAAAACAAAGAACTATGCCGGTACTGCATGAAAAACATACAGGAAGCAGTGCCTTCCAAAGTTAAATACCGACATAGAAAAATTAATTAAAAAGAATGCCGGAACTGCAAGTGTTGTCAGAAATATTATTTTTTTAAATCGTCGGAAGTGATGAAGACCATGACGGAATTGATGAAGACCATGCCAGAAAATGGTGCCGGCATGCTTGGTAACTAACATTCAATGCCGTAACTAGGTGATGGCATGATCGATAGAAATCTATCAATGCCGATACTCAAGTGATTTTTTTTCAAGCTTCTGGATACTTTATATCGTGTGCCAGCATCGAACACATCCGGGAGGGGCTATGCCCCCCAGACCACCTGCGTAAAATAAAACTTTTGTACCGACATCGTATTCAACTAAAGTTATATGCCGGTATTGATAAAAAATTCCAAGGGTTTTCCTGTGTACTTAAAGTGGACTGCCGGCATACATTAATAAATTCAAATCAATGCCGTGACATACAATCGGCATTGAATTCAACCTAAAATCAATTCCGGGACAGAACATTCATTTTTAGGTGATTTTGTAACTCAATACCGGCATATCATTCATACTAAAATCATTTCCGTAACTAAATACCGTCATTGTATTCATTATAGATTGAATCCCGTAAACTAGTACCGGCACTGTATTCATACTAAAATCAATGTCGGCACTCTCTGAAACTCAACTTTGGGGTTCGCGATTCTGACGATCCTAACCCAAACCCACTGCTATAAGTCGATTTTGACTTCGATTGGGCATCTTATTTATTTCTTGGATGCATGGTTATGATTCAGGTAGGTTAATCGACGAAGAAATTATTGAATCATCGTCGACGAAGAACAGATAAAGAACGATGAAGAAGAAGATGGAAGAATTTTTTTCTTTCTAAAACCTAAACCTAGCACCACCGGAACTGAAATGGGGATATAAGAATTTGGTTTTTGGTTTTTGATTTTAAAATTTTAGGGGAAAGGGTATGTTGGTATTTTCATAATAAAAAGTCACCCCTTATCAGCCACCCCTGGTTGGGGAAAGTAATCAGTATCCCCAAATTAGATTGGGTATCCCCAAATTGCGCGTTCATATCAATTGATTCCAAGAAAAAGAAAAATGAAACTTATAAGCTTCCATGCCATTTACACACTTATTAGAGCAAAACTTACAGATAAATAAATCTCCAAAATCATAAATGTGAATTTTGATGGCGCATGCGTTTTCTGGAAACGTTTAATGTAATCTGATGGAATCAATAATCTTTTTCCTTTTTGGTGATCCACAACACAAACAAAGATGAAAGAATCTAAAAAAAGAAACCTTTTTTATTAAACCAAAAACAAATCTCCTCATCTTTTAATTCCAATTTTTTGAATTGCTTTGGATCCTCTATTTACTCCCCCTTTATCCTCCCACGATTAAGAGAGTTCTTACCCATAAATAAGTTAAAACTGTCCATGCTCTAAGGTCTGCATGCAAACGGCGACTACTTTATGACTAGCACGTAACAACCCATTCCAAAAGAAAAAACGTTCAAAAAATTGAATGTGTCCCTAATTACAATTATTAATGAACAATGTATATATAAAGGAGTGTATTTCTTCAACCACGCACATTCACTCAGTCACTTATTCCAACTTATTTTTTTGGTGAAATTTTTAGCCTAAGAGTATCAACATGTCAAACATGATTAGCCACATCCCCACAAAAACTGTTGCCCAAAATGTGTTTGCTTTCTTTTCGAGAATGCAAGATTGCGGTGAAAACAAACCTGCAGTACACAGGTTTCGTGTTGCAAGAAAATGGGAAGAGATCGATTTCATGGCGACCAACAAGTCACTACTTTGGATTTACTAATGTTTGACAAAAACTTGAGTATATTTTTATTTCGATCCGAATTAAACTTTTTTCTTTAAGAATAAAATATTAGGACGCCTTCTAATTATTTTTTACATAATTGCGATGAAAATAAACCTATAGTACTCAAGTTTCGTGTTGCCAGATAATGGTAAGATGTCGATTTCATGGCGACTAACTAAGTCAATGCTTCGGATTTAATGATCGATCAAAACGTGAGAAATCCAGATTTCGTCCTTCAAAAAATGATCAACGAGGAATTTTTATCAAAACCTATTATTTTAAGTCTAAAGACTATCGTGAGGAATTATTAAACTTTTCTTTAAGTGTAACGGAAGTTATAATTATTTGGATCAAGATTTCATGTCTACAAGTTCTCATAGGCCGAATTAAGCCTCATAGTGTGGTAATTATTAAAATCATTCTAACCAAAAATTATTCTGTCTCATGCCGTGCCGTTACGGAACGGGTTATTTCTAGTAAGTATAAAAAACCACAATCGAAGCAAAATTAGTCTTGATTCACTCGAATCGATTCATGAACATTATAGCCACGGTTTGCAAAGATTGCATTCCTTATTATATAAATGTTTTAGTTCATGAACAAACCGATTTTAGAAAGTAGACTATCTAAGTATGAAAACAGATACACATACTTAAGTAACCGGATTGAGTTTTTCACTTTCAAATTCCAGCAGAAATTCACGGATGTGAACTTTCCTCCAGTATGCGTACCCCCGTACGCATACTCACCCAGATTTCCAACAACCGCCAGTACGCGTATGGGTACACATACTTTGGGTTACCAGTTTTGGACTTTTACACAAATGTGAGATCACACTATGTTTATATCCAAAGATGTTTACATGTTCTAAACTCTCATTTCAATCATTGAAACTTTCTTAGAGGATGTGAAAATAGTTGTTATTCACGAACTATTTTCATCAAAGCGATTTTCAAGTTATTGAAATAATCAACATGACTTTCATCACGAGTAAAGATGAACTTGGCTAAAGCGAAAGCTTACCAACACATATTTCGAGAAATAGATAAGCGAGATAAACTCATCTCTAAATAGAAAATGTGTATAATTGAAGTCTATATAGCAATACGACTTTTGTCTAAAATAGGAGATAAAGTAGATAGACTTTTGAGTGATAGATAAGTTCAAGTATCCACATACCTTTTGTTGATGAAGTTCCACAAGTTTCCTTGAGTAGTTCTTCGTCTTCAATCGATGAACGTCGTGGAGTCTAAGGCTCAACTACACTTATTATCCTAATCCGAGACTTAGCTATAAGTCGACTAGAAATCAATACTTATAGTTTTGGCAACTAAACTTGACAAACAAGATTGAGATAGCAACGCTTGCGAGTTCGACCGAGCAATGCTCTAACAAAAATAAACAATAAATGGATATTCCAAATAGTTTTTAGGATTTACGGTTAGTGACCAACCGTAATACCTTCAGAAATCGAGTTTACGGTTGGTTATTGAAGAATAACCAACCGTAACTCCATCTGCAACCCTAATTTAACTGAAATTTGAATGCACCTAATCTTATTCGAACACACAAAAAAACAAATGCTACCTTAAATAAGTTATGCTGGTTAATCTATCCAGTGGTTTAAGAGTTTGAAAAAGAAAATTAATGGAGAAAAGCACTTAAGATTGAAGGAGAAGAAAAAATATGTAAGAAAACTGATTTTTAGTTTTAGTTTTTTTTTATTGATTAGGTTTAAATACATTGTACGGTAATTTAATGTTTTTAAGGGATGAGGTAAGGATAATTTAGTCCTTTACAGATGAAAGGGTAATATATACCTTTAACATGACGTTATGACACCCCCTAACCAATTTGGTGGACATTACCATAATGATGAAGTCCCTCCAATAGATACCAAAAGCTCTCTTGTTTGGCCCTTTTCTCTCTCTCTCTCCCCTTTTCTCTATGAACCAAAGAAGAAGAAAAAAAAAACTACTTTCTCAAAAACTTAAATTCTTAATCCTTCCGGTTTTGGTTTGATTTTTCAGATCTATCGGAAGGATCGAGTCTGTTTCTTTGTATATACTTATTTTTCAATTAAAAAAATTGTTTCTAAACAATTTTTATGGTTTTCTGATCAGTCTGATGGTTTTACAAAACTATCAGGACTTTTTTTCATATTCTCTATTTAGGTTCTTTTGGTGGATTTGGATTTGCATTGTTCTGGATGAAAACGACCTACTTTGTCACATATGGAGATCATTTTTAAAGAAATTAATTTGGGCATATTATACTTCCCTTTTATGGAAGCATCTGGTATTTTTGATGATCAAGAAACAAGATGGTTTAAAATCATTATAAGGATTTCCAATCCTTCAAAGTGCTGCAGAAGTTTAGTAGGATTTTCATATCTCGTTTCGATTGTAAATCTTGTAACATCTGTATTGTCCTGTTTATTGATGTAATTGATCAATGTAATCCTTCAAACCTCAATTTGAATGGGTATTAAATAAAATTTAGGGGTTTTTTGAAGCCCCTATTTCCATCAAATTTTTTTTTTTTTTTTGCCTCCAATAGAATCATCAGCCCGCCCCCCTATAACAACCTTCAAATTTTAAGTTACCAATAACTAACTTATCTTCCATTATCAGTGACTTCATCTTATTTCTTATCGAAATTATTTCACATAAAAATATATTATCGAACTAAATTGCTGAATAGTGTACGGGTGGTATTTTAAACTTCATTTTTTTATTACGCTAGACATAGTTGTTTAAAATACCACCCGTATGTGAATCTTGGTATCATATAGTTCTGATCCAAATACAAATAACTGCTCGGTTGAGTCCCTTTTAACCCACAAAATAATCTGAGATTTGATGTTGGTATTGACTTAGCAATTATGCCCGACTCTTCCCTCGAAGATACATTTGTCTCTTTCATTCCAAATTGTATGACTGCAGCAGGTCCAAAAGACGACAGAGCATTTCCAATCTTGTTAGAACTTATAAGGGTCAAAAATGACCACATTTTCATTTAAATGATATACCAAAAAAAGATTTTCTTTTGGTTAATTACTCATACACTGTGTGTTATCCTCGTGAATAAATTGTTACCTAGTTTGTTTTGAATTGCGTTGTTCTAATAAAGTCAACCTATACACGATGGTAATAAATGTTCGGTAAATTAGTAAACGTTTCAAATTGGGCGGACATTTTGGTAGTACTCATAACCAAACTCTTATTACGCTAAGCACTTGAGTACCTAATTCCCCAGTTCTGAAAGACGAGTGGAATTTTACACTATTAGAACTATATGATACCAAGATTCACCGTCGTTGCTATAAGTCTGGTCGTCTGATTTCATTTTACCTAGGATTTCCATTTTCTTAGGATAGGACGCTCTTTTCTTATGGTTTTGGTTCGGCACAACATGCAACACAACTCACAAGTAACCATGTTTTGTTGTGCCGATACACGTAACACACTGAAATAGTTTTTGAAATAATTTTTCAAGCTACTTAACATAAATTTGAAATTTTGAATATTCACAACTACTGTTTTCAACCACCAATACAGAGAAGTTAATGAAGTAGCCGTTTGTCTTGCTAAATTGGCTGGTAAGATGGTTTTTTATCAATAATAATAATAATAATCATCGGTTGGAGAGAGACTCTCCGGCGAAAACACATGCGATTGGAAACCTGGGTTATATATCCTATTATTACACCTTTAATCTTCATCCGAACGCCATTATCACCTACCTAGTTCGATTCCATATCATATTCCGCATCTTATTATATCATTCAAGCTTACCCTTTCGCAATCTCGCGTTTGCAGGTTACGGTTAGGGTAGTTACTTTTATCATCCATCACCAAGATGCCGAGAACTAGATCATCTTTAAGGGAATACACTCCATCTTCCAGTATGATACCTCCTTCACGAAGTGGACCCCCTTCTTCATCTGCAGATATCTCTGCAACTTCCTCGGAAAACATCGTTGTGGTTGATAATGAATCAAATGACGATACAGCCTGCCATTGTCCCTACAAAGGTTTCGAAGGTTGTCAGGACGGTGTAGACGGGAGTAGTTATGCAAAGAGCTCTATTTTCAGGCACATACAAGACAAACACTTCTCCATTTCGAACAGGCTAACCATTTGCAAGGAAAGGATTTGTTAAAATCTTCGTGTCTACAATGCATGGGAAAATCTTCTGAGGCATCTACGTATGTGGTTATGCTTTCCCTGCATGGAATGGTACTCGTGGAAACGTCCGTGCAGGGATCACGAAGGTGGAAACTTAGCAGGTCCTTACACCGGCAGAAGTGCAGCATTTTTGATTTACGGCGTCGACAATCCAACCTTACATGCCGCTGTGCAGCCTAATATATCATGTGGCTCTAATATTATTACCCCTCAGGATAATCATACTGTGCATGGTAATACCTCTGTGGTGTTATCTGTGGATACACTCAATTTGATTTATCAAAAACAGATTCCCACAGTGTCGAGTATTCCCCCGCAATGCCGTCTGCAGTTTTCTAGAGCTCTCAAAGCTTCTTTGGATAAAGTGATAAATCACCCCTACGATCTGTTTTCTTCGCTGCAGGTGCTTCTCCTACCTATGTGCACTTTGAATATGTACTTTCCCAAGAGTTCCTCAGAAGAAAGGGCAGGTAACAGGAAGTGCCTCCAAACTGCAGCTATTACAGCAGCATCTGTTTCAGTCTCTAGCAGGGCAATGTTGGATGCTATTATAAGCTTCCAAAAGGGTACCTCCTACGGTAGGGATGGCCTTCGGGATCAACACCTACTCGACGCATTAAGCGGACCTGCAGCTGAAGTTTCCGAAGACTTGCTTACCTCAATGGCGGGTGTCATTAATCTGTGGTTAGAGGGTATGTGCCCAGCTTCTCTTGGAAAATTCGTCGCCAGCGCCCATTTAACGCCATTACTCAAGCTTGATGGAGGGCTTAGACCCATCGCTGTCGGCACTATATGGAGGAGGCTTTGTTCTAAAGTCGCAGCTACAGCAGTGGGAAAAGAAATGGCCAATTACTTAGGCGATTATCAATTCGGAGTTGGAGTTCCCTGTGGTGGGGAAAGTATTCTTCATGCTTCCAACACTCTCATGGAGCTCACAGGTACACACACTAACCTTACAATGTTGTTGGTGGACTTTTCAAATGCCTTTAACATGGTCGATCGTTCAACCCTCATCAAAGAAGTATGTGTTAGGTGTCCTTCTATAGCCAAGTGGGTTGAGTTTTGTTATGCTCAACCTCCCCAATTGTATTATAATGAATTCATCTTATCTTCTGCCCGTGGAGTACAACAAGGAGATCCCCTTGGACCTCTTTTGTTCGCGTTGGTGCTGCACTCTCTAGTTCGAAAAATCGCTTCCCAGTGCTCTTTGGATATGCATGCATGGTATCTCGATGACGGAACTATCATTGGCGACACATTGGAAGTCTCCAAAGCCCTTAATATAATAAGACATGAAGGTGCAGCTCATGGTTTACATTTAAACATCAAGAAGACATAAATCTTCTGGCTATCTCCGGACCCAAGATGCCTTATGGATGGTGTATTCCCATCTGGAATTGGTAAACCAGAGAAGGGAGTAAAACTACTTAGCGGCCCTGTAAGCCTCAACTCCCAATACAGTAGTGACTTAATCATGGCTCGTGTCGACAAAACCATCTATATCATGGAGTCCATCAAGAAACTGCAGGACCCGCATAGCGAGCTCCTTATCCTTCATAATTACACTGGTGTTTCGCGCCTATATTTTACTCTACGCACGACCAGTCCGCATGTTCTACATACAGCTACTGAATATTACTACCAACACCTTTTTGAGTATCTTCGATACTTAGTAACAGGGGATGGCGCCGGTTTTGCTCCGCTTCAACAACGTCTTGTTACTCTTCCCATCTTAGATGGAGGCTTAGGCGTCTACACAATGGAAGACACTAGCTACTATTGCTACTTAGCTTCCAATCTTCAAACGCAACAACTGCAAGATGCTATTCTAAGATCAATAGATGCAGCAGCTCCAAAACATAACTATCACCAGGCTCTTGAAAGGTACATGGAATTCTGTGGTCTCTCGACATTCAACCTTAACTATACTTCCCCACATCCCATGAAGACATTGGAAGCACCGTTTTTTTAGGTTGTTAAGAGGGAGATACCATCGAAGTTCACATTAACGCCAAGAGACACTATACTGTGGCAATGTAACAAGCAATTACATGCGATGAATTTCTTGAAAGCTATTCCGATACCTGGTCTTGGTCAGACGTTGGGCCCTCGACAATTCCGTGATGTTGTTCAATATCGGTTGGGTATCCCACTGTTCCCGGAAGAGTGTATGTGTTCGTGATGTGGACATGAAATGGATATCTTTGGAGACCACGCCCTACACTGTGCTAGTGAGGTCGGCCTTAAGTTCCGTCACGATCTGGTGCGAGATGTGGTTCTCGACATTTGTTATAAAGCTGGTGTAGCCGCTAGAAAAGAAGCATCTTTTGGTTTCTCTTCCCAAACCGATAGTGCTCTTAAACCCGCAGACATTCTCATATGTAACTGGGAGAATGGAAGAGATACATTTTTGACATCACCGGTGTTTCCCCTTTTTCTGGAGGTGGGATTCACATCTTTGTCCCTGGCAAGGCCATTTCTGTAGCAATTAATCGTAAACGTAGTAAGTATTTGGACACTTGCACAACCCTAGGTTACAATTTCTATGCTTTGGCCTTTTCGACCTTGGGAGAACTTGGAGATGATTTAACCGTCCTGATGAAGAGATTGAAGAACTGCTTAGCCAACTACGATGTTAATAACAAAGTTGGAGGATCCCTTTTTCATAGAGTAGGCTTGGCTATTCAAAAGGGTGTCGGTGCACAAATTGTTGCCCGACTGCCCCCTATTTCTGTGTAATTATTACTCTTTGTTATCAATAAAAGCCCCTTGTGGCATCTTTTTATAATAATAATAATAATAATAAATTGGCTTATAAATTAGTAGTATGTCGTTGGAGCTTAGCTTGTTAGGCTTCTGTTGATGGTGGTTTTTAGACAAAGGGTAAAATCGTAAAACCTCGAATAACCTAATGTCACCGGTGACACATTTATTAGAACATTTAATGCATGTGGTCAGTAATTAATAGGGGGTATTTTTTTTCAAATTAGGGTTACAACGAGCAAAACCCTAATTCCCCTTTGTGCTAATGGCAAATCATGCCAGCTACACCTAGCCCGAGCTAGCTGCGCCATGCCAAACGCACTCTTTCTTGTCCCTAGCTATGCTAGCAACATCAACCGCGCCAAAGCATGCCAACCATGCTAGCCGCACCCTTGTGCCAATGGCAAATCATGCCAGCCACACCAAACGCGCCAAAGCATGCCACCCATGCTAGCTTCACCTCCGTGCCAATGGAAAATCATGCCAGCCACACCTATCCCAAGCTAGCCGCGCCATGCCAAACGCACTCTGCCTTGTCCCTAGCTATGCTAGTCACACCAAATGCTCCAAATCATGCTAACCATGCTAGACGTACCTCCGTGCTAATGGCGAAACATGCCAGCCACACCTAGCCCAAGCTAGTCGCGCCATGCCAAACACACTCTGCCTTAGCCCTAGATATGCTAGTCACACCAAACGCGTCAAAGAATGCTAACCATGCTAGCCGCACCTCCGTGCCAATGGAAAATCATGCCAGCCCAAGCTATCCACGCCATGCTAAACGCACTCTGCCTTGGCCCTAGCTATGCTAGTCACACCAAATGTGCCAAAGCATGCTAACCATGATAGCCGCACCTCCGTGCCAATGGAAAATCCTGCTAGCCACACCTAGCTCAATCTAGCCGCACCATGCCGAAAACACTCTGCCTTGGCCCTAGCTACGCTGGTCACGCCAAGCCAAACACCCTTACCTTGGCCCAAGCCAAACAGCCTTACCTTGGCCCTAGACACGCCATAACAAAGTAGCGCCCACACCTAGGCTTGAAAACCGTGCAACCTAGGACAAATTGGTCATGCATTCCATTGGCACATGCCAACATGCTCGCTGGTAGTTTTCTTTACCAAACGGTGGCCCTAATAGCCGAGCATGCCATTGGCACATGCCAACAAGCTCGCTGGTAGCTTTCCTTACCAAACCGTGGCCCTAATGGCCGAGCATGCCATTGGCACATGCCAACATAATCGCTGGAAGCTTTCCTTACAAAACCGTGGCCCTAATGGCCGAGCATGTCATTGGCACATGCCAACATGCTCGCTGGTAGATTTTCTGGCAAAACCGTGGCCCTAATGGCTGAGCATGCCATTGGCACATGCCAACACGCTCGCTGATAGCTTTTCTTACTAGGCCATGATCCAAGTTGGCCACGCATGCCATTGGCACATGAAAAAACCCACGCTGGTAGCCCAACTTGCAAACTGTACAACCTACCACCAAGGCATTCCACACATGCCATTGCCACATTCCACACACGCCACTAGCAGCTCTGGCACTGCCACTTACACTCAACGTACAACCTACCACCAAGGTATTCCACACATGCCATTGGCACATGCCACACACGCCACTAGCAGCTCTGGCACTGCCACTTGCGCTCGAGGTGTAACCCGCAACAAAGGCATTCCGCACATTCCATTGGCACATGCCACACACGCCCCTAGCAGCGCCACTTGCACTCAAGGTGCAACCAACACTCGAGACATCAACACAAACTGGGGGATACTTTCTTGGGGTTTTGGTTTGGTGGTCACAGGGTGCAGCGTACACTACGCTCGCAATAAGAACGGCGTGAAAAGGAATAAAAGCGGTCAATTAAATAATACAGTAATGGTGAAAAACGTTTTCACCATAAACACCTGCGGTTACCACCTCCTCTATTTAATCTGCGACTTTACTCTATTCCTTAATGAGGCTAGGGTACGTTCGATCTCACTTGTATCAATAGGTCTCACCTATTTCTACCAGACAATAGGTCTTGGTCAGAAAAAAGACAACACTATTAGATAACCACTTTGCATGCTCTCTCAAAAGCTTACATCACTAGAAATCTTCCTAAGCTTCTACTTTTCTGATACAAGTCGAGATACTACCTTTCTAGAACTCTCTGGTCTCAACACCCTTCTTCGCTATCCTCCCCAAATCAACCCTTCTCCTCCACTTTGTGACCGAAGCAAGTCTGGAACGGCCATTTATTGGTTTAGGCCGGACTTGTACATATTGATCTCTCGAACCTAAAAGTGCTCAATGGGCAGAACGTTTGTTTAGGGTTTGAACCAGTTTCTCACTCACCTACCGAATTTACCGAAATCGGCAGAAACGATTTTTACCCATAAACAACTGGAGACCACGACGGGAGGATTGATCTTTCAGTTACATATCATCTTTCAGAAATCGATCTCATACTTTAATCCAGGAATTAGGACGGTAGAAGCAAGCAATCTATTTTGGGATCTACAGCTCGACTACCAGACATCCTGGTTACCTGTCGTGAAACTACATGAAACGGCTGGGGACTTCACAAGAAACGAAATACATCCTGGTTACCAGTCGTGAAGCTTCATAAAATGACTGGGGACTTGGGGACTCGCCGAAAAAGATGCAAGCATATTGTTTGGGGATCTACGATTCAACTACCAGGCAACCTGGTTGCTAGTCACAAACCGCAAGAGATGATTCGGGGCTTCACAGAAACCGAAAGCAAACAGTCCAGTCATCAAGTAACTCAAAACGACCGGGGACTTTTCATAATCACAGTGGTGCTTTCCACGAAATCCGTTCTTACACACGAGGATCCGTTTTTATCAGGATATCCGGGAAACCGAGTAAGTCTTGCCTAGACAGAATATACATGGTTTACCATTTCAAGTTTTCACGGGAATGATAAAACCAATATCCATGTTATGTCATGTCCCATGTCATCCACCAACACACAATGTTCACGGTTCCATATCTTCCCTGGAATATTCGAATCACTTACAGTCATAACCTAAAAAAAAAAAATAGCATCATCCCTAAAAAAAAAAACATATATTCATCTTTTTTCCATATCCTAAAACGGTTCATCCCAAATAATAACCCAAAACCCTCATAGGTAACACTTGCCTATCAACCCAGAAATCCAGAAAACCAAAACCATAAGCCAGGTGTTTCATTTGCCCTTCAAAAAAGAAATACAGAAGAATTTCAGAAGACATAAGTGCAAAGGAAGCCATTCAATAGTGATTTACTTTTCTCGAAGGAGACGTCATTCGTCATTTGGAGGACCGCCTGTTTCAGCTCCAACTCTTTGTTACATCACCATGTACCGACTTTGCATCATTACCAGTTACTATTCATGAGGTAGCTAATGCTACTACAGTAATATTCGAAGAGAGGAACTACATCCCTACAGACTTATGGAAGGCATACCTATGGCTAGGGTTTGCGCCAAAAAAAAAAGGGAGAACAAACTGAAGGAGAAACGCTGGAGTGCATAGATGGAATATGCTTGCCCACTTTATTTCTACCATGATACCGCTAACACCAGCATTCCATGATCCACCATGCACGCCTTCCAATTATCGTTTCCACTGTCCCACGGAAAGAAGCCTCCCGCGTTATCATCACAGCTTGATAGCCAAAGTTCCAGCACCAAAAATCCGCGTCCAAGACAACACCAGACGCACTTTCCAGATGCACTTACCGGATGAATGTTCCAGATGCACATGTCAGGCACACATGCAGCACGCACATGCCGGCCACGATACCACACCCTGGTCAGCGCCAACAGATAGTGTCTCTCCAGTGCTAGCTTCTCTGCTCAATGGATAGCACCGGAAACTTGCATCTTTCCAGCGGCCACACCTTACATCTTTCCATCAAAACAGCATGCATCCTTTCCAGCGCCGCCAGCGTGCATCTTTTCCAATACTGACAACTTGCGTCCTCCCGACGCCACGCTTGCGCTTCCAGCTTGCATCTTAACAACAACTTGCATCTACCCAGTGCTGGAAACTTACGTCCTTCTAGCGTTGCAATTGAACAACCTGTGGGGAATCATCATTATGATTTCATCACATGTAAAGATCAGGAACGACTTCTCCAAAATCGAAGCAAATCATCGATCCCCCTGGGTTCACGAAGACTTTCTTCCTGTCAAGAGACGCATTATTTCCGGGGACTTCGCCCACAAAACTGTGCGGACCATGATAAAACATTTACGTGAGATTCTATGTTTCTCAAAGGCACAACGTCGAGACATATCTGCAGCCCTCAACCGCACTGCATTAAGGAAACATTTGTTTCCAACCAGAGAAGCCGCTCCCAAACCAAAGGAAGGTTGATAAAAGGAACCCGGGATTCCTAACCATTGTTCGCTTGAAGGGTGTCCGGTTTGACAACACACTGATTAACGCAGCCGCTCAGCTTAAGCTGCTTCAGGATCCGAAGTCGAAACTTTAGCGCTTAGATTCCTAAGTTTCAACATCCTCTCCAAGAGCCGAAGCTATTTCAACGCCGCTTCTTCCTGCAAAGAGCCGTATCACCACGCTCCCGTGTCAAGGATCATGGTCACAGCCAGCCAATTATTTTACTTCCACGGAAGCCCATACAATCTCAGATAACTTGCTTTATTACTACAACAGTGTAGTCTCTTCTGATTACATCTCCTACCAAGAACTGTTGCCGCTCATTCATCGATACCAACCAGAGCTTCACCACATCAGCAATTACTACAAAGAAGGAAACATGTAAACCATACTGGAGGACTGAGGATATGCACGGAATCCCTTCGCCGCCAAATCTCGGAAGACACAGTCAAACAAAGGCCGTACTCATAAGAAGGTCATCTACTCTTCAAGGGTGCATCACAATAATATTATCACCTCTCTGTCTAGATGGCGCCTTCAACACTTTACGGAGACGTGGAGGGTCCCAAGCCTGCACTATCAAAATATTTCATCAAGTAATTTCTAAGCATCCCACTGTCACATCTAGGAGAGTACGATAGGATCAGGCCCGTAGAAGGGGATTCAAGGATATGTAATGAAAGTAGGATGCGCATGGGGGAAATTTCATACGAAGCAATTTCTACTATTCTCGACTCGGGTTCCACCATCTGAAGCTCGATTGGGATTTTCGCCACTTCCACTGCATTGGAAATCAATACTTCATAACCTGGAGGTGCAAGTGGTTCATTGTCATCAACTCCAGGGTGAAAGTGGACCCATGATTCCCAACTTCGTTGTTAAGAACCTAATACGAAGATTACATGGGATTAGGATGGATCAAGCGTGGAAAATCACTACGATCATAAAATTAAGAAAGTAAGTGAACTAACATCATTCAAGTTCCTTATTATGCTTCTACAACATATGCAAGAAGTACCGAAGTCATGACACACGTTTTCCAAACAAACTCAGCTGAGGGAAATTTACACTCCATGTGTTCAATTACGAACTGGGAGCAATTGGTGTGGAATCTAGTGTTGGTTTATGTACCATTCTCTTCACATGGAAGTTACCTACAACATGTCAAAATTTCATGTGGAAATTTTATGAACGAGCAAGGAGAGGTGACCGAAACATCAGACAACATGCAACCTGGAAAAGTTCTGAAGACCTCCTGGAAGTTTACTGTTTCGCGTTTTTCTTCCCATGAACATGCTCAAATTCAAAAATCTTCTTTGATAAAGCTTGGAAATTTCTTGGGATTGAAGATACATATGTGGACATCGAAAATCCGACTCCAAATGAGGATTCTACAAAAACTTTAGTGAAGGGCGCCAATTCGGGTTTCGGCGTATCAAACCCTAAACCGCAAGTGTCTCCCTTGCGAGAGCTTCCCAATCCGCGCCAGCTTCCCAACCAGCGTCATCTTCCCAACTGGCGCCATCTTCACAATACATGCAAGCTTCCCAATCCTGGATAACTTCCCAACGTGCAAGCTTCCCAATCCTGGCCAGTCTCCCAACTTGCACCACCTTCTCAGCTTAATCCGGCCCCACCAAGCTAGCATGTAACTTGCGCCAAATCCCAAGGATGCCCAGTATCCCAATTGCACCGGTCCCACCAAACTCGCTCCAATTCCCATCTTTCCAAGGACCTCCAGCTTCCCGTTTCCCAATGCCGCGTAGCTTCCCAAGAATACAACAGAGTTTGGTGAATTTTGGAACCCACTAGAGAGACACTGCAGACGAAAGCACGGCTCCAAACAAACGACATAAAAAAAAAAGAGGGTGGCCAGCGCGCGACTATGAAACCCCGGGCTCGCAACATCCCTCCTAACTTCTACCTGATTTTCGCTTCCGAGCCGTTTTCACCAGCTACACGACCTCAGAACCCAAATATTCCCGCGCACGGGTATGGGAAATAATTTTTTGGTCATATGGAGGGGCAGACCGTCAAATTCCGAGTTTTTATGCGAATTCTACAACGATTTTACCAAAGGGCGCTAATTAGGGTTTCAGCGTGTCAAACCCTAAACCGCAAGCTTCCCAACTCGCGCAACTACTCAATGCCGCCCAGCTTCATGTCTCTCAATGATGCTGACTTGCCAATTGTGCCGGCCTCCCGATTTGTGCGAAACTGCCAGAGGCAAGGATTCCAAATCCTATCTATAAAAAGGTCAGACAAGACTCCTCAATTCTCTTTACGATTTATTGCTGATAGTTTGTCACCATCTTATGCTTACCTCGCAACAAAGCTCTTGTTCCGATCTAAGCAGGGGACTTAATGTTGATGGTGGTTTTTAGACAAATGGTAAAATCGTAAAACCCTGAATAACCTAATGTCACCGGTGACACATTTATTAGAACATTTAATGCATGTAGTCAGTAATTAATAGGGGGTATTTTTTTTCAAATTAGGGTTACAACGAGAAAAACCCTAATTCCCCCCTGTGCCAATGGCAAATCATGCCAGCCACACCTATCCCGAGCTAGCCGCGCCATGCCAAACGCACTCTTCCTTGGCCCTAGCTATGCTAGTCACATCAACCGCGCCAAAGCATGCCAACCATGCTAGCCGCACCCCTGTGCCAACGGAAAATCATGCCAGACACACCAAACGCGCCAAAGCATGCCAACCATGCTAGCCGCACCTCCGTGCCAATGGCAAATCATGCCAGCCACACCTAACCCAAGCTAGTCGCGCCATGCCAAACGCACTCTGCCTTGGCCCTAGCTATGCTAGTCACACCAAATACGCCAAAGCATGCAAACCATGCTAGCCGCACCTCAGTGCCAATGGAAAATCATGCCAGCCACACCTAGCGCAAGCTAGCCGCGCCACGCCAAATGCACTCTGCCTTGGCCCTAGCTATGCTAGTCACACCAAACATGCCAAATCATGCTAACCATGCTAGCCGCACCTCCGTGCCAATGGCAAATCATGCCAACCACACCTATCCCAAGCTATCCGCGCCATGCTAAACGCACTCTGCCTTGGCCCTAGCTATGCTAGTCACACCAAACGCGCCAAAGCATGCTAACCATGCTAGCCGAACCTCCATGCCAATGGCAAATCATGCCAGCCACACCTAGCTCAAGCTAGCCGCGCCATGCCGAACACACTCTGCCTTGGCCCTAGATACGCTGGTCACTCCAAGACAAACACCCTTACCTTGGACCTAGCCACGCCATGCCAAAGTAGCACCCATACCTAGGCTTGCAAACCGTGCAACCTAGGACAAATTGGTCACGCATGCCATTGGCACATGCCAACATGCTTGATGGTAGTTTTCCTTACCAAACAGTGGCCCTAATGGCCGAGCATGCCATTGGCCCATGCCAACATGCTCGTTGGTAGCTTTCCTTACCAAACCGTGTCCCTAATGGCCGAGCATGCCATTGGAACATGCCAACATACTCGCTGGTATCTTTCCTTAACAAACCGTGGCCCTAATGGCTGAGCATGTCATTGGCACATGCCAACATGCTCGCTGGTAGATTTTCTTGCCAAACCGTGGCCCTAATGACCGAGCATGCCATTGGCACATGCTAACACGCTCGATGATAGCTTTTCTTACCAGGACATGATCCAAGTTGTCCACGCATGCCATTGGCACATGCCAAAACCCACGCTGGTAGCCCAACTTGCAAACCGTACAACACCTACCACCAAGGCATTCCACACATGCCATTGGCACATGCCACACACGCCACTAGAATATCTGGCACATCCACTTACACTCAACGTACAACCTACCACCAAGGCATTCCACACATGCCATTGGCACATGCCACACACGCCACTAGCAGCTCTGGCACTGCCACTTGCGCTCGAGGTGCAACCCGCAACAAAGGAATTCCGCACATGCCATTGGCACATGCCACACGCGCCCCTAGCAGTTCCACTTGCACTCAAGGTGCGACCAACACTCGAGACATCAACACAAACTGGGGGATGCTTTCTTGGGGTTTTGGTTTGGTGGTCACAGCGTGCAGCGTACACTACGCTCGTAATAAGAATGGTGTGAAAATGAATAAAATCGGTCAATTAAATAAGGCAGTAATGGTGAAAAACGTTTTCACCATAAACACCTGCGGTTACCACCTCCTCTATTTAATCCGCGACTTTTCTCTATTCCTTAATGAGGCCAGGGTACGTCCGATCTCACTTGTATAAATAGGTCTCACCTATTTCTACCAGACAAGAGGTCTTGGTCAGAAAAAAGATAACACTATCAGATAACCACTTTGCAAGCTCTCTCAAAAGCTTCCATCACTAGCAAGCTTCCTAAGCTTTTACTTTTCTGATACAAGTCGAGATACTACCTTTCCAGAACTCTCTGGTCTCAACACCCTTCTTCGCTATCCTCCCCAAATCAACCCTTCTCCTCCACTTTGTGACCGAAGCAAGTCTGGAACGACCATTTCTTGGTTTAGGCCGGACTTGTACAGATTGATCTCTCGAACCTAAAAGTGCTCAACGTGCAACACATTTGTTTAGGGTTTGAACCAGTTTCTCACTCACCTACCGAATTTACCGAAATCGACAGAAACGATTTTTACCCATAACAACTTCCAACTAGTTTAATGTAATAATATTTATCCAATGTATTTATAAATTGGCTGGTAAGATGGTTTTTTAAGGTCGATTTTTACCCATAACAACTTTCAACTAGTTTAATGTAATAATATTTATCCAATGTATTTATAAATTGGCTGGTAAGATGGTTTTTTAAGGTCAAATGGTTGCATTTAACACATGATGTAATAAAGAGTCATCTTGGTGAGGATAGTGGTAGTAGAGCGAGTTTAGTTTGCTAACTATGTCTAGCGTAATTAAAAAAATAATAATCTTGCATATTGTGTCTTATATTATTCCGTTCGTTCACGGAAAACAGATATTATTATTTTTTCAGTTTAACGATTTTTATACTAAAATGGAAAAAAAAAATATTTCTTTACCGGGAATAAAGGTAGTGTATTTTAAAATTATAAATTACTTAAATCTCTGCTTTAATCTTTATCTTAACCTTTTTAAATCAAATCTAACTACTTCCATTTACTTTCTAACATCAACCGCATTGGAATGGAAGCAAGGACTTACTGGTTGTCTGCGTACTTTCCCATAGTTCTTTTCTTTTTCTCTGCCGCAAGAATTGTGTCTATTTGATGCATACATCACCAAAAGCAAAGAAACATATATCCCCTAAAATGTGTGTAGCTAAGATCCTAAAAAAGGAGTTGGGATTTCTTTGATTTCAAACTAAGATCCTAAAAACGGTTGCATATTCTTGTTCGTGGAAACATTAGCTTTACATAGTCACTCCTATATGTCAAATGGAAAACAAAAAAATAACTACAACTCTCATGCGTACACCAGCAAATTCCTCAAAAAAAAAACTTCAATTAATCTAAAACACCGGACATTTCTCGAATAGAAGACCAAGTTTCGCATACCACCCTAGTAGAATATATATTTAATAGAAATAAGCTAACGACTCACATGGTCTACATGAACACTACGATTTCACAACGATGTTTATGAGTAAAATAGAAGTCCAGGTTTAGCATACCACCCAACACAAATCCAAAGTCCTATTTCTTGGTAAAGACCGTTCTACCAATAAAGAAGTTGCTCAAAATCTGAAAACATGAGCGACGAGAGACATAGAAGAAAGAGCAAAACCAAGAGATTTTCCTATACACACAAATTTCACATGCCTGAAATATGCCACTCCATCTTGGGCTTACTGCAAATAGAAGAAGATCAATGAGTTATTCTAATACTCGATATTTCCCGTACTACAACTATACTTCATACATATAGACCGAGTTGAAATAAATTTTAATAAGCATACATGGTTACTGAGTTCATGGGATTTTAATAAGCATACATGCTTGCTTAAAAAAAAAAAAATGACCACATTACCTTGCATGGGATTCTCCACGAATAATGGTACAAAATATACAATAGGGGTCCTCTTTCTCATTCTTATCAACAACACATCCGATATTGAAGTTCAAACCCATAAAACATCTCGATATTTTTGTGTGGAAGGAGATGAGAACAGAGAAAGTTATCTATGAATGACCGCTACGAATTAACCAAGTATGACCCAATTTCAAGATATGAGAAACAAAAACCCTACATTTTTATGACTACATCTACAATATTATTAGAATCAACTCCGACAAAAGAAGTAGATCGATGATGAATTACGAATTTTACCTTCTTCCACCTCCATGCCCTCAAGAGTTGTTCTCACAGTGTTAAAAATTGAATTTGGACCTTGCATAGCCAATCAAATGTCAACAATTTGGACCCCTATCATTTCAAGAAAGTAGTTAAACTCTCAGCAAAAGAAACGCGTCAATCATTAAACCAAAAAAAAAAAAAAAAAAGGAACATATTGTGTATGATCAAATTTATAGTTAGATCTAACTTTGTCATATTTCTAAGTAACTTGGTCATATTTCGGATTTAATTGCCCTTATGGGCACTTGTATTCACCAGATTTATGAAATTCCTTCATCAGCTGGTGGATTTCCATAGCCAGAATGCAAGCATACACATGTAAAAACACCTCACCAAATTGACAATCATGACATGCCACCTTTGAGATACATGATGTGATGGCAAAGCAATCACCCATCCTTGATCATTTCTGTAAAAAAACTATATGGGTTGATGCAAAGGCGTTTAAAAATGTAGACATCAATCAAATCTTAGAGAAAGAGGAAAAAGATTATAGAGAACAAAATAGTAAGATAGATACTTGTGCATATCAAACTTCTAAAGTTTCATTTACTTTTCTTTTTTCTAATTATGATCAATTAGTCTTGTATCAAGTTTGATTTTTATACAACATTTTGAATCAATCCCTATAACACCCCCTTTCTTTTTCATAAAAGTGAGCCATTTGAGAGCCTTATACAATCTGATATATCCTTCGATGTAATGCTCAAAGCTAATTCATTATTTAAACCCAAAATTCCAACAAAATCAAAAATTAGAATCCATTCACTTACAACCAAACAAAAACACTTGATCTTAGAGTCAATCTATAATTTTCTGAAAGATAAGAAACACAAGATACATTGAGTTTGTACATCTATAATCAATCGATAAATAATAAATTAAAAAATTGATTTAATGTGATAATATATAGATATCTCGTTGTCTATTTTACTTTCACATAAATGTGATGACGCTCTTATAATTTTGATTTGCATCTCAATTGTTGCTTAATACATTTAATTACATCTTTTTTATGAAAACAAATTTTGCATGTACTAAATAGCAACAAAATCAGCACACTGCAATTGGACTGGGGAGCACGAACCATAAGAGGAACAAAAATTATAAATGCACCTTTGGTAGAATCCTACCTAGCAATCAAGGGAAGCTTTTAACGCTAGCTGACTCTTGGAGAATAATATTCCCTTCGCGACCCAATTCCTATGGAAAGCCAAACCATTAGTTTACTCTAAAATTTCATGTTTCACGATAGATAGAAATCTCAGTGCTATAACACTAGTTGAACTACAAATTAGAGCATCATTGTCAAAACTAAATATATGTTTATAAACTCTTCGGACTGAAAGTTAAAAAAAATATATATTATTAACAAATCATTTTCGTATTACTAATTGTTAGCAAACCATGAGGTTTTCGAAGTATATCGACAATAGAAACACTTAACTTGTCCCTACAACTTTAAGTAACAAGCTTGGTAAAGGGGCTTCATGAAATGGTAGAGGGGCGTCAAGTGTGATAGCAATGTCCCTCTTATTGGTTAGGGGTGTCCTATAGGGGTGTAGATTGACTAGATTACCCTTTCACCTTAAATTAACCAAAATCAAATCAATTTTTTTTAATTAACCAAAATCAAATCAATTAACCAAAATCAAATCAGTTTTTTTTTTCATCTTCTTCTTCATCTTCTCTTCTCCTCCATCAACCCTAACCTCCATTAAAACCGAAAATGTCATCGTCTTCGATTAATCGGCGATTTGAAAAATGTTTGGAAAAACTCAGTTAGGGTTTAGTTTATCGTGTTGGATTTAAGTTAATTTTGTATCAAAAATTAGGGTTTTGAATGAAAATTGAAATTGAAATTTCGGGTTTATGCTAGTTACGGTTGGTAATAACTCAAATACGAACCGTAACTGTTGATTGGGTTGATGTTACGGTTGGTTTAAACTCAAATACCAACCGTAAGTTCTTAGTTTTGAGAATATGTTCAGTTACGGTTTGAAACTCAATTAAACTAACCAACCGTAAATTATCCTGAAGGTTAACAACTTATCAAATAGTTATGTACGGTTCAAAAGTTAAGATGACTTACCAACCGTAGGTTAGTTACGGTGGTTTTTATTCATTAGTTACCAACCGTAGGTTAGTTACTGATTGGTTTCTATTCATTAGTTACCAACCGTAGGTTAGTTACTGATTGGTAACGAGCTCCATTCCAACCGTATGTTCTTCTAAATTTTGGGTTTTCCCAAAATTGAACCAAATCTGATTGGTAATTGATACATTACGTACCGTAATATATAGTTACGGTTGGTAACGAGCTCAATTCCAACCGTATGTTCTTCTGAAATTTTAAAAAATTTGATTTGTTACGTACTTTTGAAGTATACCTAGTCATTTTCAATCTTTGGGTTTTTCACTTTGTTGGTTAATTTCTTCAATTGGTTGAGGTTGACCTTCACAAATATCACAAAAGTTTCTTTTTTCTTCTCTAATTTTTTTTTATAACCTATTTTAGAGTTATAAATCATATGATAAGTGAAAATTAATTATCAACATTAATCTTGATTATCAACACTAATCTTGATTATCATTACTAATCTTGATTATCAATAATAAGGGCTAATTAGTCATTTCCAGATTTTATTTGATAAGGGACACTTGAAAATTACTTGTAATGACTTTTTTGTCTTATTAGGGTGCCGCCCCTCTACCATTATGTGACTCCCCTTTACCAAGCTTGTTAAGTAACGTGTCTACGAAGAAACAATATTGTCCCGAACATGCATAAGAAATATTTTAAAGAAAACGTCATGTTTTAAAGAAAAGGTCATGCATAAGAAATGTCAGATGGTTAATGCATACAGTCACAATAACATTTCAAATGGTTATGATTCTTAGGCAAATCAATCATCTCTAAAGATATCCCCACATATATACTACTACCATATTTTTATTTTTATTTTTTATCTTTTTGATTTTTAAATATTTGCCCATTCGACAGAATTTGATTTATAAATATATCATACCGTCGACACCTAGCTCGTGACCGCAGGCGGAGCTAAGTCATCTGCACCATTTAGTCATTTTCCCTTTCTAAGATCAGTGCTAAACGTTTTCCGAAAGCCTGAGATAGAAAGCTAAAGCGAGTAAGCGACATTCCCAGACAGGAAGCCCAACTCCGAAACATATACAACGACAAGTTTTTTTTGGGTTGAACAACCAGTTTTGCCTCAACAATTACGCTTGTTTAATCTTTTTTGGAAAACTCTGAGTTAAAAGTTTAGTGATTCAGCTCAATCTTGGGTTTTGTAGGATTGAGCAAGAGAGAGGAGAGCACAACGCGGAAGCGATAAACGACTACATTGATAATCAAATTCAGTGTGTACAATTCTTATGGCTCAATAGCCTACTTATAATCTCACAAACTTGACGATCACTTAAAACACTTTCCTAATAAAAACAAACTCTAAATAAAGCACACTTCTAGAAGCACAAAGAAACTCTAATCATAATAAAACTCTAAAACCGGTAACTGGATTCTTAAGTTAACTTGACTTCCAAATATGACACGCCGTGTAAACTTCTCTTGTTGATCCAAACTCACTGCGTCAACTGTAGTAGTTGATCCCAACTCTTCTTCATACTGTGTCAACAACAATTGTTGGTCCACTCACCAAATCACCATATCTTGGTTTAACTTCAAACATCCTCCCTTAAACCAAGATATCATTGAAAAAGAATTTCGTAACCCTCTTATACTCCTCAGCTTCTTCCATTAATCGACGTCATCACGTCCTTGTCTTTTCTCATCTTCTATTTCTCTTCTTCCATTGATAAACGTCAACATACAACACTATTAATAGTGGCAGTAATACGTTCTTGTCTTTTCTCATCTTCAAAGATACCACTAACAAACCTTGATACTAAATTATTTCTTATCCCAATTTCATGATCCTACTGGAATTCCGTGAATCAACAAACTCAATTCAAAATAAAAATGCAGCACCAAGTGCAACTTAGCTAACAAACCAATTTTCTTCTTTTGCTTAACATCAATTGTCACTTCTTTTCACGTTCTTCTTTATCGTAGCGACACATCATCCTTAACAAGATAGAAACACCATATGCTCTACTCAAATTGCTAACCAAACACAAAAACAAATTATTTAACTCATCACCGAGCATTGTATCTCACCTTCAACTTTCTTCACTAAGCATTGTAGCTCAACCTCATATCTTGTTTACCTACTTCACTCGCAGGATTTCCACCAAACACTTGTTGTTTACCTACTTCACTCGCAGAATTTCCATATAAACTACTTCACTCGCAATTTGTAACCTACTTTACAGGCAGGATTTCCACACTCTTCAAATTCCACACTGGAATTGCTTCACTTCAACTTATAGGCTTCACTCTCCTACCTCTTGTTGATTATTTCTTCACACACATCATCCTTGGTGATTGTTTCTTCTTTTCTTCATACTTTTTTTTTAATATTCTCTCACAATCTTTCTTTTGTTACGCTTCTTCCACAAGCAATAACTATCACAAAGTCTGCCATAATTTGTAGGATTTCAAAGTTTCTGCCACAAACTTTTCAACCACACTTTACTTTTTTCAACATGTTTGAGCTTAAACTCCAACATGATACCATACACCCTTAAGCTCAAAAATCACCATCCAACATTCCTTGTCATTCTAAATCTTTGAATTCAAATTCAACACCATCAAACTGTACATTGAATGAGAATAATAGAAATACGGTGATTCAGCCATTGATTAAGGCATGGCAGAGACATAATCTTGGCAGCTGTGTGATTGAAAAATCATCGACAATTAAGGAATTAATTTAAGCTTGACATATGTATCCTTAGCATCCCCTCTAAAATTGTGCATGAGTTTGCCGAATGTTCAACTTGTTGCGCAGAAAATTAAAACGTGAAACAACTAAGCCTTTTATAAAAATGTTAGCCAACTGATCTTTTGTTGAGATGAACTTCACTTCCAATTGTTTACGCGCCACCCTTTCCTTTACAAAGTGATAATCTATCTCAATATGTTTCATACAAGAATAAAACACAGGGTTGGCAGTTAAGTACGTAATTCCCAAATTGTCGCACCATAATGACGGAGGATAAACATGTATGCCCAATTCTTTTAGCAGAGACTGAAGACACATTAACTCTAAGGTAGCAATAACTATTCCTCTATATTTAACTTCCGTACTCGATTTTGAAACAGCCTTTTGCTTTCTTGCACTCCACCACACAAGATTACCTCCAAAGTAAATGGAATATTCACTTTTAGATCTCCTTTCATCCAAACTTCCAGCCCAGGTAGAGTCAGAATAAGCATGCATCCGTGTGTCTACTGATTTTTTTAACGCTAAGCCATATTGAACTGTATGCTTCAAGTATCTCAGAATCCGTTTCACTAGCTCCCAATGCTCTTCATATGGATCAGTCATGTACTAACATACTTTATTGATAGCTACAACAACATATGGACGCGTAAGATGCAGATATTTCAATGCTCCACAGACACTGCGATAGAATGTTGAGTCTTCATATCTTTTGGTACCTTGTTTTGTGATTTTGGCATTCACTGAAAGAAGAGTAGTTATTGGTTTTGCTCCATCCATCTTTGTACGCTTTAGAAGGTCTGAAATATACTTATGCTGACTGAGTAATATAGAACTTCTTTGCTTGCTAACTTCTACTCCTAAGAAGTAATTTAATTCACCAAGGTCTTTGACTGCAAAGACAGAGTTCATATCATGAATAAGTTTTGTAATAAGTGACGGATTTGAACCTGTTATGATGAAATCATCAACATAGATAAGCACGTATGTAAATCCAGCATTTGATTGTTGTATGAATAAATAACTATTCACCACTTAACCCTTGAAACCCAAATCAGTGAGATGTGTGCTAAGCCTTGAATACCAGGTATGTGGTGCCTGTTTTAGGCCATATATTGGTTTGTTCAGCTTGCATACATGATTGGGAAAATATGGATCTACATATCCAGCAGGTTGTTTCATAAACACATCTTCTGTCAGTATGTCGTGTAAGAAGGCATTTTTAACATCTAGTTGACGCATAGTCCATCCATATAATATTGCAATAGATAGATCAAGCCATATAATGCTAGGCTTTAATACCGGACAAAAAGTTTCTGCATAATCAAATTATTCTCGCTGGTTGAAACCTTTTGCTATTAGCCATGCTTTGCGCCTATCAATTTTCCTATTTGTTTTTTTTTTCACTCGAAAAACCCATTTTGAGCCAATTACATTTATCCACTTCTCATATGGAACCAAACTCCAAGTTCCATTGCGAATATGAGCATTAATCTCATCATACATAGGAGGCCGCCATTCAGGATCCTTTGATGCTTCACCGTAGCATGATGGAGCCATAAATTCTGGCAACCCTATAGGATATTTGCTAGCAGTTAGGCATAACTTCTTAACTGGCTTCCTAATACCATCTCTTGCTCTTGTAACTATGGAATGCTGCTAAGGTGGTGGTTGAGATTGAGCACTTGAACTATCATCAACAACTATTCTATCATCTACATTATTAGTGACTTCTAATGAACTGGAAGGTAAGGTTTCACCTAATCAGGTGGTATATGATTTTGAAATGTAGGTTCATTTTTCATTTGTAGAGTTGTAGTATGGATATTAACAGGTAAAGGAGATAACAAAGTGGATGTTGTGAGATTCTTAGTAGATGGTACATATTTTTGAGATTCAAGTGAACATAACTGTTGGTTGGCATCAAATGGGAATCTTATTTCTTCAAATTTGACATGTCGAGAGATGTAGAGTCTATTAGTTGGCACATGAAGCTATAAATACCCTTTTGTGCACCACTGTATCCAATAAAAACACAAGGAAGAGACCTTTGTTCGAGTTTGTTTGCTACATAAGGCCTAAGACATGGATAACATAGACATCCGTATACTTTGAGGAAGGAAAAATCAGGTTTCTTGTTATATAGCATCTCTAAAGGAGATTTAGACTCATATTGTAAAGCTAGGATTCTATTAATGAGATAACATGTTGTTGTGAAAGTATCTGACCAATATGACTTTGGCATAGAAGCATGGAAAAGAAAAGCTAGACCAGACTCAGTGATGTGCCTAATGCGACGTTCTGCAAGGCCATTTTTGGCTGAAGTATGAGGGAATGAAAATCTATGTATGACTCCTGAGCTATTGAGAAAAGATATAAATTTCTTGTATTCTCCACCATTATCCAACTGAAAAACTTTCATTTTGTGATCAATTTGATTTTCTATTAACTTTTTGAACTATATAAATACTGGTAATGCATCTGACTTCCTAGCTAGTGGATAAATCCAAGTATAATGAGAGAAAACGTCAAGTAAATGTAAATAATAGCGATATCCATTTCTTGAAACAGTGGGAGATACCCATAAATCAGAAACAACTAAGCTCAGGGGCTTATCAAAGGTTGACAAACTAACATGAAATGAAAGTTTGTGACTCTTGCTTACATGACAGGAATGAAAAAATTCAAACTTTTTATTTGGGATTGGAAGGGAAAAATTCTTGATAACTCGGAAGACAGTATGTATCATTGGATGACCTAAACGTTGATGCCAGATAGGAATTGTAGGTGAAACAAGATCAGTTGGTTTGTTGATCTCCCGGACACCGTCAAATATTTAGAGCCCATTTTTACTCCTGTCGCGCAACAGTATTGCCTTGGTGTGGAGATCCTTTACAAGAAAGAAACCAGAGTGGAATTCAAAATAAACCTCATTATCTTGACAAAATTTTTAAACTGAGAGTAAGTTAGTTCTAATCTGAGGGACATGTAGAATATTTGTAAGACGAAATGCGTGATTATTATGGGAAAATGAGGCATTACCAATATTCTCAATGTGAATTGCATTACCATTACCATTTCCAACTCAAACTTTTTCAGTTCCATCATATTCATGACAGATGTCAAGATTATTGAGATTTGTAGTAAAGTGGTGAGTAGCACCCGAGTCAGTTACCCAATTATTGTTTGTTTCTCCACCATGTAAGGCTAAGTATGCAGCTGGTTGGCGTTGCTTTGTAGAAGGTTTATCTTCCTTGTAGTGAAACCAACAGAATCTGGCACTATGGTTCTTTCTTTTGCAAATTTGACAAGGTCCTTCTTCTTGTCCTTGTTGATTGTTGGATTGATTATTGAATCTTGGCTGTCTTTTTTATTGATGATGTGGATGAAATCCTTGATTTCTCCCTTGTTCTGTTCCTTGAGTTGATCTTGGAGTTGATGAAGATGCAATGTTGGCTATTGGCTGTTATAGTGTTTCCATATGTTTTTCAAGCCTCGTATCATATGAGAGAAGATGCGCATAGAGGCATCCATATCTATCTTTTCAGCAGTGCTTAGAGAAGTCACAATTGCATCATATGCTTGATATAGTCCACCAAGTATGGATTTCTTCATATTATCTTCATCCAATGTACTTCCTGATGCTGCAAGAGAATCAAACAATTGTTTAGATTTTGAGAAATATGCATGCATAGAGCTATTACCTTTTTTAAGACTGTGAAGTTGTCTTTTTAGGTTCATCAGATGTGTTCTAGCTAGTTTTAGGAGCGTATTGTTTCTCCAAAGCATCCCAGACCTCCTTTGAAGAGGTTAAACCAGAAACTCGACCTATGACTTCTTCTGTAAGAGATGATAGTATCCACCCTAAGAGGATCTGATCTTGTTCCTCAAACTTGGCATATGCAGGATTTGGAGTTGCTGGTGATTCTGGTTCTGTGCTAGGGATAATTGGTGATGGATTTTTGTAAGTTCCATCAACATAGCCCTCTTGTCAATAGCACTTCAATAGTGGCGTGAACTGAGTTTTCCAAAGCATATAATTGGTGTCGCTGAGTTTCATGTTAATCAAATGATTAACATGAATAGCATGAGAGTTGTGGTTTCTAGTGTTGTCATTGAAGAGAAAGTTGTTGTTTTTTTTTTTGAAGAAATCATGGGTATGGATTTTTCTGGCGGATACCAAAACAGAACACAATATTTTGGTGAATGTTTTCCACACTGAAATTGTTGATTCTCATAAGTTTATAACATTACCATAAAAGGGGATTGATTTACATTGAATGAGAATAATAGAAATACGGTGATTGAGCCATTTATTAAGGAATGGCAGAGACAGAGTCTTGGCAGCCGTGTGATTGAAAAATCATCGACAATTTAAGGCATTAATTTAGGCTTGATAGATGTATCCTTAACAACAACTTCTACGGAAGCAACCAAGCTTTCTTAGGTTTTCTCACATCAGTTAGCTTCTCATACCCTGGTGACATTGGAACGTTGCTTAACAGACTATATCTACTCATTATTCGTAGTTTTACAGCAACAACAACTTTACTTCGCAGGAATATACAAGTATGACAGCAATAATAACTTTTATTTCGTCTTCTCACTGCTATATCTTGGACACAGAACCTTACCTTCTTTATAATCATCTAGCCTCGATTTTTTTTAACCAAACTATCAAGAATACTCATCAAAAAACACCAGCGTCACTTTCTTCTATTTTTTTTTAAACTGCAACAAAATCTTATTGGTTCCCTTTCCAAGCAACCATCGTCACCATGACCAGAACAAATTAATTTCTTCTCTCGTTTTAGCATCTTCTTCTCAAACCATAGTTTAGGTTCTTCTTCTCAATTTCAGTATTTTCGTAGCAACAACAAACTCAACCTTCGCAAACAAGCCACATATGTGATAACAACTGATATTAATATCAAAACTTCGCACAACGTCTCTTTTGTTTTTACGACTTTCTCTTTAAAACATAAAACAAAAAATAATGGAACTTTCACTAACTCTATCTTCCTCTCTTCCCTCTTCCTTTCACTTTGCTATGATACCAAATGTAGGATCGAGCAAGAGAGAGGAGATCACAATGCAGAAGCAATATACGGCTATATTGATAATCAAATTCAGTGTGTATAATTCTTATGGCTCAATAGACTACTTATAGTCTCATAAACTTGACGATCACTCAAAACACTTTCTAAATAAAAACAAACTCTAAATAAAGAATACTTCTAGAAACACAATGAAACTCTAAACATAATAAAACTCTAAAACCGATAACTGGCACAACTTGCTTCTCAAGTTAACTCGAGTTCCAAATATGACACGCTGTGTCAACTTCTCTTGTTGATCCAAACTCACGGAGTCAACTGCAGTAGTTGATCCCAACTCTTCTTCATATAGCGTCAACAACACTTGTTAATCCACTCACCAAATCACCATATCTTGGTTTAACTTCCAACATGTTTCAAATAGCGAAAAAGAGTTTATTTTTTATATATAATTTAATAATTCTGATGGTAGAATAGAGTCAACTATACATATTACTATTTTAGCAAACAAGGCCTGATAGTGAAAATTGATGGAATGTCCGAGACTATTTTAATGGTGTCAAGAAAAAGTGGATCTTTCTATTCAATAGTTTATGTACAAATGACTCAAGGTTAATGAACAACACCAAAATTATATATGCATGGTTGGAAAGACAATGTATCGGCCTACGCATATGTCGAGGAGTTTAAAAGCTTAAGCCGGATGGTTTTAGTCAGGATATAACAAAAGATGGATGCCATTTCAGAGAGAATCAAGAGTTCTAACACGGACATCTTGATTTTTTTCCAGCTAGATTTGGCGACTCAGAGCGCAGGTAGAAGATCTCATCCGTTCACCCAAATGGTAGAATGAACTTATCTGAGATTTGAATTGTACAAAGATAAAAACACTAGAGGTGATTTTTTGTCTAACCTATTGAGTATTTAACATATTTTATGTTGTCCTTATGTTTCCTGGAGCACATAAATTACTATAAAGTTTCCAGTCAGAATTCAATACCAAAATTGTGAGCTGACCTACCAAAATTTTAGGTTCCCAACACAAACACAATAAACACTAGTTACAGTTTTTGCAAAAAGAACCTTGTCCATGGACCATATCTTAATAGGTAGCTAGCTTAACTTTAGCAAGGCGGTGACCAAACTGCGCAGAAGACGACTAATTCAGGAATAAAATTTCCCAGGTGAATGAACTCCCAATGGTTTTGTCTTATGGGTTGGAGAAGAGGATTATTACCCAGGTGTTTCGTTTACCAAATTTTAGTCTCAAAGGGTCTGCTCAAGGATAAAATTTCCTTATATTCACTTATTTATTTGACCGAGGTGTCTTTTTTGGGGAAGTTTGTGATCAAGTAGAGCAAGAATCCCCTACACTATTCAAGGAAACTCAGGAGGAGGAAAAGCAGGGCAGTCAGCAACTCCAAACCCACAAGAAGCGGAGGCTTTAGGAGTGCTACAAGCTATTATTTGGGCGAAAGATAAAGTTATGGATAATTTTAGTATCGAAGGAGACGGTGAAAGTATACGAAAGTATGATCTGTAAAAGCTCTGCTCGGTATAACTCGCAATCGTTGCTATCTCAAGCTTGTTGTCAAGTTTAGTTGCCAAAACTATAAATCTTGATTTCTAGTCTACTTATAGCTAAGTCTCAGATTAGGATAGAAAGTGTAGTTGATCATTAGGCTTCACGACATTCATCGATCAAAGACGAAGAACTACTAAGGGGAGCTTAAGGAACTTTATTAACAAAAGGTATGTGGAGACTTGAACTCATCTATCACTCAAAAGTTTATCTACTCTATCTCCTATTTGAGACAAAAGTCGTATAACTATATAGATTTCAATTATACACATTTGATATTTCGAGCTGAGTTTAACTTGCTTACATATTTCTCGAAATATGTGTTGGTAAGATTTCTCTTTAACCAAGTTTATCTTATATTCTTGACAAAAGTCAAAAGATGATCATGTGAAAATCTCCTGGTAACATCTTACATGATTTGTGTGAGACAGTTATTTGATGTAGACTCAGAATATTTCGTTTTGATCGTTCGATCACTTGAAAATTGCTTTAAAGATAATAGTTCGTGTGAGACAGCTATTGTCATCTTTCGAGAATGTTTCAATTATTAAAATGGAAGTTTAGAACAATTGGATATAAGCACACTATGGGTTGCGTATGTGTAATCCAAGTACGGGAACCATGGTATGCATACACGTATGCGTACTAATTGGTTTAGTCAAGGTCTGAGAACCAAGTACGCATACCGGTACACGTACTGGAGTGAGGTTCAAGTTCCGGGACATTACTGAGTTTGGTGTTATGCGTACTAGTTCGCGTACTGGCGAATATAAACTTAGTCATGCCACTTATGTATGCGTACCCGTTTGCATATTTGGGCAGGTTATGTGTAATGATCCTCAAGTTTGTCAACGCAATTAGACTAGTCAGGTGCCGAATTAGTCGATAATTACTCGATTAGTGTAACTCGAACATTAATTACTAGAAATTAATCTAACAATGATTTAGATACGAAACTAGTACAGTTGAATAGGTCTCGGAAATTTACGCGGAATAGACTACTCGAACCTGTCAATCGGATATCGGAAGAAGAAGATTTCATCGATTTAGTATGAAGGGTAAAATCGTCATTTCATGGAAAACCCGTTAGTGATGCAACACGGACACATTGTGGCTTCCCCTTATCAGATTGAGTGCGAGTCCTAGTGTTTCCTTGGGCCTTATCTTCCCAAAAACCCGATCGAAGAATTAATTCTTCTTTTTCCTTCTTCTTCTCCTCTGCTTCTTCTGTTCTTCAGTCGAGAGATGATTGAGAAATCAAATTAGTGGTTTTGAGATCGAGGAAAGAAGATACAGATCGAGTTTTGATTATTGGTGATGATGTTGAAGTTGTTTGAGCACAGGATGAACATGTTAGAATTGTTACTGTAAATTGAAGAGATGATTTCTGAAGTTAGGGTTTATGTGGAATTGAGAAGTGAATCGAGATGTTGATGGATGAAGAAGAAAGGGGTTATTGTTAAATCGATGAAGTGAAGCTTTTGTATAGATGTATCAAAGAAGTTAGGGTTTCATGTTCTTTCTCAAATTGAGAATTAGAGATTCACGGGAAGGCTCAGAGAGGAATTAAGAGTTGGAATAGAAGGTTTCGAGATGGGTTTTGAAGAATTGGGAACATTAGAATAGAAGTGTTTATAAAATCAAAGTCTCAGATGATGGAACTGGTGATGGTGATGAAATTCAGATCTAGAACGATAATTTTAAGGTTCAATTGAAGCAAGTGGTGAAGTAAGAAATCAGAGGATACTAGTGTTTCAGGTAAGATGTAACTAATCTGAATTTTAGTATTTTGGATTTGAATTAATTTAGTTATTGAGTTGTATGAATATGAATGAACTGAGAAATCACAGATGCAGAAAATGAACTATGGTGGTGGTTTGAATGGTAGTTCTGTAGTGTTGTGCGTTGCTGTGAACAAAAGAAGAGACTTGAATTGTTGGTGATAATGGGTTGGAATGGCACTGTGCTTGATATCCTAGGGGTATGAAGGAATGGGTTTGTTGTGTAGTTATGATGTTACATATATGAATACTTATAGTACTGAATGTGGTTAAGTTGTTATTAGTCTGAGCTGCAGGTATTGGTGATAATTTGTGAAATGGAGATTTAAATGACATAGTAGATAGGTGATACAATTGTGGTTGTGTTTGAATATCTTAGATGAATATTTTAAGAGTTATAGGATATGGATTGAGAATGGTCTCAACTGAACTATTGAAGATGGTGATGTTTATGAGGAACATGGCTTTAGAAATGGAACTGTTAGTGTTAGTGCTCACTGGAGAAGAGCTAGCTGGAGTTGCAGTTATTGATGTTGTGTTATTGTAGATGGAATTGATATGAGCAATTCAGTGGTGAGGCAATGGATACTGTGTGTGTATGTGTTGGTGGCTGAGACAGTGATGTACCTGTGAATTCTAAAGTTATAAGTATTATGTAGAGACTTGATGCTGATAATGATATGCAGTTATAGATGTTAGAACTATTTTAGTGGGGAATTGAATTGGAAGTACAGGTGGTATGGTTTTTTCGTACATATGTTGAAGTTATGGAGTGTAAGTTGTGATTGTAGGAAGATCTGAATTGAATTGGAAGAATATTATGATGTTCTGTTAAGTGTTGATGTTGATAACAAGGGTTGGCAGTGAATATAATGAATTGGTTTCTGAATTAGGAGCTTAGGCAGAACTCTAGGAATTTGTGTAGTAGTTGTAAAGTTATTTTGGCAGTGGTTTTAGTGAAAGAGTGCAATGCAGCTCAAGGAAGCTTATAGTACTGTTGTATTGAAATTATAAAAATTGTATTTGAATGAATTGTTTAGTGTTGATCTGATTTCAGTTGAAGTAGTAATTAGCTTAGCCGCAACTGATGGACTGTTGGTAGATTGAGTGTTACTTGGAACTGCAATTGCAGGTAATAAGAGTTCTTATTTGTATTTGAAATTCAAAGTTTATTGGAATGAATGAATTGAAGTTTAAATGATAAAGAAGAAAGATATGTTGTAGGAATTGAAGTTGCAATAGAATTAGACTTATTAGTCATCCCAGTCAGATGTCTGACTGATTTTGTGTTTCTGACTCGGTTAATTTGACTGAGTCGAATCGGTATTAACTCACTGAGTCCCTGTCTTGACCTGAGTTGAATCGTTGACCGATTCAGGTTTGACTCGTTGACCATTGACCCTAGACATTGACCTGAACTTGGACGTTGACTGTTAGTTGACTCTTGACTGTTAGTTCAATCGTTAGTGACCATTAGATTGACCCAGTTGGGCCAGGCCCTTATTAATGGGGTTGTTTAATTGGGCTTGGGCTTTAGACTAGATATCTTAGTTAGATGTTTTGGACCTCTTGTGGTCCGAATTAGACTTTGGTTTCTTCTACAAAGTTGTAGATACTCATAAGACTTAGCTATTAGACTAGAGAACCAACCCAATGAATTTGGTAAATCTTTAGATATGCAAGAGATGGATTATGAAAATGTGAAGAACCTTAGATGGGCTAATGATAGATAATAAAAAGGTATAAAAACGTAAATGGGCTTAGGACTATTAGTTAGATTTGTATAATTCTTGTGTGAGCCATTTTGGCTAGAATCTTAGAATTCTTGTGTGATTAACAGTTAATTATTAACAACAATCGATTCAAAGGATGAACCAGTGGATCGCGAGGTAGTGGCTTGTCATCAAAAAGGTGTAGGAATGCATTTGACTCTTTGTAATCATTATTGTCGCTTTTATAAAAGTTTATGCGTAACAAACTCATGCATTGTCTGTTTATGCATTCCATATTTTATTTAAAATGCATTATGATAATCCTGTTATTTTTGTGAATCTTTCCACGATGTGGAAAAGACTTGTATTGTTTCGTCGTCAACATGAATTGTTATGGGAAATGAGAATTTCCACTTGTGGTATATAGGATACGCTCCTTCACATTTATACCTACTTTAATTCAGCTTTTATTGTTTAGAGTACTGGTTACCATGGTCTTGGTGGCGTCCATATCTATTAGGTGTGAATTGTCGGGTAGGGATTTACATCCATATTATACATTGTTTGAAGAACGAGTTTGTCCATATATATGTATGATTATTTCAGTGACTTAGTCACTGTGTAATGTTTTCGGAAAAATAAGTATTGTTTTTCAAATCTTGCCTATGATTACTTAGAAGGTTAAATGTTAATTACTCCCTCTTCAGTTTCTGTGACAGATCAGAGTTGCGAAACGAAAGCTTCACGGGTTGACTTCGCTAGTTGATTAACTTCAGTTATATTTATCATGTTGTATATTTTATTTAAAAATCAAATGACTATTATATATGTATCATTTGAGAGAAGATCTTGTATATATATTTCTGAGAGGGGTTAGCTTTGGGCTAAGTTTTTGTAGCAAATTTCTTAATTGAAAGTTAAGTGTTTAATTTGGATTTTTAGTGCCTCTTTATTTAGTTAATTTATTGGATTAGTTAGCTGCTAGCTTAGGGGGTGCTACATTATGTTTGAAAATCAATTTTTTCATGAACTAATAATACATTTATATAATAAGGAATGCAATCTTTTGCAAACCGTGGCTACAATATTCATGAATCGATTCGAGTGGATCAAAATCGATCTTGCTTCAATTGTGTCTCGTATACTTGTACGAGAATATAAAAAATTGAACAACTCTAGAATTAGTTTCATCTGAGGCATTTGAACTAATTTTGGTTAAGATGAATAAGGTTGATATGGAAGTGTTCTTATGGCCAACTTAGGATAACTATTGCAGAGCCAACAAAGGTGTACACGTTTAGGTATGACTAATCATATCTAAATGAATTCACTTTTCATTTATGTGTAACAAGCTAAGATCAATCTAATGGTTTAAAGATATTACCTTGAGTCTAATCAGGTTTTCATCTAACGGTGAATATTGAGTGCTTTGTTACCAAGGTAACATTCATTGCAAAACCTGATTTGAAGACTATATAAAAAAGAACTCTAGAAACTGGGAAACCTAATTTCCACACCTCATGTGTGATACTAGTTGCGACTAGAGTAGATTCTCCTTTAACCTTAGGTTTTTCACGAAACCCTATAGGTTAACGGCTTGAAGACTTCATTGGGATAATGAAGCCAGACCTAATTATTTTCTCTGTAGTTACGTGTTATGATCTTGATGTTTTCTATCGTATTTAGTACTATCTTCTCTAAGATTTTCTCGAGATTTATTCTATGATAGGCAACATAAAAAGTAGTCACAAACATCTTCGTCTAATCGTTTGTAATTCCACAATATCTTGTTTCGCTACCATACGATTAAGATTATTGTGAGGTGGTTGATATTTCTAGGTTGTTCATCGGGAATATAAGTTCAGTATATCAATTAGTTCCTGTTCACCTTGATTGACCAAAAGAAAGAACAAAACTTCTAGTTATTTCAGTGGGAGACAGATTTATCTATTCAATAGACTTTTCTGTGTGAGACAGATTGGTTTATCAAGTCTTCAACTTTGGGTCGTAGCAACTCTTAGTTGTATATGGGACCATCTAAGGGAATCAAGTGCGTAGAGTCTTGCTGGGATTTAGAGTCACAAGGAACGCGATTATATCTTGATCAGTATGAGATTGGTTAGGGCTCAACTACATTCTAGTACGAAATTAACTTGGAGTAGGCTAGTGTCTCTAGCGGCTTAACACAATGTGGTGTTCAAATCTGGACTAGGTCCCAGAGTTTTTCTGCATTTGTGATTTCCTCATTAACAAAATTTATGGTGTCTGTGTTATTTCTTTTCCGCATTATATTTGTTTATATGATTGAAGTATCGCAGGTTGTGCGTAGTTCAATCAATTAGATAATCCAACCTTTGGTTGTTGATATAAATTGATTGACACTTGAACATTGATCTTTGGTACCGTTGAAGTTGTTTCACATAATAATCAGGCTCACAAGTTTCTATCTGTTTAATTTGCTGATTACATTGTGAAACAGAGATATAACTTTTTGATATACTTTTCTTAAGATTAAGTCTTCCTGTGTAGTTGATTCTCTTAAAAGTATATTGAAGTTATTCCATACATATCATTTCTAAGCGAAATATTGGGTGTGGTTGTTAGACCCCCGCTTTTTCAATTGTTATCAGAGTAGGAAAACACGTTTAAGACCTCACAAGTCTGTGTTTATAGCGATATGACTCTACAGACAAAAGTGTGATCTCAATAAATTCACCACCAGATCCAGGGATTTCAGAATTCTCTTCTATGACTGATTTAGTAAAATCTGTAGAAAAAATTCTATCTAAACCTCAATCAGGTTTAAAATCTCTAGAAGTGTTTCCAGGGTTTGAAAAAAAGCTTGAGAGCTCGTCTCTTGATGTTGAGTTATATCTCCAAAAAGAGCAAGAATATCTTGATAAGCTAAATCAAGTTATGATGAATAATTTTCATGTTGAGGTTGATATTGATCTTCTTATAAGTAAGGGTATACTACAAGAAAACTTGGCTTTATCAACCATTTTTATACCAACTCCAGTGGGTACAATCCTTTAACGACTACTCCTGACAACCAAAAGCACTATAGGTTGGCATAAACCTATAGCCATCCATTATCAGAAACTAGTTGTGGGTGGAATCCTTTTCATAACTACTAAAACATCTACATTGTAGCTATTATTTTTCAGCCATGATGATTTAGCAACTAGAAGGTATACCAGAAGTTATATACTTTCATCCAAAAGCATTAGTCACCATAACAATCTATTGGTTGACATGTATACCAACCATCAAATTGTTGTCGTTGCTGGTATCATTCAAACACTATTGTTTGGCAACTAAAAGGTGTATTGGAAGCTATATACTTCCAGCGAGTGCTGTGAGCCACCAAAACTATCTGCTTGTGGACACCTTTACCAACCGTAAAAGTGTATACATGGCTATTAGCTTCCAACCACCATAGATTGACAACTAGAAAAATCTTCGACCGCTATCATTTGACAAATAAAGTTATAATAGTTATTAAGACTAGTTTCACATGCATTTTGGTTTGGGTTTCTTACAACATTTCTATTAGATAGTGCATGTGAACTTATTATTATGATCCTCCTAATTGGTTGAGATGTTTTCATTAAAATAATTATATGCATCGTCGAAACCGGAACTAATATAGAAGAATACTAGGTAAATTGCAATGAAAATGAGAAGAAAACACTTTATTACAATGCAGAGGATATATTTTTCTTATTATTATAGGCCCTTAAAAAATCTTTACAATATAGAGGATTCATTTTTCTTGGTATTATAGGCCCCTTACTTAATGATGTTGCATTGGTTTGGTTTTAACTTACATAAAAAGATGCAAGATTACTTATAGAAATGTTTGTAGAATTTTTTTGGTTGTTTCTAGAAAATTAGAGACGATACTCAAGCGAACACTTTTGGAAAAAAAAAACATTCGTTCTTAGTCCAAATTCAAATGTATTAGATGTCCAGCTACATACCTTAAGACACCCAGTTACTTATATAAAAATCGGGATTTTCCTATAAGAAAACTTGGGTGAGATCATGAATATAGATCATTTTAATTGAGCGAAATCCAATGTTATTTGTTTGATTAGCCGAATATATTTTGTTTACATTTTTTCTCATTTCTTTCAATAATCCCATAATTTTACCACAATTTCATCCTGGTTCCTCATCTGCCCAAATTAGTGGGTCATAAATTAACCCTCATGTACTTTTTAAGTTTATAAAATTAATTATTATTTCATTTTCTATTTTCTTGTTGATAGAAATAGGGCCCCTAGAAAACCCCTAAATTTATTTATTAGATTACTTCAACTTCATTCAAATTGAGGTTTTGATTGTTACATGACAGAAGTGGTAGATAAACATACCCTCTTGTTTCAGCATAATACATTGCACACTGATACAACCAATCTACAATGTGAATTCTTTGATTTGCATGAAACAAAGAAAAATGGAAAGACTAATCTGAGTAATGGTATTTTCATTATTTTTCAACCATTCAAAAGCTTCTTCTTCGGTAAGATAAAATCCGTCGTAGAAGTAGTTTCTGCTAATCATTGAACTCATGACCCATTCTGATAGCCATTAACCTTCTTTCTGTAGAGGTTGATCATCGTCTTCAAAGATATGCTTGAATCTCTCACCGGATTTGTATATAAGATCCCAAAGGCTATAATAAAACGCACTAATGGCGATTAGAATTGAAATTGTTGCAAGGAATGAAATATCCATTGTATACAAAAAACACACAAACTGAAAAGTAAATTCTAAAACCTAAATCACAAAGTGATTTTCATTTAAAGCAAGAAAAGTTAATTATACAATTGCAAACTCAAATTTACTAGGAAAATATGATATATCAGATTAAATCCTAGTGAATCTAGGTTTGAAGAAGATCGAATATTGAAAAGAAGAAAAATAAACTTGTTTAGATAGTGTTTTGGAAAAACGGTTATGATATATCAAATATTTTTTATTAATTAATTTTATTTTAATAGTTTTTTTGGATTTAGATAGTTTATAAAAGTAATTATTAATTCATTTTTTATTTTAATAAGTCATAAAATCGTAAAATAATTTTCTCATGAGCAGGTCAAGCATTTTTGATATAGCAATACCATAACCAATTATTTAATTAGCAAATGATTGGTTGTGATAATACTTGCCAAAACATACATTAAATGAAACTTGCTCAAATTAACGAGATTGATTGAGTTATGTTCGGATCTTAAATAGTTGGTGTGATATGATGCTAGGTAAAAATGCTAAGCAGAGAGTGAAACAAAATTCACATAAAAGCCATACAGTGATGCTAGACACACCGAAATTTTCACTTCTATTTATCCCGAAAAGAAATCGAATGGATAATGCTCAGCGTATTCGGAATCGAGATTGGAGCGAAAAAAATAAGACCCTAACTTGTGTCTATCGGTGGAATTTTCGGGAAAGACTAAGTCAATATAGACTTATTCTAAGCCAAATACCAGAAGAACTATTACTTACCCCCCATTAGATCCTGATCGACCAACTAAAGATCTCAGCTTTGTGGAACGTCGGATCTTTGTTGAAACCTTTTCATACGGATCGATGACATGTGACAAATATACATCCTTATCCTTATCTCTTTACCTTTCCTTTCATTTTACTTTACTCCTCCTTCTTTTCCTGTTCTCTCAGCGGCAGAAATCTTTTCCCTTTATATTCTTCGTTCACAGTGAATAGCAAGGTCTCAAAACCTAAAAAAAATATCCCTTCGGCTTCTTAAGCGCGGTTGGTTTAATAATTAGGGTTTGTTGTCGACCTCGATTAGTTAGGGTTTCATTAATCAGGTAAGATCATGTTTTTTTCTTCATAACCCCTAAAATTTGTTCTTGTTCTATTAGTCTATTTGTTCATATGTGGTTTAGTTTTCTGTAGAGATTTTCGTTTTTTTTTTCTTGAATTTTATTATTAGGATTTGATCGGGGAATAATTGGTTTAAACTGTGATTTGGATGATTTTTGTGCAGGGATTTGGGTTTGTGTTAAAATATTGTCAGGGTAAAAGATGGATCTTCGAAGATATGAAGGGATTCACCAACTATAGAAGTGTCAAAAGATTTACCAGCAATAATGAAGTTTAATGGTTTGTATTAGATACTTCTATTTCCTTTGGTTTAAATCATTCAATTTGGTTTTAATTTTGGGGGTTTTCATGAAAATGAAACTCTAGTCCTGACTTTTTAATCATGGGTCTGTTCATGACTATTCTTATTAACGAGGTTAGATTTATCTTTTATATATTTTTGTTAATTTTTGTTCATATTAAATACCTTAGTTATAAGATCCTAATTTTGTATTTCTGTTTCTGCTTGCTTACAGGTAATATTTTGCGAAATTGGACAACCTCCCATTAAGAATATCTATGTACTGAGTAGTCAACAGATGATTGTTCCTGTAATGATGGAAGTTTCAACTTCATATTTACCAAGAAACAAGTTTTATTTGCATCTAGCAAAGTTTCTACCATTAAAAAGATTCCTTGTGCAACCTATGATTTGTAGGTGTCTTTGTATGCTTGTATTTCTCTCTTGTTTGATAGTCTGTACTAGAAGTCAAAAATGATTTCTTGTTACTTTCTTAAAATGGATATTTGGTCCATGGCTACTACTACAAATCATTGTCAATCTTCACAATCTCTTTCCATTTAACAAGTATGTACTGAATTTCATACTAAGTTGTTTGCTTGTATTGAAACAGGATGCTTTGCGCCAATGATGCTTCAACATGTAAGGTACCTTTTATAATTATCAAATCTATATTCCTTATGATTTGAAAAATATACTAGTGTCTGAGTGCTTGGATTGATGGCAGAACCACTGGATCAAAGAACAAGTGATTTCTCTCAGCACAATATGTTGTTACGACTTCTGAACTAATGGTGATTACATCTCTTTACTCCTCCCTTTGATTCTCTTTGTAACTATCTTTCTATTTGGATTCTGCTTCAGTTACTTATTTTATTTGATTTTTCATTTGGTTTTACATTTTACAGCCTTCCCGTAAGTCATTTATGATCAATAAGAAGCTCTTTAAAAAGATGAGACACAACAGACCCATCGACCCCTAACTGGATCCTTAAGAGAACTGATCAGGTTTATTTTAAACCTTGTCTTCCTGCCTCGTTATTCATATCTTTTCTTGTGTAGAAGGTTTTTTGTTTTTTAAATTTGGGAAGTTTAAGTATGTTCATGAGTCTTAATGGTCTAGTTCTTAGTGTTGCGCTTATCCTTATGAACAGTTATTTGTACTCCTGGAAGAAAGATGTTGAGATATTTGATCTTGAAGGGTGGTTTCATCATCTCATTTTTTTTTGTTCTTATGATTGTTAAAATTAGGTTTAATTTTAGCTAATACTAATATGAATTGCAACACAGTTGATTGGGGTTTTACTTCAGTGTTTTGCAAATAAAGTGAAGGTTTAATAAAATATGGTAACATTATATTTGATTTGATTATGGTTTTTGGCAAACAATCAGTTCTCTTAATGGGAATAATTGTTCCACATACAAAAAGAGTTTCTGTCGAATTTTGTGTTTGACGTTTTTCAATTGATACTCGTTATCATACCTACTTTGCAATGTTGTGTGCAGCATTTATTTTCTCTTCGATATATACCCTTTCTCTTCTAAAAATAGGAGCTTGATGCCAGTTTGATTTTGGCATGCATGTTACTTCTTAAAAAACAAAATGTCAGTGGTGTTGGATTTTTCTGGGTTTTGATCGTTGTGTGATGATTTTGAAGATGTGGGTTTTGTCTGGTTTAGTTCATTAACTTGTTAGAACTGTTGATTAAAGAAAGATATGCTTGTGTTGCAGTGCATCTCTGTTGGAGGATCCAGTTGTATCCTAGGCATTGGTCATTGAGGCTTGATTACATAATCAAGAGATTTTGGATTGTTATGACTTTTGAGAATTGCATTTCATAGCTTTGGTTTTTGTATTTTGACTTGTTCACTGAGGGATGTTTGAGAGTTATGTCTAATAGTGTCCAAGTTATTCAGGTTTTGCATACAAAGGAAAAAACAAAGGAAAAACGCAGACAAAACCATTTAAACTAATCTCAAGAAAAACTTATTTCCCATCCATGGTATTCTACCTGTTTAGACTAATCTCCACTGGAAGGAGAAGCTTGTTTGGTCTTTTCATAATCAATCATCTCTCTGTCTGATATTTTCTTCAGTTGAGCCCGGTGTACGTTGATATACCAAGAATAGTAGCAATATCAGAATTGCATAACCATTTCCGTGTTTAATAATTTGCTATGTTACTTCATAATTTTTGTGGAGTATGTTATTATATTATTCAGGACGATTATTGTTATTTCTTCAGAGGAGGGACGAGCTGGGCGTTACAAAGAACTTGACGAAGAAGAGATTGAAGAAACTAGGCGCCGGTGAAGGGAAGCCGAACAAGTAAGATATTAGTATTTGTAATGATGAGGTTTTTGATCTTATTCTGGATCTACAATTTAACCCGTGCCAATTTTAGGATAATGGGGAGTTATATGATGAGTTCGGAAATCTCAAGAAGAAGTTTTGTGCTAAAACATAACAAGCAGAAGATGGACAAGTACTACCTGGTGCTGGTCGAGCTAGATGGGAGGTTGAGGAACTAAGTAATTTTATTATTGTCTGGATCGATTAAATTACTTTCCTTCAATAAGGTGGCTTAGCATTGGTGTTTGCAGTTAGCATGAATATGTTAAAAGTTTCATAAATGAGTTTGATTGGAAATTATTTGCTCAACTTTGTTGTAGGCCATTTTTGACCTCTCTTATTTATTGCACATGTAGCATCCTATTTTTCTTATAATTTCCTCATATTTAGTCCCTTTTCACTAAGTCCTGGCAGATCCTCCAATTTTAAAAGTGTGCCATATGGCATAAAATAATTTCACTTGATCTGTAGCAGGGGTGAGAGGAACCGATCAGTTTCAAGAAACACGTATTAATGCAACTCTACATTCCAATAAGCGGTAAATCTAGTCTAAAAAGGGGATAGACTTATAAGGTTTTGAGATCAGTACCTGGGTATGTTGAAAGTATCAAGAATAAGGTTTTGAGATCAGTACCTGGGTATGTTGAAAGTATCAAGAAGATCGACAAGGAAAAAGATTCATGTGTTTCTAAAGGATGAAGACCCTTGGTTTAAAAGCAGAAAGTGTCAAATTGGTGCGGTGTTTGCCCATTGAGTGGACGGTCTATCCAAAACATCCATAAGGTGCAGGTGCAAGTGCGAGTGCAAGGTTAAATTTCTCAATGTTTTTTTATGTAAAACTTAATGACTTTGTAATTTATTATTTTTCGTGTATGTTCTAATTGTAGTAATTGAATGATTGAAGATAATGATTAAAAGGAAATTTTCTAAATTTTTTTTATTACTGAATTATCTGGACTTTACTAACACCTCAAGCAGCACAGCTGGTAGCGAATGAAATGCTCGAGCAACTTAATTTGTAAGCATTTGATGGCAACATATCTTCACCAACTATACATTAGGTGCCTACATAACTTCACCGACTAACTGTTCTGCGGCTGAAATCCTTGAGCAGCTGATTTTTCAATGTCCAAAGCCTTTAACCAACTGTTAAGCAACTACATATCTGACGGGTAAACCCATTAACCGACTATTATTGAGTGGATAAAACTATTAACCATCCGGACATTTAGCGGACAAAATTCTTCTCCCACGGTGCCAAACATACGAAGCAACTAAATATCAGAGGGTTAAATACTGTATCAACTGAAAAATTATATAATGGAGATCTCTACCAACAATGTTATGTCTTCAGCAGCCAAAATTTTTGTGGGTTAAATGCTTCAATGACCAGTGCTTTATGTCTCTACAAACGATAGTCAATTGTGATTGGAAATTTGTGCCGACTAAGACTTGAGTCGCTTTGTCGTAGTTGGATGATATCTATTCCAACGAAATGGTTGGTACAGGTCTTTAGCAAATAAGCCTTCTACCACAGAGCATATCTGTTGCCATGATGGTTGCTGTAAAGCTCCATCCACTAAAAATAGTCCTGTACCAACTGAATCCAAATAGTCGCTAAAGTCCAGTTTTGTTATAGTTCCTCTGTCTCCCGTGTCTCAGAAAAATTGGATATAATACAAAAAGTATATAAACCACATCTATCAGTCAGTTCCATTTCTGAATTTGACGATGTTCATCGGTCAAACCCTGATACACCTCCTCAAGATAATAGTATTAATTGCCCTCTTCTATGAGAAAGTCAGAATGTCTCTTTTGATTAAAAGAGTTTCTCTGTGTAGTACTGAACATTATCTGCAGAGACTGTGTGTTATAAGTTGCACAAAATATCTTGTGCTCTTTTAAAGTTCTTTGAAAAACTTGTCAAAACAGTTTATTGGGTTTCTCTCAATACTGGAAGTTGCAAAAGTTGTTGGAAAGAAACTCTCTCTTGGTGTCATGGATGCTCTTCTCTTATGTTCATAATAACTTGGTCGTTAAAAGGTTGTTGAGCTTTGCTCTAATTTTCTTATTCATATATATTTTCTTAGTAAAAATATGATGTTTCAAAAAAAAAAAGCCCTTGTCACACACGTAATATTCAAGTACCATGGTCTTGTAACCATTACGTGTATGAACCGTGGACCAGAACATGTTGTGATAGTTCATATACCACCATGTGACATATAAAAGGGGAAGACCTTACTTCATTCTTTTCACCTCTTCTTCCCTATAGTTTAAGTATGAAAGGAAAACCCAAGAGTTTGTAAACTCTCGAACCTTAACCTTTTCAAGTGTTCTTTGTATCTTTGTGTGGGTAACATGAAATCATTCGACAAGGTTGTCCTTAATTCTTCAAATTCTCTTGTTACAGAGCTTCACCATTAACGACTGTTCACGTACTTGGTAAGTTCTTTATCATTCCTTGGTTTCTATGGATCCTAGGAAAATATTGAATCGTGGTGAGAGTTCGGGTACCGATTCCAGTTCAAATAGGAGGTTGGTTGCCAATGATGATGAATTTGTTGATGATGATTTGGGTGTAGACGTTCAACAACCATACTTTGATGCTAGTCGTCAAATTAGTTTTATCAACATTTCTTCCACGGACAAATATAAATTCTCTAGTGGTCATTTTGTCATGGAAAGGGCATATGATCGGTCAGTTCAGGAAACAAATTTTCATATTTTCATGAACCAATTTGTGTGGGGTGATATTCATAAGGGTTTAGGAGAATCATATCCTGAGATGACATATAAATTTTATGTTAATCTTCATGCACCCAACAATACCAACTGATGTTTCAAGACCTTCGTAAAAGGAACAATGATTGAGGTTAACCATGGTGTTATAGCTGATTTATTAAACTTGACTACATTACATCATTATTTTGTTGTTCCTCAACTAGAAGGTCAAAGACCAAATAAGAATCAGTTGTCTGAACTGCTCATAGGAAAGAATATTCCATGGGTTGAAAGAAAACTCCCCGTGGATAATATAAGCTGTCATTTGAAGATTTTTGGTAAGCTGGCTATGGATAACTTAATCAGAAGTACTCTCGACAAAAATCTCCGGAGAAGAACTATGGCTGTGTTGGTTTACCATCTTGTTTCTGGTGAAGAGGTTGATTTTTGTGGATTAATTGTTCGTCAAATAATTCACATGGTTTTACAAAAGAAAAACCCTGGTTTTCCATGCCTCATCAGCTGAATCTGTAGTCAATTTAACTTTTCTCAGTTGGGAACTTGTGTTGGTACTGCATCTCTTTTGAGCCAGACAGACATTAAAAAAATGAAGAAACTTGTCAATCCTGAAGTTTCTCATCTTCTTCAAAGGAATGAGTGCCTGGAGAGACATTTGTCTCATGCTGTGATAGTTCATCCTAACTTTGCTGAACCAATATCTAAGATTGCTGAGGATTTTTATCGCGATATGGATTAGTGTCTTTCTCTTCAAAACTCCTTCTTATGATATTTCTGTTGAACTTCTTATGTTGACCTTATTAAAACTGTTATTTTTAATGGTTGTAATAAATTTTATGGTATTTTAGCTTTAAATGATTTTCTTTTCTTTTATTTAAATTAATAAATGTTTTAAATCCATAAGAAGTGCAGATGAAGATATCAAAAGTGATGTTTATCATGTGTCTTTATGCATATATTGATAAAATATAGAATGAACTTTTGATAACAAAAGTTAAGCTTTTTATGTCATTAGGCAAATATTGACGAAGATATGATGAACTTTTGATTGCAAAGATTAAGTCTATTATATGCCTTTATGCAAATATTGATGAAAATAGAATGAATCTTTGATTATTCCGCAATATTGGTCTTTCCCTAATCCACATCTTTGTGTATGTACTGTGTGGCTCCATAGGTTTTCTTATGTCGAGCATTTCCGATTAATTTAATCACAGGTTCTCTTATGGTTAATTTAATTGAGTATTTTGGATACAAATTCATGTTTCATGTGATTTGTTAATGTCCAAAGAAATCCTATTTTTCTTGTAAAAGTAAGGTCACTCTTGTTGTTCTTTCGGGAATGACATTATATGGGGAAGAGTTCTTAATTGAACTTGTGCTTAATTGCTAAATCTTTGTGGGGAGTGCGGCTGTGGAATATTGTAGGAGTTTTCTTGTATCTCTATTAACTCCTTGATAAATGCATTTAGTTTCGGCTATATGATTGCATCTAAACAAAGTTGATATATTTTATTTTGGTCATGAAGTATCTCCATGAGAATTTCATTAGGATCCCACTAGTTTTCGTACCTTTGCCAATTTATATTAAAAAAATGGGTGAGAATTAATGTGTAGTTCACACAACAAATACACATGGTTTACAGATCATTATGTAAGGGGGGTGGTTTTCATGTAAGATGAAGTATTGACTAAGGAGGAGTGATACATATCACCAGAGTATTGTTGTCAAAGTTGTGATACAATTGGACTTTGATGATGCATAATAATACTATGACACTGTATAACAATGATTGAGAGGAACTGTTTTCTCATTGTTATAGCTACGGATCTTCAATAACTATGATGCTGAGTTGAACACATTCAGAATCACTGGAATACTTGGAAGTGATGAATATTTCGAGTAATGTTGAAGAACCAAGGGGATCAAGCATTTGGATTGAGAAGTGCAAAGTTCATTTATTTTGTAATCCATATGTATTGATAGTTTTGTCACTAAAATTGACAAAGGTGGAGATTGTTAGAGCTCTGCTCGATTGAACTCGCAAGCATTGCTATCTTAAGCTTGTTGTCAAGTTTAGCTGCCAAAACTATAATTCTTGATTTCTAGTCTACTTATATCTAAGTCTCGGATTAGGATAGAAAGTGTAGTTGAGCATTAGACTTCACGGCATTCATCGATCAAAGACGAAGAACTACTAAGGGGAGATTGTGGAACTTCATCAACAAAAGGTATGTGGAGAGTTGAACTCATCTATCACTCAAAAGTCTATCTACTCTATCTCCTATTATAGACAGAAGTCGTATATCTATATAGACTTCAATTATACACATTTGATATTTCGAGATGAGTTTAACTTGCTATATAGAGTACATTTATGATGAAACCAATTTCGGTTTCATCTAATTTTGTTGGAACCGATTTTGGTTTCATCTAATTATGTTTTATATTTTTTAACACTTCACCCGTATGTTGATATTTTGGTTCCATATAATTTTGTTTTAATTTTTTCATCTAAATACTGATACCATATTATGGTGGTGAATGATTGAGTGATTGGTGTAGGTGGTCAGTATTGAATGAGTATTGCAGTTGGTGATCAAGTCAGTAAGTGGTGATGGTGGCGAGTGGGTTGTTTCATTCCTTCTTATCTTAGCTTAGTTAAGTGCATTTTCAGCATTATAATTTATTTGATAATTTGGCCAATTTTATGTCTAAGTAGTTTTGAGTATTCATTGTTGGCAGGTCAGAATTGCGGCTAGAGTTCGACGTACACAACAAGTACACATATGTTCAGTGGAGATGCTGAATAATTATTTGCATAAAACCAATGTTGTAGAGAAACTAATCAAGTTCCCACAATTGAAAGGCCAGTTATAGTGTTTCCAAAAATCCCTTGTTATTAATCCCGATACTCCGCCATAACCAGGTCTTCCAAGTAAGAAGAAGAGAATTTTTAATACATGTTCACTTCCCAAGAAGAAGATGAGAACTTGTGGTAGCTTCCATCATGTTTTGACTACCCATAACCGAAGGACATGCCATGCTCGACAGATGTGAAGCCATTTCGATTACAATTCTTCGAATTTAAGTTTCAATTTAGTTTAGACTACATACAATATGTATTTAATTTACGTTTCAGATTTCATTTTGATGTTTGTTTTAGAGTTATTTTTCATTTATTCTCTTGTCTATTCTTTCTATAGTTAAACATGTTAATTTGTTGCAGGTGTGTCATATTTGTTTCATTTTTAGGTTAAGTTTGGCAGAGCTTGCGGGCTTTTACAATATGTTGGAACCAAAATAGGTTTCATCATATTTTTTGCTGGAACCCTTTTTGGTTTCATCGTATTTTTTAATGCTATTTTTCTTTCGCATCTTTCCCAACAAAAATAGACATCATATTCTTTAGACATATGCTGTAAGGGATTACAAACTGAAATCAATTAAATCTTTTTTTACGAAACTATAATTTGTCACCATTATAATTAGTCGATAACCATTTTACAAGTAATGTAAGCTTCAACAAAAACTAAATTTGCCAAAAGAATGGTACTTTTTTAGGCACGACATGCGAGTATTGTTCTCTTTTTTCAAGGAGAATCTTACAGGCCATCTTTGATCTTACATTTTGCACCTTTTCTTATTGTTCATCTTGACGACTTTCGTCTTTTTCTTTAGCTCGTCTTCGTTCAATATAATTTCATAGAAAGGTTTGAAAAAGCGCCAAAATGGAGATGAAAAAATAGTCGGCATATGTTGTCCCTCCTTTTTTATCAAAGCCTTTATTGCAGATGCTTCCGCCCACAAATGATGCAACGAGCACCTATATGGCTCTGTTTCTCTTTTTCCCCCTGTTGTGAAACCAAAAGTAAACCATAAGCACCAACAAAATGATGAAACCATAACTTAAAAATGATGAAACCATAACTAAAAATGGTGGAACCAAATCTGGTTATATCAAGCAAACATCCAACAGAAAACGCACCCAACAGATATATGTAACCATAAGTGGAGATGGTAAAACCAAATATGGTTTCATCAAAAATATGAAGACAATATAGCACTCCAACATAAAATTGTCTTCAATTTTTTACTCAAATTCGACAAGGGAAAAATGATGAAACCAAAAATGGTTTCATCAAAACTTCTAGAATTAATCAAGACACCAGCAGTTCCAGTGGAACCAAATTTGACAAAGGAAAAATGATGAAACCAAAAATGGTTTTATCAAAACTACCGTAATCAAATCAACAAACCAACAGTTCAGGTTGAACCAAATTCGACAAGGGAAAAATGTCAAATCCAAAATTGTTTCATCAAAATGACTAGAATCAACCAACAACACCAAATTAGTTCTAGTGGAATTAAATCTAACAAATGGAAAATGTAAGATTTTTTCATACCGACCATTAATGAACATTAATCAATCAAAAATATGAACAATAATAAATAATGATCTTATTATTAATCAAACAACATGATACAAAGGATTCGATTTACCTTTTGGAGGATTTTTAATCGTCTTCTTGAGTTGTTCATCTTTCTTTCTCTCTTGTTAAGCATTCTTCTTCACTATTTTAACCAGTTTTTGTGATTTTTGTTTTATTTCTTTGAATTTAGGTCATAATTTGTCTCGATCTATAATTTCTAGGTTCTAACAATCCATATCTGGGGAAAAAAAAAGAGTTTCCAGTAAAAGAAAATAGAATCGAAAGGGAAATGAGTTTCGCAGATCTATTTTTTTTTCCTAAGAGATTAAGAAAGAGAATTAGATGAATATACGGTGGGGTGATTTTGCTTTCTTTTTCTGGGCTGAATAGATGGAGGGGTATTGTAGACACTTCTGTAATTTGGGGTTTTTATTCCTCTTTTGTTTAGGTGGAGTTATCTTATATAGATGTTGACAGCCTTGGAGCTGTAACGCGCACGTTATTCCCAAAATGGCTGAATTAGTCTCTAATCTTTGGAAATTTTGGTACTGTTGGGAGTCGTATCTATTGATCCCAAGAAATCCAAACTCTCAATTGTAATTAAGAAAAATTGTCACCGATCCTAATAATACATTTATTTTCAGAAAACAAAATGTAATTGAATGACTAGAGAATCAGGTAAAAATGAAATAAAAAGGTTTGAAAGCCATTAACGTATTGAGTTACTTTTCTCGCAGAAGGTACCCTAACCACGTCCAAAACCCACCAAATCTCTAGGGATCATTTGTTTTCTTACCTTCTTCAAAGTTTTACTTTTTCACCAGATAGCTAACTTTTCACAAGGATTCCAACAATCATGCATTATAACCATTCATACTTACAAGTATGGTGAACAAGTGTACTAGATTAGGTTCCATCACATAAAACAGTTTTCACGCACCTACTTTGTATCATAAACCAGAACACCGCCAACTCGATTTTCTAGATTTGCCATAAAAGATGCTTTGTTTTTACATGGTTTTGTAGGTCAATAAAATCAATAGTTTATGGTTGTAGTGGATTTGATGATTTGACAGAAAGGGTTTTAGTGAGCAGAGGTTGCAATGGAAGTCGTTGTTCTTTTCTGTGATGAAAGGGGCGGCGATATTGTATAAACAAAAATCACCGTAACTAGCCTAGAAAATGGAAGAAAAGTGGAAACAGATTAATTAATTAATTAAATAATGAGAATAACCAAATATCCCATGACTACTTAGTTGACCGAAATTAGTTGCACTATTCTTATCCCTCAATTAGTTTTCATATCCTCAATTAATCATTCTTAATTTAGTAATCTTACATGGAATATATAAACCTAAATTCAATTTTAAAATATTAATCTTAGCCGTATATCTCATATTTTGGGCTACTGATATATATTATCTTAATAATGGGTTTCTAGAAGAGAAAGGAACCAAACATGGATTCTCCGGAAATTTCCTCTTTCTCAAATCCATGTTAGATTTTCAAATCATAATAATATTATATATTTAATTAGTATAAAGTTTTAACTGTTAATTGTCAATTTGTTGGATAGTAATCCTATAAGTTTATTAGAACTCTTATTATGACGGGTACGGGCGAAACCCCGCCTCAGTGAACATAAACCGACGATGTAAGAAATTCCAGCAATCCCGGTGCGTAACACGGGTTTCAAACTAGTGATCTCTGAATGTACGTATCATCACCACTCGTATTATATACTAATAAATTTTGACTTCTGAATATATGTGCCCATTTCCAACAAAAGATCATAAATATTTATTCGTCATATTTGACTGCTGAATATATTTTCCCATTTCCAATAAAAAATCATAAATATTTATAAGTAATATACGTGCAGCATAACTAATTCATGAGTCCAGCGACACGGAACCAAAATTTTGTGTCGAGGTGGGTATTTTTTTTTTTTTTGCACACATCTAAATTGTAATCATAGAAATGCCATAAAAACATATGAAGCGAGAACAATGCACTCTGCTTTTCGTTTCCTGTATATTAAGGTTTAGCTCAATTATAGTGAGGTATTTTAACTTGGGCCCATAAATATCTGTAGTTTATGGTATAATATTATTATACAAAATGACGACCTAATTTTTTTTATATGTGAGTATATCGTTGCATGAATTTCACATAACATGTTGAAATTAACATCTAAACATTTCAAGATTATGTTCTTGTTATCGCTAATAAAAATAGAAAAGAGAAAAAAAATAAGTTTTTTCCAACAGAATTTGATATTTGAGCTAATTTTTAGCCTCCACATTGGGCCAAATTTTAGTATATATTTGAAAACTACACGAGCCGAATAATTTTTCTACAGGTTTGGGATAAGGTTAAATTACGTAGCTGATTTAAAGTTTCTAACCTAAAACAAGAACCAAGGACGTTACAAACTCTAAAAAATAGAAGAAGGAAACAACTAATTAACTAAAGTCTAAACATCACAAAGAAATTTAAGCTAGCTGGTCATGTGAATGCGTCAACTGGTGGGCTATTAATAATTTCTACCTGGGCTAATTAGTATTCTTTTGAGATTTAGGCTATCCCAGTTAAGCTTGTACATATTTTGGGTGTTGGGGCTGCCAACGGGTACCCGATTACCCGGAACCGAGTGAGACGAGTCTGTAGCCTACCTAAGCCACCACCACCTCCATCCCCGAGGGGAGGAGGCAAGTCAGGATGCCATGGCACTACTTACACGTTCCTTGTCTCTAACAGCATGTTTGTTTTTTTGAACTATCTGACAGTGGTCATCATATAGAGCTCTATCTGTGTTTTTTAGGAAGTGCCGATACATAGCGACTCTAGAAATGACGTTTGTTTTTTTTAGGAAGATCTACAAAAAGGTCCTACAATTAGGAGCCGATTTACAAAATGGTCACACTGATACGAAGTATTAACAAATTAGTCACACTTCCGTTAATTGTGCCGTTAAGCAGGTAGGGCTCACAGAATCAGAGTTAAATAGAGTGTTAAGTTTACCTTTCTGTCCCTGACCTAACCTCACCAGATCTATAGCCACATATCGTAGGACTGTTACATCTCGAGAATAATTTCTACGGTAGGATTACACATAAGAAACACCCGATCTATAACAATTTAGGTTTTCATTTTCTCTAAACTGTTGCCGCCCTCTGTGTTTCTATTCTCTTCTCTCTGCAAAAAAGGCGATCAAAAATGGCGATTCATTGTTTCAGTGTGTTTATGAGTGATTCAGGGCAATAACAGTGAGGGTTAGTTCGTGTACAAAAATGGTTAAGGTCAGTGGGTTTGTAGCTGTGTGTGTGGTGTGTGTTTGAAGATTTGAGAGATGAGAACTCTGGTTTTCTGAAAAGATACCGATCGACATAATGTATGCAGCGATAATGAGGTTGGTAAACGAATTGAAACACCCTTTTTTTGTTTTTCGTGGTTTGTTTTATAAACCCTAATTTAGCAAAATTAGGTTTTTTTTCTTCTTCATAAACCCTAATTAGGGAAAGAATTGGGGATTAAAATGTTATCTGATAACCAATGATTGTTGTGTTTACTAATTGTTATGTGTATTGTATTGAATGGGTGTTTCCCTGTGAAGGAAGTATGTGAAGCACCCTGTGAAGTATGTTGTTTTTACTAATTGGTATGTGTATTGTTTTTCGTTATGTGTTTGTGCAGGAAGTATGTGAAGCACCTTTGAGAAGTTTTAGGGTTGAACAAACTGATACAAATAAGGTTTGTTATTTTGATAATGTTAGTGTTAATTGTGGGGGATTGAATGGTTTTAGTGATGTTGTTCATGCTGCATATCATTTACCACCAATTAAGAAGGTTAACCTAACCTGGTTCAGTGAGACAGACCTATTTTACATTGGTAATAATGATGAATTTTATGAAATGTGGGATAAAGGAGTAGTTGAGGATGATGGGTATATTCATCTTTACATGAATATTACCCATAGGAAGGTTCCTCTTAGTGATGAATTCCCTGAAAGTTCTGGTATATCACTTGCAAAGAGTTGTTATTCAACACTTGAAAAGGCAAAAACTACTTCAAGTATGCACATTGACAGAGCTGCACCACCAGTCACTCTTGACCCTTCTAGTTTCCTAACACCTAAAAAGAGGATATTGTATAGTAAATCACCTGAGCTATTAAGGAGAAGTCCTAGGTTGGTCTCTAAGTCTATTGATGCAGTCACTGGAAGTTTGGGTAGTGTGAGTGGTAAGAAGTTGTTTGTAAATGTGGATGATGATGAGGTTGTGGATGTTGAGACATCAGTTGAATCAAGACTTTTCCAGTTGGAGCATGAGAACATACAACTGACAAATAATGATGTAGATGTGTGTCATCCTATTGATGATTGTAGAAGTCCAGTTTGTGATGATGCAGAAATGGGTATTGAAGTGTATACATAATTTGTGAACAACTACTTTGGGGGGGTAGATTCTTTTGATTTCTTACATCCACAACTATATAAGAAAAATGAAGGTAATCTTTGTATCTTACTGTTTTATTTTCTATATTCCTATAGTCTGCATTTTAACTTGTCTAACTTTTGTTGTAGGTGATGCAAACAATGAGAAAAATAGTGGTGTTATTGAAGATGATGACCCAAAAGGAAAGACAGTAGTTATAGTACCATCTGATGCTGACAGTGGGGATACTTCTAGTAGCTCTGATTCTGAAGTTGAAGAAGGGACTTTATCAATCCAAGAAGTTGCAGAGGATGAAGCTCAGAGAACAGTTTGGGTACAACAGTATGAACATGTTTGGGGGACTCATGTAGAAGCTGCTGAAAGAACATGTGACTTTGATAATGAAACTGGTAATTCTGAACAATTTATAGATGTTGATACAATGTTTGTAGGGATGGAGTTTATGGATAGAAAGGATTTTAAGAACCACTTAAGGGCATATGCAGTGAAGAAAAATTTCAATGGTACAAGTTGAAGCCCAATGATGCAAAAGAATTAAAGTTAATTGCAAGTATAACAAGTCTCGAATTGTAAGTTTTTTATATATGCAAGTGTTAGAAGTCATGAACCAACTTTCATAATCGAAAGATGAATCTGGAGCATACATGTGTCACGAAGGTGTAACCATAAACAAGACAGCCAATGCAGAAATTTGTAGCACAATTTTTGTATGAGAAGTCAAGAATGGAGATCCAATGCCGAGTTCCATATACTTTGAGAGATCAATTCCACACCACTCATAATACTAGTGTTCCATATCATGTGGCTTGGAGAGCTAGAACTAAGACACTAGAAAGAGTAAATGGAAGTTATGATGATTCTTATAGACTTGTTCCAGCCTTTTGTGATATGGTGGAGAAAACCAACCCTGGTTCTTTGACAAACTACACATATGGAAGGTGACTTAGTTTTATCTTTATTTATGTTTCATGTTCCTTTTTATAATTAATGCTTATAATTAGTTTCTTATATGTTTCATGTTTTTACTGCAGTGTTGATCAGTGCTTTGAGTCCATGACAATTGCTTTTGCAGCACCACTGAAAGCATTTCATGATGGTTGTAGAAATGTGGTTGGTTTTTATGCTTGCCATTTGACTGGAAAGTTTGGTGGGTGTCTGATGGCAGCAACAACTTTGGATGCAGAGAATAGGATAGTGCCATTGGCTATAATGGTTACTAGAAATGAAGTTGGTGAAAATTGGTACTTGTTTTTGAAATGGTTGAAGCCCTATATAATCAATCACCCTAGAGGAAAGCTGACTTTTATCTCAGACAGACAAAAAGGGTTGTTGGAGTCCATCTCTGAGTTATTTCCAGATCATTTCCAAAGATATTGTTTCAGGTAAGTTGGATTGGTTAAGTTGATTAAGCTTTTATTTTGTTAAATGAGGTTATACTTGTTACAGTTTGTTTGTTTCAATTTCACCTGCAGACATATGTATGGAAATTTCAAAAGATATTACAAAGAATGGGAAAATGAATGTTTGTTGGAATGGGAAAATGAATGTAAATGTTTACAGGTATATAAAGAAAACAAAAAGATGAAATCAGACCGTTGGGAATGGTCTGATTTTCTCTCCACGTCAGCATCTCTCCACGTCAGCACCTCTCCACGTCAGCATCTCTCCACGTCAGCACCTCTCCACGTCAGCAAATTAACTTGAGTGGCTTAACCACAGTTAAAGAGGTTCAGTTAACATGGAGGGTATTTCAGGGAAAAATAACCCCGTTTTTTCCTCCAACAGTTAACTCGGCTAAAGTGTGATCGTTTTGTAACCAATTAACAAAAGTGTGATCGTTTTGTAAACGAATTAACAAAAGTAGGACCATTTTGTAATTGGCTCTTTTTTTTACATTCTAGTGGTTTTATTATTTAATTCATAAAAATATATATCTTATTTTATCCCTCTAAAATTCTTGCAGATAACAATCGTACCATCACCGCAATTTCATATATTGATTCATCATATTCTCCTCCTGCTCCTCCTAATCGTACCTTCCTTCTATTGATGATCATGATTTCATTTTCAAATTTTATTTTGGTTGTTATGGTTTGGTTTTGAAGAAACGATAAAGAAAAAATATAGATCTGATATGTTTTTTTTTTGGGGGTCTGATTTCGTTTTGAATTCAGTATTCTTCTTCCCTGTTGGTGGAACGAGGAGGGTTGTAACCATGGTTAACTACTGGTGCAGGGGTGGAGCTGCTTGAGGACTAGGGAGGACAGTTGTCCTCCCTAGAATCTCAAAATTGCCTATTTAGCCTTTGCATTTTGAGATTATTTTGTATTTGTCCCCCCTTAAATGTTCTAAAATTGCAATAACAGAGATAAATACTTATAAATTATACAATTTTTGTTGTAATTTGTTTTAAAATGTACTAGTAACATGGTTGAACTATATAAAATTTCTTATAAGCATCAATCAGAACATTTTACAATTTAAGTGCCATCTATTATAGCAAAAAGAACGTCAAAAAAATTTGTGCGGCCTATAGCCGCAGATATGTATAGTGGTGCTTGTTTTTGTATTCCCATTTGTCCCCCAAACCATAAAACTTTGGCTCCGCCCCTGTACTGGTGGATCCATGGAGGCAGTGGGGTGGTGGGAGAGCGGTGACGGTAATGGCAACGAAGGTGAAGAATAGGAAGAAACAACGAAATAGATTTCTCCGAGCTTGACTTGATAATAACCGTAATTAGTAGATTAAATTAAAGATAGTATAGACATTATTCCCATAAAATAGAGGTTTGGCTTCAAGATAGCACCTTCCTACTGCTATTTTATTTCTTCTATTTGATAGAGGTTTAGCCTCTATATTGGTAGAGGTAGTGGAAAAACCCAAAAATGGGACCCACCCCTATATAGAGGAAGGTAGTGGTTTGCCTCTACATAGAGGAAAAAACAAACATGATGTAAGTAAAGCCGAATACAGAAATCTTATGCCACTTGCCCCCACAGAGCAAGCCCAAGTCCAATATATTTGTATGTCAAGTAATGATATTCTGCCATTTTTCTGGTTAAATAACCTGTCCTGCCACAACATTCATGCTTATTTGAAATATATTTTTCTTTCACTAGTTTAGGTGGAAGTTTAGTGACAGACTTAGCTCAATCAAGACTTTCAAATGGCAAAGTGGAATTATATTTTCTTATGGTAAAATAGAGCCATTTATACATTTTAGCAAACAACGAACGTATGGCTTTGTAAAATGTCGGGGAGCATTTTATTGGTGCTGTGAAGTAGTTTGATCAATCTGTCTAGATATTTATGTAGAACAACACCCAGGTTAGAAAGATGATATATTGGGCCCAAGCATATTTCGAAAAATTGTTTGTGACAAGTCGACCAAAAAGCCCCAAGGCAAAGGAGTTGGAGAACTGAAACTGAATGCACGGTTTGACCAGGATGAACAAAAGATGGATGCCATTTCAGACAAAAGCGAGACTGCTAACGAGGACATCTTTATTTTCCATTTTAGCTGTGTATTTGGCAATTCGGACGCAGTTAGTCAGAGAACTTTTTTTTTTTGTTTTTGAAATAGTTTCATTAACGAGCATCAAAATTAAGGCTCGCGTCCTTCAAGTTTGCCAGCAAACAATCACTCAAAAAATATAGAAATACAAGTCTCTATGTTCAGGCTTTTCTCCAAGTACTTTTTGGGTTACTACGAGCGTCATGGAGTTCATTGCAGAATTCCTTGTTCTCAAACATTCATGGATTTCGTCGGTTTACACAAGAAGATGCTGTGAGTCACTGCAAAGTTTGAACATTACCTTTTAGAAGATTATATTTTTCTGCATCTATTACTCGTTGGGATGTTTTCATTGAACATGGCGCAGTACGAATTAGTGCAACGATGTAGATACAAGCCACAGCCGAGGTGGTACTGCTTACTAAACAAAGTATTTTTAACAGTGTAAGTTCTAGCAGATCCCGGACCCAATTGGCAAACTGAAATTATTTGAATACCAGTTGATTTGTTATTATCTATCATAGTGCGTATAAATGATATTGCCTTTATTCTTCCTGGAGCTCAGAAATTGCAGAAACTTGCAGTTGGTTTTTACATCTAATGAGTTGCAGATTGCACTAAACGAGTAGTAATCCAATTTGATTTACCGAGAGTTGCAATTTACAGATCAAGAAACCGAATTGTACGTAGGGTGTATAAATATCTTGCCCTCTTATTTACATCTCTGGTAAGAAAAACTGAACAATCAAGTACACTTTCTTAACAAAATTCTAGAATCCAAGGAAACAAGAAAACCAAAGATGGACAAATTCATGACCAACAAACTAACCTCATAACAGATAACTCAGGTGAGATGATACGAACAGGAAAAGCAGCTAAGCTTGCATTAAAACTTTATAAGCTGCATACAGCTCTGGCTGCTCTTCAATGACATGTGCGAAGAAAACTGAATGACTCCAACAAGAGATATAGGGAAGAATGTTTTAGATACAAAAGAGTTTGATTTTCACTTGCTCGTAGTTCGAAAAAAGAGCTCTAAAACATAACGAAAGAACCATTCCGTTCGAGGAAATTACACAACTTGAATTAGTAATCGATTTCCTTTTGCTTCTCCTGCCTGCAACAATATTTCCTAATTGCTGAGTGAATCCTAAACATTCGAATTCATGGCTCTTACTATTTTCTTCGACCTCTCTCCTAGAGCTTCCAGTGACACATAGCTGTTGATGTGAGGTATTGCTTCAATCAACGGATAAGGTAATGTTGGGAAGAAGAATTCCGTGTTACAATTCATAAGCTTTTCCAGTTCACCGGTATGAGGATCATAACAGTAAAGAACCTTGTACTGAAACCGCAGTATAAGTTTACCACTCGATGTCAGGGATATAGGCCAATAAGCATCAAAAAAATTATCTGAACCACATGATATGCAAAACAACTCTTCCCATTCACGAGTCCCCTTCTTGAATGACCATATGTCAAGTCTTTTACCATTTTGGTCCTTAACAACACACAAACACCCGGCCAACATTTGAAGTATATAGAGGTTTCTGTCATCACCTGGGCGATAACAAGGCGGTGACGGGAGCAAACTGAACTGTTCATACTCTAAATCAAAGGCAACAATATTCCCATCACTGTCCAACCAATGAAGAGCACCATTTGCGAGGATACCCCGAGATGGAATAGGAATTTCACTTTTACCACCGTAAGGTCTACAACATACAGGGACACGACGAGAGATATTGAAAAGACACTGCAACGAGTATGGATACTCTCCAATGTTTCTCCACCCAGTTCCACTACCAAGAGTATAAACCTGAACTTGACTCTTAGGTTTCTCTACCAAGTGATAGAAATAGCTGGGGTAATAACATTGTCCTACGATCCTAACAACTTTATATTCATCAGTAACAGAATTGTACCCAAATCCACTCACAACAATGTTCTTGTTTTCCGCCTTAAATATTGAAAGACTGATCTGTTCTCCAAGATTAGGATTACAAATATATATAGGATCATCATCACGGTATGTATGTGGTATAGTGAAACAAACTAAACCATTACAAGACCCTACCATTGCACTTTTACCTAAACACTTTTTATTAATGAAAGGATGATTCACAATCTTAGGTTTCATCTTACCAATTTTTCTAGTGTCTTCATCATACTTCCCATAGTAAAGTTTACTTCTGTGTTCTGCAGTTAAGAATAGAAAACTCACCTTATCATTCGAATGCCGGCCACTATCCAGCAACTGCTGACGCTGGTGAATCTTACGAAAATAAGGGTTCTGAATAGATTTACACCATGATTTACATACCAGCATGCAATCTAACACCGAATCAACGGGTAATCGAGAAACTATGTTTAATGTGATTATTTCAATTGGTAGAAATTTCGTGATCGAGTTGGACTCACCATCTGGACGTGCTTTTCTTTTTCTTCCTATTGTTTCCTCCATTACTCTGAAAATAAAATAAAATCCGAAGTTCGAAACCCTAATAACTGTTATCCCTTTCTGTTTCACTTCTCCGACTAGTATTTATCGAATCAGCACCACTCTTTCCATTGATTTACACCCTTATCAGATCCTTCCTTCCTACAAAATCATAACTCAAAAGTAACCCTAATAACTCCAGCCGATGAGCGTAACCCTAATAACTCCAGCCGATGAGCCAATCAAATGCAAACAAGGGGAAAGAAAAACACCTCATTATATTCTTAAGAAAATGAATTCTCAAATCTCGTGTGGACGTATCTGAAGAAATCTCGTGGTATAGTATATGAGTCGGATCTTAAGTAGAAGCGGGCCCATAAGAAAAGTTATCATCCAACAAGCGCGGCAAGAGGCAGTTCGAGAAGTTATCAAATGGCCAAGATTGAAGAACTTGGCTTCCTACAAGTTCCTCTAAGTTTGCTGCGCAGTCTTGTTATGTGATTCAAATGGAGAAATGGTGGTATAATACATTCCACGAATCCAAAGCTAATCTGGAAAGCCACTGTACAACCTAAAATATCATTCTTCGTTATGAATTGCTACCCCAACCTTAGACATCTTGGCATGACGAGGGGTGGCGGTTTTATCTTAGGAATGTGTACTTTGTAGAGCTGAGAATGAGACAATTCATTGTATTCTACTCCACTGTTCTTTCTCTTATGATGTTTGGTTTTATTTCCTCAAGTATTGTCGAGTACATTTTGCTATCTGTAGCTACTGAAGGTTGTACGTCACTTGTACCAAATCCTGGAAACTGAAACTACCAATGGTGCTGCAAAGTTTTATTTGAACAAGGTCCAAAGTCCGCAAGACATTATTATCGCTGTAAAATCGTTATTATTTCAATGGGAACTTCCATCTAAAGTGCTTGGGAGTCTTTTCTTTGATGATTTAGTAGCAAACTTGGAGAGTGATAAGGGTTATAACATGTAATAGTGTCTGTAATCTCCATGTTTTGCTCTTTCTTTTTTCTTTTTGTTGTTGGACAAACCCCCAAATGCGAGGGTTTCGACTCTACCTGAGATGACCGACTCAAACTAGAACAACAGTCCCAAGAATGTTCTCCTAAAACCAACGGCTAATCTAGCTAGAGCTAGAATGCAGTGCAAAACCGTCCATCCCGATTGGCATATGTCAAGGATCCTAGCTCTAGCTTGATCAATCTTTCTTAATTCATCTGAACATGAAACAGTGAAATTCCTCTTCCAAAAATTTTAGTGCTCAAAGTTATACTTTTTCTTCTTAGTCAGTTTACTCCAATATCTCATGTTGTTCCATACATTATAATTAAAACATAAAAACTAAATGATGTCTGATACACCTTTTATAAGCGCATACACAAGGAAGTAAAAGAACTGAATCTCTTCACAATCGCCTGTCACTCATGTATTGCTTGGTCGTCACATTAACTTGAGATGATATAGGAACTCATGCACCCCATGGACGAAACTATTTTCGTGTTCTACAAAAAAAAAATTATTTCTAGGAAAAATCTTCTCCTTCACTAATTTTCGTGTCAACATTATTCTTGAGAAATCCTCATGCCGGACGACACGTTGACCAAAGTCAACTTTAGTATGTGCGAACCTGAAAAAATAGAAAATGGACGGAGCAGAAAATACAGGTCATTTTCTGTTGAACAGTGGATCCTACGTAACTTATTGTTTCTGCTAGGTCTGTATTAGAGACTCTTGAAGAGGTGTTAAAACGGTAGTGTTTGTGGTTGGCGTTCGGGTGGTAATTGGGCCAGGGTGGGGGAGTTTGTCCCTATTAAACTTTTTTACAATGTGACACCTCTAACATTAGTCTATGATGACAGGTGTTAATATTAGTGGATGGCATGTCACATGTAACATCACCCACACTAGTACTAGTACCGTTGGGACAAAAATTGCTTTGTTTTGGTGATATACATTGTTGGTGCTGCTTCAAACTTATTTGTCATGGAATAGTTTCGTCTTCTACAAAAAGATTTTTATTTCTAGAAAAAATCTTCTCCTTCACTAATTTTCGTGTCAACATTATTCTTCAGGAATCCTCATGCTGGACGACACATTGACCAAAGTCAACTTTAGTATGTGTAGACCTGAAAAAATAGAAAATGGACGGAGCAGAAAATACATGTCCTTTTTTGTAGAACATTGGATCCTATGTGATTTTTTTTTGCTAGGTCCTGTGTTCGAGACTCTTGAAGAGGTGTTAAAAGTGTAGTGTTTGTGGTTGACGAGTCGGGTGGTAATTGGGCCAGGGTGGGGGAGTCTGTCCCGGTTAAACATTTTTTACAATGTGACACCTCTAGCATTAGTTTATGATGACATGTGTTAATATTAGTGGATGGCATGTCACATACAACATCACCCGTACCAGTACTAGTACCGTTGTGAAAAAAATTGCTTTGTCTTGCTGATATACAGTGTGGGTCCTGCTTCAAACTTATTTGTCATGGAATAGTTTCGTCTTCTACAAAAAGATTTTTATTTCTAGGAAACATCTTCTCCTTCACTAACTAATTTTCGTGTCATCATTATTCTCAAGGAGTCCTCATGCTGGACGACATGTTGACCAACGTCAACTTTAGTATGGGTAGACTTGATAAAATAGAAAATGGATGGAGCAAAAAATACAGGTCCTTTTCTGTAGAACAGTGGATACTACTCGACTTATTTTTTTTGCTAGGTCATGTGTTCGAGACTCTTGAAGAGATGTTAAAAGTGTAGTGTTTGTGGTTGGCGGGTCGGGTGGTAATTGGGACGGGGTTGGGGAGTCTATCCCGGTTAATTTTTTTTTTACAATGTGACACCTCTAGCATTAATTTATGATGACACGGGTTAAACTTATCAAGTCTCCATAAGTTTACTTGTGAAATGAGAGTTTGAACTCGGGCGGGTTGAGCTCTGCAACTTGAGCGTCCAACTCGGCGAATTTTTTCTTAGGTTTTTTTTCGTTTTCAGGGATCACAATCATTAAATCTCAGGTGAAAAATCGTTCAAATAGTCTTGATTAATCATCTCTTTCATGTTTAGTACCTATTAATTCAGGTGGTTTCATGGATTCTGGTCCTAAAACCACTGAGATTGATTTAAGTAAAGTCAATTTGGTAGGTTTAGAAGATGGAAACAATTCACAGGTAATTCCTTCAATAGATTTTCCTGATGATTTATTTGAAGAGAGTTTAAATCCATGGAGGTTCTCTTTAATTGGGAGGTTAAATATACAACAAATTAAGTTTGTTGATGCTGCTATTACTCTTCGTCAACAATGGAAATTAGAAGGAGATTGAAAACTTATTCCATTAGGAAGGGGTTTTTTCACAATAAAATTAGCTAATGCTATGGGCCGACAGTACATCAAAGAAGGTAAATGGGAAGTTTCTAATCAAGTTCTTCAAGTAAGAAATTGGATATCCAACTTTAGACCTGAAAATCAAAGAACATCAAGAGCTATGGTTTGGATTTCCAGGTTTAGGACTGGAATTTTGGAATGAAAATTTTCTGTTTAAGATTTGTAAGGAATTTGGGAATCCCATTAAACTAGATGCTGCAACAGAGAAATGTGAAGTGGGTTACTATGCAAACGTTTTAGTTGAAGTAGATTTTGCTCAATCTATTCCAAATAAAATATGGATTGGTACCAAATTTGAGATTTCTATCAAAATATTTTAATTCCAGATTGTCCAAAGTTTTGTTCTACCTGCAGAATCTTAGGACACTTAATCACTGAATGTAAAGTGGAAAAAAACAAGGCTACATCAGTAGGTGCAGTTCATAATAAATTTGTAGGTTCATCTTAACAACACACTCCAAAAATTACTTCACCCAATAATTCCAAAAGTGGTACCCATCATACTCCCTTTGATATTTGTAATGTTAATGAGAACTGCAACAATAAGGAAGTGGTGCAAATGAGTCCCTTTAGCTCTAATATTAATACTTTGGTAGAAGATACAATAGTTTCAAGTATTATAACTCCTCATATTCAAGTTACTCCTGAAGTAGTGAACTTAAACAGTGGTATATTTAATGCTCTAAATCAAATGGAGCACCAAGAAGATGATGAAATAAGTGTTGATGAAGAAATAATGGCAGAGATAGAATCTCATAACTTATTCAATTGGCTAAGGTGACTTAATTAGAGAGAAGTGAAGTTTAGTTTGTGGATACAGGTTTTGGAAAAGTTACTTCAGAACCAGTGCAATTCACAACATGGACTTCAGTGGTGAACTCTTCTGGAAAAAAGAAAGTGAAAGATACAGTAAATGAAATAAGTAATAATTCTTGAGTTGTTAAAAATATTTCAACAGTTGCATCTTCTAAACAAGTATCAATCAAGTATAACTTTAGAAAAAATGTTGGAAAAGGAGGTTCAAACCTCCATCCAAAACCATGAAAGTCTTTTATTGGAACATTAGGGGCCTTAGAAGATCTAGGGCCCAGCATAAGTTGTTTACTTTAGTTAAGAAATTTAGTCCCACTCTAGTTTGGATTGCAGAACCAAAAATCAAGTGTACTTCCTCTTTTTGTAGTAAACTAAATTTACCTGGTATGCAGAGTATGGTTATTCATAATGCTACAACTGATCACAAGATAAATATATGGTTGTTTTGGAGCAGTTCTATTGCAACTCCTACTGTAATTTCTATCACAAGTCAAATGATAACAGTGGAAGTGGGTAATATATTAGTATCTGGAGTTCATGATCATGTTAAGATGGTTCAGAGAAGATTCCTATGGTCTGAGATACAACTAATCAATAAATTAAACAAACCTTGGTTAACTATTGGGGATTTTAATGCAATACTTACAATGGAAGAAAAAGTAGGTGGTAAGCCTCCTTCAAGAAGATCAATGCTGGATTTCGATGAATGTATATATAAATGCATGTGAACTCATTCAAGCTCCTAAAGTTGGATTGGACTTTTCATGGTCTAATTGTCAATATGGCAGTAAAAGGATTTTGTGCAATTTAGATAAAGCTTTCTTTAACATGGGATGGCTTCAAATGTATGAAGATTGGGGGTATAAAGTAGGTGTTAGGATGGTGTCAGATCACTCTCCTTTAATGGGTGGATGTTCTAATGTTCCTAAACCTAAAAATGCTCCATTTAGATTTCAAAAAATGTGGTTGGAGCATCCTTAATTTATGAAGATGGTTACAGATTGTTGGGAAGAACCAATTTTTGGAGATCCAGCTTATGTCTTTATGCAGAAACTTAAGAAACTAAAAATAGCTTTAAAAGAGTGGAATTGGAAAGTTTTTGGTAATGTGCATGTGAAAATTAAAGAAGCAGAAACATTGGTCAAGGAAAAATGCAAATTTCAGATGAAAATCCTCATGATGAAACTGTTTTTTTTTTTCTGGTGATGGCACAAAATGAACTAAACTCTGGAGAAGTTCAACACAATGTTATGTTGAAGTAGAAATCAAGAATACAACGGGTGAAGGAAGGGTCTTTCAATACTAACTTTTTTCATACAAATATTAAAATTAGGCAGACAAAAAACATGATTTGTGAACTGGAAGATGATGATGGTAATTTGGTGGATGATCAAGACAAAATTGCTGTTATCTTAGTTAATTTCTTTTACAAAAGATTTCAGTTTCAAGATGTTAGCATAGATGAAACTTTATTGGAAGTAATACCTCAGCTAGTAAATGATGAAGACCAGAATAAGCTTGACATGATACCTGACTCAAATGAAATAAAGAAAGAAGTTTGGGAAATGAATGTAGATGGAGCTCCAGGGCCTGATAGTTTTTCAGGTATTTTTTACAAATCTTGCTGGGAAATCATAAATCATGACTTTGTGGATGCTATACAGTACTGTTGGAGGAGGAAATATATTCCAAGAGGTCTTAATTATAATTTTTTAGTTCTTTTGCCCAAGATTCAAAATGCTAAAAAACCAAATCAGTTTAGAACCAATCGGTCTAACTAATTTCAGTTTCAAGGTATTTACTAAAATTCTTGCAACAAGAATGAGTAGTTTAATGGGAAAATTGGTATCCTCTCAGCAAGCTGCTTACATTAAAGGTAGAAATATTCATGAGAAAGTGATGTTAGCTTCAGAATTAGTCAATGAGATGAAGCATACTAGAAGGGGAGGTAATGTGGGTCTTAAGCTTGATATATCACAATCTTATGACTCAGTAAGTTGGAACTTTTTATTTCAAGTTCTTCAAAAATATGTTTTTTCAGAATCATGGTGTTCATGGATTCAAATTTTATTCTCTTCAGCCAAAACTTTAGTCATGGTTAATGGGGGTCCTCAATGATTTTTCTCAATGGGGAGGGGCTTAAAACAAGGGGATCCACTATCTCCCATTTTGTTTGTCTTGATGGAAGAAGTTATGTGTAGAGGTTTAACTAGACTTGTTGAAACAAGAAAGTTGCAACCAATGGTAATCAGGAAGGGGATCTATCCTAATCATCTGTTTTTTGCATATAATGTTTTTATCTTCACCAATGGTTCTAAATAAAGTTTAACTTCTCTTCTTAGTCTTCTCAAGTGTTATCAAGATAGCTCAGGCCAATTGATTAACAAACAAAAAAGCAAGTGATTTGTGGATGGTTGTACTTCTGTCAGGAAAGCTCAAATTTCAAGTTTACTTCAAATGGAGTTAACTTCTTTCCCATATAAATACTTGGGAGTCATTCTAAATCCAGGTAGAGTTAAAAGTGATACAATTTGGCCAATGGTAGAAATGTTACAAAGTTATTTGGCAGCATGGAAGGGAAAATTACTGTCTTTTCATGATAGATTGGTTCTTATAAAGTCTGTACTCTATAACATTCCTATTTATAATATGTCAGTCTATAATCTGTGAAAGAATCATAACAAATTTCTTATGGACATGAGATAGTGAGGAAAGGAAGTATGATACTTTGAATTGGAATAAGGTATGCACTCCCTTCAATGAAGGTGGTCTGGGTATTAAAATAATGATGGTGACTAATAAAGCTCTATTAATGAAAATGATGTGGAAATTGCTGAATTCAGAGGAAGATTGGGCAAGATTTTTTAAAGACAAATATCAAGATAAAAATGGAGTCTGGTGTACTCAGTGGAAATTATCCTCAATTTGGCCAGGATTAAAATGGGCATGGCTGGAGCTCAAAAATCATATAAGATGGTGTGTTGGTGATGGCAGTAAAATTTCAGTATGGTTTGATAACTGGAATGGTGATAGTCCTTTAATTGAAAAATTTGGTGACAAAGTCATAGTGTAAAATTATATTCATCTCAAGGTTCAAGATTTACTGGTAAATGTAGAATGGAGCATTCCCACTTATTTACAAGATATAATTCCTTCTTCTTTTCCCCCATTAATTGGAGGTAAGGATATGGTTGTGTGGTGTGGAGATGTGAAGGGTGTTTTCAAAACTGCTGCTGCTGTTGAAAAGATTAGAATCAAGGAACCTAAAGTGCATTGGCCTAATGTGATATGGAAATCATTTTTGCACCCTGGAATTGCCAGTAATATTTGGAAGATGCAACAAGGAGTTTATATGGATGATAAAAAATGGTGAATAAAGGTTACTCATTAGCTTCCAAGTGCTGTATTTGTCAACAAGATCAGGATACCATGAAGCACCTTCTCTGGCTATGCAATTTCAGCACACTTATATGGCAATGGTTAGTTCCAATCTTGAAATTCCAAATTCCATCTTCATTAGATGATATTATTCAATTTGCTAAGAATAAAAGTTCATTTGTTAAGCAAGTGTGGATTACAGCATCATGTGCCATATTAAGGGTATTATGGTTTCATAAAAATAAATTGATTCATGAAGGTATTCCCCCCAATTTGGAGAGATTTAAAAGAAGAATTCTGCAACTTGTTTTCAATGGAAGTTATAGAATGAATGAAACAAGGTGGTTGTCAAATTATGATACTAATATTCTTAACTTCTTTCAACTGGAGCAAAAAAAGATCACTACTTTCTCCCTTAAAGAATGTCAGTGGAATGGTCCACAATTAGGATATATGATCTTCTATTGTGAATGAGTTGCAAATGGCAATCCTGGAATTGCGGGATATGGTATAATTGCTGGAGATTACCAAAGCCAAGTCATTGGTACCATTTCTGGGGGTGTTGGTTTAGCTACAAGATTCGTTGCTGAAGTTGTGTCAGTGATTTGTGCTATTGAATGGGCTATTAAAATGCAATGTAGCAAGATAATTATTAGATCTACTGAAAAAACAGTGATGGAAAATTTCAGAAAAGGTGTGGTTCCTTGGTATCTGAGGGCAAGATGGATGAAATCAAGTAGTAGGTTGGCTAAAATTCAGTATGAAGAATGTTATAAAGAGATTAACTTTACAGCTGAAAGTTTGGCAAGGTATGGTACAAGACTTTCTCAATGAGAAACTGTTATTCATAATGGGAAGGCATCATATTTAGATCAAGTTGAAATGCCTCATACATCATATCACAAAGCTTAAGTGTTTAAGAAAAACTGTGTTTGTTCTCTTTCTTTGCTGTTGAAATTTGTATCTTTGCTTTTTCAATAGTTGGGATATGTAATTATTGGGCCTGATATGTTTTTCTTTATCTTTTTCTTTGTTGGGTCTGTCTTATTTTCCAATTGAGCCAGTCCTGTAAATTGGGTGCTTTTTTTCTTATTAATAAAATTTGTGATTCAGCAAAAAAAAGTTTATGATGACACGTGTTAATGTTAGTGGATTGCATGTCACATGTAACAACACCCGTACCAGTACTATTTTCGTTGTGAAAAAAATTTCTTTGTATTGCTGATATATAGTGTGGGTCCTGCTTCAAACTTATTTGTCATGGAATAGTTTCGTCTTCCACAAAAAGATTTTTATTTCAAGGAAAAGTCTTCTCCTTCACTAATTTTCGTGTCAACATTATTTTTGAGGAATCCTCATGCTGAACAACACGTTGACCAGAGTCAACTTTAGTATGTGTAGACCTGAAAAAATAGAAAATGTACGGAGCCGAAAATATAGATCCTTTTCTATAGAACAGTGGATACAACGTGACTTATTTATTATTTTTTGCTAGGTCCTGTGTTCGAGACTCTTGAAGAGGTGTTAAAAGTGTAGTGTTTATGGTTGGCGGGTCGAGTGGTAATAGGTCCAGGGTGGGGGACAAAGTCCCGATTAAACTTTTTTAGAATGTGACACCTCTAGCATTAGTTTATGATAATACGTGTTAATATTAGTGGATGTCATGTCACATGTAACATCACCCGTACCAGTACTAGTACCGTTGTGACAAAAATTGCTTTGTTTTGATGATATACAATGTGGGTCCTGATTCAAACTTATTTTACATAGAATAGTTTCGTCTTCAACAAAAAGATTTTTATTTCTAGGAAAAATCTTCTCCATCACTAATTTTCGTGTCAACATTATTCTTGAGGAATCCTCATGCTGGACAACAAGTTGACCAAAGTCAACTTTAGTGTGTGTAGACCTCAAAAAATAGAAAATGGACTAAGTAGAAAATACAGGTCCTTTTCAGTAGAACTGTGGATCCTACGTGACTTTTGTTTTTTGCTGAGTCTTGTGTTCGAGACTCTTGAAGAGGTGTTAAAAGTGTAGAGTTTGTGGTTGGCGTTTCGGGTGGTAATTGGGCTAGGGTGGGGGACTCTGTCCCGGTTAAACTTTTTTGCAATGTGACACCTCTAGCATTAGTTTATGATGACACTTGTTAATATTAGTGGATGACATGTCACATGTAATAGCACCCGTACCAACACTAGTACCGTTGTGACAAAAATTGCTTTGTTTTGCTGATATATAGTGTGGGTCCTTCTTCAAACTTATTTTTCATGGATAGTTTCGTCTTCTACAAAATGATTTTTATTTCTAGGAAATATCTTCTCTTGCACTAATTTTCGTGTCAACATTATTCCTGAGGAATCCTCATGCTGGATGACACGTTGACCAAAGAAAACTTTAGTATGTGTAGACCTGTAAAAATAGAAAATGGAAGGAGCAGAAAATACAGGTCCTTTTTTGTAGAAAAGTGGTTCCTACGTGACTTTTTTTTTCTAGGTCCTGTGTTCGAAACTCTTGAAGAGGTGTAAAAAGTGTAGTGTTTGTGGTTAGCAGGTTGGGTGGTAATTGTGCCAGTGTGGGAAGTCTGACCCAGATAAACTTTTTTATAATGTGACACATCTAGCATTAGTTTACGATGACACGTGTTAATATTAGTGGATGGAATGTCGCATGTAACAGCACCCGTACCAGTACTAGTACCGTTGTGAGAAAAATTGCTTTGTTTTGCTGATATACAGTGTGGGTCCTGCTTCAAACTTATTTGTCATGGATAGTTCCGTCTTCTACAAAAAGATTTTAATTTCTAGGAAATATCTTCTCCTGCATTAATTTTCGTGTCAACATTATTCTTGAGGAATCCTCATGGTGGCCGACACGTTGACAAAAGTTATCTTTAGTATTTGTAGACCTGGAAAAAAAGAAAATGAACGGAGCCTAAAATATAGATCCTTTTCTATAGAACAGTGGATACAACGTGACTTAATTATTATTTTTTGATAGGTGCTGTGTTCGAGACTCTTGAAGAGGTGTTAAAAGTGTAGTGTTTATGGTTGGCAGGTCGGGTGGTAATAGGGACAGGGTGGGGGACAAAGTCCCGGTTAAACTTTTTTACAATGTGGCACCTCTAGCATTAGTTTATGATAATACGTGTTAGTATTAGTGGATGGCATGTCACATGTAACATCACCCGTACAAGTACTAGTACCGTTGTGACAAAAAATGCTTTGTTTTGCTGATATACAGTGTGGGTCCTGCTCCAAACTTATTTTACATGGAATAGTTTCATCTTCAACAAAAAGATTTTTATTTCTAGGAAAAATCTTCTCCATCACTAATTTTCGTGTCAACATTATTCTTGAGGAATCCTCATGCTGGACAACACGTTGACCAAAGTAAACTTTAGTGTGTGTAGACCTCTAAAAATAGAAAATGGACTAAGAAGAAAATACAGGTCCTTTTCTGTAGAACAATGGATCCTACATGACTTTTATTTTGCTGGGTCTTGTGTTCGAGACTCTTGAAGAGGTGTTAAAATTTTAGTGTTTGTGGTTGGCGGGTCGGGTGGTAATTGGGATAGGGTGCGGGAGTCTGTCCCGGTTAAACTTTTTTGCAATGTGACACCTCTAACATTAGTTTATGATGACGTGTGTTAATATTAGTGGATGTTCTGTCACATGTAATAGCACCCATACCAATACTAGTACCGTTGTGACAAAAATTGCTTTGTTTTGCTGATATACAGTGTTGGTCCTGCTTCAAACTTATTTGTCATGGATAGTTCCGTCTTCTACAAAAAGATTTTTATTTCTAGGAAATATCTTCTCCTGCACTAATTTTCGTGTCAACATTATTCTTGAGGAATCCTCATGTTGGATGACACGTTGACCAAAGTTATCTTTAGTATGTGCAGACCTGAAAAAATAGAAAATGGACGCAGCCGAAAATATAGATCCTTTTCTATAGAACAGTGGATACAACGTGACTTAATTATTATTTTTTGCTAGGTCCTGTGTTCAAGACTCTTGAAGAGGTGTTAAAAGTGTAGTGTTTATGGTTGGCGGGTCGGGTGGTAATAGGGCCAGGGTGGAGGACAAAGTCCCGGTTAAACTTTTTTACAATGTGACACCTCTAGCATTAGTTTATGATAATACGTGTTAATATTAGTGGATGGCATGTCACATGTAACATCACCTGTACCAGTACTAGTACCATTGTGACAAAAATTGCTTTGTTTTGCTGATATACAGTGTGGGTCCTGCTTCAAAATTATTTTACATGGAATAGTTTCGTTTTCTACAAAAAGATTTTTATTTCTAGGAAAAATCTTCTCCATCACTAATTTTCGTGTCAACATTATTCTTGAGGAATCCTCATGCTGGACATTACGTTGACCAAAGTCAACTTTAGTGTATGGAGACCTCAAAAAATAGAAAATGGACTAAGCAGAAAATACAGGTTCTTTTTCTGTAGAACAGTGGATCCTACATGACTTTTTTTTGTTGGGTCTTGTGTTCGAGACTCTTGAAGAGGTGTTAAAAGTGTAGTGTTTGTGGTTGGCGGATCGGGTGGTAATTGGGCTAGGGTGCGAGTGTCTGTCCCGGTTAAACTTTTTTGCAATGTGACACCTCTAGCATTAGTTTATGATGACACGTGTTAATATTAGTGGATTTTATGTCACATGTAACAGCACCCGTACCAATACTAGTACCGTTGTGTCAAAAATTGCTTTGTTTTGCTGATATACAGTGTGGGTCCTACTTCAAACTTATTTGTCATGGATAGTTCCGTCTTCTACAAAAAGATTTTTATTTCTAGGAAATATCTTCTCCTGCATTAATTTTCGTGTCAACATTATTCTTGAGGAATCCTCATGCTGGACGACACGTTGACCAAATTTATCTTTAGTATGTGTAGACCTAAAAAAATAGAAAATGGACAGAGCCGAAAATATAGATCCTTTTCTATAGAACAGTGGATACAACGTGACTTAATTATTATTTTTTGCTAGGTCCTGTGTTCGAGACTCTTGAAGAGGTGTTAAAAGTGTAGTGTTTATGGTTGGCGGGTCGGGTGGTAATAGGGCCAGGGTGGGGGACAAAGTCCCGGCTAAACTTTTGTATAATGTGACACCAATAGAATTAGTTTATGATAATACGTGTTAATATTAGTGTATGTCATGTCACATGTAACATCACCCGTACCAGTACTAGTACCGTTGTGACAAAAATTGCTTTTTTTTGGTGATATACAATGTGGGTCCTGCTTCAAACTAATTTTACATGGAATAGTTTCGTCTTCTACAAAAAGATTTTTATTTCTAGGAAAAATCTTCTCCATCACTAATTTTCGTGTCAACATTATTCTTGAGGAATCCTCAAGCTGGACAACACGTTGACCAAAGTCAACTTTAGTGTGTGTAGACCTCAAAAAATAGAAAATGGACTAAGCAGAAAATACAGGTCCTTTTCTGTAGAACAGTGGATCCTACGTGACTTTTTTTTTTTTGCTAGGTCCTGTGTTCGAGACTCTTGAAGAGGTGTTAAAAGTGTAGTGTTTATGTTTGGCGGGTCGGGTGGTAATTGGGGCCAGGGTGGGGGATAGAATCCCTGTTAAACGTTTTTACAATGTGACACCTCTAGCATTAGTTTATGATAAAACGTGTTAATATTAGCGGATGGCATGTCACATGTAATAGCACCCGTACCAGTACTAGTACCGTTAGGACAAAAATTACTTTGTTTTGCTTATATACAGTGTGGGTCCTGCTTCAAACTTATTTGTCATGGATAGTTTCGTCTTCTACAAAAAGATTTTAATTTCTAGGAAAAATCTTCTCCTTCATTAATTTTGGTGTCAACATTTTTCTTGAGGAATGCTCATGCTAGACGACGCATTGACCAAAGTCAACTTTAGTATATGTAGACCTTAAAAAATAGAAAATGGACGAAGATAAAAATACAGGTCCTTTTCTGTAGAATTGTGGATCATACGTGACTTATTTTCTTTTGCTGGGTCTTGTGTTCGAGACTCTTGGAGAGGTGTTAAAAGTGTAGTGTTTGTGTTTGGCGGGTCGGGTCGGGTGGTAATTGGGCTAGGGTGGGAGAGTCTGTCCCGGTTAAATTTTTTTACAATGTGACACCTCTAGCATTAGTTTATGATGACACATGTTAATATTATTGGAAGACATGTCACATGTAACAGCACCAGTACCAGTACTAGTACCGTTGTGACAAAAATTGCTTTGTTTTGCTTATATACAGTGTGGGTCCTGCTTCAAACTTATTTGTCATGGATAGTTTCGTCTTCTACAAAAAGATTTTTATTTCCAGGAAATATTTTCTCCTTCACTAATTTTTGTGTCAACATTATTCTTGAGGAATCCTCATGCTGGACGACACGTTGACCAAAGTCATCTTTAGTATGTGTAGACCTGAAAAAATAGAAAATGGACGGAGCCGAAAATATAGGTCCTTTTCTATAAAACAGTGGATCTCACTTGACTTAAATTTTTTGTTTTGCTAGGTCCTGTGTTCGAGACTCTTGATGAGGTGTTAAAAGTGTAGTGTTTATGGTTGGCGTGTTGGGTGATAATTGGGGCCAGGGTGGGGGACATAATCCATGTTAAACTTTTTTACAATGTGACACCTCTAGCATTAGTTTATGATAACACGTGTTAATATTAGCGGATGGCATGTCACATGTAACAGCACCCGTACCAGTACTAGTACCGTTGGGACAAAAATTGCTTTGTTTTGCTGATATACAATGTGGGTCCTGCTTCAAACTTATTTGTCATGGATAGTTTCGTCTTCTACAAAAAGATTTTAATTTATAGGAAAAATCTTCTCCTTCATTAATTTTGGTGTCAACATTATTCTAAAACAATGCTCATGCTAGATGACGCGTTGACCAAAGTCAACTTTAGTATATGTAGACCTGAAAAAATAGAAAATGGACGAAGCTTAAAATACATGTCCTTTTCTGCAGAACAGTGGATCCTATGTGACTTTTTTTTTTGCTGGTTCTTGTGTTCCAGACTCTTGATGAGGTGTTAAAAGTGTAGTGTTTGTGGTTGGAGGGTTGGGTGGGAGAGTCTATCCCGGTTAAACTTTTTTACAATGTGACACCTCTAGCATTAGTTTACGATGACACATGTTAATATTATTGGAAGGCATGTCACATGTAACAACACCAATACCATTACTAGTACCGTTGTGACAAAAATTTCTTTGTTTTGCTAATATACAGTGTGGGTCCTGCTTCAAACTTATTTGTCATTGATAGTTTCGTCTTCTACAAAAAGATTTTTATTTCTAGGAAATACCTTCTCCTTCACTAATTTTCGTGTCAACATTATTCTCGAGGAATCCTCATGCTGGATGACACGTTGACCAAAGACATCTTTAGTATGTGTTGACCTGAAAAAATTGAAAATGGACGGAGCAGAAAATACAGGTCATTTTCTATAGAAAAATGGATCATACGTGACTTTTTTTTTGCTAGGTCATGTATTAGAGACTCTTGAAGAGGTGTTAAAAGTGTAGTGTTTGTGGTTGGCGGCTCGGGTGGTAATTGGGGCAAGGGTGGGGGACAGAATCCCTGTTAAACGTTTTTACAATGTGACACCTCTAGAAGTAGTTTATGATAACACGTGTTAATATTAGCGGATGGCATGTCACATGTAAAAGCACCTGTAGCACTACTAGTACCGTTGATACAAAAATTGCTTTATTTTGCTGATATACAGTGTGTGTCCTGCTTCAAACTTATTTGTCATGGAATAGTTTCGTCTTATAAAAAAAGGTTTTTATTTCTAAGGAAATTTTTTCTCCTTCACTAATTTTCGTGTCAACTTTTTTCTTGAGGAATCCTCATGTTGGACGACATGTTGACCAAAGTCAACTTTAGTATGTGTAGACCTGAAAAAATAGAAAGTGGACGGGGCAAAAAATACAGGTCCTTTTCTGTAGAACAGTGGATCCTACGTGACTTTTTTTTTCTAGGTCCGTGTTCCAGACTCTTGAAGAGGTGTTAAAAGAGTAGTGTTTGTGGTTGGCGTGTCGAGTGGTAATTGGGCCAGGGTGGGGGACAGAGTCCCGGTTAAACTTTTTTTACAATGTGACACCTCTAGCATTAGTCTATGATAACGCGTGTTAATATTAGTGGATGGCATGTTACATGTAACATCACCCACACTAGTACTAGTACCGTTGTGATAAAAATTGCTTTGTTTTGCTGATATACAGTGTGGGACCTGCTTCAAACTTATTTGTCATGGAATAGTTTCGTCTTCTACAAAAAGATTTTTATTTCTAGATTTTTTTTTCTCTTTCACTAATTTTCGTGTCAACATTTTTCTTGAGGAATCCTCATGCTGGATGACATGTTGACCAAAGTCAACTTTAGTATTTGTAGATCTGAAATAATAGAAAATGGAAGGTGAAAAAAAAATATGTCCTTTTTTGTAGAACAGTGGACCCTACGTGGCTTTTTTTTTGCTAGGTCATGTATTCCAGACTCTTGAAGAGGTGTTAAAAGTGTAGTGTTTGTGGTAGGCATGTCCGATGGTACTTGGGTCAGGCTGGAGGACAGAGTCCCGGTTAAACTTTTTTACAATGTGACACCTGTAGCATTAGTTTATGATAACACATGTTAATATTAGTGGATGGATGTCGCATGTAACGACACCCGTACAAGTACTAGTACCGTTGTGACAAAAATTGATTTGTTTTGCTGATATACAGGGTGGGTCCTGCTTCAAACTTATTTGTCATGAAATAGTTTTTTTTTTATAAAAAGATTTTTATTTCTAAGAAATATCTTATCCTTCACTAATTTTCTTGTCAACATTATTCTTGAAGAATCCTCATGCTAGACGACACGTTGAGTAAAGTCAACTTTAGTATGTGTAGACCTGAAAAAAATAGAAAATGGACGGAGCCAAAAATACATTTCATTTTATATAGAACAGTGGATCCAACGTGACTTAATTTTTTTTTTGCTAGGTCATGTGTTCGAGACTCTTGAAGAGGTGTTAAAAGTGCAGTGTTTGTGGTTGGCGGGTCGGGTGGTAATTGGGGCGGGGTGGGGGAGTCTGTCCCGGTTAATTTTTTTTTACAATGTGACACCTCTAGCATTAGTTTATAATGACACGTGTTAATATTAGGGAATTGCATGTCACATGTAACAACAATCGTACCAGTACTAGTACCGTTGGGACAAAAATTGCTTTGTTTTGCTGATATACATTGTGGGTCCTGCTTCAAACTTATTTGTCATGGAATAGTTTCATTTTCTACAAAAAGATTTTTATTTCTATGAAAAATCTTCTCCTTCACTAATTTTCGTGTCAACATTATTCTTGAGGAATGCTCATGCTGGACGACACGTTGACCAAAGTCAACTTTAGTATGTGTAGACTTGAAAAAATAGAAAATGGACGGAGCAGAAAATACAGGTAGTTATCTGTAGAACATTGGATTCTACGTGACTTTTTTTTTTTGCTAGGTCATGTGTTCAAGACTCTTGAAGAGGTGTTAAAAGTGTAGTGTTTGTGGTTGGAGGGTCGGGTGGTAATTGGGCCAGGGTGGGGGACATAATCCCTGTTAAACGTTTTTACAATGTGACACCTCTAGGATTAGTTTATGATAACACATGTTAACATTAGCGGGTGGCATGTCACATGTAACAGCACCCGTACCAATACTACTACCGTTGGTTAAAAATTTGCTTTGTTTTGCTGATATACAGTGCGTGTCCTGCTTCAAACTAATTTTCATGGAATAGTTTCGTCTTCTAAAAAATGTTTTTATTTCTAAGGAAATTTTTTCTCCTTCACTAATTTTCGTGTCGACATTTGTCTTGAGGAATCCTCATGATGGACGACATGTTGGCCAAAGTCATCTTTAGTATGTGTAGACCTGAAAAAATAGAAAGTGGACGGAGCAAAAACTACAGGTCCTTTTCTGTAGAACAGTGGATCCTATGTGACTTATTTTTTTTTGCTAAGTCCGTGTTCCAGTCTCTTGAAGAGGTGTTAAAAGTGTAGTTTTTCTGGTTGGCGGGTCGAGTGGTAATTGGTCCAGGGTGGGGAGTAGAGTCCCGGTTAAACTTTTTTACAATGTGACACCTCTAGCATTAGTTTATGATAACACGTGTTAATATTATTGGATGACATGTCACATGTAATAGCACCCGTACCAGTACTAGTACCGTTGTGATAAAAATTGCTTTGTTTTGCTGATATACATTGTGGGTCCTGTTTCAAACTTATTTTTCATGGAATAGTTTCGTCTTCTACAAAAAGATTTTTATTTCTAGAAAAAATCTTCTCTTTCACTAATTTTCGTGTCAACATTTTTCTTGAGGAATCCTCATGCTGGACGAAATGTTGACCAAAGTCAACTTTAGTATGTGTAGACCTGAAAAATAGAAAATGGACGCTGAAAAAAATACATGTCCTTTTCTGTAGAAAAGTTGATCCTACGTGGTTTTTTTTTTGCTAGGTCCCGTGTTCGAAACTCTTGAAGAGGAGTTAAAAGTCTAGTGTTTGTGGTTGGCGGGTAGGGTGGTAATTTGTCCAGGATGGGGTATTTTGTCCCGGTTAAACTTTTTTACAATGTGACACCTCTAGCATTAGTTTAGGATAACACGTTTTAATCTTAGTGGATGCCATGTCACATTTAACCGCACCAGTACAAGTACTAGTACCGTTGTAACAAAAATTGTTTATTTTGCTGATTTACAGTGTGGGTCCTTCTTCAAGATTATTTTTCATGGAATAGTTTCGTCTTCTACAGAAAGATTTTTATTTCTAGCAAAAATATTCTCCTTCACTAATTTTCGTGTCAACATTTTTCTTGAGGAAACCTCATGCTGGACGACATGTTGACCAAAGTCAACTTTATTATGTGTAGACCTGAAAAATAGAAAATGGACGGAGCAAAAAGTACATGTCATTTTCTGTAGAACAATGGATCCTACGTGACTTATATTTTTTTACTAGGTCCTGTGTTCGAGACTTTTAAAGAGGTTTTAAAAGTGTAGTATTTGTGGTGGCGAGTCGGGTGGTAATTAGGCCAGGGTGGGGGAGTCTATCCCGGTTAAACTTTTTTACAATGTGACACCTCTAGCATTAGCTTATGATGACACATGTTAATAATAATGGATGGCATGTCACATGTAACAATGCTCGTACCAGTACTAGTACCATTTTGACAAAAATTGTTTTGTTTTGCTGATATACAGTGTGGGTCCTGCTTCAAACTTATTTGTCATGGATAGTTTCATCTTCTACAATAAGATTTCTATTTTTAGGAAAAATATTATCCTTCACTAACTAATTTTCATATCAACATTATTCTTTAGGAATCCTCATGCTAGACGACACGTTGACCAAAGTAAACTTTAGTATGTGTATATATGAAAAAAAATAAAAAATGGACGGAGAAGAAAATACAGGTGATTTTCTGTAGAACATTGGATCCTATGTGACTTTTTATTTTTCTAGGTCCTGTGTTCGAGACTCTTGAGGAGGTGTTAAAAGTGTAGTGTTTGTGGTTGGAGAGTCGGGTGGTAATTGGGCCAGGGTGGGGGAGTCTGTCCCGGTCAAACGTTTTTTACAATGTGACACCTCTAGCATTAGTTTATGATGACACATGTTAATATTAGTGGATGACATGTTACATGTAATAGCACCCGTACCAGTACTACTACCGTTGAGACAAAAATTATTTTGTTTTGCTGATATACGGTGTGGGTCCTGCTTCAAACTTATTTAGCATGGAATAGTTTCATCTTGTATAAAAAGATTTTTATTTCTAGGAAAAATCTTCTCCTTCACTAATTTTTGTGTCAACATTTTTCTCGAGGAATCCTCATGCTGGACGACACGTTGACCAAAGTAAACTTTTGTATGTGTAGACCTGAAAAAATAGAAAATGGATGTAAGAAAATACATGTCATTTTCTTTAAAACAGTGGATCCTATGTGACTTATTTTTTTTTGCTAGGTCTTGTGTTCGATACTCTTGAAGAGGTGTTAAAAGTGTAGTGTTTGTGGTTGGCGGGTCAGGTGGTAAATGTGCTCATGGAATTCTCCCAACTAATGCCAAAACTGCCAGTATTCGGAATTATATTGATCCCATATGTACTATATGCAAGAATGTTCACGAGGATATTACTCATGTCCTTTTGACATGTCCAGCTGCTTCAAATGTTTGGGGGAAACTCTTTGAAGCCTCTCATCAATTATTCACTGCTTTTGGATCCTTCCATGATTGGTTCAACATTTGGTTCCATAATAATAACCCTTATATAAGTTGGAATGCTACTTTTGCTATTATATGTTGGTCTTTTTTTTTTGGAAAAAAAGAAACTGCATATTATTGATAATAGAGGTTGTGTAATCAGTTACATACCCAAGTTGACTATTATCTTGAGAATTATACCTAGTGTTTACAATAGTGGTATTCAGAATATTCAAATATCCAGACACTCGGCTCATACTACCTACTTCATATATTGAATTTCTAAAGAATCTCCTTTTCGCGCCATCCCTTGTGACATTTCTGGAATGATTAGCACTTCCTTCCCAGGTTATCTGTTCCTGATTAACATTGTCGAGATGACCCTGATCCATAACATTAGTGCAGTAATCATTGATAACCATATCCCCAATTTCACCTACTCCATTTATATTAACTGATTAGTCTTCGCCTTGCATAGAGAAACCAAATTTAGAAATTGAACTAGACTTCGGATTCTGATATGACCTTTCCAAAACTTCAAACTAATTCTTCATGTTTCTCACTTCCATTTGCGACCACATCCAATTGTTTGTAACGTGTATAAAATACATGGAAAGCCCGCTAATCAAGCCCTACAAGCCCGTTCAAGAAGATTCCTGAAGTTTCTAGAAGACTTATTTCCCAAGTTGCTTGCATATCAAGTTTACATCATAATTTGGGTTACATAAACACTATAAATATATGTATCCTAAACCCTAAAGGGACATGGAATCCTAGATTAGCTAACCACACAATATTGTAATCTCATATCAATACAATACTCTCCCTATGGTATTCCTCCGTGGATGTATCCAACACTTGCCGAACCACGTAAATTCTCCAACTCTCTTTATTTATCGTTTTCTAGCCCTAATTTTCTATAATCATCATCAAATCTTCTTGTTTAGTGGCTAGGAGAAATCTTGGGTACAAACATTGGGATTGACTAAGGGGATTCATGTAAAACGATCATGTTTTTTCATTGAGAAAGGTGTGGAATAAATCATAGGGATTCCAACAAAAATCAGCGAAAGAGAAAGAAAAAAAGGGTTCAAAAAATAGTCGAGGATGAAGTTTTGCAACATCGAAAAGTGATTCTCTTAATGGTCTATTGTTGTCAATCAAATACTGACGGAATCCAAACTTTCACTCCTTCCCCATCACGTCTGTAATCGAGCATCTCCCAAGCCGAGAGCACAAAAGCATCCTAAGGAAAACTGCCTGGCTTCCACTAAAGCATTAAAAATGGCGCAAGGAAGGTGTGATTACAGAAAGCATTCATCTTTCAGTGTGAAAAGAATCACCAAATACAAGTTCGCAATAAACTGGGAAATTTTACGGATGAGGTCGATTGTGCTCGCTATCTTGAGTCTGGCTGACAACATGGAATTTGACATGAAAATGCTATATTTGCTTCCCTATAATTTGTACTTTGATGATTTAATGGCCACGAGGTGTGTGAAGCTTCCTTTTGGTCGAATTGCAATGCGGGACACACAAGTCTAGTACTTCAGGTCAGAGATTAGAGATTGACCAACGTTGCTCCATTTTACTTCAACGACAAAATCTATTGAGGAAGTCGATAATTTATACATTCATCAAAACATCTGCACATTACATCACCAAAAGGAGACTTCAAAATTTTAGCAAACAGTATAAGAAAATGATCACAGACGCACTAAGATCATCTCCTTCTCTCATCTACGCTGTCAACGGGAGCACAACACAGGTCCCTAACATTTCCATTGTAAGCGATGGACGACCAACAACATCACAGAAGAGTGCAAACCCTAACAACAAGATTGAACGGAAATAGACTTGGTGACCACCCTGCCGTAGAACTGTTATAGGATCGACTATGACAAGTGATAGAACTACTTAGACTTTGGTTTAGTTTAGGTTAAATACAAGAAGATACCAAACATAAGAATATATTGACATAAACTGTGTTTTTTATTGATTTATTTCACACAAACAATTTCCGAAGAGAGTACAATATATATACATAAATTTCCTTGAATTATAAGGTACCTTGTGTTAGAGTATAACTCGGTTGAACCCACTAGCGTTGGTATGTCAAGTTAGTTGTCAATTTTAGTTGCCAAAATACATCTTGATTTAGCATACTAAATATAATTTTGTACTAGATTAGGTCTAAGAAGTCGAATTGAAGCTATCCTTAAAGGATGAAGATTGAAGATTGAAGACTACAAGAAGACATCAACAAGTACTTCATCAACAAAGGTATGTGATTGATTTCATTTGGATTCTTGTTCAATTCTATATTTCTAATCTATCAAGATAAATGCTCACTCTATGGAACAATTCCAATGATAGTAAATGTACATTTATGTATATATACTTGAGGTTATTTGATTCATGACCTTGGTGACAATAACCTTTATCCCTATAGAGGATCTCATGTTATAGTGAATGAGCTTACGAATCCAATGAGCCTAAGTTAAAATGTGATTTATTCACATAAATATAATTTTTGCTAAATAAGTTATTTATTTAATTATTTTGGCAAGTGTTTTAACTTGGGAAAGACTCCTATTTTTAGTAGAGTCTTGTAAAAGGAAAATAGCTAAATAAGTTATTTGCTTAGCTTCCAAGCTATTGTTCATTATTAATAATGAGTTCGTGAGCTTACACGTTTTTCACCCCCTTTGGAAAATTGGCATAAGCTCTGCAGGTTATTTTCCACGTCTTCTATTGTTCGTGAACAAGAGTGAGATAAAAGTCTTTGTATTAGGGATCACAAAGCCAAGTTGGATTAAATCTTCGTGATTGATTATGCAACTTGTAATCTAGGTTTTTCACCTCTTGTCTATTTTATGGTTTTCTCTTATGATATAAAACCATTCAAGAGTTGTTGATCATAAACCCTAGGTTTTGATAGATTTCAGTTTCCGATCGTATACCAACACTTGTTAGTCGAAATCGGAGACTAGAAATAAAAACTTCTATTGAGGCATCTCGTAAAAATTCTTGAGAAGTTTTTAAACAAGATATATCTAGATTTATCTAGTTGTTCTTGTTGTAGAATTATTAGGGTTTTCTTAACTTGGAAATTGATCTTTGGAATCATCCAAGTTCACTTACGAAAATCAGGTTCACGGACTTCTTGTGAGTATGCATACTGATTGTAAGTTAATCTACAAGATTTCCAAAACCTTGATTTACATCTAAAGGGAAATCAAACATGTGTTTTGTCCAAACAAAATATTGAATCATAACAATCGTGTTGTTGTATCTTCTAAAGAGAACCTTGGGTTCTGCTAGAAGATTTGTGTGAAGAGTTCCTAAAGAGAATTGGTGTTCTGCTAGGAGTTCCATAAGAATACAGCTGAAGAATGTATTACATCTAGTCCGAATAAGTAGTAGGAAATTGGTGTAACATCTTATAATCAGTATGTGTTTAATATGGACTAGGTCCCGGGGTTTTTCAGTATTTGCGGTTTCCTCGTTAACAAAATTTTTGGTGTCTGTGTTATTTCTTTTCCGCATTATATTTTATCTATATAATTAAAATAATACATGTTGTACGTTAATCAATCATAGTTGTTAAATCCGACCTTGTTTGTTGGATAAGACTTGATTGATCTTGAACAATTGTTTTTGTTATTTTCACATTGTTAGACCAGTCCGGACTAACCTTGTTTCAAGTGGACACCGTGTTGAAATATTCCTTTAGTGATTGTTGCTTAAAGAGGTTTATTCACGGTGGATATTAAATAGGTTGTGATTAACACAAAACCTTGTTTCAAGAAACCTCATACTAAAATCAGGTTTACGGACTTGCTTCTGTTTAACTATTGATTGTGTTGAGAAGGACATAAAACTCTTTAATATTATATCTCAATTGAGTTTTTATTCTTGATATTATATTGAAGTTCGTTCCATACATATTGCCAAACAAAATATTGGGTGTGGTTGTTAGACCCCCGCTTTTTCACCTTGATTTCCTAAAATACTTGATTTCCTAAACTGTGTCTTCTTTTCTTATAAGGTACCGTGTGTTATTTCACACATGTACCATATGTTGGGTTAACACCCTCTTGCAAGTGTAACGGGTTATCCTGAACCGTGATCTTGAGTCGTAAAATAGGAAACCGATCTTTGGATAGTGGTTTTGTAAATATATCCGCTATTTGATCCTTAGAGGATATAAACAAGACATCAAGAAGTTTAGAAGCGACTTGATCACGAAAAAAATGATAATCAATCTCAATATGCTTTGTCCTTGCATGAAAAATAGGATTGACTGTGAGATAAGTAGAACCAAGATTGTCACACCATAGGACAAGAGGAGATTGAGTGGAAACACAAAGTTCTGAAAGAAGTAACTGAATCCACATAATTTCAGCAGTTACAATCGCAAGTCCCCTATATTCTGCTTCAGTACTAGAACGAGATGTTGTTTTCTGCTTACGAGCACTCCAAGAAATGATATTACCAACCAAGTGGATACAATAACCACTAGTAGAACGTCGATCTTAAAGAGAACCAGCCCAATCTAAATCAGTATATGCACTTAAAGATAACTTGAGGGAAGAAGATGGCTGAAGAAGTATACCAAAGGTAGACGTATTTTTGAGAGAACGAAGTATACGCTTTACCAGACCCCAGTGAAAAATAGTAGTTGCATGCATAGACTGACATACCTTATTAACAGCATACGCCAAATCAGGACGAGTAAATGTCAAATATTGTAAAGCTCCAATAATACACTGATATTCAGTAGCATCAGTTAATAAGGGACTACGATCAGAAGAGATATCACCAGAAGTACTCAGTGGAGTTTGAATAGGTTTAACACCATCCATTTTTGCTCGAATAAGAAGATCATGAGCATACCTTTGTTGGGAAAGAAATAATCCCGAGGAGGTACAAATTGCTTCAATACCGATAGAATAAGACAAGGAGCCAAGATCTTTAATTGCAAATTATTGTTGCAGGCGATCAAGAGTTGATTTAATACCAGCAGAGTTGGAACCTGTAACAATAATATCATCCACATACACCCACAAATAAATAGTGACATTTGAACCATTGTAGATAAATAGAGATGAGTCACATTTAGAAGTGATAAACCCAATTTATAGTAAAAAGGTACTGAGCCGATAGTACCATGCACGAGGAGTATGTTTAATACCATATATAGAATGATATAACTTGCAAACGTGTGTGGGAAACCGAGAATCTACATAACCCGTCGGTTGCTTCATATATACCTCTTCTTGAAGTTCACCATGTAAGAAAGCATTATGCACGTCGAGTTGATGAATAAGCCAATTGGAAGATAAAGCTAATGTAAGAACAATACGAATAGGGCATGGTTTAACAACCAGACTAAACATTTCAGAAAATTCTATACCCTCTTGTTGATTATAGCCTTTTGCAACCAAACGAGACTTACGACGTTCAATTTCACCATTAGACTTTTGTTTGATACGAAACACCCATTTACGTCCAATAACATTCATAGAAGGATCATATGGTACTAAAGTCCAAGTACCATTTCTAAGTAATGCATTAATATAATCATCCGAGGAAACACGCCAATCTGGATCTTTATGAGCTTTAGATATGCAATTTGGTTCACGAAGAGAATCACATACCAGGGCATATTTGGAAGCACTTAGAACTTTGTAGGAAGGTTTAAAGATTCCATCTTTAGCCTTAGTTACTATCGGATGAGTACCAAGAGTGGATGCAGGGTCAGAGCTTGAAACTGTTGTGGTAGTGGATGTAGGGTCGGAGCTTGAAACTGTTGTTGTAGTGGACACAGAAGCTGGCGCTGTACTGAAGACCGGTCCAGAGTCAGAACTGAAGTCTGGTGCAGAGATCGAGGAGGAATCTGATGTTGTAGGAGACATGGCAGATGGTGATGAACTCGGCATGTTTGTTGTAACAAGGGAATCATCTAGATTAACAGATGGCTCATGGCTGGGAGATGAAGTGGCAGCAGCTGAATCAGACTGAACAACTGGTGATATGGGTTCAATAATAGACTGTGGCAGCGGAAACAATGGTAATAAAACCGCTAAGGGTGGAGAATTATTCACATGTGAAGATATTGACGTCGGTGAAGGTGTGGAGGAAAAAGGGAAGGTAGTCCCATCATAAACAACATGATGACTGACATATATACGACCCGTAGGAACATGAAGATACTTGTAGCCATTCTGAGATGGACTATAACCAATAAACACACATGGATAGGAAAGAGGCTCCATTTTGTGAGATCGATACGGACGTAGGTGAGGATAACACAAACATCCAAATACACGAAGAGAGGTGTAATCCGGTGGAACACAAAAAAGAGCTTCATATGGAGATGAATTATTGATTGAAGTTGAAGGAACACGATTCATTAGATAAAAATTATTGTAAAACGAATCATACCAATACGAGGATGGTACAGAAGCCATGTTGAGAATGGTAAGCCTAGTTTCACGAATATGTCGATGACGACGTTCGACTAAACCATTTTTTTCAGAAGTATGTGGACATGAAAATCTATGAAAAATACCAAGTTGCTGAAGATGCGGAGTAAGTTTGCGATACTCAAGAGCATTATCAGATTGAAATTTTTTTATTTTTCGATTAAAAAGATTTTCAACATGCTTTTGAAACAAAAATAATATAGAACAGACATCAGACTTTTGATACATATGAAACATCCAAGTAAAGCGACTAAACGCATCAATAAAAATAATATAATATTTGTATCCTTCATTAGATAAAACATGAGATGGTCCCCAAACATCGGAGACAATTAAATCTAACGGATTCAAATAAGTAGTTTTATTAGGATTGAAAGGTAACTTATGACTCCTATGTTCATGACAAGATGAACAAAACTTAATAGTCTAACTAGAAACCGGAAGTAAAAACTGGGAAACAACTTTACAAACTGTGTGCATCATTGGATGTCCCAATCTAGAGTGCCAGTATTGTAAACTAGCACGTTCTCCTATGCAACCTTTTGGAGACTTAGACAAATCATCAAGTTGATAGAGACCACCCTCCTACTACCGCGAAGAAGAACCTTCCCGGTACATCGATCCTTCACAAGACAAAAATTTGGATAAAATTCAAATAAGACATTATTATCAGTACTGAGACGAGATATTGACAAGAGATTATAAGAAATTTGTGGTGAAAATAGAACATTACGAAGCTGCAACTTACGGTTGGGAGTTCCCAAAATAGAGGATCCAATATTAGAAATCGGAATAGAAGAACCATTACCCATCTGAATTTGATCAGGACCAGTGTACTCGGTTAAAAACTGAAGACGAGAGATATCATTTGTTATATGATCTGTAGAACCACTGTCAGGAGTCCATGGAGGAGTTGGAAATAAACCAGTTTAAGAAGTGTAGGCACACGGTGCGGAAGCTGGTGGTTGATGGCGCGGAGGGCGAAAGCTTCGATCAAATATGTTCCAACAATCTGGAGCTTCATGATTTGGACAACCATACAGCTGACACGGGAGCTCGGAACGACTACGTTGGGCTGGAGGTGCTGGAGACAGACTTGAACCAGGGAATCGGGACGAGATGGAGGAACTGACTGCATTGTTATGTCGATTTGGTGAAGCTGCGAACTGAGTAGGGGCTGAGTTGTACGCACCATCGAAACGGGAGGAATTTGATATAGCATTACGATCTGGTGCAACAAGATTGGCCACGGTCTGATTGTTTAATGCTTTTGTCTAATGCTCAACGCACAATTCAAAAGTGAGCAGAAAAGTAAGAAAATATTCTACAATAAGGGAGCTCATAGTGGTAGTCAAGGATGTAACAATGGCATCATATAAGATGTCAAGGCCAGCAAGAAGACAATGACGAAATTCTTTGTCCGTAACTGTGGTATTACAGCTGCAAGATTTTCCACTAAGTTGCGAGCATGATTAATATGTTCACGCATAGTCTTTGACCCTTTTTGAAGAGTGCGTAGCTAAAAGTGAAGATGTTGAATTTGGGCATCATAATTAGAGGCATATTGAGCTTCAAGAGAGTCCCAGATTTCTTTGGAAGTTGTGAGACGATGAACATGATGAAAAACAGCAGGTGTAAGAGATGATAACAAGCAACTTACTCGGATTTTTATCATGTTTTGTCCATAAAAGAAACGCCGGGGTAGTATCTGCATCGGCTTCAGGAGATGCTGGGCAGGGTTTCGTACCAGTAACATGGACATCGAGATCATAACCCTGGAGATACGGAAAAAACTGAGCTCTCCACAAAGAGTAGTTAGTTTCATCCAGTTTGACAGTGATTATATGGTGAGGTTGAGAAAACGGAAGAGACGACATCACATTGGATTATGTAGAAGATATAGTTGAGTTGATAACATCACTGATAGTTGAGGATTCGGTAGACATAGTGGAGAATGGGGAGAATCGACTAACCTAGCTGATACCAAGCTAGAACTACTTAGACTTTTGTTTATTTTAGGTTAAAGACAAGAAGATACTAAACAGAAAAAGAGATGTATAGAAACTGTGTTTTCTATTGATTTATTTCACACAAATAATTGTCGTAGAGAGTACAATATATATACATAGAGTTCCTTGAATTACAAGGTACCTTGATTTCCTAAAATACTTGATTTCCTAAACTGTGTCTTCTTGTCTTGTAAGGTACCGTGTGTTATTTCACACATGTACCATATGTTGGGTTAACAACAAGGTTCAAAGATTGTCTATGCAACAATATTGAGCAACATATCGAAGGTCCCTGATGTGTTATTTCACAAGTTTCTAAAGAGTTGAAGCATCGTAGTTGCCACAAGATTTTAATCCTGTGCTCTCGCTCAATTACATCAATCATGCAAGGTCTTCGATACCACATCGATTCATTTCATAAGATAAATGTTATTGGGGGCGAAATTTTGGTGTACATATTGGAACTTTGTTTTCTGTTTCGGTCATGGACCAAAGATGAAAACTTGAGAGAGTATAGCGTACGCCAGAGACAGTCTGATGGGTGATCATCCTGCCGTATAAGCCACATTTATGCAAGTTGTATAAGATTAATTTCATAGACGTGGTCAATGCCTAGAAGAATGTAACTCTATATTGAACCTTTATCTCAGAAGTTGTAGCACAACGTCAATACATGCACTTAACAGAAGGGACGGAAATTACAGGGAGTACCACAATAGCTTGAAGAGCGTATAACCACGAGAAATATCAGAAACAACAGCAGTCGCTACATTAGCAGATATAAGCAGAATAGTTGTACCATATAAGAAATGTGTGAGAGATAACACACAACACCCAAAACCAGTTGCAGTCCAATAGAGGCCCAACGATGCCAAGTCTGTACATCTGTATGCACTTGTAGGCTCATCAATTTTTTATACTTTTGCATGAAAGTATAGCTGTGAACGCACTGGGGAAGCAGGAACCTTTGTTTTGCATCTTCACACTAAGGAATCCAGATCAAATGACCTACTAGATCCTCTCAGCCTGCGTTTAACGACAAATAAAACTGAAACAGGTGTCATTATTAAGAAGAAAAATCAAGGCGGAAATAGGCGTCTTTAACATGAGTATAGTCCACTACGCACATCCGCGGACTAACAACACATGAGTATAGTCCTATTCATTATACGATTGGAACACCCAGATTCCCTGCGAATTGTGTACAAAGCTCTTCAAAGCAAGCAAGAAAAAAAAAATCACCGTCCGGTGCTCTAAAATCAAATCCCATCATACAAGGATCTTGGGCTCGATTCTTTCGGTTGTGGACAACTGGACAACAGATGCAAAAGTGATATCGCAGCAAAACTCGATGGTGATATCTTTTAATGAGCTATTCGAGTGAGAATTCCCCACTGTGAGTCTATTCCATTATCGCATACTTACTGCACCTTTAAAAAAATTGCTCAGTATATATTCATATTTGGATAACCAGTAAGGTGAAAAACCATGGGCATTCCTTGACCCTTGCAACGCATATCTTAAATTTCCAGGGATATATGGAATCGTTTTGGTTCTAGCTCTCCGGATATATCATATAACATCTTCAGCCATATTTGTATATTTTATGAACGGGATACTAACAATTCTTGTGGAATGTAAAAATCTAAACAGTGCAGATAAAATTTAGCTTCAATCTTACCCATAAAGAATATTGGATTTCAGCACTAAATCGAACATATACTGCACAAGAATAGTTGCGACGGTTCGAGTCCTACGCGAGTTCTGACAGTATGGTTGAAGAATTTGTACGCCAGTTGAGAACAGTAGCGACTGTTCGAGTCTTACGCGAGTTCTAGCAGTAGAAATATTCTTTCCATGCATATTACGAGCTGTAGCGATCTTAGTCCTACTCGATCTCTTTCAGTTCTGCTCGAACCTTGAATAGTGGGATTGCCCCCCTACGCGAATTCAAGGTAGCAGAAAACTAAAATTTTCAATTCATGCGCGAGCGAGATAGTGGGATCTTAGTCCTACGCGAGTATTTAGCATCATGACATTTGCTGGGGGAGAGTTACGTATCACTCCAACACTTGGGGGCGAGGTATGTAACACCTTACCGCAAACAACAATTTTTTGGGGAGAGTTGCGTGACACTCCGAAATCCGAACGTCGTGATTTGGGGTGAGTCGCGTGACACCAAAATGCAAAACTTAATCGTCCGCAAATTGTTTAGGTTCGATAAACAAGTGGGTAGTCAAGTCTTGTAAGGGTTATGGTTCAGTGATCAACTATCCGCTGTGATGGTAGAATACTATTGAAATAGTTTGCACTCATCATATATCTATTTACATAGACCGTAATGGAGCATTTTAAGTTGTCGTATTCATTCTTAAATTTCATTTATTTATGGGGGCATCGCTACGTCGCTATTGGTACTCAGCCAGTTCTTTAGAAGGTGAATATCTTGGGCACAAGATTCAAGAAATTTTAAGACATGCAGAAGCTTGTTACGGATAATGAATATGTTCGACTCATTTCCATTAATTATCAATTTTTACGCCAAGAAGCTCAGTTTAATTCATCAGCAACTCGGCATCCATCATGACTTAGACTATGGTACTGGTCATATATTGCAGCAACAACACGTTAAGAGAGTTTTTGTGGTAATATTTTACAAGTAATTAGAAGACTATGGAGGATTTAAGAGTTGTAAAGTTGCGTCCGGACCTTCGCGATTTAGCCGAATTAATCATTTATGCAGTCAATACCACCGATCGTTAATTGTTGTGTTACTTGTGGACTATGTTGTAAAAGGCTAGATCCAAAGGATCACTAGGCGCAAGGCTGGCGCCTAGCGAAACAAGGCGCCTGGCAAAACAAGGCGCCCTAGCGCCAAATTATACCTAATTGTGGTTTTTTCTAAAAAAAAGGCCCTCACCTGGGACGCCTTAGGCTCCAAAGGCGCTAGGCGCTGGGCTTGGCGCCTCGCCTTGCCTAGCGCCTTTTACAACATAGCTTGTGGACACTCATAATTTGCTGAAGGGAGAGTTGCATCCCATCTCAACCGTAGTAACCACTGCTTGGGGCGATATATGCAGCACTTCGGCATAAAATATATCATATCCAAGTTCGTCTAAGCTTTTATAGCTTAGTTGAAAGTTATTGTGTTGATTTTTGATCCAAAATGAGATCGAGGTTTGTTTAACCTTTTATAGATATGTTCGTGGAAATTGTTGTGTTGGTTTTCGGTCCACGACATGACCGAGTTCAAAATTCTTTCGAAGTGCTGTTAGAGAGATTCTCCAGCAAATTACCCCATTTTGGAGTTCGTAGAAGTTTTTGACTATGACCCGTCACTGCCATAAACACCTAAATTATTATCCCTTTAGTCTGCAAGAGCACCAACATGATATTTTGAGTAAGTGAAATTACTAGCATAAACTTGTGTCCGACATCGAATTCTTTCGTATATACTAGTCGGGGCGACTATACTGCTATGGATAAATGTGCACATTGATCGCATTACAAGATTTGTTTGTCTTGTACTTTCTTCTACTTTCTACGCTATAGAAGCCAGCAAATAAGTCATTCAAGTTATCAGGTACTTCCAAGAGAACAATTAACAAACATTAAAGCCACTGGGAAGTAACTACACCAAATGTCCCCGGCTATATCAAGTTCTGGGCAGTGAATTTGGGGGTAATCGATCATCGTTGGAGGTGGATTGGAGGTGGAGAATGGATCCACGCCATTATGGTCTTTATTAACGTTGGAAGCATTCAGAGCATCATCTCAAGAATGCATATTGTCATCTACATCTGTCAGGAAAGCAACAAATGACTGTCATTCCAGCAAGTTAAAAGTCAATTTCACAAACATTAAATTCCCCCAAAGTTAATAAAGACGTACCGGTAAGAGCCAAAAATGAGGACGTTCTCACAAGCTCAGGAATGGCGATATCTTCGATTCTTTCACTACCCTTGGTGGAAAAAGTGCCAAGCACTACAGTAAGAGACACACTAGGGGGTTCGTCCTCAAGAAATTTCTCTGAACTGTCACCATTTCAAAAGCCTTCATGACTCTCAATTTCATTATTCTTTCGGAAAGTAACGACAAAGCTAGTGGCAGTGTCAACAAAGCCGGGTCATCATATGTGTATTTTACGTTATTGTGCACAAAGCTGCTATGACGTAAAGGATACACACTGTTATGACCAATGGCTCTTCCTAGCACAATCAATAGAGAATTGAAATAGAAATGAAAAAGAAATCATAAAACAGACACACACACAACACAAGGATTTATAGTGGTTCGATCAAGATGATCTACATCCACTTTGGAAGACGACGATAACGTTGCACTAGTATTTGAACAAGTTTACAAGAGTATACACTCCTCTTAAGAACAATACTTTCCTGCCTCTTACACTCTCACTCTCTGATAGCATACATGAATTCTTTTTCTCGTTTTCTAATTGATTTTCTGATGCTTTCAATGAGAAAACAATTAAGACTATATATAGTTGAGATGAGGCAGAGTATGTGTCGACATAGTCACTAAAGAGTTCTCCACTAGCTTCACTAATAATGCTCCACTATGAGTGATCGAATATTGAGTGCTGCACTAGCTCCACTCACCGACAGTTTCCACCACCGACAGTCCACTTGCTCCACCATCGACAGCTCTACCGATAGCTCCTCAAGTCATATACTATAAATCTCCACCTTGACTTGAATACCATCACCACTCATCATCATCGTCTTCGCTCATCCCCTCAATGGCTCTCAATACCTGTTGACACCAACCAAGTCCAAGCAATGCTTGAACTTGATACTTGGAACTGGCTTCGTCAACATGTATGCAGGGTTATCCGCTGTAGGAACCTTTAGCATCGCTATCCTACCTTCCTCAACTTCATCCTTGATAAAATGATACCTGACATCGATGTGCTTCGTTCTCTCATGATACATCTGGTTCTTGGTCAAGTGAATATCACTTTGACTATCAAAGAACAAAGTTGCATTCTCTTGCTTGAAACCCAAATCACCAACCAAACCCATCAACCATATACCTTCCTTCACTGCTTCCGCGGCTGCCATGTACTCTGCCTCAGTTGTAGACAATGCAACTGTGCTTTGCAAAACCAACCTCCAACTGATAGTACTACCACACAATGTAAAAGTATAACCTGTCAATGACCTTTTTCTATCAAGATCACCTGCATAATCAGAATCAACATAACCCACAACATTTTGTCGAATCACCATAGTGTTTATCAAACACTAAACCAACATCTGTACTTCCCCTTAGATACTTCAAAATCCACTTTACAGCTTGCCAATGAGCCTTCCCGGGACTTCCCATGTATCTACTTACCACACTCACAGCTTGTGCGATATCCGGCCTTGTACAAACTGCGCTTGCATATGGAACTCGAGACATATACTCTGCCTCATCTGCAGTTTGAGGTGATTGCTTTCTAGAAAGTTTAAAATGAGATGCCAAAGGAGTACTTACTGGTTTTGCATCTTTCATACCAAACCGCTCCAACACCTTCTCGATGTAAGCCTTCTGGGACAGAGGCAACTTTCCTTCAGCTCGGTTTCTATGAATCTCCATGCCCAATATCTTATTTGCTGCGACCAAATCCTTCATCTCAAACTCACTACTAAACTGCTCCTTCAGCTTCTGTATCTCTGACATGTCTTTGCAAGAAATCAACATATCATCAACATACAACAATAAATACACAAATGAACCATTTTGGAGTTTCCTGTGATATACACAACTATCATACTTACTCCTGTCATAGCCATTTGCCACCATAAACGTATCAAAACGTTTATACCACTTCCTTGGAGATTTCTTCAAACCATACAAAGATTTCTTCAACAAAAATACATGGTATTATTTGCCAGGAACTTCAAACCCCTTTGGTTGTTGCATATAAATACGCTCTTCCAAATCACCATGAAGGAAAGCCGTCTTAACATATAGTTGTTCTAACTCTAGATCTTTCAAAGCAACTATAGCAAGCAATGTTCTAATAGAACTATGTTTAACAACATGAGAGAATACCTCATTGTAGTCAATGACTTCTCTTTGTGTAAACCCATTTGCCACAAGACTTGCCTTGTACCTTGTTCCTTCACCATCTTAAGTACCTTGTTTCTTCTTGAAGACCCATTTTCTTCCAACAATCTTCTGCCCTTTTGGTTTTGCAACTATCTCCCAAGTGCCATTCTTGTCAAGAGACTCAATTTCTTCAATTACAGATGCTCCCCATTCTGCTGATTCTTCACCACCGATTGCTTCTTCATAGGTTTTTGGATCATCCCTATCTATGCTCTCACCTACTGCAAATGCATATGCAACCAAATCAGCATGGCCGTATCTCTGAGGTGCTTTAACTTGCCTCCTCTCTCTGTCTCTTGCAAGATTGTACTGATGACCTTGTGCTTCTTCTTCCTGGGCAGGTTCTTGCACAATATCTTGATCATCATCATCATCAGAAACAACAGTCTCATTGCTTCCTTGAACTTGCACCTCAAGTTCCACCTTATCACTAACACTCTCTTCCGCTTTTCCATCTAGTTCTTCATTCTTTGGCTTCAACATCGATTGCTCATCAAATTTCACATCTCTGCTGATAAGAAACGTTTTTGATCTTTCTGCTGGACACCATAACCTATAGCCTTTCACGCCATTTGCATACCCAAGAAATATACATTTCTTTGCTCTAGGATCTAGCTTCCCCTCATTCACATGAGCATAGGCTGGACATCCGAATATCTTCAAGTCTTCATAATTAGCATGCGAACCTGTCCAAACTTCATTTGGTGTCTTGAACTCAATGGCAGTTGATGGAGATCTATTCACTAAATAGGCTGATGTGTTTGCTGCTTCTGCCCAAAACTGCTTTGGTAACCCGGCATTGGAGAGAATGCACCGTTCCTTCTCCATTATGGTTATGTTCATCCTTTCTGCAACACCATTTTGCTGTGGTGTTTTTATGACTGTGCGGTGTCTCACAATCCCTTGCTCCTTGCAGAACTCGTTGAACTCACCCCCACAAAATTCCAAACCATTGTCTGTCCTCAAGCACTTGATTTGTCTTCCGGTTTGCTTCTCAACCATAGTCTTCCATTGCTTGAACTTGACAAAGGTTTCATATTTGTGTTTAAGTATGAATACCCATACTTTCCTTGAGAAATCATCAATGAACGTCAGCATATATCTACCACTACCATGTGAATCGACCCGATAAGGACCCCAAAGATCAGAATGAATATAATCCAGAATACCTTTGGTGTTATGAATAGTTGTACTAAACTTGACTCTACACTGCTTTCCAAAGACACAATGTTCACAGAAATCAAGCTTGCCTGTTTTATGACCACAAAGCAATCCATGCTTGCTCAAAACATCCAACCCCCTCTCGCTCATATGCCCTAGCCGCATATGCCACAACTTGGTAGTATCATCATCAGAACTTGAAGAACATACAGCTGCATCACCCATCACAGTAGTACCTTGCAGCGTATAAAGACCATTAATTCTCTCGCCCTTCATAATTGTAAGACTTCCTCTTGAGACACGAATAACTCCACCTTCAACTTGATACTTGCAGCCATTTGAATCAAGCATACCCAAAGAAATAAGATTTCTTCTCAGGTCCGGAACATGCCTAACTTTAGTTAAATTCTTCACCATACCGTCATACATGTTAATTTGAATTGTACCTACACCCACCACTTTACAAGTGACATTGTTTCCCATAAGAACTTTACCACCTTCTCTAGCTTGATAAGTAGTAAACCACTCTTTATGAGGGCACATGTGAAAAGTACACCCCGAATCAAGAATCCACCCGTTCTCCGAGCTTTCGGTATGAACCGTGAGAACCGCTCCATCATCACTTTTTGCTTCAACATTTGCTGCGGTGCCTTGGTTGGTATTCTTCTCGACAGTCTTCAATTTTGGACAATCCTTCTTGAAATGCCCCTTTTCCTTACAATGAAAGCAATAGAATTTACCGGATTTTGATTTAGACCTTGACTTTGATTTACTCCTATCAAATCCGCCTTTTTGGTTTCCTCTTCCTCTAACAAACAACCCATCTCCCGAATTATCTTTACCGTCGATACCCGTCTTCTTTAACTCCTTAGAGTTCAAAGCCGCTTTAACGTCTTCCATGGAAATTGTATTTTTTCCATACATTACGGTATCAACAAAATTTTCATAAGATGGTGGTAAGGAACAAAGCAATCCCAAAGCTTGGTCTTCATCTTCAATTTTGACCTCAATATTTGCCAAATCCAAGAGAATTTTATTGTAATCATCAATATGATTTATAATAGACGTTCCTTCATGCATTCTAAGAGTATGTAATTTCTTCTTAAGATATAAACGATTAGTTACGGATTTAGTCATATACCTTTTCTCCAACTTGTTCCATAGCCCGTCCGGTGTTGTTTCCTCCGTAACTTCTCTCAAGACCTCGTTGCTCAAACACAATAGAATTAATCCATGTGCTTTCTCCAAGTGCTCATCTTTTTCTTCTTCCTTCAATGTTTCTGCTAGAGCCGTTTTCCCCTTCAAAGTTTTCACCAAACCTTGTTGCACCAAAACAGCCCTCATCTTTAGCCTCCATAAATTGAAATCATTCCTTCCATCAAATTTCTCAATCTCATACTTTGCCGCCATCGTAGATCGCTTTTACCTGGAGCTCTGATACCAATTTGTTATGACCAACGGCTCTTCCTAGCACAATCAATAGAGAATTGAAATAGAAATAAAAAACAAATCGTAAAACAGACACACACACAACACAAGGATTTATAGTGGTTCGATCAAGATGATCTACATCCACTTTGGAAGACGACGATAACGTTGCACTAGTATTTGAAAAAGTTTACAAGAGTATACACTCCTCTCAATAACAAGACTTACCTGCCTCTTATACTCTAACTCTCTGATAGCATACATGAATTCTTTCTCTCTTTTTCTAATTGATTTTCTGATGCTTTCAATGAGAAAACAATTAAGACTATATATAGTTGAGATGAGGCAGACTATGTGTCGACATAGTCACTAAAGAGTTCTCCACTAGCTTTACTAATAATGCTCCACTATGAGTGATCGAATATTGAGTTCACTAGCTCCACTCACCGACAGTTTCCACCACCGACAGTCTACTTGCTCCACCACCGACAGCTCTACCGACAGCTCCTCAAGTCATATACTACACACACCTTCCTGGACATAGCATCTGGAATATTCAAATATTCATAAGGTTAAAAGTTTTGCTCGAAAGAGAACTCTTTAGATGACTGACGGGATACGAAGCCTCTTGAACTTCACCCCATCTTTGCATGTGTCAGGACGACAGTTACCCAAGGAATTATCCCTGATTGTCCGTGTTTTATAGCGATTTGGAAGGAGTCTCATCATACTAGGAGCAGAATAAGGCTCTTGGCAGCAGTACGTATCCAGTGGGTTCGGGTTTGTAACTTTGGGATAGCTGCAGTCATCACTATCGGAGTCGGAATCGATGACTGTAACCTCTGTCCTTTAATTGAGAGGAATAACGTCCGTCGGGAGTCATATCTTCATTCAAATCTCTGTTATAACACCGTACTCGTCCGAAAGAGACAACAAATAAACTACTCAGTAAATTGAAGAATTATTATATACGGTCATACTCTTGGTGTTGGCCATGAGATCACGATCGATTACTTTATCTGCCAACTACAGAGGTTAGTGGGATAACATAAGTCTGATCGAAGAAATATTTGTACAAAGATATGATGATGGTAAAGGCATTTCTGAAATTTTTAGAAGCCATTCTTTATAGCATTCAGGATGCACGTTAAACTGCCTCCGGGTTTGAATTATCTATTTTTTTTTTTTTGATCGGTTTGAATTATCTAAATTGATCGAGGATAAAAGGAAAATAATAAGGCTCCTCTGGACAAAGCTGTTTTGGGAACCCAGATTACATCTGCCAAATTCAAACTGCTAGTTGATGCCGAGAGAAACCAAATCTCCCCTCTGCAGCAAGCTTTTTCTCTCTCTCATGAAGCCAAACTAAGTACCTACTTCTTATTCTCTCAAGATCCCTGAGCTAGCAGCATCGGACCAAAGGTAATTTTCCAACTCTCTCATTTGTGCTAATACGTTTACAACTCTTGCAGGGTATTCAACTGAAGTGTCCTTTGCTTCTCCAGCCTCTATCTTTCTTTCTGTTATAAAAAAAAAAAAAAAAAAAAAAAAACATCAGAATCTTTAAACCCAAGCCTAGTTAGCAATTCGTCGTTCGGCAAATGTACGGAACGGCATACGTACGGGTATTATTCGGATTCATGAAAGTCGAGATCGGTCAAAAATCCGGTCAACAGTTCGTGATTCGGCAGTAATACGGAACGGCATACGTACGTGTATCATTCGTTTTAGAGATATGAATTCGTCGCACAAAATTCGTCACATATATATAATAAATTGATTAACATTTGTAGCCATAATATACTAATTTTTGTATATTTACATTAGTTCCAAGGCAAAAAATAAGTTGTGAATGTGCTATATTGCAAAACATGTACAAAGATGGTCAAAACAAGTACGCAGAACAGTTGGTTAGAACTAGTATGAGTGGAGCTAGAGGATTTAGGTTCGAATCCCACCTTAGAAACATATTTTTTTCCTTGAGAAAGAGGTGGAATGGAGGGTCAACTCAACTGTTTAGTGAGTCAACTCGGACATGAGTCAAGTCAGTTGCAAAACAGGTCCGAACCAACCTAGCGAATTATTCGCCAATTCGGAAAGTTCGCGCATTATTCGGGAGGATGGTATTAGACGCGTACTAGGTTCGGAGTTTGATCCGGACGCGAGTAAAACGGAAAACGAATCAGTTCGGAATTATTCGCGAATTATTCGCCAAATTTCTAACTAGGAACCCAAGTACCCTCTTGTTCGATCTGTGACCTCTACAGTCTCTGTTTGGTCTTTAAGTGTTGCTCTGACTTTTGCAAGTAAGACTCAACTGCATTTCTCTCTGTGAGATCTTTAAGCCCCTTCCCTCTTTAGTGTCCATCTTCCTCCCCAGTCTTTTCCCCTGTCCTTTACCCTTTCAATCTCGTCAAACCCATCAAGCATTCAATTAATCCCATTCAAATTCTCATTCCCTCCCCCGGTTTGTTAGCAACTCCCAACCACCTGCTGCTTTTAGTCTCTAATATCTAATCTGAGTGCCCGGACTATCCGCTCTGTTTGTGAAAGAGTTTAATGACTAAAGTATGGCATAATGGAAACATTAACCAAGTCTCAATTTTGTCTTAAGTCAACACTGAAACACATTGGCTCTGCTGGATTTATTGGATCTGGTTCTTCTCTCTAGTAACTATGCAATCTGTCTCACGGTGTAAAAAAGTGAAAACTCTCATCACCAATTTACCTTCTCTGTGCCTGATTTTCCCCAAAGATTTTCTCAACATGCAACAAACTATTAAAAAAGAAAACATGCTCAAAAACCTTGACATAAACAAACCCTTCCACTTAGAGGAAGAGCAAGAAGCAGAAATCAGGGAACAAGCAACATTACAAATCATAGCAAAAATAAACTGTGAATTCAAATTACATAAGGATAGAGCAGCTGAGATAGTTCAACAAGTTTGGCAGACTGATTACAAGCCAGAGACAACTCTTGTGTTCAAGGGAAAAGAAAGAAACATTTTTGTCTTCACTCTGCAATCTAGATCTGATGTGATGTATGCTCTGTCAAAAAACATCTGGGGTTTTGGTCCTTTCATGATAGTGGTCCAACAATACCTTCTTGGGGTTGCTCCTGCTTCCATCAATATGGACATAATTGCAATGTGGGCTAAGCTGATTGATCTACCACCGGAATATGCAGTTGGATCGTTCCTTCTGAGATAGCTAACTCCATGGCTCCTTGCCTCATGGTCGAAAAACCATCAAGAATCCAACAAACTCTATCATGTCCTAGAGTTCTTGTCCAGATAAATGTCAATAATAAAATATGTGACCACATACCAGTAACTATGGGGAAAAAAGAGCAAGTGATAGTGAAAGTTTTCTTTGAAAAACTACCAAAAGGTTTTTGCAAGATTTGTAGAACCTTAAACCACACAAAAAATAAATGTGTCCCTACCACATGCAACCAACAAGCACATGATACTATCATGGAAGAACTAGAAGAAAATGAGGAAAATGAAGAATTTGTGGAAGACCAGATGCAAGCGCTCTCTCAAATGCAGTCTACAAAGCTACATCCAAACTCTCGAAGTCTACAAAAAAATCCCTTACAATAAGGTGAATCAAGTAATTGTCATAAAGAAAAGGAAGGGGAGATTTATCAAGATTCTGCAGAAAATGCTTAGTTCATAGAGGACACAAGACCAAGTTTCCATCTTGGGGTCTTGCATCATGAAACCTATGTTGAACAAGAAGATGTCCACTCAAAAAGACACCTTTCGGAGGATGAGGAAATGTCTATTGTTCACAAGATACATAGGACTGGAAATGGGAATGGAAGAGAGTTTAAAAAGAGGGCTTGGAAAGCAAGCACTTTCAGATTTAAGAAAGAACCAAACACTGTGAAAGTTGTTTTAACACTCCCAATCTCTGATTTCCAGTGGGTGGATCCACAGGTTTTTTTGGAGCCACCTCCAGGCTTTGAGATCTTTAAATAATACATAAAACACTCAAGAAGAATAGTGTTAACCAAGGTGCAGGGGAAGACATCAGTTGCAGATAAGATTCAAGAAAAGAAAAAAGAAAAGGCAAGTGAAGGAGATGTAATGGTGGTAAAATGTAAGGGGATGAGAGGTAATACAACGTTGACAGTTGAGACTGTAACTGGAAATAAGCACTACCATTTTGAAGCTCATAAAACCCATAAAAAGATTGTTGGAATATCTAATCTAGCCAACAAACTAAACAATACCAACAACACTCAATCTGGGAATGCATTAAGCTCACGTAAGAGAACAAGCAAGAAAAAGAAAATATCAACTGTAAGGCTAGCTACAAGAGTACTCAAAACAAACTATGAAAAATCCCTTATGAAAGCTCTACTTCATACCACGTCCAAAAGGTTGAAACATCAACAGCAAGAAACCAAAAATCTGGATTTTCAGCCGAGTCCTATTATAAACCTACCACATCAAGTTTATAGCAAAAAATCCCAAAAAGATCCAGCTCATCTAGTTTCACAAGTTACCAACCTCCTACCAATTTCAGAACTCATACCCGAATTAGCTAAGCCCAACCAACAAAACAAGCCACCACAAAATCATTTCCCATCATCTTCATATCATCCCAATAGCCCCAAAAAAACCTTTGCACTTATGCCATCTTCCACTTCCCCCCCTGTTAGTGACTTGGAGTCAAGCAAGGAGCCACTTCAGATGCATGCCCTGAAGACCTGCAACAAAGCCTTGGATGAGAAATGGGTTGGATCTGTGGACTCAATCATAGTTCATATTGCTGCTAGCTCAACAATAAAGGGATACAGCTTGGAGGAGAATCAGGTACCAAAACACATAAACTCAAAACTATCTGTAATTCTCTCTAGTTCAATTGCTCTACCAATTTGTTTACACTTTGCAGTGTTAGCTAATAAAAATAGATTAGGGATCAGGATTTTGTGCTCTCAGAAAATGGCACTCAACATTTTGGCTTGGAATTGCCAAGGTTTTAACAAAAATACACAATTTCATCTCCAGAACCTAATAAAATCTCAAAACCCGGATATAATTTTCCTTCAAGAAATAAAACACAAGGAAACTTACATTAAACCAATCATCAAAAAATTTCAATACCAGGAAATGATTATTGTTGAACCCATAGGGGTGATTGGCATTGCAGGAGGATTATTGTTAGCCTGGTCTTCTAAGATTTCAATTCAATTGATCAATATAACTGATAATCAAATAGATGTGGTGGTTACTGATAGATCTAGAAACTTTGAATGGTTGATGTCTGTTGTGTATGGTTGCCCGTACAAAATCCAAAAACACAATAGATGGAATTACTCCAAAAACCTAGCTGCCTCTGTAGATCTCCCATGGATGATTATAGGAGATTTAAATTTGTTCTAACAAATGAAGAGAAAAGAGGAGGAAGAAGGAAGAGTTCTGAAGAATTGAGTTTCTTTACTCAGTTAATAGATGAGGTATGACTTCTCGATATGGTATTTGTAGGGTATGAGTTCACTTGGACCAACAAAAGATGTGGGCCGGAGTTCATTGAGGTGAGACTTGATCAGGTTTTCTCAAATCCTGAGTGGTTTGATTTATTCCCCAGAGCGATGGTTTACCATTTGCCAGCTGTTGGGTCTGATCACAGCCCCATTTTGTTGCATACCTCCCCATGCAGGAAAGATGGTGCTAAACCATTCAAATTTTTTGGTATTTATTTACAAGACCCAACCTGCTTTAAAGTTATTGAGGAAGCTTGGGCCTTGGAAATACATGGTTCGCAAGCTTATCGATTCGTTGCTAGGTTAAAAAATGTCAAGAAACTCATAAAAATATGGAATAGAGAGTACTTTGGAAACATACAAAATAACATTAAAAATATAAATAAGACTCTCGACCATGCCAAAAATACCCTAAAACTCCCTGAAAATAGCTATAGGATCACGATGATAAGAGAGGACCTAGATATATGGTACAATTTTGAGGAAGCTTTTTGGAAAATAAAAGACACTGACAACAACCTTTCTCTAGGAGATAAAAACACGGGATATTTCCACTCATCGGCTAAATATAGAACCAAAAAACTAAGAATCGAAGCTATTAAAAAGGATAATGGAGATTGGAGTCACACTAGAGGAGAGATAGAAGACACTTTCTTTAACCATTTTAAATATATGGCCTCAACCACAAACCCGGTGATTCAAGACCAAATCCTTGACCTCATACCTGTGAGTATAACTGAAAGAGACAATAACAAGCTCCTAGCACTTCCCACTGAACTAGAAATAAAACTGGTGGTTTTTGATATGCATCCCGATAAATTACCGGGACCGGATGGCTTCCCGGCAGGATTTTACCAAAAAAACTGGTATCTTATAGGTGAGAACGTTACCAAACTCATACACCAATTCTTCCAATCCAAACACCTCCTCAAGGAATTAAATGCTACCTTCATCACTCTCATTCCCAAAAAAGATGCCCCAGAAACCCCGACAGACTTCCGGCCTATTTCTTTTTGCAAGACTATCTACAAAATTATCTCTAAAATTCTTGCAAATAGAATAAAGCCTTTCCTTGATAAATTCATTTCTCCTTATCAATCGCCTTTTTTCCCTGGCAGACAAATTACGGATAATATTGTGATAGCACATGAAGTCATTCACACTATGAGAACAAAAAAAACAAAAAAAGGCTACATGGGTCTAAAAATTGATATTTCAAAAGCTTTCGATAGGGTAGAGTGGTCGTTTCTAGAAGTTGTTTTAACCAAGATGGGCTTTTCTAAAGATTGGATTAGCCTTGGTTAGGCGTCTCGGTTCGTGCGCCCAAACTAGCGTGGTCACGCTTCCCAAATCACAAACTGATCTCAACCACTCAACTTCGTCGGACGAATTGAGCGGCTTAGATCACGTTTCCATGGGACAGTCAGGTATAGGCGTGAATACCAGCCTACCACCTACACGCCGGACCAAACGGCCGAGACCGACCAAGCTTTGTCATCTCGAAACACGCGCCTTGAAGGTGGCATACCATGCCCCTTTAATAATCCTTTGCGGCATAGGATTTCTGTCGCAAATCGATCTCATCCACTCAACTTCACCGGTAAATTTGAGTGGCCTAGATCAAACCTTCGTGGGACAGTGAAGCATGGACATGAACGTCAGCATGCCGTCTACACGCATGCCTGATCGGTCCTCCATGAAACGCCTCCCATGCTTGGATTCGACCAAGCCGAAAGGGTACACCTGCGTACATCCTAAAACCCTAATCCAACGGTCGCAGATGTGGGTCGCAAGTCATCTCGTCCGTCCAACTTTTCCAGATCGGACGGACGGCCTAGGATAGGAGTTGGGTGACCAGTGAGGTATCACCGTGATCACCGTCCACCACTCTTCTACTTAATGTAATTGGCTAAGGCATGGCTCACACATGCAACCTCCAAACCCTCACGTGAAGTAGGCATGGCATGGTGCTCAACATCGATGCTTCATATATGCCGAATACATTCGATGCATAACATGCATAGAATACACACGATACTTTACAAGTATCGACTTCCTAAATAACTTAGTTATTTAACTAGCATTACATGCTACCTTTTGTGGGTCCCACGATCCACACTTACGCTCGAGACATCAATCATGTCACAAACTGGGGGATACATACTGGGGGATTGGTCTGGCAGTTTACAGAGTGCAGCGTGCAACGCGCCATCACAAGAATGTGTCAGGAAGACATGGACAGTTAGTGATGATGGGAGAAGTGGGCAAGACTGATCGTGCAATACTAACACACCACTCCACTACTCCATCACTCCACTTCCTCCACTTCCTACGAGAGACGTGAATAAATCTCAAATGACTTGTATAAATAGGTTCTCCTCCCTATTTCCACAACAGAGAACAACGCAGAAACCGAGGGTTAATACACAACATATTCAAACACCCAGAGCCTGCTTGCATTAATCGTAAGCCTTCTCACCGTTCTGTTTCAATTCATAAACAAGCCTATACCTTCACAATCTCAACACCTTCTTCGCTTTCCACCCTAAGATCAACCCCATCTCCTTCACTTTGTAACCGAAACAAGTCTGGAACGGCCATTTCTTGGTTTAGGCCAGAATTGTATAGATAGATCTCTTGAATCAAAAGCACTCATCGCGCAGTGCATTTGTTTAGGGTTTAGATTCATTCCTCATCCACACACCCCAAATCACCAAATCCGGCAGGAATAGTTTTCACCCATAAACAACACTATAAATATTTGTATCTTAAACCCTAAAGGGACATGGAATCTTATGCTAGCTAACCACACAATATTGTAATCTCATATCAATACAATACTCTCCCTATGGGATTCCTCCGTGGATGTAGGCAACACTTGCCGAACCACGTAAATTCTCTGCCTCTCTTTAATTATCATTTTATAGCCCTAATTTTCTATAATCATCATCAAATCATCTTGTTTAGTGCCTAGGAGAAATCTTGGGTACAAACACCAATCTCTACCAAAAAGAACTCTTAGCCTATACATATTACTAAGCATTATGTTGGTTCATTTGGAAAGCTAGGTATGCTATGGTTTTCAGAAACATTAGCCCTTCAGCTGAGAGCACTGCCCTGAGCGTTACTCAACATCTATGTTCCTTTAACAGAGTTATAAAAATCTATCATCTCTAAATATATCCCAATATATACTATTATCATATTTTGATTTTTAAATATTGCCCATCCCAAGTTCCCAACGGAATTTGATTTATAAATATCATACCGGCGGAATACCTAGCTCATGACAGTGGGCGGAGCTAAGTCACCTTCACCATTGGTCCATTAGTCATTTACCCTTTCTAAAATCAGTAATAAACGGTTTCCTAAAACCTGAAACAGATATCTAAAATGACATCCCCACAGATGAAGCCCAAGTCCAAAATATATACAACGATTTTCTGAAAAACTCTGAGTTAAGAGTTTGGTGATTCAGTTCAGTCTTGGGTTTCAAATGGCGAAAAAGAGGTTTTTTTTTTATAATATTTTTTTTATAATATAAATAAATAAATAAATATATTTATAATATAATGATTCTGATAGTAGAATAGAGCGAATCATACATATTAATATTTTACTAAACAAACTGGTGTCCGCAATTTATGGTTATTTCTTTTTGTGTCTTTCTTCTTGGATAGCAGAATCCCCTTTCGGTTCCTCTTTTTCGTTCGGTTGTAATCATTGGGTAGAGGTACCCCCTTAAGTGATTTTTTTTCAATGAATTTTATATTTGACCGATCAAAAAAAAAAATTACTAAACAAGGCATGTCAGTGAAATTGAATGTCCAGGACTAATTTAATGGTGTCAAGAAGCAGTTTATGTACAAATGACTCAAAGTTGATGAACAATACCAGAATTATATACGCATGGTAGGAAAGGCAATGTATTCGACTTACGCATATGTCGAGGAGTTTGGAAGCTTAAGCCGGATGAAACAAAAGATGGCTGCCATTTCAGAGAGAAGCAAGAGTTCTAACATGGACATACTGATTATTTTTTTCCAGCTGGATTTGGCGACTCAGAGCGCAGTAGCAGATCTCATTCGTTCACCCAAATGGTAAAATGAACTTATCTGAGATTTAAACTGTACAAAGATAAAAACACTAGAGGTGATTTTGTAGTAGCAGAAAATATACTACCACACCTCTTAAGAGATTTCGTTAAATGAATTATGAAATCATAATGAAGAACACGTAAAGAAAAATATATTAAGGTTAGAAATCAATACAAATATAGATATTCAACACTAACTTGGTGAATAATTCACTCTCTCTCCTAAAGTTCTATCTCAATTCTCTAAAAAGACCCCCTTAATACAGTATTGGTTGGTCCTATATAAGAGTTTTACATAGTGGATGACAGCTAATGAATCCCCTATTTTCAGATCTATCGTGCGAGCTATTCGCTCGCTTACATTTGATCATCTTGCATGATCCCTTGGTCTTCGCATATCTCTCACACTTTACCCGTGATCATGTGCCGTCACTGGTTACGTCATATGCAATATACTACGAGCAAAATCCGCTCGCTCCTTTAAACTTTAAGTTCTCCTCGTCATTTCACATAGTTTATATGGGAGCGAGATCCAGTCCCTACATTTTTCCTCTTTTCTTATTGATCTTTATTATTGAAAGTGCGATGAGAGAAACCTCTTCTAAACTGCATTTCTCTCCAGTTTGTTTCATTTGTCGCTCCTTATCAACCTTTTCATATTCTTCTACTGACAACAATCTGAGATCCTGGATTGGTTGTTCCACGTGTTGCTCTTATTGGCTAGCTTCTTGACACGTCGCGATCAACCATGTAACTGTCCCATCAAATCTTTTCGCTCATTAATGCTTGCGGTTGTCGAAAAGAATAACTCCATAAATACTCATCTCTGTTCTCATATTCCTCTTTTTACTTATTCTCTTATGTTTCAATTCTCTGCAATTTTTCTTCTCTTTCTGCAAGTAGTTCTTTGATTTTTTGATTCTCAATCCTTCCCCTCATATCTTCTTTTACTCCTTCGCTTCCATTACTGTTTTAGCCCTCTTTTTTATCACACTGTTCATCTTGATCACTTTGATTCTCTTGATCATCTTGATTATCTTAATCACCTTCATCATCTTCTTAATCACATTTTTGTAAAAACATCAATGGGGTACAAAGCCGGATGGAGAATGACTCAGGAATTCGAGAAGCTTGAAGTCGACCTCAGGGATAGGGGTTTTACATTATCGGTCCCAACTTCTTCCGGACCTACTGTGGATCTCATCCATAGATGGTTTGAGATGGATCAATGGAGCGATCACAAAGTTATCATATCTGTGGGACAGCTTCGCGCAGGCCTTCCCATTCCACTCTTAGACACATGAAATCCTTTATTTTACACAATATTAACTCACAAGGTATTCAATCGTTCGACCTTTCAGCTGAGTGGCGATGCTATTAGGATTATGGTGGAGTTTGCTTGTCGTGCGGACGGACTCGGATCCCTTTACCCCAAAGAGCACAGGAATGCAATATATGCTGATTTAGAAATTGATCCTCTTGATTATACTGTTGAGACTTTCTTTGCTAATTATGAAGTAATAATCATGAAGAGCAAATTATCTCGTTGGGATGTTCGGCTGGGAAGGGAAGACGGCATCGCATAGAATGAAAGGATCATGCAAGATGTTGATTTTCACGATAAGACAAATAATTTTGCACGAAATTAAAATGACCACAGCTGGGATACTTTCCCAGTCCTTCTTGAGGGTCCCTATATTACCGGATTTGGTGCCGATGGATCAATAAATCCCCTTCTTGAGGTTTTCCTTGCCCATTCCATATAGGAGTTCAATTGGAGTGAGAGAACGGATGTGGTATTCTTTATATGCTTCATTTGCTTATAGATTTCCTTTTGTTTGTTTCCTTCCTCTTCCCCTCATTAGTTTTTCTTATCTCCAGATTGCCAAGTTGAAGAAAACTTTTGGAGCTAAAAGGAAGCGAAGTACATTGGAAGCACTAGGTTCAATCACTGATGAAGTAAGCAATACCTCTATTCGAATTTTAACAATATTATTGTCTCTATTTCTTATCTTTATCTGTGTGTGAAGGTGTGCGAATTCAATGTTGGTGATGAGGTAGCTGATGATTCTTCTGAGACTAAGGAAGATATTCCCACTCGTCCGAAAGATAAAGGAAAATATGTGGTTTCTAAGCCCACTGCGAAGGTCAATAATAAGGAAGCAAACTCCAAGAAGAGAATAAAAATCACTCGTGTTGTCTCTTCTCCAACTCCTCTAGTCTCATGTTCTCAAGAGAGTCAGATCTCGTTTCCTGATGGGTCTTCCTCAACTACTCCTATGGCTCAGCTATCTCTTATCTTCAATGATCCCTTCTCTACAGTTGATGATGATGCCTTAACTCGTACTTGTGCAAAGGTTTCTGCTATATGCGATGCTTCCACACCGAGTCACGAATCTCTGTGTGGATCTTCCTCGGCCATATCTCCCGAATTATTATTTTCTCTAGGCTCTTTGGTATGTCTCCTTTTGGTTCTTATTAGCTGATTAGCATGGGTACTCCTTTATTTGTATTTCAACATCCTTTATCCTTCTGTTATCGCAGACCGTACGAACCTCTTATGCAATTGCTTCCGATTCGAATAGAAAGAATCATTCAATAGAGGTTGAGTGTGCGAAGCTTAGGGAATAACTTTTGCTAAAAACGCAGGAGCTGATTCACTTCGCTAGAGAAATAATCAGTTGATAGGTATACATTTTTCGCTCACACATAATTTTTTGCGACATTTTATGGCGTCTTTATATTCTTGAATTTCTTAATTCTGCAGAGGTTTTTAGTTTTTCTGGTGAGGCGGCTAATCTTCCCAAGGATAATGATGCCCTTCTGGAGCATCTTGATGCTTTCTTGAATAACCTTCCAGAGCGGGGATTTGAGAATCTTAGTTTGGAGGAGTTGAGATCAAAATATGATGCCCTCATGTGTGACCATAGGCCTTTGCTGAAAACTAGTAATATCTTCCAAAACCGTGCATGCGAATACAAAGAGAGAATTAACATTTTGGAGGCGAAGAAGAATAACCTTATTACTGAGAAAGATCAGCCAATTTCTAATAGTGCAAAGGCTTTAAAGTAATTTCATGAAACTTTGCTCAAGATTCAAATAGAAAAGGGTCGTGCGATAAATGAAAAAGATGATGTTCTCGCTCTTGAAAGTGAAACTCGCTCTCGTCTTCTAATAGAGAATGATGCAGAGTTTGAATGGGCTGCTAGGATTCTTGAAAATACTAGGTGGGATTGACCACAAATGTTAGTTTAGAATTTGACCATGCAACCTTGGTTAAAACCATCATTTCCGAGAATGAAGTTTTCCCATTATTTTTACTAATAACTCTAGTTTCGATTTTCCTTTCTAAGTTATATGTGTGTGAATCTTACTCTTGCCATTATCTCTTCATAGCTGCCGAGAAGAAGTTCCTTGACAAGGAGGAGAAGAATCTGAAGGATATCGAAAGTCTACAAGCGAAATCCTCTACTGAAATTAAAAGAGAAGAAGTGAAATTTTCCGCACGTGACACGAAGTATTGTAGAATCAAGAGGAAGCTCAAAGTCACGGTTTCCATCTTGACAAAGGATGCTACTCGCATACGTGATGAGACTCTCAAAGAAGAAGTAGTCGAACTCTGTTCTCTCCACTATATTCCTTTTCCAAATCATTATGTGTTTGAGGCTCCTTATGCCAACGAAGCAACTTCGGATATCTCTGATAGTGACATTAATCTAGAAGATTATGACGAATAAGATTGATATTTTGAAGCTGGTGAAGACAGCGCTGGCAATAAGTAACCATATAACATTTCCTTATTTTCATATTTCTTAATGGACGGTTTCCTCATTCTTTATCTTTTTCCTTCTTTTGTACAAAAGAAAAGTATTTTCCTTTTCTAAAAATCTATGTACTTAAACAATTCATCAATGTGAATCTAACCAACATTTGAATTTTTGCATATATGCGAATATCAGGAATGTATGAATTATTATACACGTGCGAATATCACTTGTATATGTATTATTGTGCATGTGCGAATTGTTTTTCATTAGGCTATCTGATAGACGCATTTATGTGTCTAATTTGTCCTCACTGTGTCGTATTGTTAGTACTCGTTTTTGTACTTATTATGGTGTTTTTTGTGTTTGTAGGTATTTTTTGGAAATAAAGATTGTTGGAAAATTCGGCTCGAAAAGTTGCTCGGAACACCCCCGGAGGACATTTGCTATTCGGACTCCCACTTTGGATAAGGGGCAGCCACGGCTATGTGTAGCCCAAATTTTTCCTCAACACCCACGGCTATATATAGCCCATTTATCCATCGCACCCATCTTCTTCCTTTTGGCGGGAAAAGAAGTTAGCAGATTAGGGTTGAATTTTTGGTCATGTTCTAGCGAGATTCAATGGCTGATATTGAGTGGGATGACTTGACTGAGCATAACAGACCTGGTATGGTCGATTTTTTCCACCGAATTTGGCTAGATAATCGTGTGGGAGAAAACAAGGTACATATACGCCGGAAGATATATTCACGTGATTACACGTTTGCTGTGTTTGGATAGAGCCTGGTCGCTGAAGGAGCGTGAAAGAGATAAGTAAGGAAGGTTGGATAGCTGCAGATGTGTGAGAAGGCAAGAAAGGGAAGAAAATATTCCCGAGAAGATTTTATTCATTGTCGAGTTATGAGAGAATTAGGAGGAGTTATTGTCCAGATTTCTTACCCCTGTCGAGTATATAAAGGGTTCTGAGGGTTCTGAGGGTTATGAAAAGGGTTACGAAGATTTTGGGAGAAGAACAAAACAATAGAAATCAAACTAGAGAATTCTTCTGCTGCTGCTATGAAGGAAGAACACGAAGAACAAAAGACCACCATCAGCAGTCATTTTTCCAATAGTTACAAAGACAGTTAGGAGAGGGTCGTATCGCTATAGTGTTAGCGACAGAGAGATTGTATCGTTCTTGTAACAGCTCGGTTTGTAACACTTATAACTGTTACAAACCCGGTTTTCATTATATTTCTTCCAATTTCATCATTTGTAAACCCTTTGAGCAATAATAATGATTTTTAGCGTGTTTCCAACATGATGAACGGCTAATTCTCCCACAACCAAGGAAATGAGGAAGCTATTTATGCATGACTAATTGGTAATTATTTATTTTCTCTAATTTATAATTTATAATTCACTCAATCACTGCTTTTGCAGAGTTTTTAATTGTTTGCATAATTTTCTTCATTAGTTGTGATTCAATTAGATAGTTTATGCTTTTATTAAGATAATCTATGCTTAGGGATACAATTAATTGTTGAGAATTTTCCTGATTATTTGTGAATTGAGAAACAAAGGACTTAAAAGATAATTTGAGTTTTGGATTGTTTACCATAATTTATTCATATGTAATAGTGGAATCAGTGTCTTGGTTATTCTCTCTTATCTTGAAATCAATTTTGATCTAAGTTTTCTTTACTTTTAAGTTTTATTAAATCTAAGATCCATTGCTTCCACAAGTCTCACGAACCTATTTACTACAACATTATTGATTCACATCAATTTTTGGCGCCTTCGACACGGAGCTTGTCTTTAGGCTAGAGTTTTTAGATTTTTATTTGTTTTTATTTTATTTGTTCTTCTTAAGTTTTTGTTTTTGTCTTTTTACTACAGATTTTGGAATTTGGAGCGAAAGAAAAATTTGCCAAAGCTTTTGGTGAATACTTAAAGTTTGGAGTTAAAGACAAAGCGAAAGGAGTGAAAGGAGAAGATTTTTTATTTTTTTTTTAAAAAAAGAGAAAAAAAAAAGTTTATTTCTTTAGATTGTATTAGGATTTCTTTATTCTTGTAATTTTCTTTTTTTTACCACTTTACTTTACTTTTTTGGACTTTGAACTTGGACATTCTTTTATTTGTAAACCTTACGGAAGGGTAGTTTAAATATTAAACTGTTTGCAGAGAAGGACGGTGATTACGATATCACCTCGGCCCCTCGGGTTCGTACATGACATAAGAGTCGTGGCCCGAGTCGACTTCAGTGGTTCATCCCCCGTCTGGTACGGGAGGTAAGTTTATCGAAACACTCGCGAATCCCATGTCAGCGAGTTACTGTATTCCTTCGTTTGCATATATGCCGAGGAACTGAAAACGGTTGTTTTAAATTCCTAGTAAAGTGTAAGGACAAGCCATACAAGATAAGGGTTCGGATTTCATCACCGTTCACTTATTTCCCACCTTAGGAAAACGAAACTTAACGCGAACCAAAGCCTTAAAATCTGGAATAGAACGAGACCGATAGGTAACGAGCTTAATAGGAAACTCGTTCGAAAAATATTGGTTACTCTTTTGAGCATTCTTCGAAGTTCATGATGGTTTCTGTGAGTTGAATGCGTGACTGCGCCGCCTTGTAATGCTGTGATGCATGGGTATCAAAGCTCCAACAACTTCCCTCGCCTCTATTCAACTTACTTAAACGCGGATTGATTCCAGAGGGGTTTGCTCAGATTGTAATGAATTCCCTTTCGAAGGATTAGAAGATGGTCTAGAAAACAATCTAAGTGGAGCCATCATGCTTTTTGTTTGCTAGAAATCTCTAGGTTTGCTTTGGTGGAGTCAGCCTGATTTGTGTTTGCTTAGAACCTCCCTTCCTTTTAGGATTTTTTTTTTCTAGTGTATGCCCGAGGTCATTAGAGAACGGGATTGGAAAAGAAACACTCTAGGTCGTTTGATTAGTGACAAACCTAGTAGTTCTTTTTGTGAAGGCGGGGAGTTTGAAGACTCTTCTTTTGAGAGCCCCATTTTTGGAAACTTCAGTTTTGAGAATTTGTCTCTTTGTGAGGAAAGTACATGTAGGACCAGAATATCTCCACAACGATATTATCGCGATGGAAACAACACTTCTGCGAGAAACCCAAACATTTCTACAAGTATTAATAACACTTTGACGAGAACGTCGCAAGATTCTTCAATGACATTTGGCGAGTGTCACAAAAGAGTAATATAACAATTAATGACCAAGGATATATGAGAAGAATAAGTCTGCTTCACGATGGTTACAAAGTTGGCTAAGATGAAGACTAAAGTTATGGCGATGAGATCGCAGGGTAAATCCGAATTAAGGGGAAATCTTAGCTGTCTTCCACTATGTATTTTCCTATATAAAGGGTTCGACTAAATCCATAAGAGGATGATGTACTTTTGAGAGCTGAGAGAATTTTGAGGAGAGAGAAACTCCAGAAAGAAAGTTGTACTTCTAAGTTTTGATATTTCTTGTAAATCTTCCTGAAAGTGAATTAATAAAAGTGTTATTGTTTATCCACGATTATGATTTAATTTTCATATATTCTTGACAAGGGTGTAGTGTGGGAAATCCTGCAACTACATTTTGGCGCCCGAAACAGGGATTGAATCATTGAAAAACATAGAAAATATAAAGTAAAAGAGGAGAAGTATTAAAGATTAGGAAGAAAATTGAGCAAGTCGATGGAAATAGTTGAAGAAAAAGATGATCAAAACCAAAGAGAATTGTAAGAAATTGAAGGATGATGTAATAACAAAAGAAGTGATTGATAGATTTCATGAAAATATCAAGGGAAGGATACACAAACGGGATTTTGAAGGAAGAAATATTATGACGGTGGAGAAAATATCACCGTTAAAAGATTGGGAAAAGCAAAAAATCACATTTACAGCAGCAGAAGTGTTGGAGGAAAATTTGAGTCATACATCTCCTTTGGTGATTACAATATCTACTATCCCAATAAGAAGAGAACAATTAGTAAAATCTGAAGAAGAATGGGTTGTGAATAGAACTTTGGTAGATGCAGGAAGTTCTGTTGATATAATATTTTATCAAACTTTTAAAAGGATGGGATACAGGGATGAAGAAATGTCTCATTCATCATATCATATTCATGGCTTTGGAAAGTCTTTAACAAAACCTAAAGGAGAAATAGTGGTACGTCACCAATTTCGCGAGATTATGCTACCAAATTGAAGTAAGAAATTGTGAAGAACGTCCAAAGCTGCGAAAAGCTCGCAGAAAATTGAACAGAGAAGTAAAGAAAGAAGAGGAATTTAAAATTTACATTATAAGGGCAAAAGAAGGAAAAGGGATACCAAGTGAAGTTTCGCGAGAAGGAGATGAATTCGCGAGGGAAATGAAAACTCCAACACCAATGGGATAACCTGAAGCTAGTTACACCGCAGCAGAGCCAACAAAGAAAATAAATATTGGAAGTGAAGAAGAGCCTAAAATACTGAAAATTGGGACCAAGATGAAGAAGAAATAACTATAAGTCTCTTGCGAGAATACAAAGACATCTTCACGTGGAATATGGATGAGATGACAGGGATAGATCCTTCAGTAGCATGTCATAAACTAGAGATCAACAAAAATGTGAGACCATTTAAACAAAGAATAAGAAAAATTGCAACAACATACCATTCTCAAATAGAAGAAGAACTACAGAAAATGTTTGATGCAGGAATTATAAGGAAAGCAAAATATCCAGATTGGATTGCAAATATGGTGGTGGTCCCAAAGAAAAATAAAGGGATAAGAATTTGCATATACTTTACTGATTTAAACAAAAGCTTGTCCTAAAGATAGTTTTCCATTACCAGATATTCCGCAAATGGTTAAATCAGCAGCGGGAAATGATAGAATATCTTCATTAGACAGATATAAAGGATATAATCAAATTCCCCTCGCAGAAGAAGATCAAGACCATACAACATTTTTTGCTCCAAGAGGATTATATTGTTATACAAAGATGCCTTTTGTCTTAAGAAATGCTGGTGCAACATACCAAAGTATGGTGGAGAAGGTGTTCGCAAAATGGATACATGAAACATTAGAAGTGTACGTGGATGATATGTTGATTAAAAGCAAAGAAGCTAAAAATCATGTACAGGATTTGAAAGAGATTTTTGATCAAATGCGACAATTTAACATCAAAGTGAACCCAGAAAAGTGTACTTTTGGAGTAGCTTTTCTGGATTAAAGTTTGCGATAGAAATGAAGTTGGAAAATGCTAGAATCACCAGCGATTCACAATTGGTTATTCTCCAGATAAAGGGAGAGTATACTACAAATGAACCATCTTTGAAGAAGTACAAAAAACTTGTTGAAGAATTGTCTGCGAGAATTCCAAAAATAAAATGGAGACACATATCAAGGAAAGATAATAGGCTTGCAGATGCTTTTGCTTTCATATCAAGTATGATGATGAACCCACTTGCGAGATGCATAAAAATTCAAACACTTTTACAAACGACAATAAACAAAGAAGAAGAAGAGGTAGATGTAATGATGGCAGAACCTGGCGAGGAAGAAATAGGGAATAATGCTACAGATTGGAGAGAAGATCTTCATGCTTATTTGGCAAGAGGAGAAATCCCCAGAAATCCATTAGAAGCACATAAATTGAAAAGTAGAGCAACCAATTATGAACTAAGATATGGGGTATTATATCGCAGATCTTTTAGTGGACCATCGCTAAGATGTTTGACGAGAGAAGAAGGACAAAAGGTGTTAAAAATGTTGCATTGTGGTGATGCTAGTAATCACAGTGGGGGTAGATATTTAGCATATAAAACAAAGATGCAAGGTTATTATTGGACATATATGCATGAGGATGCAAAGCAACTTTCAAGAAGTTGTGAAGATTGTCAGCGATTTTGGAAGAAGATACATGCACCAGGAGCACCATTATCATCTTCGTCAAGCGTATGGCCATTTGGAAAATGGGGATTGCATATTGTGGGACCATTTGTGCCTGGTTCTGGACAAAGAAGATATTTAATCGTTGTTACAGATTATTTCAAAAAATGGGGATAAGTAAAGGCAGTACAGCACATCCGCGATAAGGACATTTTTACGTTCATATTTGAAAATATAATTTGCAGATTTGGGATCCCAGCACAGTTGATGTCTGATAATGGAAAGAAATTTGAAGGGAAGAATATCGAATTGCTTCTTAATGCATTTAAGATAAAATTTGGAAAATCAACTCCTTTATATCCACAAGAAAATGGTCAGGCTGAGGCTACTAATAAGACAATCGCAGACATCTTAAAAAAGAAGTTAGAAGGTTATCACAAATCATGGTGCGATCAAGTGCATAATGCAATATGGGAATATAATACAACTAGACGAGAAACAACTGTAATGTCACCTTTCTGTTTAACATATGGAGTTGAAGCTGTTCTACCAACAGAAGTTGCTATCCCAACAACAAAAAGAGAGGCATGGGAGAAAAATCTAAGTGCTGGCATAATTTTACATGAGTTAGATGTACTAGAAGAAAATATAGAAAAAACTCTACAACATATGGAAAATTACCAGCGAATATTAGCTCGCGAGTACAACAACCGAGTCAAGAAACGTCAATTCCAGCCTGGCGATCTAGTTTTTCGAGAAACACCAAAATATCAGCAAGAAACTGGTGGAAAATTAGAGAGAAAATGGGATGGACCATACATCATTAAAGAGATAATTGGAAATGGAGCATACAAATTAATGGATCTAGAGGGAAGAGATGTTGGGAAAAGACTTGATAGACCATGTAATAAATTGTTTCTGAAAAGGTATTATCAGTAGCAATTTCTGCGAGGTAAGAAATACAAATGTAAGATGAAATAGTTAAAAAATTATTCTTTCTCTATCACAATTTATGCGAGCATCATCGCAAGAACAACGAATAAAATTTCGCAGAGATTAAAAGAATGGGACGAACCTTTATGGCGTGCACTCTAGTTCGCGAATAAAATTTCGTAAGAGGAAAATGTAAGACCTAATAACGCGTCATATGAGGGGGTATCTCTTGACATGAATCAGCGATAAGGTTATACCGCTGCTGGAATCTGAGACATTCAAATGTTGGGGTTAAAGAAAACCTATCCGGGAGAGAGATCTTGGATTTCCAGCTATATAAGGTTATACCCTGGTTGGACGACCGAGAATATCTTCCAAGAAGTGCAGAGTATGACCAAGGCGCCGAGGTACACAGTTGAGCCAAGGGTGCCCGGAGCGTACGAAACTCTCTTGCCATCCTTGGTAAGTCTTGGCTACAATGCACTTGTCCTGAAGAAAACCCCACTTAGGGTGCAGTCTTGTAACTATTAGCCATATAGGAATAAAGGACAAGAGGATGCGAAAACAACTGGTTGTTGTCAAATATGGATGGGGGAGCTAGTCTTGTATGGCCTATGTTCCCTCCTTGAAGGGTCAACCAGGGGGGAGATAAGGGCGGCACCCTCCATTAGGGAGCTGATAAGTGTCTTAAGACGGCAATGTTTTGGGGCTTCATGATCGCAAGATCATTTAGGCCTGTCATATTGTCGCGTGAAGAAAATTATACAAAGGAAAAAAATCCTAAAGAGAAAATGTTAAGATGAGATCAATGGGTTTTTGCATGAAAGTATAAAGACGTCCTGCGATTTAATCGCAAGACGGCAATGTCACGAGGCTTTGTTTTCGCGAGAGAACCTATACTTCTCATATTGTCACAGAGATATTGAAAAGTACTGATAAGATAAGATCAATGGGTCAATACATATAAATGTAAAGACGTCCTGCGATCTTTTCGCAGAAAAATATTAAAGGTTGGAAAAATAAGACCTTTAACTAGGAAGGCATAATAAGACCAACAGATTAATATTGAACATTAATTATTTTATTTGAGAATGCAGGAAATATCTATTCATCGCAGGAGGTAGATTACTTCATAAAATATCTATTCAACATCATATAATTCACCATCTCAAGAAAGATATTAGAGGGCAAGAAGAGGAATAAGCAAATAAAATCTTAATATCTTCCTTGAGAAGATTCAACACAGACAACAAGAAAAGTTAAAAAAGTCATCCAAGTTACATTCCTTGCAAAAAAGAAGCAGGAAAAAAAAGCAAAAATGAAATTCAAACTTCAAATGACAGGCTCATCAAGTATTTTTCTCGCTGATTTATTATTCTCGCTTAAGATTTATCATTCTCATCAGCATATTTATCAAGATCGCCATCATTCTATCAAGATCACCACATCCTTTTCTTTGTGAATTTCTTCTTCTCTAGGAGAGCCTTCATCTTATTCTGGGTTATCTTCTTCAGCTCCTTCTTCTCCTTCAGTAAGTGTATCTTCTAAATCTTTATCCATAGGAATGGGAATTTCATCATCCTCAACTTCTAGAGGAAGAACAGATTCAGGAGGGAGAGAATGGTAGATCCGAATCTTATTAAACAGAACTTTGACAGAAAGATGAACTTTGTGAAGAAAGCCTCTATCACGGTTTCTAATCTCCATATTCTTGAAGTACTCAAGATAATCAAGCCTTCTTTCTGCCTTATCGCGAACGTCCAAACAATCGGAAATGAGAGTCTTGTTTTCTTTGCGAACCTTATCTAATTTTTCAGATAAGAGCGATAATAGTAGCGAGATGGCTTCTTTCGGATTTCTGTAAATACCAAAAATGACAAGGAAATATTCAAATGAAGATTTCACGAGAAGAAAAACATAGAAATTTATCATAAAAATCAACAATTGAGGCATTCAACTGACTACCTTCTTTTTGAGAGGTTAAATTTTGGATTAGTGCAAAGAAACAATTCTCCCACTGATTCATAGCATCGTCAAATTTATCGCCAACCATACCCTTCAGACGAGATTTCATGTTTTCTTCTTTGGTACGAAGATAAAGGTTTTGTTTTTCTAGTAAAGAATGAGATTTCTCTAATTGGGAATACTGATCTTTAAGTTCATTAGCCTTTAAACTAAGATTTAATCTACCCTTGATAAGTTTATCCTTCTCAGCAGCAGATGATTCAGTTACTTCCTTGAGTTCATCTTTAAGGGAGCGAAGAGATTGCTCTTGGTTATCACAAATTCTTTGAATATTATCTAATTGTTGTGAGGAAGCCGCCATCAAACTTGAAAATTTATGTTTTTCTTGGGATAGAGTTTTATTATCATCGGATAAAGATTTCATCGCTAAATCAGTCTTAAATAACAAATACGAAAGGCGAGCAACTTCGCTACACAATAAATTTTGGCTTTGTGACAATTGATTATTCTCATTAGTAATATTATTTATGTGATCAATTGAGTAAGTGTAAAGATTATCTAATTTACTATGTTGGTCCATACAAGACTCTTTTTCAGTGCGAGCTTCTTCAGCGATTGATTCTAATTCAAATATCTTCATTAATCGATTCCGATTTGAAGCTAAATAAATAAACTAAACATTTAAAAGGAATGGAGTGTAAAAAATAAGGAAGACGAGAAATTATTAGAATGGAGAGACAAAAAGATAGAGGCAGGAAAACTATACCTTTCAGCTCGTCATTATTTCTGCGAAGATTCTCGCACTCAAGTGAAGAATTGCGAAGCATATGATTCAGAGTGTTACACTCATAAGTTTTAACTTGAAGGGTTTTCCTTAGAGCTTCAACTTCATATTCCAAGGATGCTCACGAAGCATAATTATCAGAGCCAAAATACTTGAGTAAAGTCTCGCAAGCTTCATAATGAAGAGAATCAGTGGAAGACTTTCTAGCGTTATCTAAGATATTAGATAAAATTTTAAAAGCAATATCAACTCCAGCAAAGGTTTCATTTGATGGAGGAAGATATGCAGAGGATGAAGTAGTAATGATAGCAAGTTGATGATTTGAATCATCTGCGATGGATGCATTATGAGAAGGGGGAGTTTTTGGGAAAGTGACAGTTGAAGGAAATATTGGACTAGAAGGAGTTTCAGCCACAACATTTGTAGGGATTTGATTTGTAAAATTTTCTGAAGAAAGGGGGGTATTGATAGCGAGGTTCTCGGTCATGAACAAGGTATTTGATCAAACTTTCGAAGAAGGAGGATTAGATTGTAAGGGTGTGATGATAACTCTCCTAGATGATAACTCAGTAATAATGATATCATCTTCAAAAGTTTTATTGCGACGGGATTTTTTATGAGGTCTAGAAGTGTTCTCGTCATTCTGCAAATAATAATTTAGATAAGAAACAGAGGCAACAATATTTTTATTAAGATAAAATGTGTTTCTTACTACCTTATCATTCGCAGAATCCTTCTTCCTCCTCTTCTCAACAAGCTTCTTGAGGGAGTTAGGGTTTGGAGTTTCAGAATGGGAGATTGGGATTGCTCCTCTAAAGGAAAACATGACAAGAATTATAATGAATTAAATCAGGAAGATCGAAGAACAAAAGTGAAAAAGTAATTCAAATAGAAGTATATACCTTGATGTTTCCATTAAAACAGTAGCAGGTGAATATGAAGATAAAGAAAAGTTGTAGATGGAAAGTGAAATAAACAGATAAAGAAGATGAAGAAGTAAAAATAGAAAATTATTTTCGTAACTCGGCTCCACCTTTTATAGACAAGAGCAGTAGGACCCATTAAGAGGACAAGTGTTAATAAGAGCTACAACACGTGTAGGCGATTAAACTAAATAAACAGAGGTTTATCGTGAAGAAAACTTGTAAAGAAAGAAGCTGCGAGCATCATGAAGGATTGAAAATTCTCATATCTTATCTTCTTCGAATAAAAGACATTAGAAGAGGCAAGATGTAGAACCAGAATATCGCCACAACGATATTCTCGCGATGGAAACAACACTTCTGCGAGAAACCCAAACATTTCTACAAGTATTAATAACACTTTGACGAGAACGTCGCAAGATTCTTCAATGACATTTGGCGAGTGTCACAAAAGAGTAATATAACAATTAATGACCAAGGATATATGAGAAGAATAAGTCTGCTTCACGATGGTTAAAAAGTTGGCGAAGATGAAGACTAAAGTTATGGCGATGAGATCGCAGGGTAAATCCGAATTAAGGGGAAATGTTAGCTGTCTTCCACTATGTATTTTCCTATATAAAGGGTTCGACTAAATCCAGAAGAGGATGATGTACTTTTGAGAGCTGAGAGAATTTTGAGGAGAGAGAAACTCCAGAAAGAAAGTTGTACTTCTGAGTTTCGATATTTCTTGTAAATCTTCATGAAAGTGAATTAATAAAAGTGTTATTGTTTATCCACGATTATGATTTAATTTTCATAGATTCTTGACAAGGGTGTAGTGTGGGAAATCCTGCAACTACAATACCCCTAGTATGTCAGTTGTGCCAGCAATGACTACTTTGAAAGATTACATGTTCCCAACTAGGGCCAATCGAGCTTCGTGCATTAAATTGCCAGCCAATACGGCTAATTTAGAGATAAAGCCTAGTACTCTTCAGATGATCCCTATATTCTTAGGAAAAGATGATGAGAACCCTTATTTTCATATTAGGGACTTTGAGGAAATTTGTGGGACAGTTAGAATAAAAGAGCTTACTGATGAAGTCTTGAAACTTAAGATGTTTCCCTTTTCCTTGAGAGATAAAGCCAAGACTTGGCTGAACAACCTACCATCTAAATCCATTGAAACATGGCAGGAACTGATTGCAGCCTTCTATATGAAATTTACCCTAAGCATAAAACTGCAGCTGTTAGGCGGAAAATTAGTGCTAGTGTGCAACAAGAGGGAGAGTCTCTTTATAGGTTTTTAGAAATATTAAATGATCTCCTATCCCAGTGTCCTCACCATGGATTTGATAAGATGAAACTTGTGGAGATTATTTATAATGGTTTAGACTATTCGACTAAATCCATGTTCCAGTCTATGTGTGATGGTGAGTTCACTAATAAAACTGCTGATGATGCTTTTACCTTGTTAGGAGCTATCGCTGAGAAATCCCAACAACGGGAGCCTTGTGTTGAACCCCCTAAAAGACTCTTGGACAATAGAAGTAGCACCAATGTGGTAGATACAAGCTTCGAGTCAGATGCTAAGTTTGATGCTTTGTCTAGAAGGTTAGAAGCTTTGGAATGGGTCAGTCTAAAAATTGGTCCCTTGTTGAACCTAATAGAGCCTCTCAATTCTCTAGTTCTGGAATAGAGCCCGACAACGCTAGGTTTGAGAATCGTCAGAAGTTTGACCCATACTCAGAGACCTATAATCCTGGTTGGAGAAACCATCCTAATTTTTCTTGGTCTAAGGGCCAGAATCAAGGTCAGTCTAGTAATTCTCAGCCTCCCCCAGGTTTTGGTTATGCTAAGAACTCTTCAGGTCAACCCCAGTTCCAGAACCATTCCGATAAAAAGATCACAAGTTTAGAAGAGATTCTCGCCTTGTTTATTAAAAGATCTGAAAAGATCAACCAAATGGTTGTGCAAGGGATAGAAGAAAGTAAGAGTATAGGTTATACTAACTCTCAGGCTATTTCCGAGTTGAAAACCCAGGTTAGTCATATAAATGAGTCTTTGAGGGAAAAAGGTAAGTTTCCTAGTCAAACTCAACCCAATCCTAGAGGAGTTCATGAAGTAGGTGGAAGACCATCAGAACATGTGAATGCTATTAAAACCCTTAGGAGTAGTAGAGTGGTAGACAACAAGGTAACCATGCCTGATAGTGAACATGCTGTAGTTCACCCTGCTGAGCCAGAAAATGATGAGGAGACTGATAAAGTCTCTAATGAGACTAATGAGGGTCTCGTTGAGTCCGTCTTTGTTCCTAGAGCCTCGTTCCCCAAACTGCTAGTTCCAACTAAGAGGGAGTCTAACTTTAATGATATATTGGAGGTTTTTAAGCAGGTAGCTATCAACCTACCATTTTTGGATGCGATTAAGCAAATTCCCGCTTATGCCAAGTTTCTCAAGGACTTGTGTACACGAAAGCGTAAGCTTAGTGTTCAAAATAAAGCCTTCCTAGCTAGTCATGTGAGTTCTATTATTCAGAATACCACTACTCCTAAGTACAAAGACCCAGGGTCCCCTACCATTGCTTGCACAATAGGTAAATATCGTGTTGAGAAAGTGTTGCTTGACTTAGGAGCCAGTGTGAACTTACTCTCATACCATGTGTACCTTAAGATAGGACTTGGTGAGATGAAACCTACCCAGATGACTCTTCAGTTAGCTGATAGGTCCGTTAAAATTCCTCGGGGTTTGATCGAGGATGTTATTATAGAGGTCGACAAGTTCACTTATCCGGTGGATTTTGTTATCCTAGATTCCAAACCTTTCCCTGACCCAGAGAACCAGATACTGGTAATTTTAGGTCGCCCGTTTTTAGCTACATCCAATGCGATCATTAAATGTTGAACTGGTATTATGAATTTTTCTTTTGGTAATATGACTATTGAGCTGAACGTCTTTCATATTAGTAAGATACCCTCTGAACTAGATGACTCGAGCATAGAAGAGGTGAACATGATAGGAACATTAGTTGAGGAGTCATTACCAAACACTTTGTTAGAAGATCCATTAGAGAAATGCCTAGCTCACTTTGGGATTGATTTTGATGATGATGATGTGATTAATGAGGTGAATGCTTTGTTAGATTCAACCCTTTTGATAGACACTAGTAATGGCTGGAAACCTAAGTTCGAACCTCTACCCGTTTCTGAGTCAACCCTAGTTCCTTCGTTAGAAAAGCCTCCAAAATTGAACCTTAAACCATTACCAGATACCTTGAAGTATGTGTTTTTAGGTCCATCTGAAACTTTACCCGTGATTATTGCTTCCGACTTGGATAGTGATCAGGAAATTAGGCTAGTAACCGTCCTTCAAAATAATAAGGAATCTTTAGGGTGGACCATAACAGACATTAAGGGTATAAGTCCTATTGTTTGTATGCATCAGATTTATTTATAGGAAGACACTAAACCTTATAGGGATATGCAACGTCGACTGAACCCTAATATGAAAGAAGTAGTTCGAACTGAGGTTCTGAAGCTGTTAGATGCAGGCATTATCTACCCCATTTCAGACAGTAAGTGGGTCAGCCCCGTTCAGGTTGTTCCAAAGAAATCGGGTATTATTGTAGTCCAGAATGATAATAATGAGTTAATCCCAACCCGAATGACCACGGGTTGGCGTATCTGTATTGACTATAGAAAATTGAACAAGGTCACTAGGAAGGACCACTTTCCCCTTCCCTTCATCGACTGGTCATAGCCATTTTTGCTTTTTAGATGGATTTTGCGGCTATAATCAGGTTCCTATTGCCCTAGAAGACCAAGAGAAAACCACTTTTACCTGTCCCTTTGGTACCTTTGCGTATAAACGCATGCCTTTCGGGCTATGTAATTCCCCTGTGACCTTTCAGCATTGTATGTTGAGCATATTTTTTGACATGGTAGAACGGTTCTTAGAGATCTTTATGGATGATTTTTTAGTGTTTGGTTCGTCTTTCGATGAGTGCTTGCATCATTTGTCATTAGTTTTGACTAGGTGTAAGGAAAAGAATTTAGTGCTTAATTGGGAGAAATGTCATTTCATGGTTCGTTCACGAATCGTTCTAGGGAATATCGTATCTTCGAAGGGTATAGAGGTAGATAGAGCCAAAGTTGACATTATTAAAACTTTATCGGTCCCAAAAACCGTAAGAGATATTAGGTCATTCTTAGGGCATGCAGGTTTTTATCGTCGATTCAGTAAGGATTTTAGCTTGATTTCTAGACCTATTTTCAATTTACTTGCAAAAGATGTTAAGTTTGTCTTTGATGATGCTTGTTAAGAGGCTTTTGAGAATCTTAAGACTTTACTCACTACCGCCTCCATAGTCCAGGCACCTAACTGGAACCTACCCTTTGAGATCATGTGTGATGATTCAGATTATGCTATTGGTGTTATGCTAGGTCAGCGAGAAAATAAGTTACTTCATGTGATTTACTATGCTAGCAAAACTCTGAATGATGCCCAGTTGAACTATGGGAAAAATAAGAAATATGCCCCAAAACTGGATGTAATCTTGGGAATATGTCCCGAGATTCGATTTCTCGGTAATATGCCCTAGACATCTAAATTTCTGTCCTAAAATGTTAAGTAGTCAACATATGTAAAGATGTGATATTGCACGTGTAAAAAAAGACAGCTATACCCTTCCATCACATCTTCTTCATCGTCTTCCCCGAAGTAATTTCTTCAAGTTTCCAACAAGTTCAGTAGTTCACCAATAACCTAAACAACATCAGTAGATCAGGTTTAGTTGATGGCTTGATTTCATTGTATGTGAATTTACGTAAATCCATTCGACATCACGCAGAGAAAATTCAATCAAATTATTAGCTCCACTTCCTTGAACAATAACTAACACAATAATCAATTTCCATAAAATCATCACCAAAATCATCTTCCACGACAATGAAACAAAAATAATTAAAAAAAAAATGTAATTATATGAAACATATATGAACCTTAATTACATCTGAAAACCCTAAAAGTTGAAATTGATGAAATCAAACTAATAAAACCATAATTCCACATTAATAAGAAATACCCATTCATCGATTTGAGAAGAAATCATCATCAATTACAAGAAATTCTCATTCAGTCACGGTGGTATAGCTTTTTTTACATAGTTCTAGGTTGTGAAAGACTTGATTATATGATCCTATTCACCGAAGAAAAATAACCATTCTCAATCGCAAGGTCATCATTCTTCTTTAAAAGCTTCCTTATTTTGATCTTGAACCTTCCAATTTCTCGTTTCAAGTTACAACTCCGTTTTTTTCGGCTTTCTCTTCTTGTTATAATAAGGAACCAATGCCGCGAGAGAGGAAGAAGCTAAACAGAAATTGTGGTTTGTTTGGTTAAATTGTGTTGGATCCCTTGACGTTCAGTTATGTTTAATTTTCTTAGATAGTGACCACAACCGCTCAATACCATCGAGATGATGATGGAATAAGAGATAAAAGCACATGGGATACAATGTTATTTGAAGAAAAAGTAAGGTCATAAATGTTATTTTACCAATCCATGATATCTCCTATGACGAGGTATTGACTGGTCAAGGCCGAGATATTGACTAGTTAACTTCTCGTGATGGAAATTTAAACGGTTGGGGCATATTACCAAAAACTGGAAATGCGAGGCATATTCCCAAGATTACACCGTGTTTTGGGGCATATCCCCAATTTTCCCTTGAACTATACCACTACGGAGAATGAACTATTAGCTATGGTGTTTGCCTTAGACAAGTTTAGATCCTACCTCTTAGGTTATAAGATCGTAATCTATATTGATCATGCTGCTTTGAAATACCTTTTGTCTAAGAAGGATACAAAACCTAGATTGATTAGGTGGATCCTATTGTTACAAGAATTTTCTCCCGACATTAGGGACAAAAAGGGTGCAGAAAATGTAGTAGAAGACCACTTGTCTAGGCTAGTTGTTAGTTCCCCTTGTGATACCCTTCCTATAAGGGACATCTTTCCTGATGAACAATTGTTCTCTGTTTACCAATCACCTTGGTATGCGAATATAGTGAACTATCTTGTTACTGGTCGAATGCCCCAACATTGTGGTAAACAAGATCGTTCTAGGTTTTTAGCCGAGGTCAAGCACTTCTTTTGGGATGATCCTTATTTATTTAAGTATTTTCCAGACCATATTATTAAGAGATGTATACCTGAGAGTGACCAGTACAGTATTATTTCCTTTTGTCATGATCATGCTTGTGGGGGTCACTTTAGTGCTAAGAAGACTGCTGCTAAGATATTGCAGTGTGGATTCTATTGGCCTTCGTTGTTTAAAGACTCTCATAGTTACTGTGTTACTTGTGAGCGTTGCCAAAAATTAGGAACCATTTCCCGTAGGAACATGATTCCCTTGAATCCTATTTTAGTTGTTGAGGTCTTTGATGTGTGGGGTATTGACTTTATGGGTCCGTTTCCTAATTCTTTTGGTAACCTATACATCCTTGTCGTCGTAGACTATGTCTCTAAGTGGATTGAGGTGGTTGCATGTAAAACCAATGACCATAGGGTTGTGCTTGAGTTTTTGAAATATAATATACTTACACGTTTTGGTACACCGCGAGCTATAATTAGTGATGGAGGGTAGCACTTTTGTAATAGACCTTTTAGGCTTTTGATAAAGAAATATGGTATTACACATAAGGTATCCACCCCGTATCATCCACAGACTAGTGGTCAGGTAGAGGTTTCCAATAGGGAGATAAAACGTATATTAGAGAAAATAGTTAATCCTAATCGGAAAGACTGGTCGTATAGGATTACTGATGCCTTATGGGCTTACCGTATTGCGTTTAAGACCCCCATTGTAATGTCGCCTTATCGGATTGTTTATGGCAAGGCATGTCATTTACCTGTTGAGTTAGAACATAGAGCTTATTGGGCTGTTAAGCAGCTAATTTTTTCACTTGACAAGGAAGTAGCCCATAGGAAACTCCAGCTGAATGAGTTGGATGAAATTCGTATAGATGCTTACGATAGTGCGAAGGAGTATAAGAACAAAATGAAACTTGTGCATGATAGAAATATTTTACGGAAGTCATTTTCTCCAGGTCAAAAAGTTATTCTGTATGATACCCGCTTGCATTTTTTCCCTGGGAAGTTACGTTCTCGGTGGACGGGTCCTTTTATTGTTCGCACTTTTTTTCCTCATGGAGCTGTTGAGATCGAGACACCAGATGGTAGTAGTTATTCGAAGGTTAACGGTCAAAGATTGAAACCCTTTTTAGATCCATTTCCTACAGGTGATGTTGAGGAGGTCCCTGTTTACCCTTGATTGACCATCGAGGCATTTGTATGTTGTATACTAGTTTTGTTTTTCTATCTCTTCACCCAGGTACTATCTTTCCAACTTCTCCTCGTGTTATTTTACTTTTGGTTTTGCTCTTTCATTAGAAACATTGAGGACAATGTTAGATTTAAGTTTGGGGGTGGGGAAGAACTTTTTAGTTGCACTTTTGAAACTTCTAGCGTCACATGGTATCCGGTTAGCTAAGTTTACATACTGTTTCTCACCGAAAAGATAGAAATTGGAATTCTAGGGAAACAACCTATTGAGACATTAGAGAAAAAGACATTGAGATCCTTGAAATTCAGGAGAGAACTTGTTCCTTTTAGAGGGTAACCGTGATGGACCTAACCATCCATGATGGAAAGACAAGTAGGTCAGGAAATGCCAGAAAGACAAAGCAACCTCACAATGTAGTCTTAGTTACTGGATTACAACTCTCTCTCAGTAGAAACTTATCATCATCAACAAATGGAGCGACATCAAAATCTATGAAGAAATTGGAAGACGTTTAAGGTTTAGAAGCAACAATAGAAAATAAGAATTCAAAATCAAGGGGTACAAGAAGTTTTAAGAGCAAGAAAAATCAAATGATATAAGTTGTTGAAGTTCATAATACTAAGACATTACAAGTTGCGAAGATCCAAGTGTTAAATTCCTTCTGTAATGGCCATGTAAATTTTTGTCTTGTTGTTACTCAAAAAAAAAAATGAAACATGAAAAAAAAAAAAACAAAAAACAAAAAATGAAAAAAATATATATATAATTTCTAAATTTTGTTCACTAAGGCCATAGGGAAGTAGAAATCTATAAGGAATTTCAAGTGATGAATCGAAGAGAAGAGTTAATTGTCAAGGTTCTATGAGGTTCAAGAGTTTATCATCAACATTTGAAGCCGAAGAAGACGTTGTTTCTACTTAGCACTATGAGAGAGTCGAAGAAAGACACATTTGGTTGCTTTGTTAGTCCGCTTTCAATCTGACACAAGATCTTTCCAGCACTGGTTCAACTCATCACACGTAATTAGTCCAGCTGTGTAGCAGATGTCCCTCTCATTTTTATCTCTCTCCTAATATTATCCAGCTGTAAATCAGCGGACGCATCTTACAATGTTTATCTAGCTGTGTAGCGGATATCTCTTTATCTAGCAGTGTTGCGGATGTGTCTCCCATTTTCTTCAGTCAACTTTAGAGTTGGCACCTTTAATTTCTCTGGCATTCTAGTCACTTGGAGATAGGTCGAGAATTTTTATGTCCTCATAGGTCTTGGATACTTGTGACCAATTATAAGTACAGGTTTTGTGGGTACACCTCTGGTAAACCCTCCGGAGACAACACTCCGCCACTAGGGCCACCTAGAGGTTTAACGGCTTGTTGCACGTGCTAAGTGTAGTCATTTTATTTTCTAGATTAGATTTACTCGGGACTAGCAAATAATAAGTTTGGGGGTATTTGATAGACGCATTTATGTGTCTAAATTGTCCTCAATGTTTCGTATTGCTAGTACTCGTTTTTGTCCTTATTATGGTATTTTGTGTGTTTGTAGGTATTTTTTGGAAATAAAGATTGTTGGAAAATTTGGCTCGAAAAGTTGCTCGAAACACCCCCGGAGGACATTTGATATTCGGACTCCCACTTTGGATAAGGGGAAGCCATGGCTATGTGTATCCCAAATTTGTCCTCAGCACCCACGGCTATATATAGCCCATTTATCCATCGCACCCATCTTCTTCCTTTTGAATTTGGTTTTGGCGGGAAAAGAAGTTAGCAGATTAGGGTTGGATTTTTGGTCATCTTCTAGCGAGACTCAATGGCTGATATTGAGTGGGATGACTTGACTGAGCGTTACAGGCCTGGTATGGTCGATTTTTTCGAATGAATTTGGCTAGATAATCGTGTGGGAGAAAACAGGGCATATATACGCCGGAAGAGATATTCACGGGATTACACGTTTGCTACTCGTGTTTGGATAGAGCCTGGTCGGTGAAGGAGCATGAAAGAGATAAGTCAGAAAGGTTGGACAGCTGCAGATGCGTGAGAAGGAAAGAAAGGGAAGAAAATATTCCCGAGAAGATTTTATTCACTGTCGAGTTATGAGAGAATTAGGAGGAGTTATTGTTGAGATTTCCTACCCCTGTCGAGTATATAAAGGGTTCTGAGGTTTATGAAAAGGGTTACGGAAAGTTTGGGAGAAGAACAGAGCAATAGAAATCAAACTTGAGAATTTTGCTTCTGCTGCTGTGAAGGAAGAACAAAAGACCACCATCAGCAGTCAGTTTTCCAACAGTTACAACGACAGTTAGGAGAGGGTCGTATCGCTACAGTGTTAGCGACAAAGAGATTGTATCGTTCTTGTAACAGCTCGGTTTGTAACACTTATAAGTGTTACAAACCCGGTTTTCATTATATTTCTTCCAATTTCATCATTTGTAAACCCTTTGAGCAATAATAATGATTTTTTAGCGTGTTTCCAACATGATGAGCGGCTAATTCTCCCACAACCAAGGAAATGAGGAAGCTATTTATGCATGACTAATTGGTAATTATTTATTTTCTCTAATTTATAATTTATAATTCACTCAATCACTTCTTTTGCAGAGTTTCTAATTGTTTGCATAATTTTTTTCATTAGTTGTGATTCAATTAGATAGTTTATGCTTTGTATTAAGATAATCTATGCTTAGGGGATACAATTAATTGTTGAGAATTTCCATGATTATTTGTGAATTGAGAAACAAAGGACTTAAAAGATAATTAGAGTTTTGGATTGTTTACCAGAATTTATTCATGTGTAATAGTGGAATCAGTGTCTTGGTTATTCTCTCTTATCTTGAAATCAATTTTATCTAAGTTTTCTTTACTTTTAAGTTTTACTAAATATAAAATCGATTGCTTTCACAAGTCTCACGAACCTATTTACTACAACATTATTGATTCACATCACTATCTTACTGGAGCGAATAACAAAATCTTACTTTAGTTGTCATCCCATTCTTGCCTCTGGTATTCGCTGCAGTGTAATTGCCTCTGCTAAGTCTAGCATTAGGTACGATAATGTACATTGTGAGGTTATACTTACTATTTCCATATGGTATTGTCATGAGAATTCGCAGGTGAATACTTTGTATGTTTGTTCTTTATAAAAGAAGTTATGCATGCGGAATACTGAATGATGTTTTGATTTCATGAAATAGTTTATATATGCGAACATAATAAAAAAAAATTCTACCTAATTATGTGATAAGGTTAATCGAACTGAAGAGGAAACATTATATGTGTAGTTTACATCAGTCTTTTGGGGTTTGATAACGAGGTCTTATTGAGCCGCCCTAAGTAGAAGTCTTAACCAGCCTCCCCTGTTGATTGGACTTATTCTTGCCTCAGGGTATTACTTTGGTCATGCGATAGAGTCGTATGACGTCTTTACATCCTTGTGTATTGACCCATTGACCCTATCTTATCATCTTTCGTATTATTGACTCTACAGGATACATATATGTGCGAATACAATAAGTCTAAATACTCCTATGAGTAAAATCCTTATGATATTAACATTAGTGACACAATTCAGCTCCCAATTGGAGGGTGTCGTCCTTATCTTCCGCCTGGTTGCACTTTCAAGGAAGCGTACCCCTACCGGGTTGGGGTGGGATCTTCCCACCCAGTGATGCAAAAACCAGATGTTTTCGCGGCCTTTAATCCCTCTGACGATATGGCTTATGGTTTCAAGACCGCACCTTAACTGGGGTTTCTTGAGGACCGAGTGTATCATAGCTTGGACTTTCCAAGAGTGGCGAGGTACGCTCCAGATGCCCCCGATACTCTTGACTCAACCGTGCACCGCGATGCCCTGATCGAGTTTCTACACTCCATGATAGAGAACTTAGTACCTTAGTTTTTCAACTAAGGAGTCTTTACCGGATAGGATTTTATTTCTCCCCCACCTTCCATGACTCAGGATCCAGGGATGGTATGGCTTTCTCCCTGGCCATGCATTACTAGGTTTTCCCCAAATATGATGTGCGATAGGGCTTATGTATATTTTCTCTTGCACATGTGCGAACTAGTGTGCACGCCACAATTGGATGCCTAGCTTCCCTAGTTAGAGGCTTTGAATTTATTTCCCCCTATTGATGTCTTATTCATGAGGTCTTATCGTTTCCTCGTTTTCCTTCTTGTATGTTAAGGACATATTTTGTATTAGAATCAAAATCTTTTCATTAACTATTTTTTCTTGTACAATACTGATTTCGCTTCCCTTTTTATTCGCACACACTAGAACGCCTTACTGATCTACTTTTGTAACGTTTCTGAAATGTTACTCATTTTCTTTCTTTGTTTATTTCGCACCATTTAATTGTAATAGTGCTTCAGATGTTTTTGGTTGTAAAGTATAATCTCCATTCCCTCCATATTTCTTCCGTATCACTTCATTAAGTTGTACATTCCATTACCAACATATTTCTTCACCACATAAGGTCCAATCCACGTTTCTTTTCTATTCTTTTTGATTCTATGCTTGGAAAATGGCGGTATTTCTCTTATAACCAATTCCCCTGGTTGAAATTTTCCCTTTGTTGATCTGTGCACTTGTACATGCCTCATTGTACTCTTCGTGCGAAGTGCACCTTCTGAAGTATCCTCTTCATTTTACTTTTTTTCCCCAGCATCTTCTGACTTTGATGAGTTTTTGCTATTATGGTAATTATTAGTGTCTTCTTCCCTTTCTATATAGTTTATCATCAATCTTTCACACTTCTTTTCCTCATCTGTATCTCGCTTCCAATTTCTCTTTTTTCTCGGATGAACTTCACTTTTCTCAACATTAATCCCATTACATGCTTTAGCTTCATTGGTATCTCCGATGATGATTCCTACGCCGTGGGTCAAGGGAAACTTAATACATTGATGGTAAGTATAAGCCATGCCCAAGATGCTGTGTATCCATGGTCTCCCAATTAATGCATTGTACGGAGATTCAACATCCACTACACAAAATGTTATTTCTGTCGAGACTGTCTTTAGAGAAATTCACATAGCAGATCCATTAAATCCATAGATATTGTAAGTTGAGGGGATTAAATCTTGATCTCTTCCTCCCATAGTTTTATAGGTGTGATAGAACAAGATGTCAACGGAGTTCCCAGAATCAATTAATATCATGTTGATTTCCCACGTTACCTCTTCTTCATCTTTTTTTTTATTTGGCTTTTCGCTTGGTATTATTTATAACTTAACCACCAGGGGACTTTCGTGGAGTTCGCCTCCTCCAACTACTTCTTCTGCACTGAAAGTGATTTGTTTCCTCTGTTATTCTGCTAAATTTGGTAGGTTCATTACTTTTTTTCCTTCAGCATCTCTTGCATGTACTCGACTTAACACATTATCATGGAAATCCTCAATACTTTTAAATGAGTGTATTATCGAATTACAATACAAATTCTTTGCATTCGCGCCAACTTCTATGAGGAAGGTGTTTTTTCCCGGATTCACTCCCGACGACTCGTTTCTTTGTGTTGGTTGTGCTGTTGGTGGAGGTGGAAGTTGGGAAGCCAAGAAATGGTTAAGCTTTCCTTATCCAATCAATCTTAATATTATTCACTGTATGTTCTTGCAGTTATTTGTCGTATGGCCATGGAACCCATGGTAGGCACAAAACTCTTTACTCCTCCTTCCCGATGGTGGATCTTGGCCTAGATTTGGTGGTGGAGTTATCTTTTCCATCAAGATGATAGATTCCCATATTTTTTTAATAGTTGTGTTAAGGGGTGGCATCTTGATCTCCCCATGAACTCTGTAACCCGTGCTTTGATTATAATATCTTCTATTTCCACCATACCCATCTCCATTGTTGTCGTATCTTGTAACTTTGTTATTTCCTTCATGACTATTGTATTGTCTCTCTCTGTATTTTTGTTCATACATTTCTTGATCTCTGCTACTCATTCCTACTTGCATTTGTTGATATTCTATGATGAGTTTATATTTACTACCATGCGAAGTGCTGGCAACAATGTTTGTTATTCTTGGTAACAGACTCATGTTTTTCATCTTCTCAATCGTGTTTACAATAGGTTAAGACTCCATATCTCGCTGCTTTTCCTCAAGTGCAATATATTCTTCCTGGTACTCGCGTAGCTCTGCCATTGTTATTTGGTCGTTTATCCTGAATATCTGTGTAAATAGCAAGTCTGTTGGAAATAATGCGTTAATGAATGATAAAATGAGATTTCTCTCATCTACTCATCCTTCCATTTCTCTACTCATTGTTCTCCATTTGTTTGTTATATCTCACAGGCTTTCATTTATTCTTCTTCGCAGGCTGAATGCTTTCACGATTCCTGGTTTTTATATACTGCTGCTGATGTACTGCCCCAAGAATAAACTTTTCAGTTGATCGAATGAGTTTATTGATACTAATGGCAATCCATAGAACCACTTTAAGGCTTCCCCAGCGAGTCTGGCCTAAAAATACTTGCACAAAACCGCATCATTGTTCTCATATTATAGTAAAGCTAGACTGTATGTATTTATGTGTTGGATTGCGCATGTTGACCCATCAAAGACGCTATGAAACATTGGTAATGTGCACTTACTTGGTATTGTTATTAATTGTATTTGTCGTGCGAATGGTGTTCGAGCTGATTCTTCTATAGCTTCTTATAATTGTCTTCTTCCTCTATCTTTTCCTTTCACCAATTCTCTTAGCTCTGCTATTTCTCTTAAAACTTCACCAATTGGTAGTATGTCTTCATGTTGTTTCCTACGTATTTTCATCCTAGCTTGCCTCAATCTGTTCTCGTGCATTCTTTGTCGTATTGCTTCTTCTAATTCGCGTCGCTCTTCATCATCTCTTCTTTGTCTGCGACTTTCCCTTTCATTTCTTGCATGTTCTCTTATAGCTATGTCTTTCTCATTTGCTGTCACCTTCCATGGAGTATCATTCTTACTTTCTCGAGATCGTGTTTTTGTTTTGAGTCATCTTAGGTATCATCATACTCTTCATTTCGCTCCTGCCTTTTTTCTCTGCGAATTTCTCTCCTGGGCTCATTCTCTCTCGCTGGTATATAACGATTCTTTGCTTGATGATATTCATGATCCTCCTGTATGTTGTCATTCGCCCGATGATTGTTAGCCAAGTGACTGCCTAATAATTGTCTTTTTTCATCGTCTCTGCGAGTGGATCTACTTTGTCTAGAGGTACTTCTATTTGTTCTTGATCTCGAGTTGGTATGCATCATCCTGGATCTTGTATCTGATCTTTGCTTCTGTAATCTTTAGTTCTCCTCTCTTAGTTCATCATTTTGTCACGCCAAGTTCGCACACATTTCGTCTTATCTTCTTCTTTCCTCTTCCCATCTTTGTCTAAGATCCTCGATTGTCATGTTCTCCTTGATTTCTCCTACCACTCCTTCTTGTTAGGTTCTCGCTTCATCTTCCTATGAAGTATTTGTATTAGTGGTGTGGACGGTAACCTCATCATAATTTATGATGTTGTTCCTTTATGCAATTGGCTGAATCCGAGATCGAGTTTGTCGAGGTCGGCTGTTTCTCGCTCCCATTCGTGAAGATTCTGCAATCTCACTCCTTCTTCGTCCTGCAATTCTTCTACTCCTCCTGATGGGTCTTGCGTTATCTCCTCCATTTTCTCGTCTCACCATTTTCCTTCTCTTAAAATAGTACTTTCCTTATAGATCTATGTTGGTAGACTCCTTCTTGCAAACTGTTAATCTCAGATTAAGAAAACTTGCTGACAACAATCAATAGTTTTTCTTGAAAACAAATTCTCTTATAGATTATTAAAAAGTTTATTTAAAAACCTTCCCCAACGGGTAGGATTTTTCCTTCCAAACTGATTTCTAGCGCCAAAATATAGTAGCAGAAAATCTACTACCACACCCCTTAAGAGATTTCGTTAAGTGAACTATGAAATCATACTGAAGAACATGTAAAGAAAAATATATTAATATTGGAAATCAATACAAGTATATATATTCTGAAAAGGAGAGGGTACCCTAATTATACCTCAAGCTATAACTTTTCCTTCCTATAAGTCCTTTCCCCGAAAGTGATTGTCTATAGACTGAGTCGAGACAATACAACAAATCGGTTCACACTTTGTGTGATCATCTATGGATACGAGATCGAGACAATACAACAACAAAGTGTGTTTACTTGATACAAAGGTTCAGACTTAACCAAACTTAATAGGATTCACGTATCAAGTAAATAAGAATTAACGTTTGTGAAATTTACTTTAATTATAATAAAACAATTATAATGCGGAAATATAAAGTACATGACACACCAAGATTTTGTTAACGAGGAAACCGGAAATGTAGAAAAAACCCGGGATCTAGTCCAGAATTGAGTACTCTCAGTATTAAGCCGCTATACAAAATAAGACAACTTCGTATAGTTGAGACCAAGCAACTAAACCTATAGTTCACCTAGTTTTGTCTGTATTACCACGCCTCCAACCTGTAAATAAGTCACGTACTTGGACCAATTCCTTTGGTTCGTATTCCAAACAGTGAAGGAACAACAAATTTGTTTGGTATCAACTCTCTTCAATCAAGTGATATGAGTTGTGCAAAGGTTCCCTTGTTTACATTAACATAAACTCCTTTGCCAGGTTCCAAGATCTATCTTATGTTTAATCACCCAAAGGTAATCGTTAAGATTAAGCCAACAACACTCTTCAACCAAGTGATATGTGTGGATTCCGATCTTTCTCAATTATCCACTCTTCGATTATTAATTGGATCCTCTTTTTCCCAAACAAGTATTGTGTCCACCAAAGATTGTAAAAGCCAAGTTAGAAATCTTCAATATCTTATTTGTCTTCAAATCTTCTTAAATCTTCAATAAACACCTGCGCACAACTACTTGAATCTCTTGTGATCAATCACACACCTAACGAAGTCTGTTTAAAATGGATTATCACAAAATCGTCTTTAGATCTAACAACATTCTAAAGATCCCTGTTGAAACCTTGAACTAGTTTGAGTGAATCTTATATCAGAAGAGAATATTCTCACGCATAAAAAAACTAGGTGCAATCAAATTTCAACCATCGTTAGTCAATCAAATCAATACGAAAACTAAAGATAAACCGCAATATCTAGTTTCCCACCAACGGGTCGCGCTAGAGCTTCTCAATCCCAAAGAAGACTTTAAATTGAGCGGCCTTAAGAGATTTCACCTAATTAGATTACTCTCCTCTCCGATGGCGGCTTCACCAGTAACAAAGACAAAAGATTAAGTCTAGGTTACGCGGGATTAGTTTGCTCGAAATGCAAACTCAAAGTATTTATAGACAAGGAAGTTTGGACACCAAGGAATTTCCAAAACCGAAAATATTCTCAAGATATTTTTCGTTACTCCACCAAATTCGGTTTCCATAATTCCTGTGAATGCACTGTCCAGAATAATGATCGAAATCTCCTTGGAAAATATTTAATTAGCAAATGCACATTACTAATTCTTATTTTCCATATATAATTAAAAACCTTTAATTAAAAAGATTCTTAACTTATTTAAATTCGATCTTGGGATTTACTTCCTTCTTATCCGTTAAGGAATATCTTTGAACAAAATAGAATAAGCATTAATGCACTGTGTTCAAAGAGTGACGACATCTTACTCTTGCAAGTCTTTTCCATGCTTGCTCACTTGAAACCGATTTACCACACTTCCAAACAAGTTTAGAATTGGTTCATCTAACTTTCAAGAACTATGTGAATGATCAAGTTCCACTCAATCACAACTCATGGGTTTATAGTTTTACCAAACCAAGTTTCAGTTCTACCTCCATGTGAGTATTGTGCATAGTTACACTAGCTTACCAAAGATACGGCTGACTATGTACTAGGATCGGTTCCCCACATATATTTGGTATCTAACTTGTATGCACTGCACATGTCCATGGGATCGGTTACCCCTTTCCGAAAACGTGTTGCACATGTTCATAGGATGGCGTTCCCTTTTTTCCCATAAACCTTACTGCACCTCATACAAGGGTCAGTTCCCCTTGTGATGCACTTCACCTCTTACTAGGATCGGTTCCCCTCTTCCCAATAGTAAGTTTAGATATACACAACCCGATCATACCCCATGTGATTACTTAAGATCGGTTTCACCAATAAAAATCAAACCAATACATAAGTCAAGCCTCATGTGAATAAATTTACCAAGAACACAAACAAGTCATGAGCATACTAATCACACATATTGGTCGTTCATAAGATATGCAATGAAGAACAACCACAATAATGCCTGGTGATTTCCTTTTCGGTTCACAACACATATCATGAACTTACTTCCTTAGAACACATGTAAACATTGTTCCCTAGGATGAAATCCTCACCTCATATCCATACATAATCACAATAGCATTCATATGATTATGTCGATGTCTTATATACAAAGTTTAATGGTTAAGCAAGAAACTTCATATTGTATTCCTTAATACTATGTCTATCTAGAGTGTTCATGCTTCGCAGTTTTGTGTTTTCAATATGCACGACTTGAAAGATACATTAGGGAATGAAACAGTTCAAGTCAAATATCACTAACCTCAAGTGGAAGGATTATGTTGTCGTTGTAGCTCCGCACTTCTTCAAGTCTTCACAATACTTGTAATGTCTCACCCTAATACTTTCAAGCTTGTAATGTCTCACCCTAATATTTTCAAGCTAACCTATACGAAGTTGACTCTAGTATATTTAAATCAAGCGACTCTTAAATAAGTTTTGCTTCACTAAAATATGACAACCAAACTTGACATACCAACGCTTGGTGGGTTCAACCGAGCAATATTTTAACAGATTCAACACTAACTTGGTGAACAATTCACTTTATCTCTCCTAAAGTTCTATCTCAATTCTCTAAAAAGACCCCCCCTTAATACAGTATTGGTTGGTCCTATATATAGGAGTTTTACATAGTGTATGACAGCTAATGAATCCCCTATTTTCGAATCTATCGTGAAAGCTATTCGCTCGCTTACATTTGTTTAGTTTGCATGAGCCCTTGGTTTTCGCATAGCTCTCACACTTTACCCGTGATCATGTGCCGTTTCTGGTTACATCATATGGAATATACTACGAGTGAAATCCGCTCGCTCCTTTACAATTTAAGTTCGCCTCGTCATTTCGCATAGTTTATATGGGAGCGAGATCCAGTCCCTACAGATTTGTTATCTAACCTATTGAGTATTGAGCATATTTGATGTTGTCTTTATGTTTCCTGGAGCACATAAATTACTGTAGAGTTTCCAGTCCGAATTCAATACCAAAACTGTGAACTGACCTACCAAAATTTTAGGTTCCCAACACAATACACACTAGTTACAGTTTTTGCAAAACACTCTTGTCCATGGACCATCTCTTAATAGATAGCTAGCTTAACTTTATAAATTATTAAAGCTTTAGACTTTAGGATGCGAGACCAAAGGTGATGACCAAACTGCGCAGAAGACAGACTAATTTACGAAGAAAAATTTCCACCAAAATTTTGTTGAATAACCTACCCAGCAGTCATAAAAATTCCCACCAAACTTTTGGTTTACTCCAATGTCCCGATAAACCCAAATCTTAGTGCCATAATGCTAATTGAACTTCAAAATATATCGTTATTGTGGTCGTGGGAACACAAAGCAAAATAAATAAAGAGTTTAGGAACTGATCATGAAAGTTAAAATCATCCAACTTGTTCGCACAACTTATTAATGTCTTAATCTTTACAAAGAAACAATACTTGCCTGATCATGCAGAACAAATGTGAGATGGTTAGAATTAGAAAATCAATGATCTCTAAATGTGGGGATGCTCTCTTCCATCCACCATCTGTTTATTATGTAACCTGCATCAGGGAAACTGTTCACCATCTACTATTGCATTATGAGTTTACTCATACAATATGGAACTATTTCATTTGGGATTACAATGCTAGATGGGCGCAAACAGGTACTCTTTCTGGTCAATTGGAAGCATATAAGCTAAGAAGAGCAAACGGGTACTCTTTCTGGTCAATTGGAAGCATATAAGCTAAGAAGAGGAAGGCACAGAGGAAGAAATTTTTTTCCATTGTATGGGCTATTTTGACTAAGAGGAACAGGAGAGTCATGGCTCATAAGTGTCCAAAAAGCTCACCAGAAATCATCTATGAAGTCAAGTTGTTAATTTACATTTAGGGTTCAAACCAAAAATGGTTTGGACATTATGTTTTTAGAGACTTAGTTTCTCACTGGAAGGTAATGATAGATAGAATGTAATAGGTCAAAATGACATCAAAATGGGGCATTTTGCCTTGTTACATTTTGTTCTTAATATATTTAACCTTTCTCCTCAAAATAAAATAAAAAATGATCTCTAAATGTATCACCACCACTCGTATATACTATCAAATTTTGACTTCTGAATATACTTACACCTTTCTTGTCTCAAAGTAAAGCCCAATACATAAATTTGACGCCACTTGCCTCCACAGAGTAAGCCCGAGTCCAATACATTTGTATGTCAAGTAATGATATTCTGCCATTTTTCTAGTTGAATAACATGTTTTGCCACAACATTCATGTTTATTTGAAATATATTTTTCTTTCACTAGTTTAGGTAGCACTTTGGTGACTGACTTGGCTCAATCTAAGATTTCAAATAGCAAAATGGGATTATAAAATACTGTTAGCTAGACGATTTTTTATTTAAGCTATTGAGTACTGCACATATATGACGTTGTCTTTATGTATCCCGGAGCAGAGAAATTACTATAGAGTTTCCAGTCCAAGTTCAATACCAAAACTGTGAACACTAGATACAGTTTGTGCAAAATACCTTTGCACATGTCGTTTGTAAAAAACTTTGAGGCCTCATTTGGTAGTGTTTCCGTGTAACATCATAGCATTCAGATAGACTCCTGATATGTAGAGTTTAGACTCCTTAAGTGACAGATGATTTCCTAAATCATAACACACGAGAGAAGGGAGTAACTGAGCCCCATATATATTCCACCATTTGGTTCCTGGCATACAAATTGTAAAACTATTTAGAGTCCAGATAACATTTCTTATGCATCAAATACATAAATGATACATAATTTTGTGAAATATCAGACCAAGAATTGAAGAAGAAAGAGTTTTGATATTATTACAATAATTGATCAATTTACAGAAAAAATAAAATCAGACAGTATTAATACACTCAGACAATGACCTTGACCAAAACAAATATTGACCTTGATTGTTGACTTTTATGACCTTGATTATTATTCTCCTAATATCCCCCTCAAGTTCATACAGCTTGACACAAGATATGAACTTGAAAAAAAAAACAGAAAAGCTAAACCAGTAAGCTAAAAAATAGTAAAAAAAGTTAACTCAGTGAAGTAAAGCTAAACCAAGAAGAAGAATCATAAGCTTCAACATCTTCATTTGCAACAGGTATACCCAGAAGTTGTTGAAGTAAGGAAGAGAAAGATGGAAAACAAAGCCCTTTGCTGAAGAGATCTTCCAGTTGATGTTGAGAAGCAATATGTTGAACTGTAACAAATCCATCTAATACCAAATCTCTGACAAAATGATATTGCACCTCTATGTGTTTTTCCTGGCATGAAACATAGGCTTAGAAGCCAAGCAAATAGATGATGTGTTATCATAGTATATTGTAAAGGATAAGTCACTGAAATGTGCAATTCTTTAAACAGATTAGACAACCACTTTATACCAGATGCAATAACAAACAGACATTTATACTCAGCTTCTGCAGATGATCTTGACATTGTAGGTTTTTCTTACTTGACCAAGAAATTAAAGAAGTCCCCATAAACACAACATAACCTGATGTAAATCTTCTTGTATTGGGGCAACCAGCCCAATCAGAATCAGTGAAAGTTGTGATTGAATAAATATCACTTTTTCTCAATGTAATGCCTAGTCCAATGGTACCTTTCAAATATCTGAGAATTCTTTTTACTAAAAAGAAATGTACATCTGTTGGAGCATGCATAAACTGGGAAACATAATTTACCCCAAATGCAATATCAGGTCTTGTCATTGTTAAGTATTGTAAACTTCCAACTAAAGTTCTATACTCAGCAGCATTTTCAAGTAAAACCCCATCACGTATAGAAGATCTAAATTCCTTCACAACTGGAGTATTAGAAGGTTTACATTCCAACATATCTGCCTTAGTAAGAAAATCTAAAACATACTTGTTATGTGTAAATACCATAGTATCCACTGTTCTTGTGACTTCAATCCCCAAAAAATAACTCAGATCACCTAATTGCTTCATAAAAATTCAGTACTTAAAGATGTGACTAATTTATGCATGAGAGTATCATCATTCCCAGTCAATACAATGTCATCTACATAAAGAAATAGAATCATCATAAAATAATTTGAAGTATATATGAACATTGAGTAATCACAAATAGATATGACAAAGCCAAGTTGTACCAAACAAGTGTTAAATCTATCAAACCAGGCCCTTGGTGCCTGTTTCAAGCCATATAAACTTTTTTTCAATTTGCATACATAATCTGAATGAGCAGGATCAACAAAACCCTGTGGTTGAGCCATATAAACATCTTCATTCAAAAAACCATGTAGAAAATAATTTGACACATCCAGTTGCTTAATGTGCCAGTTATGAGTAACAACTAACACCAAAACTACTATTATTGTTGTAAATTTAACCACAGGGCGCGAAAGTCTCAGTATAATCAACTCCATCTTGTTGACTATATCCTAAATCCACCAACCTTGATTTAAACTTAGTACCATCTGCTTTCAATTTAATCCTATAAACCTATTTGCATCCTAGAATATTCATATGTGGTTCAGGTTTAACAAGATCTCAAGTGTCACTGTCTTTCAAATCTTGATGTTCTTCTTTCATTGAATTTTGTCACTTAGGGATTTTAACTGCTGACCTAAATATTTTTGGCTCACGAGAAATATTATCCAACAAAGAAGTGAAAGCACAAGGAATTGGATATTTAATAGAAGTATTCATAACATGATCAGGATAAATTTTTGGTTTTGAAATACCTTTGATAGATCTTGTAGTAATAGTGGTTGAATTACCAGGAGAAGGATCAGCAATAGATAAATCAGGTATGAAAGAAGCTGAATTAGTAGGAGAAGAAGAAGACAAAGAAGTAGTTGAATAGTAAAATTCATTTTCTGAAAATACAACATTCCTAGAAATATGAAGTTTCCTAAGAATTGGATCATAACACTTATAACCCTTGTGTAAAGAGCTATAACCTAGAAAAATGCATCTGACAGATTTAGGAGAAAGCTTGTCCTGTCTAGATTGACCCAAAAATGGATAACTAACAGTGCCAAAAACTCTTAGAAAAGCATAATTAGGTACAATTTTATAAAGAACTTCAAAGGGAGATTTATTTGGAAGAACATGAGTAGGAGTTCTATTAATTAAATAAGTAGCAGTTAAAAAAGCATCAAACCAAAAATGTTTTGGACAAGATGCATGCAAAAGAATAGCTAATATTACCCATTTCTGTAATGTGCCTGTGTTTTCTCTCAGCAAGCCCATTTTGTTCTGGGGTTTTAGGAAAAGAAATTCGAAGAGCAATACCATGATCAGCAAGATAAGTGCCTAAAGAACCTTTAATAAGTTCACTAATAAGATTGAATTTTGGTAGAAAACAAATTTTCAGTGAGAGCTTCGAAATGAATAAAATATTTTAAAACATCAGATTTCAGTTCCATTGGATAAATCCAATGAAACCTACTAAACTCATCTATAAAAAAAATATAATATATATATCCTTACAAAGAAGATAAAAGGGAAGGTCCCCATTTATCACAATGAATTAAAGATAAAGGAACAGAAGCATGAGATAAAGAAGTGGAAAATGGCAATATTTTACTTTTTGCAAGTTGACAAGGATGACATACTTTAGAAGAGTTTTAAGAATTTAGAATAATATTTTTGTTAGAATAAAGTTGATGAATGAGATGAGGGATGACCTAGTCTATTATGCCATAAATCAAAAGAATCATGGAGAGATGAAAAAGCATGATGAAATTGAGAAGAAGAAATAGGGTAAAGATTGTTAACTATTCTCCCCTTAGCCAAAAGCATGCCAGTAGATAAATATATAATTTCATAACCACTTGGATCTAGTCTAAAATAACAATTATTATCTATGGTAAACTGGCCTACAGATAGAAAATTGTGTTTCATGTCTGGCACATGTAATATGTTGTTGTTGATGGGGGTCTTTAGTTTAACGCTAAACCCTAGCAGACACTTAAAACAAACATTTACTAGGAGCATTAATAAAAGCTATTAATATGTCCCTAATAATTACTAGGGAATATTTTTTCAATTAGGGTTACGACAAACCAAACCCTAATTCACCCCGCGTGCCAATGGAAAATCATGCCAGCCACGCCTAGCCCAAGCTAGCCGCGCCATGCTAATTGCACCATGCCATGGCCCTAGCTATGCTAACCGCATCTCATGTGCCAATGGCAAATAATTCCATCCATACCCTACCACGTCAAAGCATGCCAACCATGATAGCAGCACCCCGCATGCCAATGGAAAATTATACCAGCCACGCCTAGCCCAAGCTAGCCACGCCATTCCAATCGCACCGTGTCATGGCCCTAGCTATGCTAACCGCATCTCGTGTGCCAATGGAAAATCATTCCAGACACACCCTATCGCGTCAAAGCATGCCAAACATGCTAGCTGCACCCCGCGTGCCAATGGAAAATCATGCCATCCACGCCTAGCCCAAGATAGCCTCGCCATGCCAATTGCACCATGCCATGGCCCTAGCCATGCTAGCCACGTCTCGTGTGCCGATAGAAAATCATGCCAGCCACACCTAGCCCGATCTAGTTGCGCCATAACTTGGACCTAGCCATGCCATGCACCCATGGAAAACCTTTGGCCCCATATGCCAACCTAGCTACGCCGAGGCATGCCATGATAGCCTGGTCATGCCGCTGTCCATCATGAAATCTTCCTGAGTCTTCCTTTCGGGATGTCCCCCCCACGAATGAGTTCAAAACTTAAATATCCACGAGTGAGGAGATATGAAATTCTTTTCCGGTTAATTTGAGGGGCGGACCATCAAAATCCGAGTCCGTACTAGAATTCTGTAGCGGTTCTAGTGAAGGGAACCAATTAGGGTTTCTAAACCAAATTGAAGCCAGGCGCCCATCAACGGTTGCCTTTCAATCCCAGGAGAAAATCCTGGCCGTATAAAGTCTCCTCATGACTTTATCCCTAGCTTGGTCACGTACCTAGCCAAGCTAGCCGCGCCATGCTAATAACGCATCATCATGGCCCTTCATGTCGCTCCACCCTACTGGCATTCTACATGCGGCTACCAAATTGAAGCTAGGAGCCCATCAATGGTTGCCCTCCAATCCCAGGAGAAAATCTTGGCCGTATAAAGTTGCCTCATGAATTTATCCCTAGCTTGGTCACGCACCTAGCCAAGCTAGCCGCCCCATGCTAAACACGCCTCACCATGGCCCTTCATGCCGCTCCACCCTACTGGCCTTCCCCATGCGGCTACCAAATTGAATCCAGGCGCCCATCAACGGTTGTCCTTTAATCCCAGGAGCAAATCATGTATGTATAAAGTCTCCTCATGACTTTATCCCTAGCTTGGTCATGCACCTAGCCAAGCTAGCCACGCCATGCTAAACACGCCTCACCATGGCCCTACATGCCACGCCACCCCACTGTCCTTCCCCATACGGCTACCAAATTGAATCCAGACACCCATCAACGGTTGCCCGTTCAATCCCAGGAGAAAATCCTGGCCATATAAAGTCCCATCATGAGTTTATCCCTAGCTTGGTCAAGCACCTAGCAAAGCTAGCCGCGCCATGCTAAACACGCCTCACCATGGCCCTTCATGTCGCGCCACCCTACTGGCCTTCCCCATGCGGCTACCATCAACGGTTTCCCTTTAATCCCAGGAGCAAATCCTGGCCGTCTAAAGTCCCCTCATTACCTTAGACCCGAAACATATCTTCGTCACGCACCTAGCACCCATGGAAAACCCTTGGCTCCTCATGCTAAGTTTGAACACACCCTAGCCGTGCCACCCTATTGGACCTCGCTACACGGCTACCAAAGTGAAGGCGTGCAACGATCAACGGTTTCCCCTCCTTTCAAGATGCAACATCTCGATCGTCGGAGGTCACCTGGCTAGAAAGTTCCTCAAGCTCGGCTTGCCAAACCACAATAACGTTTTACATGTCTTCCAAAATGTTCGAGACATCAACACAAACTGGGGGATGCTCATTAGGGTTTTGGTTTGGTGGTCTATAGCGTGCGGCATACACAAATGCCCGTTTCAAGATGGTGTAATGGGAGTAAGGTGGTTAGTAAATGAAAGAAGCAACGGTGAAATGCTCCTCCATAACGGGACATCAATTTTATTAAATCCCATCAATGGCAGGCGTTACCACCTCTTCCAATTTAACTCACCCGTTTCCTTCTATTATGAGGCCAGAGTACGTTTCTTTCTTGACTTGTATAAATAGGCTTACCTATTTCCACCAGAGAACAAGTTCTTGGTCAGGAGAAAAACCGCACTCATAAAAGCAACTTTTGCTAACTTTCCCAAACCTCTCACCTTATGATACAAGTCAAGTGCTACTCTTGAATTATTCTAGTCTCCACACTCTCTTCACTTCCCTCCCTAAACCAGCCCTTCTCCTCCATTTTGTGACTGAAGCAAGTCTGGAATGACCATTTCTTGGTTTAGGCCGGACTTGTACAGATTGATCTGTCGAACTTAAAAGTACTCCCTTGCAATAAATTGTTTAGGGTTTAAACTGTTTCTCACCTTCACACCTGCAATTACCAAAACCGGTAGAAACTATTTTCACCTATAAACAATTGGCGACCACAGCGGGATGATTGATCTATCGGTTACAATGTCAATTTTTGACTGTCAATCTCGTTCTTCGACCCAGGCATCAAGATGGTAGGGGAAGGAAACTCACTCCACTCGATGACTCGATTATCAGTCATGACACGACAGGGAATGGCTGGGGACTCCCCAAGGGTTAGGAGCAAAATGGTCCGCCCAGAGGTTGATGGATCGGTCATTAGACAACTCAGCAACGATTCAGAACACTGGGGACTTCCCTCAGCCGTGTTTTAAAAAAAAACTTGGTCCTTTGCCTGGAAAGTTTATTTTCATCAGAAGACCTGAGAAACCGAGTAAGTCTTATTCTGTAAAAATACGAGGTATGCTTTTTCAAGTTTTGATAAAACCTATAACCATGTTTCATCCCGTGTCATTTACCAACATACTGTTCCATGGCCTACTTGGGACGTGTGCATCACTTTCATTCATAGCCATCTCAATTCTAAACATCTATCCAAAAATATATAATCAAAAATTGTCAAGGTAAATTTTTTCCATCAACCCCAGAAAACCAGAAGATCAAAACCACAAACCCGGCGTCTCTTTTGACTTTCAAGAAAAAAAAAACTAAAGGTAAGAGGTCCAGAAGATAGATATACATTCATGGAAAGTTTTCCAACAACGGCTTGCTCCTCTTGGTGAAGGCCTCCTTTATGCTCTGGATAGCCGCCCTTTTCAATTTCAATTGCCGGCGCAATTTCTTGAATTCTGCTTCCTGCTCCTTCACCGTATCCGTGGATGGACCTTCGACTGCTTCACCCAGCAACCTTTCAGCAGCAGAGAGACCTTCAACGAAATAAGGGATGTTGAATTCGAATCCCATGCACATGTCACGATGGAACTTCCAGCTCGAGATTACATTCTCAGAAACCGTGTAACCAGTCACGTTGCGCATATCATCAATCGAAGACAAGGCCTCCTCCACACTCTTGACCAACGCATGTCGACTAGTGATCTTCTTAGTCGTGGAAATATGACCATAGTTCTCCTAGATCTTGGTGTATAACTTCACATATCTAGATGGCACGCTGAAGCCTCCAATTAGCACATGGCCTGGGAAAGGGACCAAGTATGGAGGGTCAAATATGGCGCCTGCAACTGAACCAACAACTGGATCCCTAACTACAATTTCACCCCCCGAAACACCCTCCTCCACCTGAGTCGTGGCGGCGCCTTTAAGGCAATGAATCTCCATGTTCAAATTGCTGGCTGGTGCAATTTTCGTAGTAGGAAACATGTTTACGTCTTCGCTCTGGTGGTCTTTCCCTTCAAGATCATGCTCAAGAGCCGTTTCCTCCTACCAAAAAAAAAGATTTAGTTTGATGCAAATAAATAAATAAATGGAGGGGACTCACCGATTCAGTTTCAGATTGACCAGACGAAGATTCAACACTGCTATCGGAAGAATTGCCCTCACCACCACCAGACTCGGAACTTTAATCCTTCTCAGATTCTTCATCACCATGGATAGGCTCGCCCTCGCAATCCTCTGTCTCGAAAAGCGGTGTTTTCTGGCTTCTTGCAAGTCTGGCAAAGGCGTTTGTGCTGTTGAAACCCTGGACGAAATATAAAGACGCCTTCTCAAAAAAAAATCAAAAAATAAATAAAATGAAATAGACAGAGAAAAGGGGAAGGGAACATAAACGATCCAAGCTAAGTCGGGAAGAGAGCCGCACATACCTGCGTGTTGGATGAGCTAAAAGACGAAAGAGCCGTGGGATCCGACTGGAAACCGCCTGAACGATTCTTAGACCTCTGCTTCTTCACTTGGGGACTTTCCACGACCAAGCCAACATATTTCCTTTTGGTTAAAGGAGTACTCCTCAACAACGGATGTTTTGCTAAAATCTCGGCAGAAGGCCTACCACGAGTGTTCTTCACTACGCCTTTCACAAATCCCTCGATGATGAGGAATTCACTCTGCCATAATACGTTGTACTTGGAGGTTGTTGATGGATTCCGTTCTGCAAGAAAGAAAGGGAGACTTTTACCCGACACAAGAGCACCGGCATCAAGAACAGTCGACAACGGGACTTCCGGAACAACTGGCTGACAAACAAGTGGGACCCCCTGATCGAAACCCATATGCTGAGCCGCTCTATCGACGGCACGTGACCAGGCGTGCAGCTCCGCATGAACACCATCTCTCCGACACTCAGGTCCTCTTTATCAGAAGTCAAAGACATGTTTGGAGCAGGTGAAAAGGTGGCAACCTGGGTTATGTACCCATGCACTGGAGCCCAAGGACGGAAATTAAATGCGTGCGAGCTGTCGAGAGGTCCAAACAGGTTCGAACCAGTCTTGGGGTGCCTGTTCAGCCAACACAGTATCCTCGAACAACCCCAAGACTCTGGGAGTACATCCAACAGTTTCGGAGCATACTTCTCGAAGTGCTCCCATAGCCACGCTTGGAGAAAGGCGGCATGAACATAGGAATAAATTTTCATATAGCCGTTTGAAGCACCATGTCCGAAACCAGTTGATCCAAGTGTGCATACAAAGAGCCAAGAAACAGACCACCAATAGGGAGAACGACACCCTTTGCCAATTTTATGGCAAACTTAATAAGACCATGTCTTATCTCTTTCTTGCCCGAGCCGCCATCAAAAATATCTTTGGATAGCCAAAGGGCCAAGAACGCCGCGATGTGAAGTGTACTATTCTTCTGATTCGACTCTAATGCGTCAGGAAACCACTGAGACACCCACCAGTCATAGAAGCACTTCGTCTCATTTTCTTTCCGAAAAAATACTTTTGATTCCGCGACCAAGGCGTCATGTATCTCTTCTTCATCTGCGGACAGCTTAACGTCAAGGTTTCCAACTATGGGAAGATTCAGCAGTACAATCATGCTTTCCAAGGAAATAGTCATTTCACCCCATCTACATACGGCTGTATGGGTGTCCGGACACCATCTGGAAACGAAAGTTACCAAACCTGGAATATCTCTCCTAATATGAAGCACTGCGGAAGCTACAACACCATCAATGATCTGCGCCTTGGACAAATTAGTTATTACATGCTCTTGGCTCGTCATGAACCGCATCCATCTCTCGAAAGAATGCAATGGACTCACTGGGGCCCTGAAATCGATAAAAGAAGCATAATACTCTCCCCTATGAAGACAAAACCGTATCACACTTTCGGGAGGAACCGAATGATCCTCCCTCACTCTCCAGGCCGGTCAGAAGTAGCGGCACATGCTTAAGGGGACTCCTCATATCGGAGATGATCGTGAAAAACTCATCAACCACGTTCGGCTTGGAGTTACCAACATCTTTCACAGAACTCTCCTCAAGTGACATTATAACGATGATTTTTCTCGAACAACTACAATGGAGTAATGCAAAGGGACGTTATTACAGAGGGTGCACAAAATTTAATTTTAACCCAAGACGCAAGTCAATTTGTTTCAAAGGCCGTACCCTATGGCATATAATTCTTGTCCAACCGAGGAGAAATGACTCCCCAGGGAAAACGTACACACGACCACAATGAAGAGCAACCTCTATAACTAGGTTTTCGTGAGAAGACAGGGCCATTGCTATTACGCACCTACCTTGGAAGGGCGGTCAACATTACTATGGTACTCGTACCTAGGTGCCACGACAAGCCTGGGCCAAAAATACCTAGGATTCACGCCAATATTTCTACAAGAGCGTGAAAAGGTGCGCCTACACCTAAGGTTTACACCAACAAAAAAAAAAGAAAAAAGCAAAAAAAAAGTGGTTGAAGACATACCTTGGATTTGCTCGTCCGCTCCTCTTTACTATTGTCGTGCGGATGGAAAGAATAAATAAGTGTGAAGAAGAGAAGCCGATCCTACTTTTATATTGACACGATACGTGGGAGTTTGGACGAAGAAAGGATTTCCTATTTCGAGCTAAGGAGGGAAAAAGAGGAAACCGGCCCTGCGCCCAAGACCGCCCACACCATTTCCGTGTCCACTGCTAAAGCCGCACCGTGCCAGACCGTGCCTCGCCTTTCCATGGTCCAAACCGCACCTCACCTTGCCACGGACCAGGCCAAGCCATCACTACGTTTTTCCGCGTCCCCACCACGCCTAACCGGGCCCTGCATGCTCCACCATACCATTGATGTGGCCAAGACCATGCCTACTCTCGGCCCTTTCATTCAAAGCTACCTAACTGCTCCGCCTTCCGAGACCGTGCCCCCTTTTCCGTGGCCACCAACATGGAAAACAAAACTCGCTCTACCACTTAAAAGGTTAGTCGGACACTCCTGACCATCTTCGCAATGATTTACATTGTCTATCACCATCATATGCTTACCTCGCAACAAGGCACCTGTTCCGAGCTAAGTATGGGACTTAATGTTGATGGTGGTCTTTTGTTTAGGGTTAAAATCATAAAACACTAAACCCTAGCAGACACTTAAAACAAACATTTACTAGGAGTATTAATAAAAGCTATTAATATGTCTCTAATAATTACTAGGGTATATTTTTTCAAATTAGGGTTACGACAAACCAAACCCTAATTCACCCCGCGTGCCAATGACAAATCATGATAGCCACGCCTATCCCAAGCTATCCGCGCCATGCTAATCGCACCGTGCCATGGCCCTAGCTATGCTAACCACATCTCGTATGCCAATGTAAAACCATGCCATCCACACCCTACCACGCCAAAGCATGCCAACCATGCTAGCTACACCCCGCGTGCCAATAGCAAATCACGCCAGCCACGCCTATCCCAAGCTATCCGCGCCATGCCAATTGCACCATGCCATGGCCCTAGCTATGCTAGCTGCACCCCGCGTGCCAATGGGAAATCATGCCATCCACGCCTATCCCAAGCTAGCCGCGCCATGCCAATTGCACCATGCCATGGCCCTAGCCATGCTAGCCACGTCTCGTGTGCCGATGGAAAATCATGCCAACCACACCTAGCCCGAGCTAGTTACGCCATAACTTGGCCCTAGACATGCCATGCACCCATGGAAAACCTTTGGCCCCATATGCCAACCTAGATACGCCGTGGCATGCCATGATAGCCTGGTCATGCCGCTGTCCCTCATGAAATCTTCCTGAGTCTTTCTTTCGGGATGGTTTCCCCCCCCACCCCCCCGAACGAGTTCAAAACCTAAATATAGCCACGTACGAAGATATAATTTTTTTTTCCAGTTAATTTGAGGGGCGAACCATCAAAATCCGAGTCTGTACCAGAATTCTGTAGCGGTTCTAGTGAAGGGAACCCATTAGGGTTTCTAAAACAATTTAAGCCAAGCGCCCATCAACGGTTGCCCTTCAATCCCAAAAGCAAATCCTGGACGTATAAAGTCTCCTCATGAATTTATCCCTAGCTTGGTCACGCACCTAGCAAAGCTAGCCGCGCCATGCTAAACACACCTCACCATGGCCCTTCATGCCGCCCCACCCTACTGGCCTTCCCCATGCGGCTACCAAATTGAAGACAGGCGCCCATCAACAGTTTCCCTTCAATCCCAAGAGCAAATCCTGACCGTATAAAGTCTCCTCATGACTTTATCCCTAGCTTTGTCAAGCACCTAGCCAAGCTATCCGCGCCATGCTAAACACGCCTCACCATGGCCCTTCATGCCGCCCCACCCCACTGGCCTTCCCCATGTGGCTACCAAATTAAATCCAGGCGACCATCAACGGTTGCCTTTCAATCCCAGGAGAAAATCCTGGCCGTATAAAGTCTCCTCATGACTTTATCCCTAGCTTGGTCATGCACCTATCCAAGCTAGCCGCTCCATGCTAAACACGCCTCACCATGGCCCTTCATGCCGCGCCACCCTACTGGCCTTCCCCATGCGGCCACCAAATTGAAACCAGACGACCATCAATGGTTTCCCTTCAATCCCAAGAGCAAATCCTGGCCGTCTAAAGTCCCCTTACGACCTTAGACCCGAAACATATCTTCGTCGCGTACCTAGCGCCCATGGCAAACCCTTGGCTCCTCATGCCAAGTATGAACACACCCTAGCCGTGCCACCCTGTTGGACCTCGCTACACGGCTACCAAATTGAAGGCGTACAACGATCAACGGTTGCCCCTCCTTTCAAGATGCAACATCTCGACCGTCGAAGGTCACCTAGCTAGCAAGTTCCTCAAGATCGACTTTCCAAGCCACAATAACGTTTTACATGTCTTCCAAAACGTTCGAGACATCAACACAAACTGGGTGATGCTCATTAGGATTTTGGTTTGGTGGTCTATAGCGTGCGGCATACATAAATTCCCGTTTCAAGATGGTGTAATGGGAGTAAGGCGGTCAGTAAATGAAAGAAGAAACGGTGAAATTCTCCTCCATAATGGACATCAATTCTATTAAATCCCATCAATGACAGGCGTTACCACCTCTTCCCATTTAACTCACCCGTTTCCTTCTATTATGAGGCCAGAGTACGTTTCTTTCTTGACTTGTATAAATAGGCTTACCTATTTCCACTAGAGAACAAGTTCTTGGTCGGGAGAAAAACACCGCACTCAGAAAAGCAACTTTTGATAGCTTTCCCAAACCTCTCAGCTTCTGATACAAGTCAAGTGCTACTCTAAAATTATTCTAGTATCAACACTCTCTTCGCTTCCCTCCCTAAACCAGCCCTTCTCCTTCATTTTGTGACCGAAGAAAGTCTGGAACGACCATTTCTTGGTTTAGGCCGGACTTGTACAGATTGATCTCTCGAACTTAAAAGTACTCCCTTGCAGTACATTGTTTAGGGTTTAAACTGTTTCTCACCTTCACACCTGCAATTACCAAAACCGGTAGAAACTATTTTCACCTATAAACAGTTGTGTAGCTTAAAACTAGTATCAGCAACATTCAAAGTGGAATCACCAGACAGAGCTATGGATAAGGACTTACCATTTCTAATAGTAACTGCATTCATGCCCTTATAATAAGAAGCATTGTGAAGTAGAGAAGAATCCCTAGTCATATGTGCAGAGGCACCAGAATCTGACAGACATTGAGTAGATGAAGATGGATCATCATTAACAGGTATAGTATTCATATGTAAACCAGTAAACTCCTGAGAATGAGTAGTATGGATTGTGTGTTATCTTGAGAAGTAGAAGGAGATTCAGTAACACCCACAAAACCATAATTAGAAGGAGGATAATAACGAAAATGGCATCTGCTGGCATAATGACCCTTTTTCCTGCATATTTGACACTCCACCTGAGAAAAATCCCATTGACATCTTCTAGTATCACCATTAGGTACTGAAGTACCAGTTCCACCACCAAGTCTAGTATTACTACTACCAATACTAGCACTCCTATTTCTAGTAGATTTGGTATTAGCATATAGAGCACCAGAACCATTCTTTTTCTTATTTCTAAGATGAGAATTATAGCTAGAGCTAGCCATATCTCTACCATAGAAAGAAGTTTGATATTGAGAATCAAAAATAGTTATATTATCCTGTGCTTGATCAAGAAGCCATTGCTCATGTGTAATTAACCTTGCCTCTAACTCACCAAAAGTATAAGGAGTATCTCTATGCTGAGCAGATATCACGAAATAATCAGATTCCCTTCCTAATCCATTTAACACATGCATTATCAAGTCTGAGTTGCTCACTTTTTCTCCAATAGCATCCAGATAGTCTGCAATAGTCTTGATATTTTGTAAATACACTGAAACAACTAAATTTCCATTTCTAAGACCATATAATTGTTGTCTTAACATATTTTTACGAGCCATGTATTGTGTTTTGAAAGAACTTTCAAGAAATTCCCAAATATCATTAGCAGTAGTTAAACCTAAGACATCACCAAAAATTGATGCAATAAAGGTAGCCTTTAAACAACTTATGACAAATCAACCCATTTGTCTCCACTGAACCCATTTTGGATTTAAACTAAGAACCCCATTAATCAAAATCTTCTTCTCAGGTTCTTGCAAATCCCCATTAACATGACCATAAAGATCAGTAGTAGTTAAAACTGACTCAAATTGATCACTCCATGAATTTTTTTCTCCGAAGAATCCAGTTTTAGATATACAAAGTTTGAAATATTTGTGAAAGATAAAGTAAAATTCACAGAATTGATGCGGAAGCCATATTTGTTTGATGATCAATGTTGTTGATGACAGAATTTCCTTTGCTACGCCTGGTACTGACTGGCATAACACAAATTCACAAACTGATCGAAAGAATTTCAAGATTAGGTTTAATCTTGAATAAAATTTGTGATGAAAAATTTGTTGTGAAAATTTGTTGAAAGTAATTGTGAATCAAACAGAAAAAGGTATTGAAAATATTATTATGTTCGATGATGAAATATTTTTAGGTTTTGGATCAGAACCTATCTGATACCATGTGTAATATCAGAGCAAGAATTGAAGAAGAAGAAAGAGTTTTGATATTATTACAATAATTGTTCAAGTTACAAAAAAAATAAAATTCAGACAATATTAATACACTCGGACAATGACCTTGACCAATACTGACCAAGACAAATATTGACATTGACTGTTGACTTTTATAACCTTGACTATTATTCTCCTAATAAATTTTAGAATGAAACTAGATGATCAGCTTTCAACAAGTTAGCGATCAAGGAAAAAAAGGATTGGATAACTTACCTACGGTGAATAATACATCCAAAAATCATCAGCAATCAACAAAATGAAAATAAATTCGTAGAAGAAGTCGTCTACTTTCTCCACTAAAAAATGGTCCCCTTTCTTGAATATTTTTACCCAAGAAAACTAATTAGCCATTATATAGAAATGGATTTCATGCTTCACTCTTCATTGCATTGTTTGGAAACAGAAATATTTGGTTTACTCCAATGTCCCGTGTTTTGCGTTAAACCCAAATCGTGGTGCCATAATGCCTGAACATCAAATTATAGCGTTATTGTGGTCGTAATAACACAAACAAAATAAATAAAGAGTTCAGGAACTCTAGGAATTGATCATGAAAGTTAAAATAATTCAACTTGTTCACACAACTTTAAGTAATGCCTTCACTAGAAGGAATACTTGAATGATCATGCAGAACAAATCTTCTACCTTAAAGGCCTAGACAAATAAAGCTCTCACATTAAACGGTGATGAAACCATCGCTTCCTATTGGTCTAGAAAGGCCTTTTCTAATGCAGAAGCTATGGTGAGGACACTTGGTATAACTCTATTGGTTGTAGTAATTAGAATTTGGTTAAATAAATATTTAACTGTCCGGTTGTAACGGTGTTGGAAAAAAAGTAGGTAGATAATACTTATGTTAGAATTTAAACTTGAATTATTTAGTTACACTGTGTTTACACCTATACTTAACCGTACTTTAGTTAGGGTAGACAAAACACCCGTCCAAACCGTTAAATAAATAAATAAGAAAAGAAGAAAAAAAACTCTTAAAACGTGCACTCTTAAAAGGGAAATCCTTTACAGATCAAAATAAGGAAATTTGTTGAAATATGGACTTCGTCCAAAATAAGGAAATTGGGTTGTTGCAGGATGACCGCAACAATGCCCGTTGAAAACCCCACACTGCCGGATATCCGAAGTGGCTAAGTGGGGACAATATCGGTGGAAGGACGGGTCATTACAAATGGTATCAGAGCTCTAGGCTTTAGATCTTGAATGGGACCATGATTAAAGGAAAAAAAATGTCGTGTGAATTGCTACGCATGATTGTCTGTTATGATTGTTGCTGCTGTTTGTTTAATTTTATGCGTATTGATTTTTTTTTTTTTGATTTGTCGGAATTCGTGTGACAGTTACTTGGGTGCTAAAATGGATATTGATTTGTGAATTTACTGTTTACATGATTTTGATATTGTAAGCATGTTCTAAATTTTGAGGACAAAATTTCTTTTAAGGGGGTAAGAATGTAATACCCAGTATTTTTCTGTCCGGGTTTAGGCTTCTAGTTGTGACCCATTTGGTATATGATGAATATAGAAGCCCAATATACACATATTTAATCAAATAGTTAGCCCATACAATCTTTATTGTGACATTTAAAAATAATGTTAGACTTTTAAGTTTTGTTAACAAAAGAAAAATGTAAAGAATAATATATTTTATTATATATTTTTATTAAAGAATAATATTTTTATTATTAAAATATTAATATATATATATTTGTGGGACATGAAAAGATAGAATGAAGTAATTGTAGTGGGATGCTAGTGATTAATTGATTTGCTATTGATTTAGGCACATAATGACTAATTATAATATGTAATGAAAGTTATTATGAAAATAATAAATGAAGGGATATGGACTTGTTTTAGAAAATAAGAGGAAGAAGAAAAACAAAAGAAAACGTTTCATTTGTAATGTGAGTAAAAATAACATTTAAGGTTATTATTATTATATTAATATTAGAGCATGCATTTATTATTGTTATTATTATTTTGTATTGCATGTGCATGGAAATGTTGGTAAATGCTAGAATTTTCTAGCTTGATGCGTTATACATAGATGGTTAAGAAAGAAGGGTGAATTAAATTAAGTTGAGAATTAATTAAGTTTTAATTAAGAATGGATATAAATATATATTTTCATCTTTGGAAATAGGTACCACATGTAGCCAATTCTTTTCTTGTAAACCATATTCTCTTCTTCTTCTCCTTATGACAAATATCATTGCTAAAAAAATAGTTGTCTACCATAGTTTCTTATGTGGATCATTTGATAACAATATTTGGAGTGTTTATGATATGAAAGAAGTATATTGTCCTCCTGGTATGATTTATGAGTTTATTGGAGTTTTAGCTATGTGATGCTAAATTAAAATTAAGGTAGGTTTACTAACTCATCTTCTACTAATATCCATTGTGATTTCTTTGGTTGAAGTTGATCTATTCTTCTTTTATTGTATCTTGAATTGTATAATTGTTGTTTTGCTAATGTATGCATGACCATGAAATTGAAATGGGAATATTATATAAACCAAAATGTAAAAATAATTACTTAAAGGAAGAGTTCATGTTTTTTCCGTTAGATGGAAATTCTTTTCATGCTAACGGCGGGTAATGATCCCCGAGATTTAAATGGGTAATGATCCCCAGTAGGAACTTGTGTTTCCTGACCATCAATGGAGGTTGTTCGTGCCGGATAACGAAAATGAAACGGGTGATGATCCCCGAGAGAAATGGGTATGATCCCCATAGGAACTTTTGTTCCTGACCATTGATGGCGGATGTCCGTGCCGAGAAACGATAGGTGGGTGTACGAACCAAGGACATTCGTACCGTGAACTCATAAACTAAAATGAAAATGAATAATAATTCAGAATTATTTATGGTGTTGTGAAATTATAAACAAATGGTTGAATGCATTTTTGTTTAATTAATTGTGTTGTTTGTATATTTTTAGAGGATGGGAATGTATGCCTATTGAGCTGTCATCTCACCCCAATTGACATTTTTTTGCAGATTTCTCAAATGGTGGAATATGGAAGTTAAAAGTTAGTTAAATTGACGATTGTGATGTGTTTCTTTTAATTGTTGAAATGTAATTATTTATATAAACATTATTTGGTGAATGTTTTAATAGTGAATTTATAATACTTAATTTATGTATTTAAATAGTTGTTATTGGTGAAAGAAATATAAAATACAAAATAAATAAAAAGGGTTTTAGTCTCTTTCCGACCCGTAACGCTTCGAGTTCGGATCTCCATATGGGTTTGACCCTGCTCCGGAACTCGGGGTGTTACAAGTTGGTATTTGCTCCCACTTACCCACTGCGGTTATCCAGCAGTGTGGGATTTTTAACGGCACTACCACAGGTTATCCAAGCGACTTCCCAGAGAGGTCACCCATCCTGTGACTACTCTCGGCCGAGCACGCTTAACTGAGATGTTTTTCCCCACAACTCAGTCAAGTGTACTCATCAGGCCTCGGGGTGGGGGAGTATGCTGAGGGATTATGCGAGATACTGCTCTCATAAGAGAAAAGGAGTGTCTACATTATACCGAGGCCTTTTCAGCACAATTGGCTCCAGAGTTGGAAGAAAACTCTGCAGTTAAGCGTGCTCGGGCGAGAGCAATCCAGGGATGGGTGACCTCCCGGGAAGTTTCTGCTGGATTACCGAAGCGATGCCCGTTGAAAACCCCACACTGCCGGATGACCGCAGTGGCTACGTGGGGACAGTATATATATATGCAAGCCGTATAATCTAGATTTGTTAAATATCAATGTGCAAAAAATTGATAGAAAAAAAATAAAAACTCGGTTAACAGGCTTAACATGCTCAGTTAGATCAAGTATTTGGTGCGATGTTTCTTTGTTTTGTTGAAGTTGGAGGTTCTGTAGCCTACACTGGCAATGATGGTTTTTGAGGTAACGTTGCATACCGTTGCAGTTCTTGCAGGGTACTTTTTTGTTCCTCTGTAGTGTGTACAGTATCTTTGACTGCTTCAAAGAATTAGGGTTTAGGGTTTAAAATCTTCATGATCTTTTTTTAGTCGCTACAACCTTCATGTTCTTGAACGGCTTACGATCTCAGTATTCACTAAATATTTTTTTCCGTTAGTGTTTAGCGTATTTTAACGTACCCGCAGGCTTTAAGATTGAATGTAAACTTTTAAGCACGATTTGTATATGTTCATATGCTTCATAGACTTTTCCAATGTGAAATTTTTTATCCTTCGCCAGAAAATAGTAGCCATCTGCTAGATATGGCTATCGTGCAACATGCTAAGAAACTGGAAATGCACCCAAACTGGAACACAAATAAGGGGAACTTTCGGAATTTTTACTCATGAAGAATATCTTTATTTGAGGTAACTATTCCTCATTAAAACCTGTTTTTCTCTCATTTCTATATGCTGCTTCAATAACACTTTGTTTCTTTCATCCCTAGGGAGGACTTTTTGTAAGGATAATTGGGTTTAGAGTTCGTAATTTGTGTCTTTATGCTCAGAGGAATTAAAAATCACAACTTCGAACAGCCATAATAAATGGTAAGCATTGGTCGGATGGTTAAATTGAAATAATAGATTTATTCTAAACCATCAACTTTGTTTAGATGTGGTGTGTTCGTGAGTCACTTTTTAGTTTATTTTTCTAATACTGAGCAGACAGAAGAAGGACAAGAACAAGAATGGTTGTGAGTAGAGTTTGGGGAAACTTTCGAAGCAGCGATCACAAGTGTGTGCTTCAAGTTGTGACACCCCTGGAACTGAATTTAGGGACAACTTTTCAGTTATATTGCAGTACTTGGTCATCTAAGACTAACCAATAATGCTGGTTGAGATCGAATCAAGTATGATTATTTTTTTTACTCTGTATTTTTTCTTTACTTTTTTTTATAATCAAGTATGATTTATTTCTTTTTTGTCCGTTATATTTTTCCAGTTAAGGTGTGGATTATACTTAATGCGATGTGCGAGCTATATTTGATTATAGGATTTCAAAGTTTCAGCATTACTGTCTTGATATGTATGTAGTTGGTTTGCGATGAATTAATGAAGTGTATACCTGGCTAATGTAGACATGGAATATAGTGGTACTACTTTATCCGCTACTAATTGATCAGATCCATAATGGCGTTCAGTTTTATATGGAGAAAGTGATTGATAGACAATAGTACGCCACAATCATATACCACTGGGATTTTTGGTTCTTCTTCCTATTTATTGCACGAGTTGATAATGATTTTTATTTTAATAGCCAGTTCTAAAGCTCGTGAATATATATATACACACGTATTTAAACATGTATGCAAGGGATATTACATGGGTCTAATAAATTATAACTCAAAGAGATGAACACGAGAAGTTCACAACAAATTCGGTGCTCATATCTATGCATGCTTGATACAGCCCTTACGTCCTACTGGATGTATGTTTCGTTTCTTATTTTAAAAATGGGGAATGAATGAAGCAAGCATAACTAACCATTTGCATATCTTTTGTTTTTATCTTTTCTTGATAAACTAATTAGAAAATAACCAATTTATAAACTGATAAACATTGTGAGTAAAATTGATACGTGTTAGACATCGAATGGCTTCTATATTCATTGTGCGGGTGCAGTTCATACATGCGCATAAAGGCAATATCTGTGTTTATATTCACATTGTGGTTAATTGACTTTGTAACTTTGATGGATGGAGAAGTTGGAGGGGCATATTACCAACTGAAAGTAAATTTTGGGACATATTCCCGGATTTCTTTTAAAAAATAGATAACTACCAATTCTGGCAATGCAGTTACGGAGGATTCAAAACTTGCTCTTGGATATCAAAATGGTTTTCAGTAGGAATAAATTCTGGCAATGCAGTTATGTATCCAAAGAAATAAATAAGGTAGCAGACATATTAGCTAAGCTTGCTAGAGTCTCTTTTATTAGTGGTGTTTGGTTAACAACTATTACTGAAAGTATTCTCTATCGTGGACGTTAAACCGAAAATTCTATTAATTTAGAGTTTTGATAGGCCGGATACTAACACATGCCCTGTGCGAGGCATGGGCACAAATCTAGTGTCACTTATATGGTTAATGCATTGCATTGGATACAATAACAATAACATGTCAGATGGTTAGCAAATCAATAATCTATGTATCACCTCTCATGTATCTAGTTATTTACTTCTCGTCAATCGTCATACGGGCGGCATATTTTTTCTAAAGCCCAATACAGAAATCTTACGCCACTTGCCCTCATAGAAAAAGCCCAAGTCCGATACCTATGTATGTCGAGTAATATTCTGCCATATTTCTGCTTGAATAACTTGTTTTCCCACAACATTCATACTTGTTTGATCTTCTTCTGCAAACTCAGAGTTTCACTAGTTTGGGTGGCAGTTTAGCGACGGACTTTGCTCAATCTAGGATTTAAAATGGTAAAATGGGATTATATTTTTTTGTAACACAAATACAATGATTTTGATGGTAGAAGAATAGAGAGAACAGCGTATGGCAGTGAAAATGTCGGAGAGAATTTTAATGGTGTTGTGAAATAGTGTGATCTTTTATGTAGAAGGTGACCAACACCCAGGTTTTTCACGGGTTAGAATTTTAATGGTGTTGTGAAATAGTGTGATCTTTTATGTAGAAGGTGACCAACACCCAGGTTTTTCACGGGTTAGAAAGACGATGTATTTGGCCCAAGCATATTTCGAAATTGCTCTTGACAAGTCGACAAAAAAGATCAAGGCAAAGGAGTTTGAAAACTCTAGCTGGCTGGGATGGTTTAGTCGGGATGGACAAAAGATGGATGCCATTTCAAAGACAAGCGAGACTGCTAACAAGGACAGCTTTGATGTTTTTTCAGCTAGATTTGGCAACTTGGTAAGCAGACAAAATCTCTTTTTTCCCGAAATGGTTTCATCAATGAGCATCAAAAGGCTCGCGTCCTTCAAATTTGGTAGAAAACATTCACTCAAAAAGTATAAAAATACAAGTCTCTATGTTCAGGATTTCGTCCAAGTACTTTTTGGGTTACTATGAGCGTTACCTATGGAATGCATTGCTGAATTCCTTAATCTCAAACATTCATGGATTTTCCGTGGTTTATGAGAACATGCTGTGAACCACTGCAAAGTTTGAACTTTAACTTTCCAAGCCAGCCAAGGTGGTTCTGCTTACTTAACAAAGCAGTTTTAACGCTGTTAATTCTAGCAGATCCCACACCCAATTGGCAGACTGAAATTATCTGAGTTTGAAGTGTGCTAAAATAAAAAGCGATCCAAGCTGATTTGTTATATATCATACTGCGTATAAACTGTAGTGTCTTTATGCTTAACTGGAGCTCAGAAATTGCAGCAACATCAACAGTTGGTTTTTTGCCTCTGATGAGTTGCAGATTGCACCAAACGAGTAGTAATCCAATATGATTTACCGAGAGTAATAATGTACAGATCAAGAAACCGATAGGTGTATAAATTTCTTGCCCCCTCTTATTTACAGCTCTGGTAAGCAAAAACTGAACAATCAACTACATTGGCTTAATTCTGGATTGTAAGGAAACAAGAAAACCAAAGATTGACAAATTCATGACCAACATACTAACCTCACCAGATCTCTGCAGTTCTGCATCTACTACAAGTCAGATTCAAATACAGAAATTCGCAAGCAAAGCACATACAAGCATTAAGACGTGGCTCAAGTCAAAATGTCCCAAGTAAAAGTCAGTAAGTACTAATGAAAATATATTAGTATCACATCTTGCTCTCCTATGAACTATGTAATAAAAGATAACTCAGCTGAGATGATACGAACGGGAAAAGCAGCTAAGCCTCCATAAAATCTTCATAAGCTGAATACAGCTCTGGCTGCTCTGCAATGCCATGTGCAAAGAAACAAGAGATATAGTTAATCATGTCTCACTCAACAGGATAGAAGAGCTCTAAAAGATAATAAAAGAATAGTTCATTTCAGCAACCAAAGAAAACAACTTTCAACACTACACAACTAGAATTAGTTGCCGGTTTCCTTTTACTTCTCGTGCCTGCAATTATATTTGCTAATCGCTGATTGAATCATAAACATTCATATCCATGTTTCTAACTATTTTCTTACACTAGGCCAAATGTGGGATTTAGTGACGGTTTGAAATTTTCTAACATGACGGTTTTACAAAAAAGTGTCACAATATACTGTTGATCAAGTATAGCTGACGGTTCCTAAGGATACCGTCACAAATTGTTGCTGCAAATCGTGGCGGTTAGACTAAACCGTCACGAAAACTGCTTACCATGACGGTGATTACCATAAACTGTTACAATAGACCTAAGCTACGGTGACGCTTGTGAACTGTCACATATATTCATTATATAATGACAGTTTGTGTGTGAACTGACATAGTAGCCCATATAATGACGGCTAGGTGACTAACCCTCACGATAACTTGTAATCTGTAGTGACGGTTAGGTGACTGACCCTCACCATAGCTCATAATGATATTTGCCTATCAAAATACGCACAGATCACAATTTCTTTATATACAATGTTTTCAGTGTCCTATACAACCTCCGTTGATTTTAGTTTTTTTATAAAATGGAACTGTGCGTATGGACCCAATATGAAAAATTTGTAGAAAAGGGAAATCATGTGCGGAAATCACGTATGGACTATGTTACTGTTTCGATGTGTTGTTGTTGGAGCACTTACACTCTGATTCAGCCCTTTGAGTCTTCTAAGAAGTTGTAGGTATACTTCTCTAGTTTCCAACGAGATATCAGTCGCTTATTTTCATCGAGTAACAAATCATGTAGGAAGTTTTGAACACAGCTGGTCCGAAATGAAATTTCTGAAGTAGAACATTATATACCTTCTTTTAATGATATCTTGAGATCCAGTGGTTGGATCATGATGAAATTTGTATAGGTGAGACTTCGTTGTATGGTGGAAGTACCGTAAAAAATTCAATAAGATCGGGTCACGTTTTCTACGTGAAAAATTGATAAACTGAGACTGAAATGTGCTGAGTTAAAAATCCTGGACAGCCAACTGTTCGTTGTGTTTTTTCAATATACGTCTATCGGATGAATCTGGAATTAGTGTGAACTAAAGCTACTTAATGATCTGATGACTTTTCAAAATTACTTCATGACCTATGCGGCTAGTCGAAATCCAAACCGGAAGCACAAAGAGAAAGCACAAAAACACAAAGAGAAAGCATAAAGAAGCACACCAATTATCGAATTCATTTTTCATTTTCCCGATTCATTCTTATACATTTTTTGGATTTTTTTATATCAGAATGTCGATAACAATGTCCTAAATTTATTAATATTTTTTTTTGATTTTTTTTTCGTGTCCAAGGTTGATAAGAAACCGAATACATAAGGTCGTAGTAACACAAAGAGAAACACAAATGCTCTCAATCCGTATGACCATGACGAATACAATCTCAACCGTCAGATTATTTTTTCAATCCGTATGAGTGGATCAAACGAAATCTGGTCCGTCCATTATTTACACTCGGATCATGCTAGCTTTCATCTAAGTTGCACTGTTGTTTTTTACTAAAACACTTTTGTATCTTTACTTTTTTTTTTTTTTTTTTTTTTTTTGCTTTCGGCAGGCGAATTCAACAAGAAACCGAGAATCCAAGGTTACTTTATTTTTTTGGAATATGTGGTATCACTAAGTTCCACCACTAAGTTCATTCATAACATTTCTTTACTGCTGTTATTGAGGTCCTGCGCGAAATCTTTATCTTTTTCCTGTTTTTTTCTAAATTATTACTATTATTTAACTCATCGCATAAAAAACTTGGATTGTTGATCTGATGTCATTACTGCTTCAAATGAAAGTTTCATTATTCAATTTAATTTCTTCTTTAATCTCCTTCATTCATGGCTGTATGTATAAATAGATATCAATAAGTGCAATCTAGGAAATCCCATTCAAAGAAGATAGTAGTAGTAGTGCAAAACAGTGCTTATGAGAAGACGAGCAAATCTTCTTCTTAAATTTCCTCATTTTTCATCCTTCCATATCCACACTTCTTTTTACAATTTTTGGGGATTTTATCTATGTGAGATATTTTTTTCATTCAGAGAAAATCAAATAGCAGCAGAATGGCTTCACTTGTTGCTGCAATGTTTCAATGTTTCGTTTTTCTACTGTGTGTGCAATTAGTATCTGCAGAAAAACCGGTGGATGCTTCCCGACCTGGAAAATGGTTCATGTTAACAACCCCTATCATGAAATCGATGGAAATCAATTACGGTTACCTGCTATTCCTCCTTTATTTATTTGTTGCAATTCACAACCATTTTCCTAATTTTTAGTTTCTCATAGAGTTGGAAACTGACTGATTGATGGCTCATATGTTGGATTTTTGTAGGTCTTGGTTGTAGCTTTCAACAAATGCAGGAGTGCAACTTCAAGCTCCTCCACCAATCATTTTTCCATGAGTAAATTTAATGGTTAGTTATCTGATTGATTTCTAATTCATTTTGCAGAGGTGGTGATTTAATTTCATTGTGGTGATTTTTATTGAAGATTGTTACTGATTTCATTGAATCAACTTCAAGCTCCTCCACCAATCCCAAGTTTAATTATATAAGATGTACAAAGGGCCGTGAGATATGCAGTAGTGATCCAAGGAGAATGCATAATAGAATCTATATGCTGAAATGTATGTACTTACTCAAAGAATGAGTATTGCAAATGTAATTTTTATTTTAATGTAGAATGAGATTGTAAATTGAAGTCAATAATATAATATGCAAGTTTATTATGTTAATTTGTTTTTATATATAATTCCAGTTTAAAGGAAACTTAACAGCAAAATGTTAACTAAGTAAAGAAAAAAAAGAAAAACGTCATCAAAATGTTAACCATAGAACAGTCACTGTATTAGTGTTAAAGCGAGAGTTTGTAAAGAAAAACGTCATCAAAATGTACATAAATTGACGGTTATATAAGAAAACCGTTGGAAATGATATTTGTGATGGCGCTTTTCAACATTATATTGACGGTTTCTGGGGAAAACAGTCACCACAACATTGTTAAGGTGACGTTTTCAGTAAAAAACCGTCGGGATGTCTGTTACAATGACGGTTTAATATACTTCATGACAGTTTTGAAGGCTAATTGGTGACAGTTATGTGACAGTTCATAAGCGTCAGTATAAGATAACCTCTACGGTGACATCGACATTGGTGACACTTTCAAATTTCACCTGAATTGTCATGGAATCGATACCGTGACAGTTTTGAAATGTCACCTATGTTGATTTTTGGCCTAGTGTTAGACCTCTCTCCTAGAGCTTCCAGTGACACATAGCTGTTGATGTGAGGTATTGCTTCAATCAAGGGATAAATAAATGTTGTGAATAAGCATTCCGTGTTAGAATTCATAAGCTTTTCCAATTCACCGGTATGAGGATCATAACAGTAAAGTACCTTGTACTCAAACCGTAGTATAAGTTTACCACTCGATGTCAGGGATATTGGCCAATAAGCATCAAAAAAATTATCTGAAACACATGATATGCAAAACATCTCTTCCCAATCACGAGTCTCCTTCTTGAATGACCATATGTCAAGGCTTTTACCATTTTGGTCCTTAACAACACACAAACACCCGGACAAGACTTGAAATATATAGAGGTTCTTGTCATCACCTGGGCGATAACAAGGCGGTGATGAGAGCAAACAGAACTGTTCATACTCTAAGTCAAAGGCAACAATATTCCAATCTTTGTCCAACCAATGAAGAACATCATTTGCAAGGATGGCCCTCGGAGTTTCACTTTGGGGTCGACAACAGACACGAGAGATTTCGAAAAGACGTTGCAAAGAGTATGGATACTCTCCAATGTTTCTCCACCCACTTCCACTACCAAGAGTATAAACCTGAACTTGACTCTTAGGTTTTTCTACCAATTGATTGGAATATTGGCCGGGGTAGTAACATTCTCCTATGATCCTAACAACTTTGTATTCATCAGTGATAGAATTGTATCCAAATCCACTCACAACAATGTTCTTGTATTCCTCCGTAACTGTAAATCCTGGAAGAATGATCTGTTCTCCAAGAATAGGATTGCAAATATATATAGGATCATCAACATGGTATGCATGTGGTATAGTGAAACAAACTAAACCATTACAAGACCCTACAATTGCACTTTTACCTAAGCACTTTTTATTAATGAAAGGATGATTCACAATCTTAAATTTCATCTTACCAATTTTTTTACCGTCTTCATCATACTTTCCATAGTAAAGTTTACTTTTCTGTTCTGCAGTTAAGAATAGAAAACTCACCTTATCATTAGAATGCCGGCCACTATCTAGCAGCTGTTGACGCTGGTGAATCTTACGAAAATAAGGGTTCTGAATAGATTTACACCATGATTTACATACCAGCATGCAGTCTAACACCGAATCAATGGGTAATCGAGAAACTATATTTAATGTGATGATTTCAATTGGTAGAAATTTCATGACCGAGTTGAGCTCACCATCTGGACGTGCTTTTCTTTTTCTTCCTATTGTTTCCTCCATTTCTCTGAACAGAAAATAAAATCGGAAGTTCAAAACCCTAATAACTTTTGTCCCTTTCTGTTTCACTTCTCCGCTTAGTATTTATTGAACCAGCACCTCTCTTTCCATTGATTTACACCCTTATCAGATCCTGCCTTCCGACAAAATCATAACTCAAAAGTAACCCTAATAATTCCAGCCGATGAGCCGATCAAATGCAAACAAGCAGAAAAAAAAACACCTCAAATCCGTCACATTATATGCTTACGAAAATGCATTTTTCAAATCTCGTGCGGACGTATCTGAAAAAATCTCGTGGTATAGTATATGAGTCGGATCTTAAGTAGAAGCGGAACTGGATGGGATTGCCATAGGCCCATAAGAAAAGTTAGAGGATCATCCAACAAGCGCGCTATGAGTCAACAGTTCCAGAAGTTATCAAATGGGCTAATTCAAATTCAGCTTGAGATTCTATAGGAAAAAAAAAAAAAAAGAAGATTGCAGAACTTGGCTCCCTACAAATGAACCCTATTTTGGGGCAAACCCAATAATTTTGGGGCATACATATAAGACAAAAACATGGGTGCCAATAGTATTTCAAGGTGGCCCTTATCCACAAATTTTCAAAAATGCTAAAATACCCCTCATTAGATTAGTGTTTAATTAGTGATAATTAAAATTAATTAATTGTTAATGATTAAAATTAGTTTAGTGTTAATTTATGATAATAATTTTATGTTTAAAGATAGTTTGTTAGTGGATAATTTTAGAAAAAGAAGAAGGTTAAAAGTATGCACTCAATATACCATAGTTCGGTAAGACTTCAAAACATCTTCAACCATGCCCTTTGTGTTCTTCCTCGCCTTCGGCTCGACTTCCTTTTGTGTTCGCTTTCCCCTCTTACCATCTACCAAAGCTAGACTTTCCCTATTAATGATTAAAGGATGTGAAATTTGGTTATACCAATCTATATAAGCCAAGTCAACTTATATAAGCCGGGTCAACTTCACAGGGATCGTCACGCAACTCTTCTAAGTCAACCCAACTTAATTTGTTATCCTCCAATCTATTCCAACAATCAATGGTAGGATCGGGATTATATTCGGCATTCCATGAACTTTCCGTACTCTTTGTTCCCTTAGAACCCTTGGGAAACAACTTGAACTTTGATTCCTCTAGCACCGGAATCGTTTGGATAAATCCATATTGACGGAGAACTCGACGGGGATCAAACACTGTAAAGCCTTCGGGATAAAGCAATGGCCCATAGTACATCCCTAATGGCATATCTTCATCCTCAACAACTTCATCATCTTCTTCATCCTTTTTGTATGGTTGAAATACAACTTGTTCAACAGTCAAAGAGTCTAACTTTTCTCTCAAAGCTATCAAGATTTCCTTTTTATTCCTCTTCTTATTTTCCTTGAAACTCCATTTGCCCGTGGTAGGGAATGTGTCTACCCATTTCTCATGTTCCTTGGCTAAATTCAAATCCGGAAAATGGTCATATATCCATACCTACACCAACAATATAAAAAACAAAACACAAAACTTATTTAATAGGATCAGTAGAATTGGATCATGGAGGTTGTAAACTTTGGGAAACATAAGAAAGTTCGGCTTATACTAAAAAAACGTTTACAGCCGAACCCTTTGAAAAATAGGTTCAGCTTACCCGATAAACAAAATTGAAAGCCGAGTTTTTTCTTGAAAATTATTACGGGAATGTGTAAACTTACCTGAAGCATTGTGAAACAACCTCCAATGTTTCTACTTGTTAACCTAGACATAGTTCCAAGTTGCTCAAATAGGAAAGAAAGGGTCGCGGTTCCCCAAGAGTACTTGTGGAAGCTTTTCAAATCCCTTAACAATTGGAGGTATTGAGAATTAACCTTGTTCCCACTGTTATCGGGAAATATAACACTTCCTAAAGTATACAACAAATACGCGGTAGCAGTGCGATTAGCTGTGACCTCGTCCATAGCCAACTCCCCCTTTGAAATTTTCTCCTTTGTGTCTCCAAAACACTTTTTCAAAGCGGTGAGCTTGATTTTCTTCAACTTCTTTGTGCTAGAATCCACAAACGTCACCTCTTTAGCAGCGCATGCAAACTCCAATTTTGTTTTGTCTTTTGGCCAACCAAGAGTTTCCTCAGCAAGTACATACAACTCATCCCAAGTCATTTCATAAACCGCTGAGTACACATTTTCCCCATGCATTCTAAGACCACTAATCTTATGTGCATCATATGGAGTAATTGACATCTCGCCAAAGGGGAGATGAAATATGTAAGTCCCCGGACAGAATCTCTCACAAAAGGCTGAGTTTGTAACTACATCAAATTCCTTTTGGGCATAGAAAATAGCAGGCCATAAACCATAGCCTTGTACTAAAGCCACCACCTCGGGAGCCTCTTCGAAAATATCCTAATGTGCGGCGCTTTAGCGTTTAAGTACGCGGACTGCATCCCTGTGATCCGGAGTCTCGTAAATTCTCTTCGCCCATGACTCCTTGTAGCCAATCAACACTATTCCACCATCTTTAGGGAGACCATGGGGCAAACCATCCATGCGAGGATGTATCACATTATCCGGATGAGGAATGTGCTTACCTGTCTCCCTTGATGTAACAACTTTCTCTTTTTCTTGTTCTTGTTCTTCTTGACCTTCCTCACCAACATATTCATCATTGTGATCCTCTTGTTCTACGGGCAAAGAGCAAGTCGTGTCAATTCCCCTTTTACCTTCATGTAAGTTCTTTGTGCCACCACCTCGAGGTTTGGGAGATTTTGAGTTAGAAGGAGTCACTTCCATTGTTCTCCTTTTAAGCTTCTCTTGGAATTTTCCCGGATGGGTCCTAAACCAAATGACAAACCTTAATTAGTTTTCCAAATTAAATAAATATTATTCTACCACACAATTTGATAACTCACCTATAACTGGACAAGTTTAGAGGAAGCTATTGGCCATAAATAGTGTCAAGTTCGGCACATACAATTTTTATCTATATGAGCCGAACAATATGCCCAAGCGTGTTAGCCTTGGTCAGAGAAAGGTTCGGCACATTCTATATTTATCACAATGAGCCGAACAATGGACTCAAAAGTAAGGGTAATAAAGTTCGGATGTTAATCATACAAAAGACTTGAGCCGAACTCGGTGGTTCGGCTTATACGATATTCAAAATGTAACAAAATTCAAGCCGAACTGTTCTTCATCTGTGTAAAAAAAAACAAGTTCGACTGCGACATTTGAGCCGAACAATACCCTGAGACTCAAAAAAACCTAGACAAATCATCGATTACATGTCATAAATCAACGTAAGACGCAAAAATAAACAATGGGTTTGTGGGAAATACCTTTCTATGTACAATTTTAAAGAATCACCCTCTATTTCTCCCTCTCCAACACCAATCGATCCGGTATCCACTTCATCTCCATCTTTTTGAAAAACCCTAAATTGAGATGCTACGGAAGATAAACCAGGATTCGGCACCGTATTTCTAGTGCATCGCTTAACACGAGGTGCCATTTAGTACTGCAATCAACAACTAAATCGAAGAATTTTTTTCAGAAATTTTGAAGAAGAAAAGGGTGATTGAGGGGTTTTTGATTTTTAAAACTTAATTTTTTTTTTTTTGTAGCACTGTCGGTCTAGAACCACAGTTAGCCCAGAAGTTGTCAGAGGCAGGCAACCGTCATGATTTAACTCCATCCGGTGTTTTATTTTAAAGTCACGATGTTACATCACTGGATACCATTTTCAGTGGATCTGCTATGGCACATATCCTATATGTAATCGACGTCAAATCTCTTTGTTCTCTCATTTTTGTACAAGGAACCTCGAAAATGCTGTACAAATCCTACATTGCGAACTTTCTTTTTTTAAGAAAAAAATATATGCGCCTAGCATGTTTGTTAGACCAATAATTTAATTTAGAAGCCCGACAAGTTTAAGTATTACAGCGGGAATCAGTTGCATACAACGTGGGGAATCGGGGGATCAATGATCTTGTTGGGATTATTGGCTCATTATTCCACGACTCCACGTACAAATCACAATTAAAGTAGCCATTTTCTTGAATCAAGATCATCAATTAATTATTCTATTTAAAATCAGGGACGGACTCATAATCCTTCTTCGAGTGGGGCAGGAATGTCATGGATTGCCTAAGAGGTCGAAATGTGCGATAAATTTTTATTGTAGCTGACAATAAAATGCATCGCAAATTCTACAGTGCCACCTTTCTTTTTTAACAAGAAAACATGTGTGCCTAGCATGTTTGTTGGACCAATAATTTAGTTTAGAGGCCCGACTTGTTTCAGCATACAACGTGGGTCGTGGGGATCAATGATCATTGGGTAGAAGGGGATCATTGGCTTATTATTCATATCTGTAGGTAAATGGAATATTTCACGTATAAATCATTATTTAAGTAGCCCATTTTCTACATTAGGGTTATAAACAGAGTCAAGTGCTACCTAGAGCTAGCAGAGAAACAATAGTGTGTGAGAGCAGAAGTACCATGGCTGGCAGTGATGGAAGTGATCAAAAACAGTTAATTCTAGCTAATTTCCCAAAACAATCTTGGGGAGTTGGCGATGATCTCTACCAGTATGAAGGTTTTTGGTGCCCACCAGATCGATTGAAAAGCTTAATCTCAATCCAAAGAGAATTTGAACCGCTGGATACTGATCTAATACTTGCAACTCTGCCGAAATCAGGTACAATTTGGTTAAAAGCAATGGCATACGCAATTGTATATCGTGGTCGGTTCTCGCCATCTTCTAAAACACATCCATTGCTTACTACTTTGTCCCATATACTCGTTCCTTTTATTGAGTATTATCAGACTTATCATAATTATAAATCTTTTTCTGATTTCAACAGTAATTACCAATCTCAAACTAGTAGACTTTTATCAACTCATGTTCCATTTACTTCATTGCCTGAATCAATCAAAAAAACTACCAAGATTGTTTATTTATGTAGGAACCCAAAAGATAATTTCATATCTCTATGGAAGTATTTAAACAAAAGAAGAAGCAATGGCTCTGACCCATTTCCCCTTGAGAAAGCCTTTGATTTATTTTGCAATGGTGTTTCTTTGTTTGGTCCTTTTTGGGATCATATGCTTGGATATTGGAAACAGAGTCTGCAAAATCCTCAAAGAGTGTTGTTCTTGAAGTACGAAGATCTGAAGAGAGAACCTAGGACTCACTTAAAGACTCTGGCTGAGTTTTTAGGTTATCCTTTTTCGTTGGAGGATGAGGAGAGTGGTGTGGTTGAAGAAATATTAAGTTTATGTAACTTCGAATTCATGAAGAATTTGGATGTGAACAAGAATGGGAGTAATCCACTTAATTTTGGAAACAGTGTATTCTTCAGGAAAGCTCAAGTTGGCGACTGGAAGAATCACTTGACTCCTTCAATGGCCCAACGGATTGACCGTCTTTCCGAAGAGAAGTTACATGGTTCTGGATTAGTATTCGAGAATTGATTGGTAATTAATGGTTTAGTTTGAACTTTGAAGGGGGTACTAGTCACTATTCTCTGTAACTGTGTCAAACTGTCTGTTGGTGTGGGCTGTCAGTGTGAGTTGTCATAGTCACGTGTCATTTAATGAGAGTATTAATATCTCTCCGCGTCCTGTCTGATATGTAAGTTTACTTTTCTGAGAAACATAAACATTCTATCTTTTATAACAAGGATTGATGCTTCAAACTTTGAAACACTGATTGAAATGGAAGAAATAAAAGGCGAAAGAATAGTTCTGCTTTGTGCTTACCGCACGGCTGCGGGCATAGAGGACGAAATAACATTCTCATAGAGGACGACAACTACAACAAAAGATATGACTCAATTTAACATGTTCATAGCTGTGGGCACCTTGGACTGAAAGAGCTTGAAAGAACCATAGAGTTTAGGAGCTCGAACATGGAACCAGGTTTCATGCATCGAGGTGTCTTGTACTGAGCAACTGAAGAACCGTGGTTTATTGCATGATCCATCACCTTACCAAATGTTCCTGTATCTACTATCTTTATCTCTAGGGGTCCAGTTAATTTCTTGGTAGTGCGCATATAACGATACTCATAACCAAGGAACTCTTCCATTACGAGACAACATTCCTCAAACACTGTCCGAGGAATAGAGAACATAGTGGCCTGGACAAGTTGATGTATCAGCAAAACTAGTGTATTCAACAAGGGAGACATTAGACATTAGACATAACCATAAGATGGTCAACTGCTTTTTTCACTGCATTTTGTAGCTCAGTTTCGTTTGTCTTATCCATATCAATGCTTAGAACTACATTTCTTCTCCGCATGAAATTGAACTGAGGAGTATTGTTCCCAGCAACTCGTAGCACGTCTCCAACTCTATACCGATAGAGTCCTGGGCATCATTCATAAACATATGATCAGTATTTACTTGGTGAAATAGTATATAGTCCAAGTTCTTGAATATAACAATGTTACCTGCATAATTGGTGACAACAAGCCCATATTCTCGTCCAAGCTCAACCTCGACAAGATCAACCAGTTCTGGATGATGTTGTTCTTTCTCCTGGTTGGAGTTGTCGTTTCAGAAAATGAGTCATTTGTCCAAATATTTTTACAACATGGTTCTAATGGACGAGTAAAAGTTAGTATGGGTGAAATGGACAAAAAAAAATAGCAACGATGAAACTGGATTCATCCTGGCTTAAACTTAAAAAATAGCGAGGATGAAACTGAATGCATCCTGATGTAAATTAAAAATAAGAAAAAATATTTAAAAACGGGTAGGATGAAACGGTTTACATCTTGGATATTTTTACATTTTTGTCCATTTAAATAATATTAAAATCTAGATATCCTTTTCACCTAGAAATTGTTGATTTTGGTCTTTTTAACTAATTTTGTGTTGTCGTTTTTATTATCATCTTCCCCGAGTATAGTCAAGAACTCAAAATATGCCATTGTAGGGATAAGGGTGTAAGAAAGTTCACGTGGCTTAGTTAGAGGGTTAAGGTTTATACCTAAGAACCATTCTGAACATGCTTACATATGGCTAACAATGGGAAGACCATTGCTATAAAAATCAATATTATCAGTATGAAGAGACATTGTCCCAGTAGTGATAGTGACGATGCACTTAGCATTAGGCCATAACCTAGACACTATGCCTTCCCATGATGGATCTCTCTTACACTCATTCTCGATGAAATCAGCAAGTTCGGGGTTTGGTTTGACTAGTATTTTCATGACCGCTTTTCTCACAGCTGGGTCAGTGATTTTAGTGTGGTCTTCTGCTATAGTTCCTTGTCGGATGTCATCACAGAGAAGGGTCCAATGCTGCTGTAAACACTTAACGGCTACGATAAAACCTGAAGCGAAAGCGAATCCAACGCGAAGAACTTGTTTGTTTTGATAGAGGCCACAAAGTAATTGAGAATACAGACTTTGATGAGTATCCTCACATAAAATGGTTTCTACTGGGCTGGTGTAGTTGTGGTATCTAAACACATTTCTGCAGCTTTTGGCTAAGCTTGTAGATACTAAAGATGATTTTAATCCTCCTGGTGTCTCAGTAAATGGAGCTACAAAAATAAGCTCGCTTTTCCTTTGTTTAAACCAGGAATATGCTGATTGAAGACCGGCATTAAGAGGGAGCAGAAGTGCCGTGTTTTCTCAGCTTGTTCTTCTGTTGATGGTATTAATTTATTCATTCCAGATGAAGTTCCCGTGCTACGAAAAAACTGAGAAATAGGCGATTTGCAGAGAGTAGATGAAATATTATTACCTTTAGCGATGAGTAGATCAATATCAGGTTTAAGATCTTCATAGGTTACCAAAGGCATGATTTTCTTAAATGGCTGATGATCTGTATGTCCGTTTAAACCATGTCTCTGTAAGTAGTCGACTTGAGCATTACAAGATAAGATTTCTGTGAGAACCTGATTTTGAACTTCCTCGGCATTTGTAATTGCAGGAATCCCTACAATCACACCCAAATAAGATTACACACAGATTTACCCAAACTTCAAGAACTATCACAAAGTTTTTATTGATTTCTTTTATGAATCTTACAAGATGGTAAGAATAAAAGTAAACAAGCCTCTAAACTGGTGCATAAGCACCGGCATATAACTTGTAGTAATGCAAATAAAATAACAATGTGGCTCATCATTTGTGTTTCATCTGTGTGAATATATGTTTTATAGGCTTTGGTTTTTCTTAGATTAAGAAAATTGGGGAACCAAGGAATTTTCCATGTGCCTGCATTGCATTCTTTACAACAGTAAACGCCCTGGGAGTAAGACATATCAGAGTAGTGACTATTGCTCATCGAATTTGTTAATTAGTTCATAAACAGACCTGAAACATGTCATTTGGGAGTAGAGTTCATACCATTTTGACCATTTGGGAGTAGAGTTCATACCATTTTGACCATTCTCTTCTGATTGGAATGAAGCAGTGCTCTGAAAGAGAAACACTGCATGGCAAATAATGGAACAATGACGACCTTTGAACGACCCTTAGTCTTCCGTATAATGTTTTTTGTATACTGCAATAGAATTTCAGCCGTTTGGTTCGCTTTTTTTCCCCCTGAAAATATAGACTCGAACGGCAAACAATGTACTGAAAATTTCCTGCTTACTACTTCGTTTAGAGGTTGAATTGAACAAAATTAGGTTGGCTAGATAAGAATAGAGTGTACTTAACATTGGGTTCAACCATAATACATCTTTCACAATGTACTTCCCTTCTTACACAATTTTCAATGTACTTTCCTTCTTACACAATTTTCTTAACCTCTTTCTTGTTCACTGTAACCCGTAATGCATCTATATCGGAGAGAAATGTTCTCCAGGATTTCACTTTATATCAAAATAATATCTTTTAGAATTACAAGAGTTAAGGTGGAGATTATTCCCCTTATTCTAAATACGGTAAGATAATAATATTTTTTCTATTACACCCCCTTAGTCTGAGCGGGAGAGGAGCAAACGCTAAGACTAGACCGAAAACGATCAAATAGCTGACGAGGAAGTCCCTTGGTGAAGATGTCACCATACTGGTTTTCAGAGGAGACGTGAAGAACATGAATGTCACCAATACGAACGCGTTCACGTACAAAGTGTATATCAATTTCCACATGCTTGGTGCGCTGATGTTGAATAGGGTCTCCAGACATATAAATCGCACTCACATTATCATAGTATACAATAGTAGCACGTCTTAGAGGAAGATGAAGCTCTAGAAGGAGGTTGTGAAGCCATGTAGTTTCAGCAAAAGCATTTGCTACCCCCCGGTATTCAGCTTCAACACTGGATCGATAAACTGTCGCCTGGCATTTGAATGACCATGAGATGAGGTTGTCACCAAGAAAGACGCAGTAACCAGAAGTCGATCGACGAGAATCAGGACATCCCGCCTAGTCAGCATCAGAGTATGCCGTTAATCCAGAAGTAGCAGAGACCGAGATAAATAAACCGTGATGAATTGTGCCCTGAAGATAGCGAATGATTCGCTTAAGGGACTGCATGTGAGGCTCTCGTGGGTCATGCATGAATAAACATACCTGTTGAACTTCATATGAAATATCTGGCCGGGTGAAGGTGAGGTACTGTAATGCTCCATCCAGGCTTCTTTATAGAGTGGGATCCTTAATCGCAGGACCATAAGTAGCACTGAGCTTGGAGTTAGTGTCGACCGGAGTAGCCACTGGGTTACATTGTGTCATGGAGGCACGAGCAATGATATCCTGAGCATATAATGACTGAGACAAATATAATCCTGAAGATGACCGAGTGACAGTAATACCCAGAAAATGATGTAGTGGTCCAAGGTCAGACATGTCAAATTCCCGTTTCATTAAATCAATGAAGCGGTGTAGGAGAGTATTGTTAGATGCAGTCAAAACAATATCATCTACATATAGCAGTAAGTATGCCGTATCTGAGCTAGATTGATAAACAAATAGTGATGGATCACACACACTACCACGAAAACCACAATTAGTAATAAACTTGGAAAACCTCTGAAACCACGCCCGATGAGCCTGCTTAAGACCATATAGGGATCTACGTAGTCGACATACGTAGTCAAGGTGAGCAGAATCAACAAATCCCGGAGGCTGATGCATATAAACTGTCTCGGTCAGATCACCATGGAGAAAAGCATTCTTAACATCTAGCTGATGAATTGTCCAAGAACGCGAAGTAGCAATAGTAAGAACAGTACGAATAGTAGCAGGTTTGACAACCGGACTAAACGTTTCAAAACAATCAACCCCAACCTGCTGAGATTTACCATTAGCAACAAGACGAGCCTTGTATCGCTGTAGAGAACCATCGGCATTATATTTGTGATGAAAAATCCACATGGAAAGAATAACATGAGCATCACGTGGTCGTGGTACAAGCTCCCATGTATTAGTTTTCAACATAGCATTGTACTCATCTTTCATGGCGGCATTCCAATTTATATCCCTAAGAGCATACAAGTGAGAGCGAGGAATTGGGGAGATATGTTGTAAAGTTTGGACATGGAGATTGAGATGGTGGATTGGTTTGTGAATACCATGGGAATCTCGAGTCACAGGTCGTGAAGGAACAGGTAGTGAGGGTGGAGAGGAAGTGGAGGGTGGGGAGTCTGTAGTGGGTGGAGGGGTAGTATTGGGTGGAGAGGCAAGTGGTGAGGTTGGATAGACAGAACATCTGTTGATAACAGGTGGTGAGGGTGGAGTATGTGCTGCAGATGTTGAAACAGTACAGTTATGGGAAGGCGTCAGTCTTGGGAAAGTGGGTGGAGTGAATACAGGTGTGGGGATGCATTGTCGTAGGACTTGGTTGGACTGACGAGGAGGGAAGGTTGAGTTAGGACTTGGTTGGACTGACGAGGAGGGAAGGTGGAGTTGGACAGATGCAGAGGGTGGGAGTTGGACAGACACATAGAGGGGGAGTTGGACTGACGTGGAGGTGTTGTTTGGACTGACGTGGAGGGAGGTTTTGTTTGACGCAGAGAAGAGAAGTTGGAGCAGCGTGGAAAACTGTTTTGGACTGACATGGAGGGAAGGTGGGACTGATGAGAGTGTTGGAGATTCTGAGTTTCAGTGTCATAATGGGAGGAAGACCGACGGTGAGGAGGAGTGTACAGGCCAGGGGAGATAGAATGGGGAGTGACAGTCGTTTGGGTGACAGTATGGGTAGCCTGAGAAGATGGGTATGAGAGATTATACAATGGATGAATGAGATGAAGGTGGGACTCTACATCAGGGGGAGTATTTGTAGGGGGAGTTGTAAAGGGGAGGACATTTTCATCGAAAGTTACATGACGAGAGATAATAATTTTGTTTGTGGAAAGATCAAGGCAGCGGTATCCACGGTGGTCGGGAGGAAAACCAAGAAAGACACACTTAGTGGAACGAGGGGCAAGTTTATGAGGAGTTGTGGATGAGAGATTTGGATAACAAAGGCAACCAAAAGTACGGAGATGTTCATACGTTGGTTTTCGTTGATAAAGAATAGACACTGGGGAGTGAAAATTAAGGACTTTGGTGGGTAGAAGATTGTGTAGATAGACAGCCATATGAAGAGAGTAGACCCAATATTTTGGGGGAACGGAAGCATGAGACATAAGGGTACGGGTGATATCATTGACACGGCGTATCATGCGTTCGGCCTTGCCATTTTGAGAGGAAGTTTGGGGACAAGAGAAACGGAAAACAAGACCATTGTCACGAGCAAAGGTATGGAAGGAAGAATTGTCAAATTCACGTCCCATGTCACATTGAAAACATTTTATTTTACGCTCAAATTGAGTTTGAACGAAAGAACGAAATTCCAAAAATTTGCTATAAACTTGGGACTTAAATTTCAAAGGGTAGACCCATAGATAGTTGGTAAAATCATCAAGAAATATAAGATAATATCGAAAACCGGTATCGATATGTAAAAGAATGGTCCATAAATCGCTATGTATGATATCAAAGGGTGCAAAAGTAATGGAATTAGATTCATAAAATGGCAATCGAACATGTTTACTAACTTGACATGAATGACAAAGTTGAGAAGAATTATTCTTATTACAATGAATAAAATTATATTTGCGTAAGACATCTAAAATTGTCTTGCCAGGGTGGCCAAGGCGGCTATGCCAAATATCTGGAGAAAAAGCAGCAAGGGAAATGGGAGAAGGCTGGGACGATTTTTTAGGTGGTACGGCAGAGTTGGTGATAGGGTAGAGCTCCCCGGAACTATTGCACCGAAGGATAATCCTCCTAGAACTCAGATCCTTCACAGAAAAACCAGATGGATCAAACTCAACAGATACACGATTATCAGTGGTGAACTTACGAACAGAAACTAAGTTTTTGATAATATCGGGAACAACAAGAGTATTTTTGAGTTGAAGGGTGTGAGAATGGAGGTTTATGAGCTTGGTACCACTAGCGGTAACTGGAATGATATTGCCATTGCCAACTAAGATAGACCGTCTGATACTAGAATCAATAGCGTTAATGTAAAGTACACAAATCAGTGGTGAGATGTGAGGTAGCACCGGTATCCATGTAGAAAGCATCATCGGATTGATGTAGATGCATAGAACTATATGCCTCAGCAATGTCTGTGAGCTTCAGTTGTTCCGTCGCCATTGATTTTAATGGTTTAGAGAAAATAGGATCGTAGAGGGGCTGATACCATCTTGGATTCAATGATAATGTCCTTGGAGAGAAATGTTCTCCAGGATTTCACTTTATATCAAAATAATATCTTTTAGAATTACAAGAGTTAAGGTGGAGATTATTCCCCTTATTATAAATACGGTAAGATAATAATATTTATTCTATTAGAAACTTTTACAACCGCCATATCTTGATTCTAATAATAAATAAGCATGTTTCCCAATGTACTTCTTAAGATTTTGTCCAATTCTTCATTCTAGTAAGAAGGCATATTTCAGGCTTGTAACACATTGGTGTACTATATTGACTGTTACCCTGATGTAATACTTTGTTGCGCTACATACACGATGTGAATAGTCGGAGGAAGTAGTCTATTTCCCACATTAAAAGCTTCGACACAACTTCTGATATTAACCATGCAAGGAGTTCATCCAGATTTAACAATCTCAAAGTCTCTTTATCTAATCTTATTCTAAGCAAAAGACCCTCTTTACGTTTTTTTTTTGTAGTGAGACCCTCTTTACGTTGATACACCCATTAATATTACTTCCCAGATCCTATCGTAAAACTTAATTATTTTGTTTTCTTCCTCTAACACATCTAATTCCAATAGAAAGTTCCTTACAAACTTCTAATCATGGGTCAGAAGATCCTTACCATTGGATGTCAAACACCAAGGACCCAAATTTATCAAGTTACTTCAATAGTTAAACCAAACCAAGAATACTCTTAACTAAAGCTTTCATGGCAGATCCTATAAAAACAAATTTGATATATAATCACTTTTAAAGATGCTAGTGAAAAGTTGACTGCCAAACATAAACTATATACGAAAGAAAATAGCTTCAATATATTCTACCAAACATTTTTAGATTTAGAAAGAAAGTAGCATTAGTGTATTTAATTTCCGGAGAGGTTGCAAACCCCGCTCCACAGAAGAATCACAAAATCAGAACCTCATTTTGATCATAGCAATTGAATTAAGATAACCCAAGGAAATAAGACCTGAAATAAAGGAGAGATTAAAACTAAAATTTTGACGCATGCATAACACACCGGAAAACAAGAACAAAAAACAAAGAAACCTAATCCATCATTTGCAGCTAAAAGAAAACATACCCAAATTGAAACATCAACCCAACTCGGTCCCATCCGGCACTTCAGAATGAACTACTTGCGGCTTATTGATGGATCTGATCAATTTCTGGTGGTGGTTGTTTCGTCAAGTCGTATTTTCTAGATATGGGAAGTTGGTTTTAATTAAAAAGTTTCCTTTTAGCTTGATGATAACATTTTGGTGGGCATTTGCTAATTTGGTCCAAATGAATTAATTTCTCAAATTTAAAAACAAACAACAATATAGATATAAGTGAACGAGACTATGTACATTTCTTTTCAAAATTTAAATTCCATATATATAATTGCAGGCCTACATAGTATGAACTGGATAGCTTCATATTTATATCAAAACTAGTCATAAAAACCCAAGGTGACCAAAACTCTATCTTAAACAAAATTAATACAAAAACTCAAATTTTTAAAAATTGATACAGAAACCACAAATTTCAAAATTGGTTGCATCAAATTTTATGATGAAACCAAAATATGGTTTCATATACTAATTCTAATTCTCATTCATGGATCTTTCCACAATCCAAAAACCAATCCATCAATTCTAACTATTTCTATTTTTTTCTAGATCCCACATGTAATGGCTAGAAATTGTGCAAATTTGCATTTTGGTGAGGCTCAGGCTTCTTGAAAAAATTCTTGATTCGACACCAAGAACTCCAAAAGAAATCCCATCAACTAGCCCCGTGAGATCCTCGTCATCATAGAATAAACACAACGTGTAAAATTGGATATGGTCTGTAGTGCTTCCATCTTATGGTATCAATGGTATAATGATAAGCATGTATGTGCTCCACTTTATACCCATATTTATATTAGTTAGGACTCGATATTTTGCTAATAACCCTGTTTTGAGCTATTTGTAGGAATTATAATCGAATCCGATTGCCAGTGAAATTTGTGGCTAAAGTGGAGTTAAATTGACATTTGCTGTCAATGCGACTAATGGCACCGGACAAATTAATCTGCAGCTCAATATTTATGTGAATTCCACTGAAGGCGTTAGCATAAGTGGGTCAAATACCACTTCAGAGGTCTTATGTGCATACGATTTGGAGTGGGTTTACAAAGTGGGACGTGGCTCAACTACCTCCATATTTCCGCGATTGTTCAAAGCATTAGGGAGAGGCACATTCTGTCTCTTGTTATATCAAAAAATGAAATCCCATTTCTTCTCAAATAGACGACAGCCTCGAGACATGGACGATGGACAAAGCTAGTATCTGATTGCAGGTGATGGTGCTTGGATGTTCAGGGGAATATGCCTGGACTGTGTGTGATCGGAGGTTAATTTTATGCGTCTTTGGTGCTGTTTGGAGATAAGAGAAGACGAGAGGGAACAATGGGTGCTGGTTTGTTTTGGTCTTGAGATCGAGATGATGGTTTTGCTGGTGACGAACGTCATGAAATAGAAGTTGTTGTTGTGTCCAGGTGGAGATGTTTTCTGCCGAGACTGAGATGATTAGAAAATGGAATGAAGAAGATGGATTCGAACTCCAACTGCCAGAAATGGAGTACTGCCGGAATTAAGATGCTGGTGTTCGTTTGGATGGCGTTTACTGTGAATGAAGGAAGGATAAAAATTGTGGAAGTGGTGCCGTGACCTGAGTTTGAGAAGGAATGGTGCTAGGTCAGGATTAACAATGAAGATACTGGGACGGAAAACGTTTGATGAAGGCTTGAGAATAAATGGGTGTTGTTGATTGTTATATTAAGAAGACGCATGAGAAAATGGAGAAGTTTTGTGTTAGCTGAACTCGTTCAGTTTCTGTATTGTTTGGCCGAGAAGAAGTGGAAGGTGATCAGTCTGGCAATTGAGAGAATTAAGGGAAGAGAGAATAATTGGAAGAGCAGATGGTGTTGGTCGTATACTGGTGTTATGGGTTTCGAGATGGATTATATGCTGGATTGATTTAAATCGAGTGGATATGGAGCTACCTACATTGCTAAATGATTGAGATCTCGGTGCTCGATTGGGATTTAAATAACAACAAATCTGCCCGCCACGTGTCCAAGGTAGATTGAACAAGGCGACGAAGTGAATCTTCAAGAAAGATATTATTCACTGATTCCTAAGAAAGTGTCAGTGAAGGGTCAAATCAAGTGTCAGAATTTACTTTAGTGAAGTTCACATCGCGAGGTACTAATTAGCCGGATAGCACTGACTTGTATGGGAGGATACTTCACGAAGAAGATTGGGAATACGAGGTGTGGATTGCTGTGCAAGAAAAGGGAGACACTACGGGAAAAATCATCATTGACAACACTTTATTAGCGTTGTAGTACCCTTACGACAACGCTTTTTTATGCATTGTGTAGGTGGGGTATTGTATAAAGTCCAAGCTTTTCTACAATACTTGACTAAGCGTTAAATGTTGTTGTCATTCATGGTTCAACAATATTTTCCCAAAGTTGTGATTCTCTTTCGATTTTTTTTCAAAATCCTAACACAACACTTATTTATATTGTAAGACTTGATTTCACAACCTTTAGTATGTGTAGTAAAATTCTATAACACAACTTCCCTAATTGTTGTGAATAGTACTATTACTACACTTGTTAGAATTGTTGAAAAATCTTACACAACACTTATTTATATTGTGATACATTCCTTCACAACATTTGTCTAGTGTAGTCATAATCTCTAACACAACATCCTTAAGGGTTGTAATATTTGAAGTTACAACATATGTTTTCAGTAGATGAATGTGTAACTACAATGTTTGTTAGAAGTTGTGCATAAAAATTTTTGGAAAACAATTTATAAACTTTGAAACCAATTACGAAGGTAATTCACATTCTCATTAAACCTGCTAATGTAACACATTTACATTCATTCTAACAAGAAAGTAATGTCAGTTCACAAAGAAAGCTTCCCAATTCTTTACCCACTAATGAATACATGCCTACAATCCCACACTCCAATTATTCCTATAACATTTTATCCTAGAACTAGATAAAGAGCAAAGTTTTCATTTCTTTTTTTTTTTTTTCTCTTTTCCCTAAGAAGAGCAAGAGGCTATCAAGCTGTCACCAATATCCAATGACATATTTGATGCGACCCCCATTATTCTTTAGATTGTTTGACCATCTCGGAACAACATCCGCTCTTTCCAATAATCCCTACACCTGTAATCTTTGAAGTGTTTTAGTAAAGATTAAAGCTTCTCAAACAAAGGATGGACCAGTATTCCTAGTTTCATGTTCTTACCTGTTTTTTCAAGAGAAGATCTAGCTCAATCATGTGAATTGGATTGGCATATACTCAACTTTGAAAGAAAGAATATATAATCGACTAGCTGATAATATTTTTATTTTTTATTTTTTTATTTTGAAAAACTCCAAATTTATAACAACCGTTCACACCCAGGATAGCAAGTTCAACGATAGATGACAAAATTCAAGCTTTCTAAGCAAGCAACAAAATCGAAAAACCATGACTAGAGAGCGAGAGCAAGATATACGGGAGAGGTAGATCCTAAGCTATGAGAGGGTTACCATAAAACACACATAAATTGAAGATACATCATAAAAAATAATATATTTATTAGTACCTCTCTACAAACAGGCGGTTTCATTTTGGTTCAACAGCCTTAAGACCTTGAAATATCATCACGGAAAATTGTCGGAACAAGCACATGATTCTCAAAAAATATGGCGCATTTCAAAGCGTAAGGATTAACAATACTCTCCTAAAACAAAAACTGAAAAATTGGCATAAGCATATCGATGTCGATTAGTTAACCGTCCCCATAATGAATGAAAAGGAAAGAGTTACCAAGCAAACAACATAATTCGGGCTATACTCGAGCTTCATAGAATCCAAAACCATCAATGTCATTGAAGGATGATATGACTCAATATCACAAGAGAATTGATCGACAAACTCATTAAACTCCATTAGATCCATTGAAATTTATATAAAAGTCTCCAACTCTATTAGCCAAGGAGAGTTAAGGAGCTCAATGTGCTCATCCCTCAACTTGGACCTGAAGTTTTTCCATTTACGGAGGAGTGTACCTGTAAAATCCATTAGAACCTCAATAAACCAGGATGCACAGGAGCATTTTAAATATCTTCACATAAGAAAAAAGATGGTTTACCTTGTCATATTTCTTAAGACTTTCCATATTGCAATTTCATTCATAGTAACATATTCAAACAACATTCGACCTTGTCGAATCATTATTTGTTGATCATTGGTGAAACAATGACGAATACGCAACACAATAAACTTGCCAATGTTAAACACACACATTCAAAAAATGGCGGTGATTTACTTGGATGATGTTAAACCAAACCTTACTGCTTTGCAATTTGGAGGTCCCTCCCTTGCTGTCCTTGAGAAAGTGGAACTCTACTTTTACGCAGCTTTCGAGAAAGTAGATAAACCGACTACAAAGATCTAACATATAAACCACAACGGTGAATAAATAGAATCGACATGAACTCACTAAAAAGGAAATGGGCAAATAGAGAGATTTTTTAACCTTTCCGGATGTTGGCTGCGAGGGATTTAAGTCAAGCGAGAAAACAAAGACAACATATTAGAACATATTTGATAAGAGAAAAAATTGAGTAGCATAACCGAGAAGAGTTCGGATTAAGGGGTTCGGTGATATTACCTTCTTCTGTTCTCTCCTTCATCTTCATCATCGTCTTCCTCGTCGTCATCTCCATCCTCATCTTTCCCGCCATCATCTTCCTCGTCATCATCCATATCCATATCAAATTCTTCACTCGGGACAACTTCTTTAGTGAACCACGACACAACATGTGGGATGATCTTATCACGGATAGCGGAGCTTAAAAAATGAACAAGAAGCATCATCAGGACTTGTCCACATATTAACAAGCTACTACCAATTGGAAACCCTTTTACTTTATTTAATTAATTAACAACAATGAAGTACTAAAAAAAAGCAACTCCACAAATATTTGTACATGCGAAGGGACTCGCTCGTATATACAAAAAAAAAAGACTAGGTGTATAAGAAATGTTTAGTCATGTGCAAAGCAATTGACACATAACCAAGTTCACATAGTACAATACACATAGTGATTGAAATGTATATTTTCACACGTATGTTAAGTAGAAGTTCTACACATGAATTTTGTTTCAAAATTAGTAACAATGACACACACAAACGAAGAAAAAAAAATCTAAACTTACTTACAATTCCACAGGGGATGAGAAGATAAACCAACATTAGTATCAACGTCAGGTTTTTTCTTAGCAGAAGCTAGTGCATTACTCCCGGCTTCATATCTTCCTTAGGACCATACTTCTCCTCACAAATGGCCCCAAATCAGATCAAATCATCACAAACACCACAAAACTAGTCAAAAATCGGCCGATTCGAGGTTAAAAACAAACCATTTCGAGAAATGCACCAGTGTGTGCTTGAAACAAAGGAGACAACATAGTTTAAGAGCTGCTACCCGGCACAATTCTTGAGAAATATGAAATCTACAAAAATATTAGGATGTTTTCTAAACCTGCATACTGTTTATAATACATTGTTAGGAAATCTCCGATTCCAAGACCGAATCACCCAAACCAATAACAATTTCTTCTTAACTTCAAAACCCTTGAAACACCTCCACCAAATCATTTTAGGAAATACATTTTTCTGAGTTTTCAATTGAAAACTTAGAAGAAAATTGAGAAAAATATTGCAAAGTTAAGTAAGATTTTTACATGTGGAAGTGGTAATGTGGAGTTCAATGCGAAATTCCTAGCTAAGTACCACCACCACGACCTCCCTCCTCTGCCTCTACCACCACCACCATACACCACCACCACGGCCTCTAATTCAATTCAACATAAACATCACCTTCTTTAATTTATTTCTTAACAACTTCACAACATCAATAAAAATTTCAAATCAAACATACCCATCTCTAATCCTTCCCCTAAAACCTTAGTTTCAATTTCAGTCACTTGATTCAATTACATGCAAGAACCCTAATATCTATTTGGGTAAAGAAAAGAAACCTAGCTTTTTTACTCTTCGTTAAAACTCACAAATTAATCACTAAATCTTCCTCATCATAAACCAATTCATCTTCTTCATCTGCTTGCTTAGATTTGAGACACCCTAATTTCAAAATCGGCTTCCTATGGAAATGAAATTAAACCTATTACATCCATCTACAATTCAATTAAAAAACAAACCCATTACTAAAGATCAAACAACACGTCAATTTCACACAAAAAGAGCTTAGTTAAAAGAAACCTAAATTAAATCTTAGATTTACCTTTTTATTCGATTCATCATGAGAAATGCTTCAACTCATCAATTGATCAACAACCCTCTTAACCTTCATTTGCTCTGACTCGAAATCATCCTCTTTCTACACCAACTCAAAGAAAACCAACTTGAAAACCTAAGTCCATGACTTCTCGATTCATTTTCATCCTAAACTCAAACGACAACATCACTTCCACCATCACTTTGATTCATGATCAGATTTTTCTTATCTCGATCTCAGAACTATATTTCATCTCCCTAAATCGAGAAACGAAAACGGAGGATAAGCGAGAAAGAAAAAAATAAAGAAAAAGAAAAAAAAAGAGAGCGAAAGAAGAAAGAAGAAAACACTTGGAAAAAAAAAAAAAATGAATCGAATGAAAATGATCGATGGACCACGTTTCTTTTAATTCAATCATACGTATCAAGAAAAGATCTTACGGTGATATCTTATTTGGGATGCTCATCGGATTGAAGCATTTGTGCTTCTCTTTGTGCTAATACGAACCCATGTATTTTGTTTATTATCAACCTTGACATGAAAAAAAAATCCAAAAAAATATTAATAAATTTAGGACATTGCTATCGACATTCTGATATAAAAAAAATCCAAAAAATGTATAAGAATGAAGCTGAAAAATAAAAAGTGAATTCGATAATCGGTGTGTTTCTTTGTGCTTCGAGTTTGAATTTCGACTATTCACATCAGTCACGAAGTAAGTTCGAAGCTCCAAGAGGGTTTCAGAGTTCAAACTTAGCATGATACATCATCGAAATTGATAAATATGAATCCCAATGTCAATTAAACTTCAAATGCGGTATAATGGCATATAAACTATGAAGTATGAAGCTCAAGGAGAGTTACGATGAATACGAAGAAATATATCGAAATTGAACATCACGGGTTCAAATATTACTAGAGTTGGACACGAGTGTCTCGTTCGGATGAATGAAAACGAAATATATCGAATTGAACATCCTTGGTTCAAATATTACTAGAGTTGGACACGAGTTTCTCGTTCGGATGAATCGAGGACAAAATATATCATAATTGAACATCACAAGTTCAAATATTACTAAAGTTAGACCTGAGTTTCTAATTCGGATGAAGGGACGAAATATATCATAATTGAACATCCACAAGTTCTAATATTACTAGAGTTGGACACGAGTTTGTCGTTCGGATGAACTCGGGACGAAAGTATATCGAGGTTGAACATCACAAGTTCAAATATTACTTGAATTAGACACGAGTTTCGTTCGGATGAATCAGACGAAATATATCGAAATTGAACATCACAAGTTGAAATATTACTAGAGTTGGACGAGAGAATACTCTAAGTCAGAAATTTGGTAAGAGCAGCCGAATCCATCCATTTACTGGTAAGATTCCTTTGGAATATTCCCTAGAAACCTTAAACAAACCCTATTACGGAATATTGTATACGTACCTTAGCTCCCGAGAACGGAACTTTGACCGTGAGAGGAATACTCTAAGTCGAAAACTTGGTAAAATGATTTAATCCATCCATTTATAGGTAAGATTCCTTCGAATATTCTCTGAAACTCCAACAAACCCTATTTATGCATATTGTATGCATACCGATTCGAGATCGAAACTTGGCCTCGAGTTGACTATTCTAAGTCGAAAAACTTGGTAAGAACGACGAATCCATCCATTTACAAGTAAGATTCCTTGAATATTCTCTGAAACAAGGAAACCTATTTACTGCATATTTTATGCAAACCAGACTCCAGATCGAAACTTGGCCTCGAGTTGACTATTCTAAGTGAAACTTGGTAAAACTACGAATCCATCCATTAACATCTAAGATTCCTTGAATACTCTACGAAACCTTAAACAAACCCTATTTATGCACAATGTATGCATACTAGTCTCGAGATCGAAACACGGCCGAGTTGACTACTCTAAGTCGAAACTTGGTAAAACGACAAATCCATCCATTTACGGTAAGATTCCTTGGAATATTCTACGAAACCTTAAGGAAACCCTATTTACGCATATTGTATGCAAACCAGGCTCCTAGATCGAAACTTGGCCTCGAGTTGACTATTCTAAGTCGAAACTTGGTAAGAACGGCCGAATCCATCCATTCTACTAAGATTCCTTGAATACTCTGAAACCTTAAACAAACCCTATTTATGCACAATGTATGCATACTAGTCTCGAGATCGAAACACGGCAGCGAGTTGACTACTCCTAAGTCGAAAACTTGGTAAGAACGATGAATCTATCCCTTTACTTAGTAAGATTCCTTCGAATACTCGAAACCTTAAACAAACCCTATTTATGCACAATGTATGCATACTAGTCTCGAGATCGAAACACGGCCGCTAGTTGACTACTCTAAGTCGAAACTTGGTAAAGCGAATAATCCATCCATTTACGACTAAGATTCCTTGGAATACTCTCTGAAACCATAAACAAACCCTATTTATGCACAATGTATGCATACTAGTCTCCGAGATCGAAACACGGACGCGAGTTGACTACTCTAAGTCGAAAACTTGGTAAGAACGACGAATCCATCCCTTTTTTGGGTAAGATTCCTTAGGAATACTCTGAAACCTTAAACAAACCCTATTTATGCACAATGTATGCATACTAGTCTCCGAGATCGAAACACTGGTAGCGAGTTGACTATTCTAAGTCGAAACTTGGTAAGAACGGCGAATCCATCCATTTTATAAAGACTAAGATTCCTTGAATACTCTACGAAACCTTAAACAAACCTATTTATGCACAATATATGCATACTAGTCTCAAGATCGAAACACGACGCGAGTTGACTACTCTAATCAAACTTGGTAAAACGACGAATCCATCCTTTTACAGTAAGATTCCTTGAATACTCTACGAAACCTTAAACAAACCCTATTTATGCACAATGTATGCATACTAGTCTCAAGATCGAAACACAACCGCGAGTTGACTATTCTAAGTCGAAACTTGGTAAAACGACTGAATCCATCCATTTACGTAAGATTCCTTGAATACTCTCGAAACCTTAAACAAACCTATTTATGCACAATATATGCATACTAGTCTTGAGATCGAAACCTGGCGCGAGTTGACTACTCTAAGTCGAAACTTGGTAAGATCCATTTAATCCATCCCTTTACGAGGTAAGATTCCTTGAATACTCTACGAAACCTTAAACAAACCCTATTTATGCACAATGTATGCATACTAGTCTCCAAGATAGAAACCTGGCCGCGAGTTGACTATTCTAAGTCAGAAACTTGGTAAGAACGACGAATCCATCCATTTACAGCTAAGATTCCTTCGGAATACTCTCTGAAACCTTAAACAAACCCTATTTATGCACAATATATGCATACTAGTCTCGAGATCGAAACACGGCCCGAGTTGACTACTCTAAGTCGAAACTTGGTAAGAACGACGAATCCTTCCCTTTTGACGAGGTAAGATTCCTTGAATACTCTACGAAACCTAAACAAACCCCTATTTATGCACAATGTATGCATACTAGTCTCGAGATCGAAACTTGGCCTCGAGTTGACTACTCTAAGTCATAAAATTGGTAAGAACAGCGAATACATCCATTTACGGGTAAGATTCCTTGGAATACTCTCGAAACCTTAAACAAACCCTATTTATGCACAATGTATGCATACTAGTCTCGAGATCGAAACACAGCCGCGAGTTGACTACTCTAAGTCGAAACTTGGTAAGAACGATCGAATCCATCCATTCTGAGTAAAGATTCCTTAAGGATATTCCCAGAAACTTTAAACAAACCCTATTTTGGCATCTTGTATGCATAACTGACTCGAGATTGAAACATGTCCCTGAGTGGACCATTATAAAGTTTTAAATTTGGTAAGAATGTTGAAGTAAAGAAAATATTATAGGCGTAGAAAATGACCATATTACTACCCTTTGTGAAAATAAATGCAATAAATATTATTGAAACTTTAATAATGACCGGACTACCCTTAAAATTAAGTAATGTAAATATTCAATACTTTGAAAATGACCATATTACCCTTGATGGAAATAAGTGCAATAAATATTATGGAGACCGTGAAAATGACCAGACTACCCTTATTGGAAATAGGTAAAATAAATATTACAGAATGTGAAAATGACGATATTACCCTTAATGGAAATAAGTGCAATAAATATTATGGAGACTGTGAAATTGATCAGACAACCCTTATCGGAAATAAGTAAAAAAAATATTACAGACTATGAAAATGACCATACTACCCTTAGTGAAAATAAGTTGATAAATATTATGGAGACGTGAAAAATGACCGAGACTACCCTTATAGGAAATAGGTAAAATAAATATTACGAGAATGTGAAAATGACGATATTACCCTTAATGGAAATAAGTGCAATAAATATTACGGAGACTGTGAAATTGACCAGACTATCTTTATCGGAAATAAGTAAAGAAAATATTATACTATGAAAATGACCATATTACCCTTAGTGAAATAAGTGCATTAAATATTATGGGCTAATGAAAATGACGAGACTACCCTTATTCGAAATGGGTGAAGTAAATATTACAAAATGTGAAAATGACCATATTACCCTTAATGGAAATAAGTGCAATAAATATTATGGAGTATGTGAGAAATCACCAGATTACCCTTATCGGAAATAGGTAAAGTAAATATTACATAATGTGAAAATGAAAATATTACCCTTAATGGAAATAAGTGCAATAAATATTATGGAGACTGTGAAAATGACCAGACTACCCTTATCGGAAATAAGTAAATAAAATATTATAAAAACATTAAAATGACCATATTACCCTTTGTGAAAATAAATGCAATAAATATTAAACTTTAATAATGACCAGACTACCCTTATCGAAATTAAGTAATGTAAATATTACATACTTTGAAAATGACCATATTACCCTTGATGGAAATAAGTGCAATAAATATTATGGAGGCCGTGAAAATGACCCGACTACCCTTATTAGAAATAGGTAAAGTAAATATTACAAAATGTGAAAATGACGATATTACCCTTAATGGAAATAAGTGCAATAATATTATGGAGATATTGAAAATGACCGGACTACCCTTATCGGAAATAAGTAAATAAAATATTACGACTATGAAAATGACCATATTACCCTTAGTGAAAATAAGTGCAATAAATATTATCGAAACTTTAATAATGACCAGACTGCCCTAATCGAAAATAAGTAAAATAAATATTACACTTTGAAAATGACCATATTACCCTTGATGTAAATAAGTGCAATAAATATTATGGAGACTGTGAAAATGACACGACTACCCTTATTGGAAATAGGTAAAGTAAATATTATAAAATGTGAAAATGACCATATTACCCTTAATGGAAATAAGTGCAATAAATATTATAGAGGCTGTGAAAAATGACAAGACTACCCTTATCGGAAATAGGTAAAGTAAATATTTCAGAATGTGAAAATGACCATATTACCCTTGATGGAAATATGTGCAATAAACTTTATGGAGACTTTGAAAATGACCAGACTACCCTTATCGGAAATAAGTAATTTTCGAGAGAAGGCTTCGCGTTGTTCTTTGCTTTCAGTCACACGAGCATTACATTTTTGTTTTACAACACTTATGAAGCGTTGTCATAAAGTTAGTGTATTAAAGAACCACAAACTTGACGGAACCTGTGATAGTGTAGGATGGTTAGTGGTGTAGATTTCCATGCCGAGGCTCAAGATCGAATCCCACCAACCTCATTTTTTCCAACATTATATATTTTTACTTCTACAACACTTATAAGTGTTGTTATAGGTTTCTATTTAAAAAAATGAAAAAACCAAAACTTGTGAACTGAAAGGATGGTTGATGAGCATACACTTCCATACGGTAGGTTCATGTTGAATCTCCCCTCTAACATATTTTCCGTTATCATATTTTTGTGCTCTTTCAACAACACTTGTGAGAGTTGTGATAGGATAAGTCACTACACTTATAAAACAGAGTTGTTATAGCTCAATGTTGTCACAACACTTTTTCTTAAGGAGTTGTCGTTTGTTTTCTTAGCACAACCCCTTGTTTCCTAAGGGTTGGAAGTGATGATATACCACAACTCTTCCTTTGAATTCAATTGTAAAACATAAGACTTTCTACAATACTTAGCTAAGCGTTGTAAATCGCCAGTTGTAGATGTATATTTTTCCTGTAGTGAGAGCATACGAAGTCAACGGCGCGAAGTATGGCTTGCTGAGCAAGAAATAATAGGATCCCCGAGGTAAAATGAGCGAGATGTGGATTGTTGTGCAAGAAATGGGACAGTTGTCCCCGACAACAGTTGAACTTTAAGGCATAGAAGAAGCGAAAAGTTGATCTGAGCGAAGTAAAAAGTGTATATCCGAGATAAATCGAGTTGTAATCCATTATGTAACTTTCTCCAACAAAAGGAGGACTTAGCCCTCTGTGAAGGGGGTTGGAATTTTTAGGAAAGATAAGAGAGCTCTTGTGAAAGGAGAGTTAAGATCTTGAGTGTTCTTGTGCGGCTTGTAACTTAAAATTCAAATAAATCAGTTGAAATATAAGATTTGTGTTTCATTTTGTTTGTGTTCATCTTTGAGTTCATTAAATTAGTAAGTGGGTGTAACTGTGGATTTTCTGCAGTTGTATTTTGGCGCCGAGAAACAGGGATCTCATGTTGAGATTTCAATCTTACTTGAGATAATTTGAGAGATTTGTGATCGTATGAGAGCCCTTCTTCAAAATCGTTAAGTGCGTTGTTACTTCATAAGAGCCGAAGATTAGTGACTAAGAAATCGTGGAAGTATCGAAAGAGGAAAGGTAGATCTGAGATCTATTATCTTGAAGGTGAACAAGTTAGATCTGGTCAAAAGGCCGGTGAACCGAAAAAAGAAAGATTAACAGGTTGTCCATGGCAAGAGTACCGGAACGAGCACAGTACGTCATCGCATCGATAAGGAGCTTGCGTCTGGAAGGAAGAGAAGGAAGAAGAATGGAGAGAGGAGAAATGTCAAACGGATGAGGAAGACAAGGTGCAGTCTAACAGGGGGAAGATGATCGTTATCGAGAAGGATCGATCCATACCGCTAACACCGAAACGGAGGAGGAGGAAGAACCTGTGCAAGGAAATGAAGAGGAGAATATAAATGAAGAAAATATGACGTTGGAACAAATAAGAAAGGTGCTACGATTAGAAAGAGAAAGAGAGAGAGATCTAATGGAGCAAAGAGCCATACTCATGAGGCATAATGCGGTCTTGATGCAGCAAAACAACCAACTCAACGAGGAAAGTATTGTTCATGATTTACGAGGCGAAGCCGGTGCAGGAGAAAACGTAACTCAGGGGGAGGAGGAACAAGGAGAAGAAAGAGGAGAACGAATGAGGATGATTCGAAGAGAAAGCAGCGAGGAAAGGTTGCTGAGGAGAGATTTGGAAGAGACTAGGTGGGAAGATCAAAGAAGGCGATTTGAAGAGGAAAGAACTTGAGAAGCAAAAAGGCTTCGTAAAGAAGAAAGATTAAGAGAAGAAGAAAGAATATGAAGAGAAGAAATATCTCATGAGGAGAAAAGACGCCGTGAACAAGAATGGCAAGAGGAGGCGAGGAGGTACGCGCAAGAGGAAGAAGAGAGGCATCGAGAATAAAGAAGGAGACATGAGGAAGAGGGAATGGAATATGATGATGAGCGAGATAGAAGAAGAAGAAGGCGCAGGGAAGATGAGGGAAAAGACGAGGTCAATCAAACAGTCATGAACGAGATACAGGAGATGAAAGTATTACTCAACAATTCGCGAATGGGAGGAAGAGTGCAACTGGCAGAAGCAATTGTGGAGGCTGAAAAATCGCCATTCTCGCGCGAAATATTGGAGAGAAGAATCCAAGGAATATGTTCATTGCCCACCTTCGGAAGCATCTTCGATGGAACAGGGAACGCAGTGCATCATCTAATACAGTACATCCTCTCACTGATGCAATATGCGAAGTACGAGACGGTGTTGTGCCAGTATTTCCCAGCCAGTTTAACCGGGAAAGCTTCAAAGTGGTTTGAAGGGTTAAAATAAGGTTCAATTTCGTCATTCAAATATTTGCAGAGGATATTCTTGAAAACTTACATAATAAACAACATGCTAAGACCCGGAATAGAAACCTTATTCAACTTGAGAATGAAACCAGGCGAAAACCTGCGGAGTCTCATAACGAGATGGAGGTCGGTGTGCAGTGAACTCGCAGGAAGAGTAGATGAGAGAAATTTCATTCTGGCCTTCGTCAACGCGTTAATACCAACTTATCTCTTGCATACGCAACTATTCGTAATACAATAACGATGAGTGAACTCCGGGAGTATCAAGAGGAATACGTAGCGCTACAGGGGAAACAAAGGGAGGCTATCGAGGAAGCTCCGATACAATCCAAGGAGGGAAATTCGCGTCTCTTGCCGAGAGGAGCAAGTGTAATAGAAGACGACATGAAATATGTAGAAGGAGAGCCGTTAGCAACGATTACCGTGAAATTGGTCGCAGTGTCCAGCGGAGATCAATAATGAATAGATCAGCATCCAAGGTATATTGATCCCAGACCTGAGAACTATGATTCACGAGGTGATAATCCAAGGAATCCGCGAAGATATAACCCAGGATAACGATATAGAGATAGAAGGCCACAGTTCGAAGATGTAGCGTTACCTGAACTTAACACCACAGTCGAGAAGATATAGGAAGCGATTGTTTTAACCGAAGAAATTCCTCCCCCGAAATTTTTTGGTATGGAACCATTTCCAAGTGCAAGAAGTTGCGACTTTTGCAAATATCAGCGTTTTCATGGACACCTCACGGAAGACTGCAGGAATGTACGACAGATAATACTTCGTCTAATTGAGAAGGGGAAGCTCAAGCATTTTCTGGAGAATCCGGGGCCATTGCCGCCACTACCACCTCGGAAAGATGATCAAAATCAAGCAAATATATTCATAATCGAAATTGACAGGGGAAGCTCAAGCAGTTTCATTCCGCGAAGAACATACGAAACTTTCACGATAATGTATTACAAAGGGTTCATAAACGGGATTTTGAAGGAAATGAGATATTCAATATCGCGAAGAAGGATCCATTGGAGGAATGGAAAAAAAGAGCCATTTATTTTTCAGCAACAGATGCCCCAGATGGAGGAGCTTCGCACACAAACCCATTGGTAATCACCTTGAACTTCGGAGAATACACAAAGTGGGAAGAAAGTTCCATGAAGAAAAAGAAAGTATGGGCAATAGACAGAATCTTAGTGGACACGGGGAGCTTGGTGGATATTCTATTTTATCACACATTCAAAACAATGGGCTACCGAGACTCAGACTTAGTGCCGTCAACTTACAATATCTATGGGTTTAACGGAGTGGCGTCAAAGACAAGAGGAGAACTGGTCGTGAAAATCTTCACAGGGGAACTAGAGACCGATGTAACTGTGTGTGTGGTGGATATAGAATCCCCTTACAATTCTATGATTGGGAGACCCTGGATACATGGGATCAAGGGAGTAGCATCAACTTACCACCAAGCTATCCGACTCCCGATGCCGAGCGGAATTGGCGAAATAAAGGGAGATCATAAAGATGTCAGGGAATGTAAAGAAGAAGACGTGCATAACTACGACGAGAAGTGAAGATGCAAGAAATAACAAAAGAAGAAGGTGTTGGAAGCGAAGAAGGAAGAAGAATTAATGATATATATAGTCAAAGAAAAAGAAGGGTGGGTTATTCCCAGTGAAATTCCAGAATACAAAGAAAAGCCTTTGTAGCAATTAAAGGAACCATCTCCACTCGGAGAACCGGTCATGAATTTCACCGTAGTAGAACCCACACAGGAGATAAACTTGGGTAACAAAGATGAGATGAAGATGGTGAGGATCGGGACGAAGATGGAGACGGACGAAGAGGCAAGGTTGATAAGTATGCTGAAATAATACCTCGATGTCTTTGCGTGGGGCATGAACGAGATGCCAGGGATAGACCCGGAAGTCGCTTTCCATAAATTAGACCTTAACCTAGCAATTAATCCAATAAGGCAACGAATACGGAAGACAGCAACTACTTACCACGAGAAAATATAGTAATAATTACATAAGATGTTGGACTCAGGAATAATAAGACCCGCGAAGTATCCGACATGGATTGCCAATATGGTAATAGTACCGAAGAAGACCACAGGAATAAGAATATGCATAGATTTTAGCGACTTGAATACAGCATCCCCGAAAGATAGTTTCCCGCTACCCAATATACCTCAAATAGTGGAGTCAGCATCTGGATACAAACTTCTAACATTGATGGATGGTTATTTCGGATACAATCAGATACCACTCGCGGAGGAGGACCAAGAGCACACGGCTTTCTTCGTCCCTAGAAGATTATACTGCTATACGATAATGTCATTTGGTTTGAAGAATGCAGGGGCAACTTACCAACGGATGGTCGAGAAGATCTTCGCTAAGTGGGTGCACACTAAATTGGAAGTATACGTTGACGATATGTTGGTGAAGACAAAAGAGTCAGGAGATCACGCTGAGGACCTGAGAGAAATCTTCGAACAGATTAGGGTATATAAGATGAAAATATATCCTGCGAAGTGTATATTCGGCGTAGAGTCAGCGAAGTTCCTAGGGCACATTGTTTCCGAAAGAGGAATCGAAGTAGATCCATCCAAGGTTCAATCCATATTGGACATGCCATCGTCGGCGACGGTAAAAGATGTACAAAAATTAAACGGTAAATTAGCATCTTTGGGCAGGTTCATTTCTAGATCCTCAGATAAGTGCAAGAATTTCTTCAATGTCTTGAAAAAGGGAGCTAAATTTTCATGGACGCAAGAATGTGAGCAAGCATTACAAAATATAAAAGAATATCTTATCAACCTCTCGATCCTCCAAAAGCCCGAACCAAATGAAGAATTGCTGATCTGTCTCGCGACTACACCAAACGTAATAAGTTCAGTGTTACTTCAATCAGATGAAGGTGTCGAAAAACCTATCTTTTACGTCAGCAAAACCCTCAATCCTGCTGAAAATAATTACCCTAAGATAAAAAAAAAACTAATTCTAGCGTTGGTATACTCATCAAAAAAATTGCGAAGTTATTTTCAAACTCACAAAATTAAGGTTCTAACCAGAATTCCAATAGAGTCAACCTTAAATAATACAAAACGAGTTGGGTGAGTTGAAAGATGGAATACTCGAATTGATCAATTCGGGTTAAAATACGAGGTCCAAACTTCCACGAAATCACACATAGTTGCAGAATTTCTGGCTGAATTTCCCATGGAAGAATATGAAGGAGTGGAGGAGATGTTGGATGTAGATGAGGAACGTCCAGATCCTACAGACTTGCTAAAAGACAATCATCCAAGGAGGTGGGAGATATTTGTGGACGGAGCATCAAACAGCACCGGAGGAGGAATGGGAATTTTATTTACATCGCCAGCAGAAGCGAGAACAGTATTCTGCTTCCGGATGGAATATAAAGCTACTAATAACGAGACAGAGTATGAGGCGGTCATACAAGCCCTAAGGATGGCCATTGAGATGAAACTAGACGAGATAAGAATAACTAGTTACTCTCAGTTAGTAGTCAGGAAGATACAGGGAAGGTATCAAGAGAGTGATGCCGTGATGAATCGATATTTATAGCACATGAAAGAATATTCAAATAAGATACCAAATATAATATGGAGGCAAGTAAGCATACATAATAATAGATATGCGGACGCATTATCCTTCATTGCATAGATGATTGATCATACCTCGAAGAAATACATCCGAATTGAAAAATTAATGCGTCCATCGGTGACTAACGAGTTGGAAGGTGAAGAGGTCCTAATGATAGAAGAGGACAGTTTATCTGACGAACTGAGGGAAGATGATTGGAGAGCCCCGATTCACAAGTATTTGGAGAGAGGAGATTTACCTAGAGACAGATTTAAAGCCCACAAGATCAAGGGGAAATCCACGAACTATGAGTTGCGAGAAGGAATCCTATATCGGAGGTCATTCCTAATCCCGTTGTTGCGGTGTTTATCACAAGAAGAAGGGATACAAATCATGAAAGCAATACATTACGGTGATGCTGGGAATCATAGCGGAACAAGTTCATTAGCTTATAAGACTAAGACGTAAGGGTACTTCTGGTCGAACATGCATAAAGATGCAAAAGATATTGCGATGAGGTGTGAATCTTGTCAAAGATTCGGAAACCGGATACATGCGCCGTCAACAAACCTGAATTCTGTGTTGAGTACATGGCCATTTGCCATATGGGGAATAGATATCATGGGACCGTTTGTTGCAGGAAGCCAACAGCAAAAGTACCTGATAGTGGCAACGGATTATTTCACGAAGTGGGTTGAAGCCAAGCCTGTGAAAAAATACGCAAGATGGCGACATATACGATTTCATACTAGAGCACATCATATGTATATTTGGTATCCCTCTGCAGACCGTCTCCGATAATGGGATGCAATTCGAAGGAGAAAATGTGAAAATATTGTTCAGCACTTTCAAGATACAATCTGCAAAATCGACCCCGCTGTATCCACAGAGCAACGAACAAGCAGAGGAGATGAACAAAACGATAGCATCCACTTTAAAAAATAAGTTAGATGGGCATCTCCATAACTGGTGGGAAGAGGTTCCGAAGGTACTATGGTCATATAGAACCATCAGGCGAGAAGCAACCGGGATGTCTCCTTTCTGTTTGGCGTATGGAGTATAGGCGGTCCTACCTACCGAGATCATGTTTCCAACCACTAAGAGAGAGGCCTGGAAAAAGGGTCGGAACTCGAACATGATTCTGACGAAATTAGATGACTTGGAGGAAAACAGGGAAACTACTCTACAACACATGACAAATTATCACCGAAGGACATCTCGTGCATACAACAAGAAGGTGAAGGAAATGGGATTCTTTCCAGGGGAGTTGGTCTTACGAGAAATACCGTCATATCAAAAAGGACCTGGAGGGAAACTGGAGCCTACGTGGGAAGGACCCTTTATTGTGAAGAGAAGAGTGGGGAAAGGAGCTTATGAGCTCGCATACTGTGAGGGGAAAGATGCAGATAGCAATGGAGACATCATACATGGCGAAGCAGAAAGGCAAGGCCGAAGACTAGACCACCCGTGGAACCCGATCTACATCAAGAAATTTGCGGAGAAAAGTGTAATAAAAAAAAGAAGAGGTTATCATTTTTTAAACGACAAAAGAAATGAAATGAAGTATTTATTAAGCAAGCAAGAGCAAAGCGAAAAATAAAATAAAAATACCAAACAAAAGATAATCCTGCATTAAATTCTCTTGGAGGTTGAATAAAAAATAACACCTCACTAGGAGGTTGAATAAAAAATATACATAAGAAAAGGAAAAAGTAAGTCATCTATAAAACCTCTACTTAGGGAGGCTGAGACCTCGTGACGTGCAACCTAGTTCGCACAAAGTGCAAGAGGCAAAGGTAAGACCTAACGCGCGTCATGAGACAACCTCAGGGGATGTCCCATATTCCATGAGATAGGGGAAAAAGTAAGACCCATCCGCTAGGGGCCCCGATTGGGTAACCACTCGGTAAGGATTGTAAGAACGAGCCAGTGGAAAATAAGATGGCCTGGAGTAGTTTTTCCGCTCGGTCCCAAAACCACCCCACCTAGGGTGTTACTTCATAACCAAGAGCCATATCGGAGAAAGGGTACGAGGTCACGAAATAACTAATACATAAGCCCAAAATCACGGGGGTACTCAGAGGGGAAGGGACGACACCCTCCTTTAGGGAGCTGAGTGACCAAAAAAACACGACAATGTTACGGTGATGGTACTCACGGGAGTAGGTAGGCATGTGATATTGCCGTATAATAAGACCTCAATGAGCGAGATAAGACGAGGTTGATGGATCTTTATTCTAACCCGAGTAAAGAGCGCCTGAGACTTTGTCGCAAAACCCTGCACAACGGGGTGGGGCAAAATAAGACCTTAACTAGGAGGAAAAATAAGACCCCGAAATAATGAGAGAGATGTGAGGCAGAAAATAAGACCTGGGGCAAAACAAAAAGGCAAGATACGAAGCAAAGCAAGAGGCAAGCACATAATTATGCTTGATCTCATGAAAGAATGATGAAGATTCAATAAATCTTTATCGAATGAGAAACACTTGCAATTGAAATATTGCATACGATAATATTTATATTAACTTGAATATGCTATGATTTGAACATTAATAATGCAGGAACTATCCCTAAAAGGAAACGAAGTATAATTACAGACGAGACAGGAACAAGGTGGAATGCAAAGGAGAATAGAAACACAAAAAATTAAGGTACGCTACATAAATCCACAAAAGAATAAGAGGCAAGTATATACTTTTAAATAAGGTTTTATTCTTTTGAGAATTTACTTCGCGCTAAGGTAGGAGACGAATGAATCTGGTGAGATAAAGAATGATTTATATTCCATGCTTCCGAGAAACTTCAGAAATAACCAAAGAATAAGGGACATGTATATACTTGAATTACGTTTATTATTCTTTGACTATCTCCTTCGTAAAGTATATACTTGGTATGTCGGATTGATTACGAGTTAGTAGGATAATCTAGCGAAGTACATGCAATATTTATCAGGATATGCAAATTGTACATGCTAACCATGGTAAGCGTAGTTAGAAGAATGGGATAAGAACATGAAATAGCATATCGGAAAAAGCAAGTATATTAAGGCAAAATAAAAGCAGAAAAATGTTATTCCCACTAAGCTTGGGAGCGCCCAGATAAATTGTTAGAGAAACAAGGACCAAAAGATTGAACCGACATCAAAATAAATAATCAAGGATTGCCAGCTTCTTCCTCAGTAGAACCACTTCCAGATCCTTGAATTCCAGTATCACCACCACCAGTACCAGCTCCACTGCTGCCCTCTATACCTGGGGGAACTTCACTTTTGGTCTCCTCAACATCTTCATCAGTCTATGTATCTTCTCTCTCACCATCGACATCAACGGGAGGCTCGTCATCGGAGAAGATTTCGAGGTCCATGGGGGGAAGGTCTAGGCTGTGAGAATGGCATAACTCATTGACAAATTTCACCTTCTCCTCTTGGGCATTTCTGCGAGTAAACTTCGCAACCCTCCTGGCATCCTTCTCCATCTTATCACAATATTCGTTCAGGAATGCAAGACTTTCCTTCAGATAAGACACCTCCTTGGCAAGATCATCCCTTTGGCGAGATAAGTGCAGGACTTGATTCTTCCAACTCTCCTTAGATTCTGCAAAATGACAGCGAAGTGAGAAATAAGTCTAGTAGAGAAAAATATGAAGCATGGTAATAACACCTAGAGCTACATTCTTTCAGTGAAATAACAGAACTTAAAGTTTTATGAAGGTCGATGTTCAGAAAATCTAGTCTTGATGTTTCTGATTCAAGAAATTTGCAGATATCACAAGAAGATTTATCTTCGTCAAGATCAGGTGAATGACTATCATCATCTGGAGACCCTATAAAAAGTTTTCCACTCCTCGGAGGTAAAGAAATCTTCTTCTTCATAGGGGAAGCGGGGGATGTTTTCTTTCCTTGGAATCTCTCCAAGCGAGCCAAGATGGAGGACATATCACAACTTAACCTATTATTCTCATCCTTTATCCCAACATTCTCCGTCTTCAACTTCTCATACTTCAGCCTTAACTCGGAAAGTTCATTTCTGAGCCTACGAAGTTCAACTTCGGATTTATCTTTCCTTTTAATTATCCTCTCTTTATCCTCCTCCAATTATTTACCATGAGCCATGGAGGAGGAATGAAGATTTCGCGAAGTCGTAAGAAGATTATTAACCCGACGTAACTCAATCTTCAAATGTTCATTTTCTTCATGAAGATGGGAGTTTAGGTCTTCGTTATTAGCAGACTCAGTAGCTAAACGATCAGACAGGGAATATGACGCCGTCAACTTCTCACTTAAAATCTCATTTTCAGACAAGTAGCAGTTAATTTGAGACAAAATATTTGATTGTTCGGCTAGGAAGTCCTCAGCGGTCGACTTGGCCTCCTTATAATCCAAATAACACTTCGTAGAACGGGCTTGACGAAAATAAAAGAATCGTAAAGACGAGAACGAAATAAAATGAAAGACAGGGAAAGGGATGAACTTACTACTGAGTTCTGAAATCCATTGATATTTCTTAGAAGAGCGGTCCCTCTCGTTAGTGAGATCATTTTTAAGTTCCTGAACTCGGGCCCTGGCAGCCTCCAAATTCTCGCGAGTAACTCTTGTCTCCACGAGATGAGCCATGTGGCGGTTGAACTCCTGCGAAGTACAGCAAGTCAGAGAAGAACTAAGGAGAGTATCCAGGTTAAAGTCATTAATACTTACCAAGTCCATAATAGCAGCATGTTGCAGGAGGGATAGATTCAGAGATGCATTAGAAATGAAGGATTGATCTTCAGCCAAAAAGGAACCGGAACTAAAAGAGATCATAGATTTGGTGGCAGTGGATCTAATGGATGGAGCGTCCCGAGTGAAAATAAAGTCATTCCTCAAGAAGTCCAAATCAGGCTTATAAGCTGGATCTTCCACTTCATAGACCTTCCTCGGCTTCCCGTGAGACCCGCCAGCAGAAGTAGCAGGTGATTCAATGGGAGGATCGCCTGCGGTGCTGATCGGGGTCGGCATGGTGGGCTTAGGAACTTGAGTATAAACAGCTTTCTCAGGAACCTGGGCAGCCTTGCCTTTAGGAAGGGGATAAGTAGGAAACTCAGAAGATTTAGTGGAACTGGGGATCCGAGTTAACGCACTCATGTCTAAAATCCTGCGATGTTCGGAGGAACAACAGCAGAAGGGGACTGAAGCGAGGTATCCTAGTAAAACTAAATTAATACATCGAATCATGCAAGCACGAAGTTAATAAAACAAATAACAGAAGACACAAGATAGAATAACGGCGGAATACCTTGGCAGCAGCAGCGGCGGCAACAGCATAATAACTTTCTAGGAGATCTCGCTTCCTGGGAACCCGAGGGGAAATAACGGGGGGCTCCACTAAATCATCCTCCTACGAAGCACAAAGGTTAGTCCATTTGGAATAAAAAAATCAAAATAGGCGTGGAAGGTGAAGTAAATAATAAATCACCTGATCAGGAGTTGGAGATCCGACAATGGATTTTTTGGCATAAGACGATCTATCCTTGATCAAGCCAGGAGCAGGGAGCGAATACTGTGGAAAAATGGAAAACTTAGATGAAGAAATGGAAAATGAAATAGAGAAGAAGTCTGGCAAACATACAACGGAAGGCCTTTCTATCCAACAAAATTTCCAGGTCTCGTAAGCAGCGAGATGGACGTGATCTAGGAGAGGACCCGTCCGAGATTTTCCTGACTCATCGAAGCCCCAAACCGGGGGACCCTTAACAACTATTGGAAACATCATCCAGTCTTCATCGTTAGACAAGCGCAAAGAGGGACCCTTAGGAGCATCCTTCGAAGAGCTGACGGGCTCGACATCCAAGAGGAGGACCTTGGAGAGATCCTTCATGGACTTCTAAGATAGAGCGATGCCCCACTCCTTCTTCGGCCTTAAGTTTTATCGATGTAGTTCTCCGAGAAAGAGGTAATATTGTAATCAGCCAAAACAAATTCCTCCGCGGATGTGGGGATTTGAGACAAGCCACCGGAAGAACATCTCACAAATTCGTTGACAATGTGAATTGTGTTGCCACTCAGCTGGAAGACCCCTCTGTTGAGATAAACAAGAATTTCATAGAAGAGTGGATTATGGGAGTCATACATAGGGAAGGTTAAGCCCACTCTCAGTTGACCTAAGGTGGTAATCATCCTGGTGGACGACCATGTTTCTGCTTCGATCCATCTGCAGTTTAATTCCATCTGCCTGGTTGCAATAACCGGAGGCGTAACTGAAGAATCCACCGTCGGGGACAGAGTTAAACCCAACTTCTTGAAATCAACCTGGAAATCCTCAAGGTACTTTGATGTAGTGGCAGGGGGAAATTTCTTTGGTGCCATTGTTAAAAGAAGAGACGATAATGATACGGAGAAACGAAGGAGAATGAGAAGAAAGGAGATTTGCAGGAGAGCGGTGACGGAGAGGAAAAGGTTAAAGACTTTGAAGAAGTGAAAGAGATAAATAAGAGAACTATTTATAAGGAGCCAAGGAACGACTGGGAGAAGCGGTTGAACAAGAAGAAGAACCGGCTAATAACGGTCAATAGGAGTCGTGAGAGACAAGATAACGAAAAATCCGGGTACGTGGCGGTTACGAATTTAATGCAGGATTCTCTTTCCTTTCTTGATTCCCGCGAATGGAATGAGGAAAGGAAAAATGTAGGTACAGAAAATCTGCCCGCCATGTGTCCGAGGTAGATTGAACGAGGCGACGAAGTGAATCTTCAAGAAAGATATTATTCACCGATTCCTAAAAAAGTGACAGTAAAGGGTCAAATCAAGTGTCAGAATTTACTTTAGAGAAGTTCACATCGCAAGGTACTAATTAGCGAGATAGCACTGACTTGTACGGGAATATACTTCACGAAGAAGATTGGGAATACGAGGTGTGAATTGCTGTGCAAGAAAAGGGATAGCATACGAAGTCAACGGCGCAAAGTATGGCTTGCTGAGCAAGAAATAATAGGATCCCCGAGGTAAAATGAGCGAGATGTGGATTGTTGTGCAATAAATGGGATAGTTGTCCCCGACAACATCCGAACTTCAAGGCGTAGAAGAAGCGAAAAGTTTATCTCAGCGAAATAAAAAGTGTATATCCGAGATAAATCGAGTTGTAATCCATTATGTAACTTTCTCCTATAAAAGGAGGACTTAGCCCTCTGTGAAGGGGGTTGGAATTTTTAGGAAAGATAAGAGAGCTCTTTTGAAAAGAGAGTTAATATCTTGAGTGTTCTTGTGCGGCTTGTAACTTAAAATTCTAATAAATCAGTTGAAATATAAGATTTGTGTTTTATTTTGTTCGTATTCATCTTTTAGTTCATTAAATTAATAAGTGGGTGTAACTGTGGATTTTCTGCAGTTACAACATACATTGCTAAATGATTGAGCTCTCGGTGCTCGATTGGGAGAAAAATAACAGCAACAAGGCATTAAGGCTCGTTTCGTTTGACGGCTGACATTTTCTATGATGGGATGTTTGGTCAAATTGAGTTGGATTGAATCAGTAGTTGTTGCAGTCAGCGTAGATGCAATTTTTTACATGGAAGTGCTAGTTGTAGTCGAGTACATGGAGTTAAAAGAGATTTGTGGCTGGAGTCGTTAAGCTTTTCAGGTGGTATTTGACCTGAGTTTGTGCCTGACAACGAAACAATAAGAAACTGAAGAGGTGCTGGTGTTGGTTGGATGGATAAGTGATGTATCTTGGCTATGATATGTAGGTGACGCTGCTGGTTTGTTTTGTGCCGATACTACCTAAGCTCTGACGATGTTCATAGTAGCAGTGGTGGTTTCTCGGTGATAAGTCAACAATGGGTTTCTGAACGATGGTGGCTACTGAGATGACGAGAGACTTGGCTGTGATAAACGATTGCTCGTTGCGTGATGGTTTAATTCTATAGTGCAAATAAACTTAGCCGGAATGAAAGATAAAAGTGGCTAGATGGTCTTGTTCCGAAAAATGGAAGGAGTTGTATTTGGATATCAGTGCTAGCTGTTGCAACCGTTGGAGGACAATTCTCAGACAGACGAAGATGGAAAGAATGAAAACTGTTGCTCGGATGGATTCGAGGAATTTGACTTTAATTAGTAGGGACTGGTTTTGGAAATGGGTCGCAGGGATTGTTCTGGACTTTAGCATTTCATTAGGTCATATTTCCCAACAGCAGAAGGGGGATATATGCGGAGGGGAAGAGAATAGAAAGGAGACTAAGGGGAAGATGGCTTGGAGTTCTATCTTTTGGAGGTTGCGGCTACACAGCCAAAACCAGAGAAGGGGGAAGCCGGAGGCGGCTGCAGAACTGAGAAGAGAAGAAAACAAGGGTTTGCGGTTTTGATTTTATTTTCTCCATGGTTGGATAAATCGTTTGTTAGGGTTTAGATTGAAACCAATTTATTTATGTAGACTCTACGATGATATTTCTAATAATGATTCATTGATTAGTGATTTCTCTTCATATAACTTGGTGTTTTATCGTTCATGTGATTTTTTTGATTATTTATGCTTTTGAATTGATATTTCGTTCTTTGGTTAAATCCCTAGACGTGGTATGCAAGGATAGATAGGTAATGCTTTAGGATCGCTACATACGAAGCGAAGGAAGTTACAGCGGAGAAACTATATTTTAGAATTTAATATAACATCTTCCGGGACATGAGATTGATTTCGAAATTTGTCTTGCGTAATAAATAGAGATTAGGAGAGTTTTATATGATTGAATCGGTGGAAATCGAAAACCCTAACATTCCTTTCTCATTTTGGTTACGTCTTTATTATTTATTATTTCTTTTTTCCCGAATTTATAAAATTCGTTAAAACATCATCTTGTCGATTAGTTACTTTTGATATTAGTTAGTAGTAGTATTTCACACTCCTCGTGGGAACGACTTGTACTTTCCATTGTTCTACTAGTTATACACTTTTCATTTGCAGTATTTTTACTGTAGGTTTCCAAACCTACCAAGTTTTTGGCGCCGCTGCCGGGGAGTGGTTGCATAATACTCTATGATTGATATCTTGTACATAGTCTATTTTATTTATCATTATTTATTTTTTGTACATAATTTATTTTTTAGTTTCTTTTAGATTTCTTTTAGTTCTTTTTACCTAGTTCGTTTGAATATTTTCCAGGTACCTTAGTCTGAAGTGCTATAGACGAAAATGCACTCGCAAAGCTTTGGCAAGGACCACTTGGAAGATCCGCTAGAGGTTTTCTTAGCACATTTTGGGTATGATTTTGATGATGATAGTGTTATTTGTGAAGTCAATGACTTATTAGACTCCGCACCACTACTAGACACTAACAAATGGAATCCCAAACTAGAACCTCTAGTTATGTCTAAGTCTCGACTAGTTCCATCAGTTGAGAATGGTCCGACCTTGACCCATAATCCATTAAGTTCTGAGTTTTTTCGTCTTGATGATATTAATAATGAAACCGTTTTAAATGATAATGGGTCTATGATTCGTCAAATTATTACTCCATTAAGTCCTTGTTCAACGAGTAAAGCTTAACCAATTTCAGCTGCTGAAATTATTTCCTCAGACTTAGAACCATATTTAGAGTGTACAATGACTATTGAATTCTCTAAATAATATTTAATCGTTATCCATGAATCATTTTTACTTCATAACCACATATGTTGGGGAAGGTTCAAATTGTGTTACGAATAAGACTGAGTTCAGTTTTTTCTTTCTGGGCACTAAAAAGTATTACTGCAGGATCATCTTTTCAGCAAAACTGATTAGTTGGGTTGATCCCCAACTTTTCATACGTTATATATATGATTTGCAACCTACTTTGGGGCATCAACCTCATTTTGTTTGAGATTACGTGCTACTAAAAGCAGGGAAACAAAGATCTTTCGCTTCATGGGAGTCAACCCATCAGATTTGTTCCCTTTTCTCTATCTTTTATTTTTATTTGTTTACTTTTTGCATTTTATAATTTCCCACCTTAATTTCTACGTTGGATGACTCAATTACATTGGGGACAATGTAATTTTTAAGTGTGGGGGAGTAGTTTATTTGAGCATATAGATTTTTGTAGCTTTTCATTCAAAAAAAATAAAACAATTGCATATTATGACCAGCTGTTTAGTGGGTCTTTCAAAAACAATAAAAAAATTGCATGATATGATTAGCTGTTTAGCGGGTCTTTACGTCCTGATGTTTAGTAGACATCTCTCGATCTTGCTGTTTAGCGGATCTGTCTAGATATTTAGCAGAATCTTTATACCACTCTTTTGTGGTTTCGTCTAGCTGTTTAGCATACTTCTGTACACCACTGTTTAGTGGTTCCGTCTTGCTGTGTAGAGGACATCACTCTTTATCCAGCTGTTTAGAGGATATATTCTTTATTTTGCTCGAGGAATAGCAAAATATAAGTGTGGGGGTGTTTATAAGCACGTATGTGCTACATTTTACCCCCATATTTATATTAGTTAGGACTCGATATTTTGCTAATAACCCTGTTTTGAGCTATTTGTAGGAATTATAAGTGAATTCGATTGCCAGTGAAATTTGTGGCTAAAATGAAGTTAAATTGACATTTGCTATCAATGCTACTAATGGCATCGGACATATTAATCTGCAGCTCAATATTTATGTGAATTCCACTAAAGACGTTAGCATTAGAGGGTCGAATACCACTTCAGAGGTCTTATGTGCATACGATTTGGAGTGGGTTTACAAAGTGGGACGTGGCTCAACTACCTCCACATTTCCGCGAGTGTTCAAAGCATCGGGGAGAGGCACATTCTGTCTCTTGCTATATCAAAAAATGAAATCCCATTTCTTCTCAAACAGACGACAGCCTCGAGACATGGACGATGGAAAAGCTAGTATCTGATTGCAGGTGATGGTTCTTTGATGTTCAGGGGAATATGCCTGGACTGTGTGTGATTGGAGGTTAATTTTATGCATCTTTGGTGCTGTTTGGAGATAAGAGAAGACGAGAAGGAACAATGGGTGCTGGTTTGTTTTGGTCTTGAGATCGAGATGTTGGTGTTGCTGGTGACGAACGTCATGAAATAAAAGTTGTTGTTGTGAAGATCAGGTAACCGAACACATCTGAAAGTGTGGTTCGGTTACTTGTTCCACACACGCAGGTTACCGAACTCGCTTTTAATGGAGGTTTTTAGTCGTTCGGTTAACATACATATAACCGAACTTTGTTTTTAGGATTTACAGAGTTATGTTCGGTTTGCCCGCAATGTTGCCGAACTTTACGGTCTAGAAGTTCGATTGGTTCACAACCAATATCTAACCGAACTTCGTGTTGATTAAGATTTTACAAAGTTCAGTTGTTTCGCAATCTTCATACCAACTAATATCTAACCGAACTTCACGCAATTAGTGAAGAGTTCGGTTTGTCAAGGTTTTTTGCGAACAAACCGAACATGGTGGGACAAGTTCGGTTAAATTGAAACTCAACATAGTGGGAAAAATAGGACAGTTCGGTTACATTGGATTTTTTTATTTTTTTTGTAATATTGGTAAAGCTCGGTTATAAAATAGTTTTAGCCTTCTTTGCGAACCAACCGAACATAGTGGAACAAGTTCGGTTAAATTGAAACTCAACATAGTGGGAAAAATAGCACAGTTCGGTTACATTGGAATTTTTTTATTTTTTGTAATATTGGTAAAGTTCGGTTAGAAAATAGTTTTAGCCTTCTTTGCGAACCAACCGAACATAGTGGAACAAGTTTGGTTAAATTGAAACTCAACATAGTGGGAAAAATAGCACAGTTCGGTAACATTGGATTTTTTTTTTTTTTTTTTTTGTAGTATTGGTAAAGTTCGGTTAGGAAATAGTTTTAGCCTGCATTGCGAACCAACCGAACATAGTGGGCAAAGTTCGGTTAAATCAAAACTCAACATAATGGGCAAAATAGCACAGTTCGGTTACATTGGATTTTTTTTTTTTTTTTTTTGGAATATTGGTAAAGTTCGGTTAGAAAATAGTTTTAGCCTTTTTTGCAGACCATAATTTTAAATCCTTAGGAACCTAACTGTTCTTCGTTTTCTTCCTTTCAGGAAGTTCGGTTAAGAAATTAGTGTTAACAGAAACACTGATGTCTCACAAGTCATAAGACTCATAACTAAGTTTGCCAAAACTTATATTTGAAGGAGTTAACAGAAATTTGTCACAAAAAAAGAAAGGAGTTAACAGAATTCCCTCAAAAAGACCAAAAATAATGTCACACAAAAAAAGTCTTATCAAAGTTTCATTGAAATGATACGTCAAAGTAATATTTATTTAAGGGATAATTGGAGTTTAGTACTCATCTTTGGTCTAACATTTGTCCAACGTTAAGGCATGGTACTTAGGATGGATGTTGACTAGGTTAAGTCAAAACTTTTGTTTAGTAATTATTAATAAATTCATATAATAGTGTAATTATGTAACGAGATTACAGTTATACCCTTAAGTGTATTAATATTTACACAATAACCATTATTATAGCTCAGGCACCCAACGCCACAAACTCATTCTCAGTTCTAACCATTTTGGATTCCTAGTATCAACTAGTAGAATCCATAGAAGTAATTACCACCTGCACCAGTTCTCATCACAGCAACAACAAATCAACCCATTTCCTCAGTTTGTCCTAACTCTTCTTATAAATCAACCATCTATGTTTCCATCTTCCAATCCACCACAATCACATGAATCAGACAACATCAAAATCTTCTGAATCTGCTGCTGTAATTCTTCATTTCATTTGCAGCTTCAAACATCAACAGCAGCTGTAATTCTTCTTCACCTTCTTGACTGCAACAGGTGCAAGCCCCCTATTGATCTCAGCTCCAAACTAAAAAAATTTCTATAAATTCAAACCCAACAGGTCCATCTCATCTTCACCTAATTCAGTTCAAAATCTCCAGATCCAAAACCCGAACTTCTCAAGCATCAATAGCATCTACTAATCATTTCTCATCTCGATTCATCATTGATATTTCGATCTCAGGAAGAACCTCAATTCATCTCTGAATCTCCTCTCTACACATCACAACCCATCTGAGCTTGACTTCTCATCTTGAAGAGACACTTTCATCTCAAATACACTGATTACCATAACTCATAACATCACCGAACTTCCAATTACATTTAAAAGTCATATGCAACATTCAATTATAGATACAAAAGAAACCCAGTTCTTCTCAAAGTTATAAGAACCATCAATTCTAAATCAAACCATCTCAATGCCAAGTTCAAAATTAAATCAAACCCCAACTGCCAATTTTTTCATTGATTCTGAATACACCGTGTAACTTCTCGTATGAACCCATGAACATCAACATGTCAGATGCTCTTCTCCCAAATCGAGCACCCACTTCTTCGATTCAACAACATTTTTGCATATCACTTCTAGATCTTACCCCCAAAATGAACACAAACTCTGCTTGCTCTAAATCTCCCCAATCGAAGCATATCTTTAATCTCTGCTAACCCTAATTTTTTCTTTTCCATTTCTTCACCGATTCAAACGGTGACGATTTCTTCTTGAATTAACACAACCATCTTCATGGCAGTGACACCAATAAACATATGGTAATATTCAGTGACAACTCATCCCCGTTATCGATTTGCAGCTGCAACAGAGAGTATGGGGAAGAAGAAGAAGAAAAAGAGAACTAGAAATAGATAACATCGGGTTCTAGGTTACTGAGAATAAGCCCACTTCAAGGGTACACTTGTAACCTCATTATTCTTATAATATTTTTATTTTACAAAATTCATTAAAGTCTAGTCATAAACAGTCAATGTAGGTCAACGTCTGGTCCAGGTACCAAGCACTAACGTTGGACAAATGTTAGATCAAAGACTAGTGTTGGTCAAAACCTGAGTGCTAAACTCTAATTATCCCAATATTTAATGTTACTCACTCATCCACGAGTCACCTTTACTAATGAAAAACTAAGAAGGTACCAGGTAACACGATACCCCGTATTCTATGGGTTAACGATTAACCAGATTTCCCAGAATTTATCATAGAGAAATCTAGCTTATTTGGGTAGCAAAATCCCTTTCGGTTTTCCTTTCTTTTTTTGTTCAGTTGTAATCATTGGGCTAAAATACCCCTCTTAAGTGTCTTTTTTCAATGAAATTTCGATTTGACCGATCAAAAAAAAAAGTAGTACAGTAAAACCTCTATATAAGAATACTCTATAACGGAATAAACTCCATAAATGAATAAAAAACTCTAGTCCCGATTTGGCTTAATATTTGTAAAATATACCTTTATATAAGAATAAACTCCATATAAGAATAATTTTATACGGTCCCAATAATATTCTGAAACAGAGGTTTTACTATAGTACTAATACGTAATATAATATCAACGTGAGCATTAGTTATAAACTAACTAAACTAACCAAGTCAATTCTAAACCATGTGTTACTAAATTCCTATTTTTTTCTATTTAGTTTTTGCTAAAAAAGTGATCTACTAAAAAAATTGATCAAAAGAAAAGACCTTTGTTATACGATTAATATGCCGATTACCGGATGAGTAAACTGTTCTACAGGTGTACTCCATGTTTAATATATAATAAAACTAGCCATGTTCCTTCATGTATCATCATAACTAGGATTCATATATTACCACACACCAAATTCATGATTAGTATATTAATAAAGAAAAGACAAGACGAAATGTGGGGAGGATATGAGAACTAAGTTCTCTATTTCATTTTCTTATGTGTAAACTAAATGCTACAAGGCTATATATATAGCCGAGAGAGAAAGAAGTAACAAAAGCCATGTATTAAGCTATGTGTCCAAAATAGATAATCCTTATCACCAAAGAAATGTAGATTCGTTTAATCTCATCATTTCGTGAGATAAGGTCGAGTAAGTGGCTCCATAACTAAATAACGTGTGTGTGTCTATAAATCTTTAGAAGTTTTAAAGATTATCTTAATCCATATCAATTAATTATTTGGAGTTCTTTAGACATGTAATTGTGTACTGGTGGGCCACTTCATGATGTGTATATAATACTCCCCCTTGGACCACCATTTCTAAGATCGTTGTCTCGTTAACACCTTGCCGGTAAAACCCAAAGGGATAAAACCCGGATAAAGAAAAAAGAGTACAACAAAAAAATAATATCTTAGAACGGTGTTGGACGCGCATATGCTGCCTCGTTAAAACGTTGACAAGGAAAACCCAGTGGGACAAAACCTTGACGAAGGAAAAAGAGTACAGCGCATTATAGTCCAAAAACTCCCCCTGATCAAAACATCCATTAATTTGTATGCTTGTACATGTGGCACATTCCGATTCCATATACCAGCTTCCGGAAGACTTTTGTTGGTAATGACTTGGTGAATAGATCAGCATAATTCTCACTGGATTGTATCTTCTGGATATCAATCTTATTATTTTTCTGGAGGTGGTGAGAATAAAATAACTTTGGCGAAATGTGCTTTATTCTATCACCCTTGATGTAGCATTCTTTCATTTGTGCTATGCATATCTTCACAAATTTTCGTTGGCACACTGGTTATGGAAGTCAGACCGCAAGAGATTCTGATGTGTTCGATTAATCACCGCAACCATACACATTCTCTACTTGTTTCGTGGAGAGCAATTATTTCAGAGTGATTTGAGGAAGTATCCGGCATGCTCTGCTTACAAGATCGCCAGGAAAATACCTTGCCTATTCTTGTAAAGATGTACCCTGTCTGAGAAATTTCTTTGTGGGGGTCCGAAAGATAACCAGCATCTGTGTATCCCTTAATATTCGAGCAGTTTTCTGAGTCTTTCGAGTAGAATAGTCCCATGTCCGTAGTCCCACTCAGATAGCGGAAAATATGTTTTACTCCAACCAAATGTCTCTTTGTTGGCGCGGAACTGTACCTGGCTAAGATATTTACTGCAAAAGAGATGTCTGGTCTAGTGCACTGAGCTAAATACAATAACCCACCGATGGCACTCAAATATGGTACTTCTTTTCCAATAATTGTTTCGCCTTCCTCTTTGGGGCGAAATGGATCTCTTTTGGGATCAAGAGTTCTCACAACCATTGGAGTGATAAGAGGATATGATTTTTCCATATTAAAGCGTTTGAGAAGTTTCTCTGTATACGCTGATTGATGGACAAGGATTCCACCCTCATAATGCTCAAGTTGTAGACCAAGACAAAACTTTGTTTTACTGAGATCTTTCATCTCGAACTCCTTCTTTAAGCATGCTTGTGCTTTGGAGAGTTCTTCAGGAGTTCCAATGAGATTGATGTCATCTAAATATATAGCAATGATAGCAAATCCAGTGTTTTCCTTTTTAATGAAAATACATGGGCATATAGGATTGTTCACATAACCCTTACTTAACAAGTATTCACTCAGACGATTATACCACATTCGTCCAGATTGTTTCAAACCATACAAGGCTCGATTTAATTTTAGTGAATACATATGACATGGTTTATCTGCTGATAACTTAAAACCTTCAGGGATTTTCATATAGATATCAGTGTCTAGTTTTCCATACAGATATGCAGTAACCACGTCCATCAGATGCATGCCGAGTCCTTCATGGACTACCGGGATAATCAAATACCTAAAGGTAATTGCATCCATTACAGGAGAGTATGTTTCCTCATAGTCAATCCATGGCTTTTGTGAGAAACCTTGTGCCACTAGTCTCGCTTTATAGCGAACGATTTCATTTTTCTCATTTCGCTTGCGCACAAACACCCATTTACAGCCAACCGGGCTCACATTATCTGGTGTTCGTACTACAGTACCAAAAACATTGCGCTTAGCGAGAGAAAGTAATTCTTCTTGGATTGCCTTTTTCCATTTTGTCTAATCATCCCTTTTACGACATTCCTCTATAGAGTGTGGTTCAACACCATCATCATCCAAGGCAATGTCAGTAGCTACTGTAAATGAAAATATGTCGTCAACAATCATTGTACTTCGATCCCAAACTTCTTTATTGCATGCATAATAAATAGAGGCTTCCTCATTTTGAGGTTACATTGTCTCTGTCGAGATATTCTCCTCGTCAGGAGATCTATTTTCAGAGAGTTTGGATCCTTCATCAATAGTCTCTTTAAGAGAACTATTAGTCAATGATTGAGATTGGTTTTTCCTCATTCGAGGAGCAGAATCCTTTGACCCAACTGGTCGTCCACGCTTACGACGTACATCAGACGACTTGGTTTCTGCCACGTCCACGGATTGCTCTATAGGAACATCAATGCGTGATAGAGCATTTTTAGCTGGCACATCTACTTTCATTATTTTTGCAGTATCTGTAAATGCATCAGGTAATTGATTTGCAATATTTTGAAGATGTAAAATCTTTTGCACCTCAGCTTCACACTGACTTGTGCGTACGTCAAGATGAGATAATTCTGGTGTATACCAGGATAATTCACGTTGTTTTTCAGGACGTAGCTTTCCTCCCCCTAACGGTGGGAAGACTGTCTCATCAAAATGACAATCTGCAAATATTTCCGTAAAAACATCCCCTGTTAATGGTTCAAGATAACGAATTATAGATCGTGAGTCAAATCCGACATATATCCCAAGTCGACATTGTGTGCCAAATTTGGTGCGTTGTGGTGGTGCAATAGGGACATAAACATCACAACCAAAAGTATGCAAATGAGATATGTCTGGTGGATGACCTAACACATGTTCTAAAGGTGAATACTGATTATTCACACAAGGTCAATAACGTACCAGTGCAACAGCGTGCAAAATAGCATGTCCCCAAGCTGAAATAGGGAGTTGAGTTTTTATAAGCATAGGTCTGGCAATGAGTTGAAGGTGCTTAATGAATGATTCTGCTAAACCATTATGTGTATGAACATGAGCAACATTATGCTCAACCGCAATGCCTAATGACATGCAATATGCATCAAATGCCTTTGAGGAAAACTCTGCTGCACCATCAAGCCGAATGGACTTGATAGAATAATCAGGAAAATGAGCACGTAATTTTATAATTTTGGAAAGGAGACGAGCAAATGCTAAATTACGTGTTGAAAGTAAACAAATGTGTGACCATCTAGCAGAAGCATCAATCAGAACCATAAAATACTGAAAGGGTCCACTATAGGGATGTATAGGACCACATATATCACCTTGTATTCTTTGTAAGAAAACAGGTGATTCCAGAACTACTTTTGTCAAGGAAGGTGTCGTAATCAGTTTCCCCAAATAATAAGCAGTACAACCAAGTTCTTTGTTAAGCAGAAGTTTTTGCAAAGGGTGTCCCTGACAAGTCTGAACAATTCTACTCATCATAGTAGAGCCTGGGTGTCCAAGTCGATTGTGCCACAACACAAATGTATTCGGGTCATAAAATTTTCGAACTATGACCGAATAAGATTCAACTTTCCAAATCTTTGTATGGTACAACCCAGAAGTGAGGGCTGGAAGCCTCTCATCAATGTGTTTTCCATTAGGCGATGTAATATACAAGTGCTCCTTATCGTTCTCATCAACTGTTTTAATGTGGTATCCATTATTGCGTATATCTTTGAAACTCAACAGATTCTTATGGGATCCGGAGGAATATAACGCATCATTGATAGTGAATATGGTACCAAACGGTAATGAGACACAAGCTTTACTAGCACCTTCTACAAGGTTAGCTGAACCACTGATGGTAGTGATACTAGCCTTGAACCTTTTCAAGGTTACAAAGTACTTAGCGCTTCGAAATATTAAATTTGTCATCCCACTATCAACAAGACAAAATTCACCATCTGGGTTGCGTTCAATGTCCATATCCTTCTATATACATAAACAAGGTATAAGATAGTTTCACAAAATAATTTTAGCAACACACGTATATTACATACACTCATACATATTACACACATACAAACCCAAAAATTAGTACAAACCAAAAGAGGTAAGTACAAATACAAACAACAAACTAAAACACAATACTACAATTTTAATTTACACGAAACAAACCATCAGCAAACTGGTCAAAAGTAGTCTGGTATTTATTACCCTCCAAATCAAGTAGGTAGTCAGAAACCTCTAACTTTGGAGTTTCAGTGGAAATATTGCGTTCTGCCAAATTCATCTCAACGTCTGCTTCACTAGTGGAAAATGGGATTTTTAAGTCTGATTGGGCTTTATAAAAAATACTACCCTAGGCTTTCTTTTTATAATGGGATTTCTAAAACAGACTTATCCATAGTAAAAACTAGGAAAATTAAATCTAGTTACTAAAACAGACTTAACACAAAGGAGTAGTTTAGTGAATAATTTCTATTCCACGTGGACTTCAGCTAAGTCTTCCACGGGAAATTGTTTTTATTGTCCCAGTTTTAGGCGGGAATGTACAGGATTTTTCCCTCCATAAGCGAGGGTTAGATGTAACGTTGGAAAATGTCGACGGTGAAGATGAAAATTCCTCATTTTTAACAAAATATCTCTTTCTTTTTTATTACAGTATATATCTAACCATTTCTCTCTTTTTTTGGTATCAGTTTCAGAGAAATTCATTTTCTCCATTTTAGAGCTCTAGAGAAAAAACTCAGATGCTAAAATTAATTGCCATGATCTATTAGAGAAAACCAGCAAGCTTTACAACCCTAAAAGCCATATTTCTCTTCATATCTAAAAGACCCTATTTTTCTTTATATATTTATAACCCTTTCCTGAAACCCTATTTTCGTTTTCAATCTTCATCAGGTAGAGTTTTGGTTCTTCAATTGTTGTTTGTTTCTTCAATTTTATGATATTGGGGTTTTAATCGATTTTTTTTTAATGCAGAAGACCTTCCGGTGAAGTTGGGTTTATCTTCAGGTATAACATATCCATCGCTTTGATTGATTCGATCCTTCACTTTGGTTCGATTTAAATTGAAGTTCTAGAAGTTAAATTGAAGTTCTAGAAGTTAATTTTGTGTTAGATTTTTCAATTTCTTTTCAGGTTTTAAATTTTTTTGTTATTTTTTTTATGCAGACATTCAGGTCATCAGTTGGATTTATTAAAGAACTTCAGGTATAAGTTCTGATATTATTTGATTCGATATGATATTAATTTCAGTTGCTTTGTTCTTGTTTCTTAGATGATTTTTAATTTTATTTTTATATAAATATAGTAGGATTTTTTTTAGGTGCTAACTTTTAAATAAATTTGTATCTGTTTGATGTTTCCTATACTGTGTTCTATGGTTTGAGAATCTTGAAATCTGGCTTTTCAAATTTTGCTTTGATCCATGTATTGATTGTTATCTTGATGTTCTTATAATTAGGATCTTTTATATGTTCTTATAGTTGAATTTGGATTTTGAGATTGTGATGAAGCAAAGTCTTTTTTTGCATAGGTCATGACAATCATTTTTTGCATATGAGTTTTTCAAGTTAATGGTCAAGTTAATGACCTAAATATAGGGTTGTGAATCTTTAGGTTTGGACATTATGTTATTGAGGTCTTTTGGTTATTGAGGTCCTTCGGTTGTGAAGTTTTATGTCATTAATGTCTAAACTTTGTGTTCTATATTGAGGTCCTTAACGTTCAATTTATGGTATTGTGTTTGTATTAGTATCTATAAGGATGATGTCTAAATTTTACTTTTGTTCTACAACTCCAATTTGAATGTTCAAGGATAATATCAGTCTTTGATATTTGTGTTCATGCTTAAGATGTATCTAAAAGGATAATGTGTAAATTTTTTTATGGGCCAGTTTTAGCATCTATTTGCATATGTAGCTATATCTGATTCCATGTAAGCTTGTGTATTATTGCATATGATTTCTGATATGGATTTATGTGGCTTAAAAGATACTTATTATGTTTTTTTTTTAATTAGATAACTATGGCTAGGGGTCCTAGAAGTAGCAACAGATCTTGTCATTCTACAACTCCTAGCATTAGCACAAATTCAGCATCTACTTGGCGTCCTTTGGTTGATACACGAAGATCTCCATCACATGATGGTTTAGGCAGTCATGAAAGTCCATCTGCAAGTAATGGGCGTAGGTCTTTTCCATCGTCAGAGGGTGAGCATTCTCCTGGTCATGGGAGTCCATTGTCTGGGGGTGAGCCATGGCCTGAGGCTTTACAGCGGACAAACACCGATAATGAAGCTGACAATAGTGAAGAAAGTGTAATTGGTAATGCAACGAGCCATTTTCTTTTACTTCCCTTAATATATCAAGCTTTGTAGAACCTCTAATGATTTTGTATTATTTTGTGTAGGTGATCAACGTATTCCAATTGCATTCAATGACAATGGACATCCTATAGGCCCTACCCGTAGGACATTTTCCACCAAACTTGGAAAGATAACCAGAAATCTTGTCTCACCAGGTTATGTAACTTGGAAGAATGTCCACGCCGCTTGATGAAGGAATCGATATGGAAGAGTATTACTAATGACTACATGGTTCCTGAAGTTGTGAAGGACAAAGTGCTGAAAAGGGCACATAAGGCATGGAAGAATTCAAAGACTCCCCTAAGGCTGATATATGATAAATATACCACTGTTGTTGAAATGAAAAACAATAGACCTGGAAATGTGAGGAAATAGGATTGGGAGGTATTTGTTGATAGGGTGAGTAAAGATGAAGATAAGGTCATTAGAGAAAAAATGAAGCGAGCAAGGAAAGAGTTGAAAGCTTTGCATAGCACTGGTAGGGCTGGTATTGCATCTCGCCGGGAGGAAATGGAAAAACAAAATCCGACTGTTCAGGTAACAAGAGTTTATTTGTACCTGGCTACACATGTGTACCAAGAAGTCACTGAAGAGGACATTGCAAATATGGATCCCGAATCTTATGAAGTACGATCAAGAAATTTTATTGTAAGTTTTGTGTTTTCATGGATTTAGTTGAATTCACTAGTATTACTTGCAACTGCATTTCCGATATTCTGTCATCCACTTATGTATAATTTTTTCTATATTGTGCAGAAAACAGTGAGGGAGTTGTATGCAATGGAAGAAAATAGAAATTAGACCCCTTTAGATAAGGATGCTGTTGCAAAGGTGGGTAGAACTGAGTTTATAATGCTGTTTTTTTGTGTGTTGTTGTTTTGTTTAACATAAATGTAAGTAACTATTGGCAGACATTTGGTGTTGATGGAAGGGGTAATGTTCTAGGCATGGGAGGTGGGGTTTCAAAGACTGAGTTACAAGCATCTGCAGTTAGCAGAGAACAACTACGACAAGAAAAGTTAAAGACTGCAGCTGTGGAAACTCGTGTCCGTGGTCTTGAGGAGACGGTTCATGAACTAAGACAGTTGGATATAAATGCAAACCTTAGCACCAGCAATCCTAATAATGCTCAGATAATATTCTACTATCATCTTTAGTTAGCAGTGAATGGATAATTGATAACAACTGGAGCAATTAGAAAATTGAATGAGTATCAGTCTGAATGAAACAACAATGAAAGAATAACTTAGAAGTTAAAACAAGTTTGCTTTCTTTCTTACTTAAGGATGTTTTATTGTTTATAGCAAATGAATGTGGGTGGTCAAAGAATCCAGAATGTTGTGTTAAGGAATATGCGTCAGGGTGCAGTTGCATTTGGCTGTATTGATAGGATTGCTGATGAAAATGATGCTTTTTATTATCTCGTCCTCATTGATGAAATAGTGGTAGGCAGTGAGGAGCTTTGTGTTGGAGATGGAACACTTTCTAATGTTGCACATGGTGAGAATATTTTGTGGCCCAAGCACTCTATTAGTCCTTGGCCAGTAACACTTGATACAGACTTTTAAAGTTCGAAGTTTGGGTATACAAATGGTTGATATCAAGTATATGGGGAACATGTAACTATCTTGAAGAAATATATGGATATGATGCAAGTATTTTGGGGTAACTAAGGATATGGTGCAAGTATTTTGGGGTAACTAAGTATATGGTGCAAGTATTTTGGGATCGAACTTGTGGTTTTGAGTCTCTTCTCTTCTTTTGTAAAGAAAAAACTCAAAACTGAATCTTAAGTGTCATAGAACTTGCAAGTTTTATGGTTTTATATATATGTAGCTTCATCAGGATTCATAGCCCTGTTATTATCTAATGAAATATTAGTATGTTCACTTTTGCACTTGTTGGTGTCAGTAACTTGTTTAATTTTGCTTGTAGTTTTTGTTGTGATTTGCAGATTATAAACTACTGAATGTGTGGGGTTATATTGCAGTACAGGTGGTATGCTGAGATGAAGTTGTTAAATTATGAATGTATGATATTGCAGGGAGGCTTAGTTTGTGTTGCTAACTGAATTGGTGGCTTATTTGAGTCAGTGTTAAGAATGCAATTGCAGAGAATGGATGATGGCTCAAGTGGTTATGCAAGAGTTGCAGTTGAGCTGAATTGTGCATCTGAGAAGATTACAAGGGTTGTGAGTCTGATACCATGAGCTTGTGGCTGTGCTCGTCTGCCGAAAATAATGATTGCAGTCAATGAATTTTGTTGTCCAGAGGAGAGTTTGTGTTGCTGCAATGTAAAGAATGGACTGATCCATTGATCTCAAACTATGCCGAAAATAATGATTGCAGTGCTTGTAGTTTGATTATCCATTGATCTCAAACTATTTGATTATCAAATTGAACATGCATTTTAGATTACATAACAGTACTGGTTACTTGTTTAAATTTTAGTTTCAATGTCAAATTTTCAATCAGTCTAGGTTTAGGGTCTGGAAAATTTGCAATCAGTCTAGGTTCAGGGTCTGGATTCTTGAAAACCATCACTTGCTAACTCTACAAGAAACTTGTATACGATAACCGCATCATCTCCAAGGAATCAAGGTTGAATGTTTTTCCACAATAGTCTTCCATCAAATTTAATCTTCAATCAATTTCATAAAAACCCCATCCCTTGGTTGATCCATTTTTTTCCTTCAGAATACTAGACATGTGAAAAAGAAATATAGACGTTTCAGCTCATTCAGATGTTACTGAGTGAGCTTCAAATCTGACTCGGTTTAGATTATTAGTGTCTGAAAAGAAAATAATATCTTCCATTCTTTTCTTTTCTTATCCTTATCGTCTCATTCCATCTCTCTCTTTCTCCCGTTCTCTTCTTTCTCTCATTAATATCCGATGAAAAACATTCCCATACAAGTTTAATACAAAATCATCTTCTCACGCACGTTTTTTAGGGTTACAGATTATTAGTTATCTTTTAAATCAGGTATGTTCTCCATTCTGAGAATTATTTTATTAGGGTTTTGACTAGATATCAATTTCAGTGGGAAACCCTTCATAATTTCTTCTTTTGATTTCAATTTAAGACTCCTAATCTCTGCTGAAGTTTCGGTTAAAGTGATTCAGGTAAAAAAAAAATTTGAAAGAAAATTGGGGGTTCTTTACCCCTTTGGTTAACTGATTGATGTTTCTTGTAATTTATGGTTCTTAAAACTGGGGGTTTTAAGAAGGGGGATTTTGTATGTAGTGATTAATGTATTTGGAAACAATAATTTTACTAAAATTTGGGATCTGATGTATGTTTCTTCTTACTATTATTGATTTATTTTGTCATTTGCCATTTATTTGTAGATGTCACGTTGTGTGGATCCTCCAAGTAAAGAATGGTTGAAGGAACCTAAGGGTTCACCTCGGTTTATTATAGGTGTTAAGTCTTTCATTCAATTTACAGTTGAGAGTCTTGGGAAAAATATAAAAGAATTTCATTGTCCTTGTATGAAATGTCAGAATTACAATAGCTGTCCAAAATCTCTTGATGAAATACATGGGGATATTCTTCAGCATGGGTTTGATGTGACATATCAAATGTGGATCCATCATGGAGAGCAATCTCGTGTGAGAGATTCCAGTGTTAGAACTCCTATGTTACCCAATAATAATGTTGTGAATGAAGCTCCTGGTCCGAGAATGGTCGACTTGTTCTTTGACACACTTGGCCACGCTGATCTCATTAACCGTGAAGACTTCCTTAGTGATTCTGATCCACAAGCTGGTACAGCTGCAACAGTTGAAGATGGTTTCGGTGCTAATGTTGAAGATGGCGCTGATGTCGATTACAGTAAGATGATGCTCGATGCGTTACAACCCCTGTATCAAGATTGTGGTGGTAAACATACAAAACTGTCGGCAGTAATCGAGCTACTTAGTATGAAAGCAAGGTATCAATGTTCTAATGTTTTCTTTACTGATTTATTGAAATTTATGAAAACTATTTTACCCGAAGGGAACACGTTGCCAGATTCTTGTGATAAAGCTAAGAACATGATTAAGCCATTTAACCTGCCGGTCGAGATTATCCATGCTTGCTCTAATGATTGCATATTTTATCGGAATGAGTATGCTGATTGTGATGAGTGTCCTAAATGTCACGCAAGTAGATGGAAATTACCTCCAGAAGGGAGTAATCCAAATGCTAAAAAGGTTCCAGTGAAGAAACTAAGATATTTCCGAATTACTGAAAGGATGCAGCGTTGGTATGGTACTCCGTGGATAGATGAACAGATGTACTGGCATTCTAATGTTGAGGAAATCTCTACACACATGCGACATCCTGTGGATTCTTCTTCTTGGAAATCAATAGATAGGAAATGGCCTGAGTTTGCTGCCGAGAAACGTAATGTGCGTCTAGCCACTGATGGTTTTAATCCATTCGGAATGATGACTTCGCACAGTACTTGGCCTATCATGATTAATGCTTATAACCTTCCACCATAAATATGCACGGGAAAAGATTTCACAATGTTAGCGTTACTTATTCCTGGTCCAAGTGCTCCCAACCACAATATTGATGTTTATTTTCAGCCCTTGATCGAGGAGTTGATTGAGTTATGGTTAAACGGAACGCTAACGTATGATGCTCATACAAAGACTTCTTTCACAATGAAAGAAGTTTTGATGTGGTGTATACATGACTATCCGGCTTATGCACACATGTTTGGTTTGCGAACATCTGGAAGATTTGGTTGTCCGGCGTGCGGAGAAGAAACTGAGGCCTTTTGGATGAAATGGGGTTGTAAGTTTGCGTATATGGGTCATAGAAAATTTTTAAGAGATCGGTCTCACCCTTATAGACGTGAAAAATCCAGGTTCAATGGATCTGAGGATAATAGGGGTGCACCAAGTCGTTTGAGTGGCGTTCAATTGTTCAATAGGACAACAACAACAAATAAAGAATTTGGGAAGCTGGTAAAGCGGTCAGTTGAATCTCCCTATTCGAAGAGATCAATCTTTTTCAGTCTTCCATATTGGAAGGTAAACGATGCATAATTTTCAATATGTTTTTATTTTTAGGCCTTCACTAACTTTTATTCAATACGTTTTTGTTATTTCTTAGCCTTTGCTAACTTAAATTAATCTTAACTTTAGTTTCTGCATATTCGACACAATGTGGATGTGATGCATGTAGAAAAGAAGCTGAAGAGAACTTGTTTGGAACTTTAATGCGACACAAGGATAAGTCTAAAGATGGGGTTCCGGCGCGCAGAGATTTAGAACTATTTGAACTTAAAGCCTAACTTGTGGTTGCAGGAAAATAATGGAAAACAAGAAGTCCCCCATGCTCCTTATTGGTTACCTAGGAATGAAAGAGAACTAGTCTGTAAAACTTTTAGCAAACTGAAGGTTCCTATTGGTTATAGCGGAAACTGGAAAAAAAAGTGGATTTGAAAGAGTTACAATTTAAGTGTTTAAAATCTCATGACTATCACTGTCTTATGCAGGGTTTGATGCCAATTTTTCTAATGTACTGTTTGAAAGATCACAAGCCCTTGCGCGAGGCAATAAGACATTTGTCATTGTGTTTTAAATTTCTTTGTTCTAAGGTTATTGATCGTGAAGAGCTTAGTCTAATGCATAAACGTGTAGTGGAGTCTTTATGTGTGTTTGAAATTTACTTCCCGCCAACTTTTTTTGTTACTATGACTCATCTTGTCGCACATTTGGCCGAAGAGGCACAAACATTGGGACCAGTTCAATTTAGGTGGATGTACCCTTTTGAGAGGTATTCTCCTTTAACTATTGATCCTTTTAGTTTAATTCCTTTGAACTTATGTACCTTATATATCTGGTGTACCTATTTCATGTGCAGAATGATGGGAACCTACAAGGTTTATGGTCGGAACAAAAACTATATTGAAGGGTCTATTACTGCACAACATGATGTCGTTGAAGGATCTCGCCATTGGATGGAGTTCATTCCCGAGGGTAAGCTAAAGGCTTATAAGTGTCATGGAAAGGTAGCATTGCGCGGTGAGGTTTATGAAGGCCCACACCCGCCTAGTTCACTTGGAAAACCATACCAGTTAACCTCCGTACAACATGAGCAAGTTCGCCTTTGGGTTTTGAGACATTCAGATGAAAATACTGAATGGGAAGAGTAAGAAAAATCCTAAGTTTTGTCTCTGAATCAATTCTTTACACTATATGCCACTCTTGACCATTATAATTATGTATAGTTTGAACTAATAACCATGTCAATAATTATTATCTTTGTCATTTTGCAGTAAATACAAGAGGCACATTGGAAGTCTAAACAGAAAATCAAGGAGCAGAGCTATGAAGTACATTCCATGGTTAAGAGAGGAACTTCTAGGCACACCCTTGACAGAGTTTCATAGGCTCGTACTTGGTCCTTCCTTCAAGACAGTTTCCTATCGGGCGTATTTAGTAAATGGTTATCTGTTTTATACGGAAGAAGCAGAGAAGTCTATGACCACACAAAATAGTGGAGTGACAATGGATGCCTTCACCAGCTTTAGAGCAAGTGCTAGAGATTCTAACTTGGTGGTTGATGATACTTCTTACTTCGGCATTGTGCAAAAGATACTTGAACTCGATTATGAAGATTTCACAGAAGTGGTTTTTTTATGTAATTGGGTTCGAGTGGAATATAAAAAACACGGATCATATGTGGACGCAGAGACCAACTTGAGGTTCGTCAACTTCGAAAGGTTTACGTTCAAGTCTAAAGATGTCGACGAACCATTCATCCATGCTTCTCAAGCTAGCCAGGTATTTTATTGCGGCGATGAGACTAGGAAGCATTGGCATCTTGTTTTAGAATCTCCCAAAAGATCAGCCGTAAATGTGAATGCTTATGAAGATCCTTATGTGTTTACTGCATCTGCGAATCAAGCTCCACTAATTTCAACTTCTGTAGCTGACAACGAGTATTGGAATGGAGCTCAGGTAATAATTTTTGACTAAATACTTGAATTTTGTTTTTCTCTTTTTTTCTATGTATATGGAGAGCTGAACATATGGTCCTCTTCATGTTATCAGGAAATAAGCTAAAACCAAGGATTGCAGCCTGTAAATCAGGTATATATCTTCTCTACAAGTTAATGAGCACCACCATTAGCTGATTACAACTGCATTATTCTCTGATTGTTGCTTGCAGCAGATCCTTGTTTTTTTTTTGTCATCACCACCTTCTCTTTCAGATCTTACTCTTTTTTTTGTCATCATCATCTCTTAAAGAATTTCTTGTTTGTGAGAACCATTCGTGCTTGCTTTTTCCCTTCATTTCATGATAATTGGAAACTGATGCATATAATCTATATTAACTTTTACTAGTTACGAGGGCCGTGTTGGGTAAAAGAATATGGTTATTATTTCTTTTGCAGTTGCAAGTATCTGACATGTACAATAGTGTAAAAATGTCGAGAATTATTTGCTAATGTCTCGTACTTCAAAAATTTGGTACTCATGCTGTCATATAGGTTGTTCAATAGGAATGATCACTGCACATCACATGCTGTCACACTACCACATCACATTAGTATAACTATTATATTTCATTTACCTAGTGATGGTTTGTCTTTTTTAGTCTAGATCACTGCATATATTTCAGATCTAGATTACTTTAGTATCATCTCATGGTTTGTCTTTTTTAGTTCCAGTTAGTACTGATGGTAATTCTATTCTATCTTGACAGAATTAAAGATTTAACAGTGTTTCATTTTGTCGCAGGGATATTATTTCGATCAGTTGGTGGAGCGCAGTTCATCTTTTTGCTGGTTTTAGTTTCTTTCCATTGTTTGTAGGTTGGTTTCCACCTATTGTAAGAAAATACATCTGTAAGAACTTAAATTGGTGTGAATTCAGTAGTTGTGCAGAGATTTTTGGGGTTTTGACCCAAGTGTCAGCTCAATTCACATGTGAATTCAGTTAATGGTACAACAAAATTTGAATTGAATGGTGAATGTTTTGATTAGTGTATGAAATGAGTTTTTAATTTGAATTTAATGAATTTCTAATCTTCAGTTAGAAGTGAGTCGTGGATTCGGATGAATCGATTTTATGAAATAGGTTCATCGAAATACCGGTTAGACTGTGATTCAGATGAATCAGCTGTTTTGAAATTATTCAGACCCATTCTCCTGTAGATTAGCTTTTATAGTTTTTAATATTGAATATAATGAAAAGTCTGTTTTAGTTAGCCCTTATTTTGAGTCTATTGAAGTTAGTCTTAATTTAAAAAATTAAAAGAATCTTAGAAACAGTCTTTTTAAGAAATAAGACTACAAATCTAGGGCCCCCAAAAGCAGTCCTTTTTAGCGATATTAAGTCCTTTTCTGGCAGACTTTTTTTTTTGATTTTCCGCTAGTGCTTCCTTTTTCTTGTGAGGCTCAGAGAGATCAACGCGGCAGCATCTATACCAATGGTCTTTAGAACCATAGCGATAGCAACCCTCGTCATTTTTCACGGGGGGATTTTTAGATTTATTTTGAGAAGTAGATGTCGATCCCTTCCCCTTATCCTGTTTCACTTCCGTATTTTTATTATATGGATGGTTGTTGGCATTTCTATGCCTATATCCTCCGCCTTTACGCTTCTTTCCACGATAACCCTGCTTACCACGATCATGTCCATGTCCAGAATACGATGCCCTAATAACTTCCGGCACCGGAGCATAACCACAAGGACGGGACTCGTGATTTTTAATTAACAATTCGTTATTCTGCTCAGCCACCAGAAAACAACATATAAGATCAGAATACCGTGTAAAACGACGTTCCCGATATAATTGCTGAAGTACAATATGGGAAGCATGAAAAGTACTCAGCGTCTTGTCTAGCTTGGATTCTTCTGATAACGGCTCACCGCATATCTAAAATTGAGCAGCGATCTTGTGCAATTCAGAATTGTAAGCCGATACGGATTTAAAATCCTGAAACCTCAGATGAATCCATTTGTCACGAATTTTTGGCAGGGTGACCACCTTAAAATGGTCATATTTCCCTTTTATGGTATTCCATAACTTTTGAGGTTCTCTACAGTGTGCTACCTCATGTTTCAGGGTTGGGGAGAGGTGACGGCGCAAGTAAGCTACATCTCTGACGCGTTCGTCCGATGTACAGTCTCCCCCAATGATCGTATGACCAAGTTTATTCGTTTCCAGATGCAACTCAGCATCGGGCGCCCATGAGAGATAGTTCTCACCAGAGTCCTCAAGTGGAATAAAATCCAGACTAACTAAATTTTCTCACATTTAAAAAAAAATGTAATAGAAAAATCAAACAAGAAGATGTCCACTTTCGTTTGATGAACTAGTTGAAAAAACAAGGTACACACCGAGCTTTTTCGTGCTGATAATGTGTTATACGATTAATATACCGATTACCGGATGAGTAAATTGTTCTACAGGTGTACTCCATGTTTAATATATAATAAAACTAGCCATGTTCCTTCATGTATCATCAGAACTAGGATTCATATATTACCACACACCAAATTCATGATTAGTATATTAATAAAGAAAAGACAAGACGAAACGTGGGGAGGATATGAGAACTAAGTTCTCTATTTCATTTTCTTATGTGTAAACTGAATGCTACAAGGATATATATATAGCCGAGAGATAAAGAAGCAACAAAAGACACGTATTAAGCTATGTGTCCAAAATAGATAATCTTTATCACTAATGAAATGTAGATTCGTTTAATCTCATCATTTCGTGAGATAAGGTCGAGTAAGTGGCTCCATAACTAAATAATGTGTGTGTCTAGAAATCTTTAGAAGTTTTAAAGATTAGCTTAATCCATATCAATTAATTATTTGGAGTTCTATAGACATGTAATTGTGTACTGGTGGGCCACTTCATGATGTGTATATAATACTAAGTTTTCAGCAAATTTGCTTCAAGTAATTTCGGGATGAAAGAAAATAAACACTTGATGATTTCAATCCCTTTTTTCATCTCCCCTCTCTCTCTCCTCTTCTCCAAGAAAAAAAAAAAAAAACCCAATTTCATCTTCTTGCTCAGATCTAGTCCATTTGGGTCTAGATCTGAGCAAGGATCTTAGATTTTTGTGTTTTAGTTTTAGAATAAAAGGATTAGTTCCTATTAGGATTATTTCTTCACCTTCATGGTGATTTTTATCTTCACCTTCATGGTGATTCTTGTCTTCACCTTAATGGTGATTCTCTTTTATTTTAATGTTTACTTGATTTTGATTATATGTTTGTTCAAGTACATCGCCGGATCCAGATTACTCTCTATTCTGCGGTCAACAAATTTGTAGATTACTCATATACTATTGGAGCATTACTTCATCAGGAAGACGATTTATCAAATGGTCCATGAATATTATGAAGACCATCTTCTCTCTGATTCTATCAGTTCTTACATTCTTGTATTAGGTCAGTATTTGGAATTCCTTCTCTTTTTCTTGTCGGAATTTTCAATCATGTACCGTTACAAGCTTGTTATTTCTTTTTTCTTTTTCAATTTGATGTACTTGAGATCTATGTAATCTTGTTTTCCATTAATGAAAATTGAATTACCAAAAAAAAAAAAAAAAAAACACTTGATAGAATTTTTTTTTTTTTTTCTGTCACAATTAAAGTTAAAAAGGGAATGACTCGCACATTTTAATCTATCTTTCTGTATCGAATAACACCTATACAACAATTAGAAGAATAGGTGTCTAAATTTTGCTAGCACATTTAGGGGCAACACTAAAAGACAAAAAAGGTCACCCCAAACGTAAAATTGAGCTACCCCTTATCCACGATTTTTCAAAATGGCAACTATGCCCTTATATATATAATAGTCAGCCAAAACCACAATCGGTAGGTTACAAATAATCGGTAGTTTAAAATGAATCATTATCTACCTATTAATGTATGGATATTTCGTTTAATGTTCCCTTTTATAATCGGTAGTTAATTGGACCTGTAAAACTACCGATTATAATAATCGGAAGGTTAACTGGTTACATTACCTTCCGATTATAGGTTGCCCCAAAATGAGTTTTTTTCTAAAATCCATTTTCTCCAAAATTTTGAAATCTTCCATAATCGTTAGGATATTTGGCTACCGATTATAAGTAGCCCCACATCGGACCTTTGCCAAATTTCCACTTGTCTCTAGGTGCAGATCCACCCCTAACCATTTGGTTCATGTTTGATACGTAGCCATAATCGGAACGTTAACTGGTTACATTACCTTCCGATTATAATAATCGGAAGGTTAACCGGTTACATTACCTTCCGATTATAGGTTGCCCCAAAATGAGTTTTTTTCTAAAATCCATTTTCTTCAAAATTTTGAAATCTTCCATAATCGGTAGGATATTTGGCTACCGATTCTAAGTAGCCCCACATCGGACCTTTTCCAAATTTCCACTTGGCTCAGGGTACAGAGTCACCCCTAACCATTTGGTTCGTGTTTGAGACGTAGCCATAATCAGAAGGTTAACTGGTTACATATACCTTCCGATTATAATAATCGGAAGGTTAACTGGTTACATTACCTTCCGATTATAGGTTGCCCCAAAATGAGTTTTTTTCTAAAATCCATTTTCTCCAAAATTTTGAAATCTTCCATAATCGGTAGGATATTTGGCTACCGATTATAAGTAGCCCCACATCGGACCTTTGCCAAATTTCCACTTGGCTCAGGGTGTAGAGACACCCCTAACCATTTGGTTCGTGTTTGAGACGTAGCCATAATCGGAAGGTTAACCGGTTACATTACCTTCCGATTAGAATAATCGGAAGGTTAACTGGTTACATTACCTTCCGATTATAGGTTGCCCCAAAATGAGTTATTTTCTAAAATCCATTTTCTCCAAAATTTTGAAATCTTCCATAACCGTTAGGATATTTGGCTACCAATTATAAGTATCCCCACATCGTACCTTTGCCAAATTTCCACTTGGCTTAGGCTGCAGAGCCACCCCTAACCATTTGGTTCGCGTTTGAGACATAGCCATAATCGGAAGTTTAACTGGTTACATTACCTTCCGATTATAATAATCAGAAGGTTATCTGGTTACATTACCTTCCGATTATAGGTTGCCCCAAAATGAGTTTTTTTCTAAAATCCATTTTCTCCAAAATTTTGAAATCTTCCATAATCGTTAGGATATTAGGCTACCGATTATAAGTAGCCCCACATCGGACCTTTGCCAAATTTCCACTTGGCTCAGGGTGCAGAGCCACCCCTAACCATTTGGTTCGCGTTTGAGACGTAGCCATAATCGGAAGTTTAACTGGTTACATTACCTTCCGATTATAATAATCGGTAACTGGTTACATTACCTTCATATTATAGGTTGCTCCAAAATGAGTTTTTTTCTTCTAAAATCCTTTTTAATCGGTAGGAAAATTAAGGTGTTACAAAGCTTCCGATTAGGTTTTAACAATCGGACACAAAATACCTCCCGATTATGAAGGGGCATATAAGTATTTTCAACCTATTTTGTCTTTTATTGTCGCCCCTAATTACGATTGAGTCGCCCCTAAAAGTGCTAGGTAAATTTTCCCTTGCATTTACTTGGTAGATTCTTCGGCTGTAATCTAAATCTAACCAGCTTAACAGCTAAGGTCTGCAAAATATCGCCACCTTTAATATGAGGGTCCACAAATGGTGCTCACACGAACAAAGCCCCATGATCGTATCCCTACAAAATCCAAATTTAACCTTCCTAAATTGGGGCCTATAGAACTTAATTGGGGCCTATAACTAGATAACAAAAAAGATTAAAACTACCAACTTACCCTCTACCAAATATTAATACTACTTATTTATCCCCATCTAAGCCTAATCATTAAATTTAAAACTAAAATTAAAATCATAAAACTAAAATCATAAAATTAAAAACTAAAATCAAAATCAAAATCATAAAACTAAAATCATAAAATTAAAAACTAAAATCAAAATCAAAATCAAAATTAATTCCATTTACATCTCCACTTCAACTGATTCTTCTTCTTTTCTTCTCAACCCAATCCTACAAAGTAGGTTTTAGTAACATAAAATCGCTCAAAAATTGAAAACTTTGAAATCAATTTTTTCCGGTTTATCAGAATCGGTTAACATTAATGTATATGTGATCCGATTGCAAATAAAAACGGTGTATGTTCATGCCCACAAAGACCGATTGTCCTTGATATGTTTTCTAGTTCGAGAAATTTGAACCAAAATCGGATTACATTAGCACTTATAAAAACCGATTGTTGATGTATAATGCTAGAATCAGATTTTGTATGTGTGTCGAGTAAACCGATTGTTATTTACAATTTTCCTGTATCTTTTTTTTTTGTTACAATCGGATTACATGAGCACTTTTATAAACCGATTCTTGTTGTGCAATGTCAATAATCGGTTTTTACGTGTGTACCGTGTAAACCGATTCTGGTTATACGCAAATTGAAAATGAGTATGAGTATGATTTTACACAATTTAAAAATGAGTACAATTTCATACTCGATCTCAAAATGAGTATATGAATTTATACGCGAACTGAAATCGAGTATGATATCATACTCATTTTCAGATCGAGTATGATTTAAATCATGTTTGATTTTTGTTCTTTCCCATAATCGGTTTTTGGGTACATTTGTAAACATCGATTCTGGTTCTTTTTTTGTTAATTGAAAAAATCAACCGAAAATCAGTTTGTTAGAAAACGAACATATACCGATTCTGGTTTGATTTTTTTCAAAAAAAAAAAAAATCAATTTTTTTTTCACTTTTTGATGAGGAATCAAGATTAGTTAATTTTAGTTTAATTTGATTAAACATTAATTAATCACTTGATTAATACTAATTAATCCAGGGGTAAATTAGCCATTTTTAAAAATAATTAGATAAGAGGTGGCTTTTTTTACTATTCAATGACCTTTTTTGTCATCTAGTTATAAGCCCCAATTAAGTCCTATAGGCCCCAATTTAGGAAGGAAATTTAAGTAGGTTAATTTCAAGATTTGTGATTATTGATTGATGAACAATTATTGAGACTTGTGCGCAATATTAAGATACATCCAAAAAGAAAATTTGGTATCTGTATAATAAATGTTGTTCGCCGGATCCGGTCCGGATAACTCAATAATAGTTTGCTATGTGTACCTTTAACAAGTTCGACCAGCCTAGCTATCTGTCTTTGATTTTGTTGAACTTCGGAATCTTTGGAAACCAAAGTCGTTTAGTTCACTCCAATAGCTCAGATATTACTACAGAAATCTTGATACCAGAATTTAGATTTAACTACAAATGAACAAGAACTCGTGGAACCTTAGGGAAAATCTTCATTTGTTAGGAAATCAGGAGGTTTTTGAAGTATATATGGGAAATTACTCGGCCAGATGATACTTGTGCAAATATATATGTAAACTAACAGAATGAAGTCATCTAACTTGTTCACAACTTAAGTACCATACTGCAAAGTAACAATATTACTGTCCTGATCATGCATAAATTATGTCATAGTCATGCCCAGAGTATTAATCTCCCCCACTAATTTAATTTTGATGGTTATATAATGAGTATCGAGATTCTATACATTATTGGTAATATGCCTATTTATTAACTAATCAATCAGTTAAATTAATATTTCTAGTATATACTCCCTCTGTCCCACTATTAGATGACCTAGTTCAAGTTTGCACAATTCTTAAGGTAACCAATGACAAGGAGTATTCTTGGGTATATTTTACAATGATGCCCTTATGGATAATAACTTGTCAAATTTAGAAATGATTTATCTCACAAACGATATCATGGATTTTCGTAAACTTTGTATCATTGAAAACATTTTAAAACACCTACGTAACGAATATAAACATGGATACAAAATTATACATATTTCTTATACTAATGATAATGAGTCAAAAGGATAGTTTTAGAAATATCCCCTTGTGTAATGAGATAGGCCAACTAATAGTGGGACAAAATTTTGAACCAAATAGGTCATCTAATAGTGGGACGGAGGAAGTACAATCTTTAGAAAAGTGTGCACCAAAATGAACTCTTTCATTCCACAAAATCGAGGAAAAAAATCCAGAATGAATAGACGATGACCCGAAGGATTTCTCATTTATGCTTCCGAATTCGTGTGTTTTTTTTTTCATAACTGGAAATATAGATAAATTTTATATGATATCTATAATATTTATAAGTAGGGGCAATGTCAAATTGTGATGTAAGGAAAAATTAAATACATTTTTTTGGGATTTTGTAAGCATGTACATCAACCTGAAAAATTACCTTTCAAAATAGATGGAAATCAAAAATAGGTAAAAAGCCGATACTAAATGTCGAAATAAAAGTAACTTTGAGTTGTCTTTTGTAACATGGGCGAGGTTCAAATGCCCCTAATAAAATTTTAACTTGTGCAGTGATGCAAAATATAAGAGTTTCTTCAATCTACAAACTTCTCTGATAAATGATCAATTTCTTTATAGAGGTTTTGTTTTCATTTAAAATATTCAGAATTAAAATATTTTATTTAAAAATAGAAATTCGCACAGATGGTTCAAGGCTGAGTGAACAAGCAATAGGTCGTAGGATCGATTCTTCCTTATCGCGATATTTTCACACATTTCGAACTAAAATGAGCTCCGGAGAAAATTTCTGGCGATTGAAAACCAGGGATTTCAATGGATTGGTCTCATTCCTGGCTCACTTTCGATTTGATTTTCTCCCTTTTTCTTTTTCCTTCGGTTTTTATTTTTTGATTTACATGGGTTTTTGAGGCGCGGCTTCAATTTTTCGTTAGGGTTTTCTGGGTTTTTGGTTTTCGTTCTTTTTCTCTTTAGGGTTTTGATGAGTTTCTTTATCATGCATGTTGTTGATCGACTTGCTGCTGCTGTTCGTTTTCAATCATCGTCCTCACCCCAGTCGTCTCCTTCGTCTTCTCAACCTACAGAACTTCATAACACGGTTTCATCCATTGCAGGGAGGAACATAATGGATATTATCATTGTCTGTTCAAACACCTTCATGGTTGTCAAGACGGAGTAAATGGCAGGGGATATGCCAGGGGATCTATTGTTAGTCACCTGCAGAGTAGACACTTCTCGGTTGCGAACAAGTACTGCTACAGAGCTTCCATTGCTGGTGACCTGAAGGTTTATCTATATGTCGAAAGAGTTCTCCTACAGATCAACATGTGGTTGTGTTGTACGTGAATGAAACTACACTCTTGGAGATCTCCCTGCAAAGGAAATTCAGGCGACCACAGCGACATCATCCCTGGTCCCTTCAACGGTACCTCTGCAGAGTTCACCATTCATGGAATTGGAAAGCCGTTGAGTGAAATTTCTCTTGGTTTGAGCACGCCAACTGTTGCATCTACGTCCTTGGGAGAGGTGAGTTCTTTTGATGTCATGGAGTTGAATTCATTCTCCTTGTCTACTGAACTCCTTAATGCAGTTTTCTAACGGTGTTTCACCACTGTGTCTAGTATACTGCATCAATGCAGGCTTGGTTTTTTCCGCACCTTGAAGAACTGCCTTGATAGTGTGCTTTGCAGACCAGCTGACTTGACTGCTTGGTTACGTCTTCTACTCCTCCCAATTTGCACCTTGTCTCTCTACAGACCAAAAAGTTCAGCGGATGAGAAGTCGGTCAATAGGAAGAGACTCCAAGTAGCTGTGATTCAGCAAGCTTTGTTGGTTTGGAAGGAACCCAATAGGTGTTACCAGCTGATTTCAAAGCTATTGCATCAGCCATGCCATCAACACACTAAAAAGGATAGTAAAAAGAAAACGGAAGTTTCCAACTTGAGTGCCTGCCGAAAGAAGATTGGTTATGGACACTATGCAGCTGCAATTCGTGTTTTGTCCTCGAATGGTATTACCCCTCGCGATGAGAATACCTTGGATGAACTTGAATCCAAGAATCCGACCGCTCCTTCACCTTCCATTCCGAATACAGGCTTTTGAAGTGACCCCAGAACGGTTGATTCTAGGGCAGTCTTGGGTGCCGACAAGAGTTTCCCAATAAGTAATTCATGTGGTCATGATAGCTTGCGTGCATAACATCTTGTTGATGCCATGAGTGGGGTTGCATATGAAGTTGTAGATGAGTTGATATCTTCGATTACAGGTGTAGTCAATCTTTGGTTGGCAGGCAAATGCCCTAATTCTTTGGGTGAGTACATTGCCAGTGCACCTCTCACGCCTTTACTCAATCTTGGATGAGGACTTAGGACTATTGTGGTTGGTACCATTTGGCGTCATTTGGTCTCTAAGGTAACTTCCTTTTCTGTTGGTAAGAAAATGTCATCTTATTTAGGCGATCACCAGTTCGGTGTTGGTATGCCGGTTGGAGGGGAAAGCATTCTTCATGCGGCTAATGGGTTGCTGGAGTTGAAGGGTCATTCAGACAAGATGTCAATGTTGCTTATTGACTTCTCGAATGCCTTCAACATGGTGTGCAGATCTCATCTTATTAAGGAGGTCCGACTTTATTGTCTAGGTATTTCTCGTTGGGTTGAGTTCTGCTATGCTAGGCCTGCTAAACTATACTATGATCAACATATTTTATCTTTCGCCCTTGTTGTTCATCAAGGTGATCCTCTCGGTCCTCTTTTGTTTGGTCTGACACTTCACCCTCTTGTGAAGTCCATTGCCTCTCGTTGTAAACTTGATCTGCATGCCTGATACTTGGATGATGGTACTATTATTGGTGATACGCTTGAGGTTGCTAGATCTTTGAGCATAATAGAATCTTAAGGCCAATGCAGGGGTTTACATCTGAACATCAAGAAAACTAAAAAAATTTGGCCTACAGTTGATCCTCATAACATTTCCTAAGGTGTTTTTTCCAATGATATTGGTAGATCCAGCAAAGGTGTTAAACTTCTGGGCGGACCTGTGAGTTTGGAATTGGATTTCATGAGTGACATAGTGTTGAGTAGGGTGAACAAGACCATTCAGCTAATGTCTTCTATCAAGAAACTCAGAGACTCGCAAAGTGAGATGTTATTACTTCGCAATTGCGTCAGTGTGTCTAGACTATACTTTGCGATGCGTACTACCAAACCTGCATCTTTAGAAAAAGCCACTGACCTTTACGACGACCATCTTCTTCAATATTTGAGGCTTTGAATCACGGGAGATGGAGCAGGTTTTGGCCCTTTGTAAAAGAGATTAGCTACCTTTCCTATCAAGGACGGTGGTCTTGGCATATACACTATGTCTGACACTCGCAACTATTTCTTTCTTGCTTCCCATAGTCAAACTTCTCCAACGCGGAAGGTTATTCTTGGTAACTTATTTCCACCAGACAATGGTTTTGATTACCAAACAGCTATGCAACACTTTATTCAATTTTGCGGTTTTCCTTCAACCTACTGTGTCGATAACATTGCCCCCCCCCCCCTATGCACTCCCTGGAAGTCACTTATTTTGATGCGGTGAAGAAGTAAATTCCTACCCAATTTTCACTATCTGCAAGAGACTCTATCCCGTGGCAATGCAACCGTGTCAAACACGCACAAGATTACCTACAAGCTGTTCCGATCAATATGCTGGATCAATGTCTGGGGCCCAGACAGTTCAGAGCTGTAATTTGTTATCGACTTGATATCCCTTTGTTTGCTGAGGATGGTTTATGCTGGTGCTGTAATAAACATATGGACATTTTCGGGGACCATGCGCTTCATTATGCTAAATATGTTGGAATTAAGTTTCGACATGACTTGGTTCATGATGTAATTACCGATATTTGCTACAAGGCTGGTGTACCTGCGCGCAAAGAAGTTTCTTTGGTTTTTCTTTCTGATGATAACAAGGATTTACGCCCGGTATACATCTTGTTCTTAACTGGGAAAATGGCCTAGACGTGTGTATGGATGTCACAGGCGTCTCTCCTTTCACTGGTGATGGAGTTCGTACCTTTATTCCAGGCCAAGCCATTTCAAGGGCAATTTCGCGTAAACGTACTAAATACTTGGACGAATGTAACTCACATGGTTATGGTTTGGGTGTTTTAGCTTTCACTACTTTAGGAGAGCTTGGTGAAGATACTATTTGTTTTTTTAAGCGTTTGAAGAATTTTTTAGTTAGTAATGATGCTGGTAGTGGTCCAGGTAGATTTATTTTTCATAGGTTGGGTGTTTCTATTCAGAAAGGGGTTGGTGCCCATCTTGTAGCTCGGTTTCCAACTAAAAGTGTAAAAATTTAATTAAATAAAATAAAAGGCTAATAAGTTAAATAAATATTTTAATTATATATATCAGTTAACATACGAAGTACAAAAGCGCATTTTGAAGAGCGCATTTTGAAGGAAGTACAAAAGCTTCTTACAAGGAGTAAGAAGTACATAAAAGAAAGAAATTAGAATACATTTCTAAAGACAAGTAAAGAAAAATCGATTTGCTTTCTCCCTAAGGGTGCGTTTAGAACGGAGGTAGTCGAGGGTGGAGTTCAATCAACAGGAATATCGTGTTTGTTTGGAGGGTAAGGAATCATATTCCTAGGAATAGCATTCCATACCCGTGTTTGGTATATGCAATAACCATATGAATAGGATTCCCCGTTATTTTAGGTTCCTCCAAAATGGAGGATTAGAAAACCCATGTCGTGGGTGGGTTTTTGATTCCCATTACGGGGGAATCCATTACTTTTCTATAGAAATTACCGATTTACATACGAACTAAAATAACAAGAGAAGAGAATATGTGTTGATTAATATTTGGTTGGTGATGTGTTGTAGTATTTTGATTTGATCTAAACACTGTAACAAGAGAAGAGAATATTTAGTGGTAACTAGCTCCATATTTTTGGTTGTCCTCTGCTGTATAGTCACCAATTTTTAGTGCATCAAAGATCTCTCTACTGCATTCTTGTTATTTATCTTTTGTTTCCGACGTGGTATGAAATTACTGATAGAGAATTTTGTTATATTTTTCTAAACACTTAAATAAAATTGAATAAGTATATTTTATAAATGTTGATTATTTATTTTATTTGATTTACTCAAAAGGACATAATAGGGAAAACATTGGATTTTTTCCTTCCTACTCCTGACTTAACCAAACACCGGAATGGAAACATGGAAGGAATATTATTCCTAATCCTGACATAGCCAAACAATAGATAAATGAATCACATTCCTTGGGAATCATATTCCAGGAATCATATTACTAGGAATCACATTCCATTCCCCGAACCAAACACGCCAGAAGAGTCAAGGATGGAGTTGAATTCCAAGGGTGTTTGACATAGGTGGAATTGGAACTCCAGGGAGTTAAAACTCCATCCTTGAATGGAAAATCAAATGACACCTCCCTATGGAATTTGAAACTCCATCCTTTCAACTCCACTGCTGGTTGACCATGTTGACATTTCAAATTTATTTTCTTTATTTTCTTATTTGAATAATATTTGAGTTTTCATAATTATAATTTATGTTGATTTTTTTTAATTATTTTTTTAAATTAATTTAGTAATATTATTTTAAATACTTTTAGTAGAAATTTTTCATATTGTATTATAAATCTATTTTAAAAATATACATATACATACATATATATATATATTTATTTAATTATTTTTTAATTCAAAATAAATTATACTTAGATAAAAATATTAATTATTAATATTAGTTTTATTAGTTTTTAATATTATATTTATATATGTGTATAAATGTTTTTGAAATTAATTTAATAATATTATTTAAATGTTTTTAGTAGTAATTTTTCATATATATCTATTTTTAAAATATGCATATATATATATATTGTTGCAGTGGAAAATATGGAGAAAGTAAAGAGACAAAGAGAGATTTCAAAATATGCATATATATATATATAAATAAATTTTCATATACATCTATGGTTCGTAGGCCCTACAACACTCCCGCTGTGCGGTCCAATAAAACCTCATAAGCAGTGCTTCACATTTAGTGTTTCGAATGTAGTTCTTCAAATGTCTTCCTCTCCTTGATGACTTGTGTCGAAATCAATTGCCTCAATAAAACTTTGACAAGGAAAAACCCAGTGGGATAAAACCTTGGTATAACTCTTCACATATCGTCTTGTACTTTACATGTAGTTCATCACATGCAATACAATCTTCAAAGACCGACGAGTCTAATTTAACTGCCTCGTTAAAACTTTGTCAGGGAAACCCAAAGGGACAAAACCTGAACTAAAGAAAAAAAGTACAATATTACGCAAACGTAGAACATAGTTAGACTCGAATATGTTGCCTCATTAAAACCTTGACAAGGAAAACCCAGTGGGACAAAACCTTGACGAAGGGAAAAGAGTACAACTTCACAGATGCAAGTAAAAGTGATCTGTTGCAGATGATCACTTTGCTCAGCTGAAGTTGACTAGTTGCTTCATAACTCCTAAGGCAGAAAACCCTCGTGGGAATGATAGACTTAGCTGGGAAATTATATTTCGGTGTTTGTTGTTGTCTCATTCAAAAACCTTGCCGAGTAACAAAAATTTGTAGGAAAAAGCAACCTCGGTGAAGGAAATAGTTCAACACACTATTAGATGCTCCCCCTGATGGCATACAATTTTCATTAGCCTAGTGCAGTTGGTAGAAGTTTATCACACTTTACTTTGATGACTTGAATGCTTATAAGACCTTGTTGTTGATTCTGGAAGTTACGTTGCTTAAGACTATCTCGTTTCATTTCTTTGATTCATATATTTTCACTAATATCAACGCGATCTTCATGTCTTCAACGTTCAACATACTTGATGCTTTTAATGTTGTCTCGCTAACAACCTTGTCCAGTAACAAAACCCTTTGGGTAAAACTATTCTCGATCGAAGGGAAAAATAGTACAACAAGACTTCAATTTCTAAGTAAAATATGTAGACATCATATCCTTGGATCCTCCCCCTGATGTCGGCATCTACTCCTGATTACTTTCAGAGTTATTCCAGACAAAACTGAATATTGGTAATGACTTAGAAAATAATCTATCATATATCCCTCTGATTACTTTCGTTGGAAAAGAGATTATTGTTCCTTCATAATCAACAACTTTTGGATTTCACTTTCATTAGCATTCCTTTTTATATCTTTGTAGGGATAAAATAAACTCATGTCAATGGTTACTTTTAAGTATATGATTATGTTCATTATACCATTCAAATGACGTTGCGTTGGCGCTGAGATATATCTAGCTAACAAGTTCACTGAAAATGTAAAATTTGGTCGAGTACATTATGTTAATTACAATAATGCATCTATTGTACTTAGATAATGGAAATTCATCTCCCGACACATCTTAGTCATCTTCCTTTAGACGAATTAGTCATTTACTTACATCTGAACCTCGACTAACCATGGGAGTGCTAGCAAGATGCATGTCCTTATTAAATTACCTGACAACTTTAGACATATGCAAACTGGTGGAATAATATACCACAAGCTCAATTTTCGGTCGAGCTTTCCCCGGATTTCTCATTTAAAATTTGGATTTAGAGTAGCTTGTAGGATTTCTTATTACGTCAAGAGCACCCATCATGTCTGTAACATCAACATAGGTAGCTAGAATTCCAAATCAGGAGATTGCTTGTGAATACGCAAGGAAAAATACCTTACTTGTATATCCCCTCCAAATCAATTTCCATTTAGACGGGTATACCACATATGCTTGATTGCTTCAATCTATAAGTGAGCGTTCTATCTAACTGTAAATGCACTCTGTGATTTAGAGTCACTTGATTTAGGCAACAAAAGGTTATCAAGTACTTTTGTAAATATTTGTTATCTCTTGATTCTTTCAGAGATACGTAATAACCACATACATATGATGCATTTCAAATCCTTTTGAAATTACCAAGCTAACTAAGTAGCGTAACATTATAACGTTCATTGCAAGAGGATAATTCCAGGGCTTTGTGAGAAACCTTGCGCCACAAGTCGAGTCTTGATACTTTGAGACTTCATTCTTCCCAATGTGCTCTATGACAAATAATCATGTATGTCCCATGGGCTTTACACTTGGTTGGTTAGCACTACCACACAAAATACATGTACATTTGTCAAAGAACCAAGTTCTACCTGGATTGTATAAGCCAAATATGCTCTTCGTTGACATTGAGCAACAAGGAGCTTAGTTAGATCTCATCTTGCTCTATTTTCTTAAGCAAGTGTATATGAAATTAATCATCAATATGCTTGCATGATCTTTCCATTGACTCGTGAGCATTCTCAAAATCCACTTGGGATGTCATTGTTCTCTGGAATTATTAAACTTCGGAGCGTCCTCTAGTTTGATTCATGGACTTATTCAGAGACAATCTTATGAGATGATTTCTAATGATATAAATAAGTTGTGCCTTCCCCACCTACTTATTCATTTCTAGGTGCGGATTGATCGAACCAAGTGGTCTCTCCAACTTCCTTTATGAAACCACAGCCTCAACCACACTTCCACTAAGTGTAGTTGCAACACCTTAGTCTATGGTGTATATCCCTTATTGAGGATTTTTAACCTTGCAGGTAGGTTTGCAGCTGGTATGTGTGATCTCATCACTTTAGCGACATCACACATTCTGAAAATTGATTATTTTTTCACTTCACATTTACATTTGTGGAGTACAATAATCAATATGAGACCAAGTGAGAACACACCACAACAATTCCTGTTGTTCCCTTATAAAATACCTCTTCTTATCTCCCCCTAATGATGGGAAGACTGTCTCATTAAAGTGATAACTCGCAAATCTAGCGGTAAGAGATCGCATGCCAAAGGTTTTAAATGCGGATAATTGTTGAGAGTAAATATCCAACAAAATTACTTAATCATTTTCGTGACCTATCATAGTACGATGTGGACTCGTAATGGCACATATATAGTGCAACCAAAAATGCGTAAGAGCATAAATGTCAGGCTTATAACCAGTTATCAAGTAGTACGCAAAAATGGTTGACTAATTATGGGTTCTAAAACGAATAAGTGAATATGCGTATAATATTGCATATCCCCCAAGCATTTTTAGGAAGGTTGTTACACATAACATATCCTTAGACACCATATATAACCTATGATGGTAGCCTCTGCGATACCATGGGGTATATGATGATCTATAATGATCCTATTAAACATGCAATATCCATCAAGTCCTTTTGATGTAAAATATCTAGCAATAACAAGGTTGGTGAGACCTTAAATTGTATAATATGTGCTCGAATTGTTTCAAAAACGCATAATTTCTTGTGAACAATAATTAATTCAACACTTCGAATTATCCAATAGAGTCATAAATCACTTGAATGGACCGCATTCTGTATGGATATGTCCACAAATATAACCTTATTTCTTTTGAAAAAATGGGTTGTTTACCATTTGCATCTTAGGATGGTCTCAATCTTTTTTACTAAATAATGACTTTGTAAAATAAGTTACATACTTTATTACTTTAAAAGCATAATGGGAGGGAAGGTGGTGTTTCTGGTACTTTAGAAAGAGTTGATTGTGAGAGATGTCGTCACTTTGCATTCTTTCAATCTTTGTGATTCCCATTTTCTTGTTAACTCAAATAAAAGGATGTCCATTTGAGTTATTTCAAAACGAAACATCATATCACAACCAAAGTATCTTTATGGTTATGTCAAAACCTGAGTGAGTCAATTCCCAACATTACATTGTCAATTATCCAAATATTAGTGATTTACAGTTCACTAGACTAATTGACTCATTATTTCTCTAAAATGTGATTCCTTTCACATTCATTGGAGGTAATTTGTAGATGCATTCCCATTCTCACGGTTAGTTTTCGTTCAATAACCGTTTGCACAGACTTCGTAGAAACTTAACAAAGTGTGACTAGATTTTAGTTCTTACAGAGCTTATGTAACTTTTAATCGTTATACCAATTAGGCAACAAAGATTGAGCATTCCTTCGCTCGGATATTACATGTAATGATCCAATCATCACATGGTATTATATAAGGAAATAATTCAACAAGCAGTTTAATATATTTCCTTAAGAGCTTCGTGTAATAAGTGGTGTGGCCTTATTACATAACAAAAGAAAATTTATCTCATTTACTTTAGAGTGTTACAATTCATTAGGATGATATAATTTTTATAGCGCCCCCTAAACTAACAGCTGACTAATCCAAGAGATTACTAAAAACAGAGGAACTAGAATCCAAATTAAACACTTAAACTTTCAATTAAGAAATCTTCTACAAAAACTTAACCCAGAGCTAACCCCGCTCAGAAAATATATACAAGAACTCCTCTCCAATGATACATATAAAATAATCATTTGGTTTACAATTAGAATATACAACAAAATAAATGTATCAGTATATAATCAATTAACGAAGTTAACTCCTCGAAGCTTTCGCTGCGCAACTCTGCTCTGTCACTGAAACTGAAATGGGGAATAATTAACATTTAACTTCTAAGTAATCATATGCATATTTAGAAAAAAAGATTTGGAAAACATTACATGTTTTCCCAAACATCCGAAGACAACAAAACCACTGAAATAAACAATCATGTATATGGACCTAAACTCCTCCTTTAGTTGCTGCGGTGACATTTACACACCTTATAATTTTTGTGGTGACATTTACACACCGAAAAATAAAGACAAGTTAGTCTGTGGTGATTAATATACTCACCCGTAATATTGATGCCCATTTCCACACCTATTATTAATATTGTGGTGTATCGCCCTAGCCATAAATACTGAAGGAGCATTATCCAATATACCATAAATGGAAATTCTCATTTCCCAAAGACAATCATAAAGATAAACAAAGCATGAAATAAATGAATAGACACTGTATGAGTTTATTAAATAAAGACTTTCATAAAAGAAATAACAATGATTACAAAATTGTTAAATGCATTCACACACCTTTTTGATGACCAGCCACGCATACCTCGAGATCCACGATCCACTGGTTCATCCTTTGAATCGATCGTTGTTAATAGAATCTAACTGATAATCACACAAGAACTCCAAGAGTTTAGCCAAAAGGCTCATAGAGGAATCATACAATTCTATCTAATGGTTCTAAGCCCATTATGATATCTTATTCTCTATCTTTAGTATAACTAAGAGTTTACTAATCCAATTAGATTGTCTCTATAGTTCATTATCTAAGTCTTATGAACATCTACAACTTTGTAGAAGGAATCAAAGGTTAATTCGGACCATAAAGAGTCCAACATATCAAACTAGAAAAACTAGGCTAAGCCCAAAACCACTAACCCGACCCATTAAGCTGAGGCCCGGTCCAACAGAGTCAATTGACGGTCTCTAACGGTCAGGGGTCAAACTAACAGTCAACGTCTAGAGTAAAGTCAAAGTCCACGGTCAAAGATCAAGTCAAAAGGTTAACTCGGTCAAGGTAGGGTCAACTAAGTCAACTCAGGTCAAGGTAGGGAACTCTGTGAGTCAACTCCGATTCAACTCAGTCAGAAACTGAGTCAGCTAAACACAAAATCAGTCAGATAATCTGATTGGGATGACTAACAGGTTAAAGTCTTAAGAAACAGAAGTTCAAACATCCATTAACACAATACAAACAATTTCAGCAAATACAAGCCTAATTGCATAGACAACATCTAGGAGATATAGCTAATTCCTAGATTGCACCCACTGCAACTCAAACACATCCATCCATCCTCTAATCACTGCACATTCGACTTGAATCCCAACTGCAACATCATTAATACTTCAACCAATTACAGACCACACCAACTCTGCAACTTCATCTCCATTCTTGATCTCACTCCAGCTCAACTGAAACCTCTTAAAGACAAACTCATAACTCAATCCACTTTACAGAACTTGTATCATTACTTGTAACTTGAACTGTAGCTGTAATCTAGTATACTCAGCCAAACCAAATACACTTCTGTCACCAATACACACCCAAACCTCAATCTCCATTATATATCTTAATTCCACCAACACAACCAACTACATCACCACCTGCAAGTCTAACTAATAACTCAACCTCAACTCAGATCCATACATCAGTTGTATTTCACTCAACATTACCATACCATTACATAGCTCTTCCACTAAATACTTCAATATATCAACAATCCTACTATAGCTCAACATAAATATCAGTTCCATGACTATTTCATTTTCACCACCAAATTCTAAATTCACTAACACAACATGAAAACTCTAGTTCACTGGCTTATCCGAGTATTCTAATTTTACTTCAATTTCAACAATTAAACAAACAAAACCATATAAACTCATATACATTTCAAAACAACATAATTCAATTCAATTGACTAAAAAGGTATTACCTTAAGTTGAAATCCTTAAGTCTCCAATTCTGAATTACAGCTCTTGTTTGAAACTAAATCTTCAAATCCAACGAACCCATTCTTTAACTTTCTTCTTAACCTTTAATTACATCTCCTTTATCTGAGATTGAAGCTCAAGAACCCTAATTTCACAATTTGAGGAAGAACATGACAAACCCTAAATTCTAAATTGAACCGATCTTCATTGTTTTCACAACTCTGCTTCACTCAATATTCTAATTCACGACAAACCCATCTCTAATTAGCTTCCCTAATAATCGATTTCATCTTCTACAACTTCTCTGAGTTTTTCTCATAAACCCTAACTCTTTACTCTTCAACAAAACAACTCTACAACTTCGATTTAAAAATAAACCCCTTCGTTATTTAATCAATAACAACTCAATTACACAACAACTTCGTACAATTTCGAGCCTTAATCAAAAACCTAATTTCTGAATATAACATCACCAACACCTCCTTTTCCTAAAATCGGTAAACATCAATCACCACTTCCAGCCACCATCCCTGATAACTTATCTAATTCTAGTGACCTCATAGCCTCATAAATCTCATAGAATCGCCAGAGGCGAAGAACAGAAGAAGAGATGAAGAAAGAAACGTGAACAAGAAAGAAGAAGGAAGAAAAGAAGAATAAGAGAAATGATTCTCTTCGATCGGTTAGAGGAGATAAGGCCCAAGGAAACACTAGGTCACTTACTATATTTGATAAGGGGAAGCCACATAGCTAAGTTATGAAGTTACTAATTTACCCTTCATATTTATCCAATGATATCTCCTTCGTCTAGTATCCGATGGCACATTCGAGTAGTCTATTCCGCGTAACTTTTCGAGATCTATCTAACGATACTAGTTTCGTATCTAGATCGTTGTTAGATTAATTCCTATTAATTAACGCCCGTGTTAAACTAATCAAGTTACTAACGGCTAGATTCGTCACTTGATCAACTCTTGACCGGTCTAACAGCGTTGACGAGCTTGAGGGTTACTACATTCTTCCCACCTTTAAACATTTTCGTCCTCGAAAATCGAACTGCCTTCTAGTCTTGAAAATTACCCACCTTATAGAATAATTCCATCTCTTTTCTAAGCGTAAGCAACAAGAATAAAGCACAAACCTACACGGCTTCTACAACTAAAATTTGTAGCTCTAGGTTGAACTATGCTGATTTTAAATTCTATCAAATAGGAAAGTCTAAGTTTCTTAAACTAATTTCTATCTTATAAAATACTTGTCTCTAATTACAAGGAAGAATCCTACAAATCTTTCTAAGTGGACTTACACTTGTTGGTTTTCTAATTGAATCACATTATCTTTCTATGATTGGTCATCTCTGAATGCAGTTTCCCTGTCAAGGTTGGCCAATCCCAACAATGCCTTCCTACGAACAAAGAAAACACAACCTTCACTATTCTCTAGTGCTAGATAAACTAATTACTAATTTATTAAAATTAATTAGTTTTCAACTTTTATCTTAACTGGTGTAATTATAATAAATTTACTTCGTAAAATATATAAATAGTTCTCATCATTTGAAACAATTTCGTCGTCTGAAATTTAATGACTATTATAAGTAAACCCAATTCGATTGTTTTAAATGCTAACTTACTATGACTGATTAATTTTTAAATTCTATTGTAATTGCTTTAACTTGAAGATTTTACTTTATAAACTATGTATATAATTCACGGCATTTTAAGCAATTTAAACCTCAAAATTTATTTTATCTTATTTATTAACATAAAACTAAATTTTAATTCCAAATGAAACCATAATATTATAACTAAATAATTATTTAAAATTCATGTACTATTTTAAAATAACTGAATGTTACTATTATTATTTCCAGTGTGTCTATTTGTTTATTTCATTATGCAACTTGTTAAAATTAAACAACCACTTTAAATTATTTATTTATTTATTTTAACGAAATCGAATTTTAATTCTAAATATTATCTATTATAAATTACTTCCACCTTAATTACTCGTATACTATTATCAACTGTGTTACTACTTTCATTATTCTTAAGTCGTTTGTCCGGTGGTTATATTAAGTAAATATAAATATAATTATGTATTCTCCAAAGGTGGATATAATAGATTTTATTTATTCATTGAATCCGATTACCATATCTTATTACATATTGACGTTGATAACTTAATACGATTTTAAATTTTGAGTCTGCATAAAAAAAATTATATATCTTAATAGTCATTAGTAATATGAAGTATTTTATTAATATACGAATTTATTTTATTTCACAACTAATGTTGTTCTAAGCATTCAAATACTATTATTTCTGCTTCCTGTGTATTTGTTTCATTTTAGAAATTTACTCAGTCATTTATCAAATTAAAGATAATTTGTAATTAGTTTAATTTATAAAAATTAATTGTAGATAAGCGTAAATAATTTTCCATATCTATTTAATCATAATTACTAATTTTATCGTTACATTTCTTTAGTGATATTTTAGTTATGTTGAAGTTCATTATTATACTAATTAAGAAATGCTAACATTACTTATCAAAATTAGAATTATCACTTTTATTATAATTTATGATTACTATTATAATATTTTTATTATTAACATTTATGTGGTTACTCCATAATTTAATTACTCTTCACATAAGTCCATGTGTTCAGTAAGTTTCTATTTAATTTACAAGTTATACCAATTATACTAATTTCACTATTAATATTATAATATTAGATTGGTTACGTGTTCATACTTTTTAGATTAATTATTATTAAATCCTAAAGTAATTGGTGTACCCTACAATTTTTACTTCAATACATAAACAAACAATCAAACAAACCATTCAATCAATTAGATAAATCTTTTAATTATTGATAGCTTTTAGTGATTAAGATTTATCTCACAAACCCAACCCAGTTCTACTTAATCTAGTTCACTAACTGGCACTGGCTATTCCCATATAAGATCTAATAATGAGCTCTGATACCAACTTTGGAGCGCCCCCTAAACTAACAGCTGACTAATCCAAGAGATTACTAAAAACAGAGGCACTAGAATCCAAATTAAACACTTAAACTTTGAATTAAGAAATCTTCTACAAAAACTTAACCCAGAGCTAACCCCGCTCAGAAAATATATACAAGAACTCCTCTCCAATGATACATATAAAATAATCATTTGGTTTACAATTAGAATATACAACAAAATAAATGTATCAGTATATAATCAATTAACGAAGTTAACTCCTCGAAGCTTTCGTTGCAAGCAAACTACTTTGCTCATCCTTTGGCTGAAATGGGGAATAATTAACATTTAACTTCTAAGTAATCATATCGATTTGGAAAAACGATTTGGAAAACATTACATGTTTTCCCAAACATCGAAGACAACAAAACCACTGAAATAAACAATCATGTATATGGACCTAAACTCCTCCTTTAGTTTCTCATGGTGACATTTACACACCTTATAATTTCTGTGGTGACATTTACACACCGAAAAATAAAGACAAGTTAGTCTGTGGTGATTAATATACTCACCCGTAATATTGATACCCATTTCCACACCTATTATTAATATTATGGTGTATCGCCCTAGCCATAAATTCTGAAGGAGCAGTATCCAATATACCACAAATGAAAATTCTCATTTCCCATAGACAATCATAAAGATAAACAAAGCATGAAATAAATGAATAGACACTGTATGAGTTTATTAAATAAATAATTTCATAAAAGAAATAACAATGATTACAAAACTGTTAAATGCATTCCCACACCTTTTTGATGACCATCCACTCATACCTCGAGATCCACGATCCACTGGTTCATCCTTTGAATCGATCGTTGTTAATAGAATCTAACTGATAATCACACAAGCACTCTAAGAGTTTACCCAAAAGGCTCATAGAGGAATCATACAATTCTATCTAATGGTTCTAAGCCCATTATGATATCTTATTCTCTATCTTTAGTATAACTAAGAGTTTACTAATCCAATTAGATTGTCTCTATAGTTCATTATCTAAGTCTTATGAACATCTACAACTTTGTAGAAGGAATCAAAGGTTAATTCGGACCATAAAGAGTCCAACATATCAAACTAGAAAAACTAGGCTAAGCCCAAAACCACTAACCCGACCCATTAAGCTGAGGCCCGGTCCAACAGAGTCAATTGACGGTCTCTAACGGTCAGGGGTCAAACTAACAGTCAACGTCTAGAGTCAAGTCAAAGTCCACGGTCAAAGATCAAGTCAAAGGTTAACTCGGTCAAGGTCGGGTCAACTGAGTCAACTCAGTTCAAGGTAGGGAACTCTGTGAGTCAACTCCGATTCAACTCAGTCAGAAACTGAGTCAGCTAAACACAAAATCGGTCAGATAATCTGATTGGGATGACTAACGAGTTAAAGTCTTAAAAAACAGAAGTTCAAACATCCATTAACACAATACAAACAATTTCAGCAAATACAAGCCTAATTGCATAGACAACATCTAGGAGATATAGCTAATTCCTAGATTGCACCCACTGCAACTCAAACACATCCATCCATCCTCTAATCACTCCACATTCTACCTGAATCCCAACAACAACATCATTAATACTTCAACCAATTACAGACCACACCAACTCTGCAACTGCATCTCCATTCTTGATCTCACTCCAACTCAACTGCAACCTCTTAAAGACAAACTCATAACTCAATCCACTTTACACAACTTGTATCATTACTTGTAACTTGAACTGTAGCTGTAATCTAGTATACTCATCCAAACCAAATACACTTTTGTCACCAATACACACCCAAACCTCAATCTCCATTATATATCTTAATTCCACCAACACAACCAACTACATCACCACTTGCAAGTCTAACTAATAACTCAATCTCAACTCAGCTCCATATATCAGTTGTATTTCACTCAACATTACCATACCATTACATAGCTCTTCCACTAACTACTTCAATATATCAACAATCCTACTATAGCTCAACATAAATATCAGTTCCATGACCATTTCATTTTCACCACCAAATTCTAAATTCACTAACACAACATGAAAACTCTAGGTCACTGGCTTATCCGAGTACTTCCAATTTTACTTCAATTTCAACAATTAAACAAACAAAACCATATAAACTCATATACATTTCAAAACAACATAATTCAATTCAATTGACTAAAAAGGTATTACCTTAAGTTGAAATCCTTAAGTATCCAATTTTGAATTACATCTCTTGTTTGAAACTAAATCTTCAAATCCAACGAACCCATTCTTTAACTTTCTTCTTAACCTTTAATTACATCTCCTTTATCTGAGATTGAAGCTCAAGAACCTTAATTTCACAATTTGAGGAAGAACAGGACAAACCCTAAATTCTAAATTGAACCGATCTTCACTGTTATCACAACTCTGCTTCACTCAATATTCTAATTCACGACAAACCCATCTCTAATTAGCTTCCCTAATAATCGATTTCATCTTCTACAACTTCTTTGAGTTCTTCTCATAAACCCTAACTCTTCACTCTTCAACAAAACAACTCTACAACTTCGATTTAAAAATAAACCCCTTCGTTATTTAACCAATAACAACTCAATTACACAACAACTTCATACAATTTCGAGCCTTAATCAAAAACCTAAATTCTGAATATAACAACACCAACACCTCCTTTTCCTGAAATTGGTAAACATAAATCACCACTTCCAGCCACCATTTCTGATAACTTATCTAATTCTCGTGACCTCAAAGCCTCAGAAATCTCATAGAATCGCCAGAGGCGAAGAACAGAAGAAGAGATGAAGAAAGAAACGTGAAGAAGAAAGAAGAAGGAAGAAAAGAAGAATAAGAGAAATGATTCTCTTCGACGGTTAGAGGAGATAAGGCCCAAGGAAACACTAGGTCACGTACTAGATTTGATAAGGGGAAGCCACATAGCTAAGTTACGAAGTTACTAATTTACCCTTCATATTTATCCAATGATATCTCCTTCGTCCAGTATCCGAATGGCACATTCGAGTAGTCTATTCCGCGTAACTTTTCGATATCTATCTAACGATACTAGTTTCGTATCTAGATCGTTGTTAGATTAATTCCTATTAATTAACGCCCCCTGTTAAACTAATCGAGTTACTAACGGCTAGATTCGTCACTTGATCAACTCTTGACCGGTCTAACAGCGTTGACGAGCTTGAGGGTTACTACACTTTTCATCATAATGTACGAATGATCCTTTTAATTCAAGTACTTATGAGTATATCTCAAGTGCTTTAGAGTATTTAAGTCTCATGGAAATGATATACTTTTCATTTCATAAGTACAAACTATGAATTTAGTTCTTCGCATAAAAAAAAATATTTATTTTAACTTAAAAAAAAATGTTTACTAAATTACCATACAACCAATAGTTCAGGATCAAATCATACAAAATTCAGTTGAATACATATAATTAATAAAAACGTATCAAAATGTAAGTGTATTAATTGGGCAAGTTTCTTATTGCCACTGAAGTTGACAAGCGGGGGTATGGCCTTCTTTTAACATATATTGAGATTGTTGTCATTTAAACTCTCTGTATATCTTGAAGTTGGCTTCTACTATATGATACCTTCATTCCATCGCTTGCACCATACTCAGTAAATCTTTATACCAAGCGTCCAAATCTCATTGATATGAGTCAGAATTACATCTCTGTCCCATTATAGGTAGATACATTTACTTTGTATCATTACTACTGGAGCCATAATTACATCTCTGACTCATGGAAACTTTTGTGAGCTCCTCCTTTCCACAAAAAATGAGGTGAGATTTTAATTACAACATATCATTGTCGAAGTTATTGACTCATTATAGTCTAACAAGTGGATTACATCCCACTGAACATTCAAGTTTAGGAGAAAAATAAATATTTCGACAAACTTCCTTCAAATCATTAAATCGTCTGAAGTCAATATGTCGCCTTAGAAATGTTGAAGGTATGGTTTCCTCTTTGAACGGTGTATCTTCATAAGTTGGATATTTTTATGAAGAAAGTATTGTACTTTTGCACACATACTTCCACATCATAGACCCTTTAATGGTGCTCAAGTACTTCTAAGTCCAAAAAGTTAAATTATAGTCGAATTGGTTTAGTCAAAGTTAGGTCAACTATTTGGTCAAGATCCGGTCCATTGGGTTGACAAGGTCATGGTTAATGAATATAAACATATATGGTCCATTATATATGAAGTATTCAGGCCCATTGATAATAGCATATGCCCAAAATATATCATTAACCCTAAAAATTGAAAAATTCTTCTTTCAAATGTTCTGATCAACACACAAATGCATCATAGTCAGATCATGATTAAATTTATATAGTTGATTCATCCAAATATTTCTCCAAACATAATAAAAATTCAAGGAAATACAACGGCCAGATACAAATATATTCATGATTCTGTATGACTGTTCCAATTAACGTTTCTGTGGATACAGCTGGAAATATCACCAAATTGGAATAATTCCCATTGTTGGATCTTTATGAAATTTTTACAGTGGTTAAAGGATAACAATACGTAACACATAACCAAATTAAAGAATAATCCAACGGTGTTAATTCCTCAACCTTAAGTTTTTATAAGCTGTTATAAATTAGGGTTTCCTGAACTACACAGATTCATTAAAATCTAGTTTTTGAGATTGCATCATATTCCGATTTGATTGAAAGTTTTATAGATTATGTAAAACCTAATTGGTTCACACATGCAAATTTTGTAAACATCTAACGGTTAAATCTCTATGTTTTACAATCATATATTCGTGGAACCCTAGAAAATACTATGAAAACGAAATTCTTTTGTTAAAAAGAAATACTTGGTGACGCATCCATAATATTATAACCATAAGATCCGAACCACGCTAATCTTCAAGAAGTAATCCATCACAGTTCTCGAACGATTAAAAAAAAATTGCACAATTGATAGAGTCGTGCTGATGACGTGTTGCAGTGGAAAATATGGAGAAAGTAAAGAGACAAAGAGAGATTTCTATTGACCAGGATAATAGGTTACATGGAACAATCTCCTTTATATACATGTAGAAGAGAGACCCTAGATATCTAGCTGGGCCGCACATCTATGGGCCCTAAACCCTACAACATATATATATATATATATAATTATGTTTTAATTCAAAATATCAAAATAAATTATACATAGATAAAAATATTAATTATTAATATTATATTTGTTAATTTATAGTATTATATTTATATACGTGTATAAAGTTTTTTAGTATATATAGTTTTTATGTAATTTTAATATTATACTCCCTCCGTCCCACTATTAAATGACCTATTGATTTTAGATTTTGTCCCACTAATAAGTGACCTATATCACTAAATAAGGAGATATTTCAAAAATTATCCTTTTAGTTAATTATAAAAAATATAAGAAATATGCATAATTTGATAGGCTTGTTTATATTCGTTACGTAGGTGCTTTAACATGTTTTTCAATGGTATGAAGTTTGAGAACATCTGTGGAGTAGTTTGAGAGATAAATCATTTCTAAATGGGTTATTTGGTTTTTGGTACTTACTTTTTGACCTAAACCTGGGTTTGGTCTAACATTTGTCCAGGCTTTGCGTTTGGTCTAAAGACCAACGTTGACCCGCGTTGACTCCGTTGAATGGTGACGTGTTTAACTGTTGACTTAATTAATTTTTCTGTGGCCCTCAAATTATATTTCGTTTTATTATTTCATCCTTAATCACACGTGCCAACTAACCATATCCATATCCATATCCATCGGTTTTTCTTCTTTTTTTTTTTGATCAGATCCATCGTCTTCTTCATTTGAAACAGCTTCAGAGAAAAAAATACAAACCAAAAGAAAGAGGTACTGCTACTGTTGAGAGAAAACATGAGAGAACCATGGTTTTTCCCTTATTTGTGATGGTTAGTTCGGGGTTTCTTGGCGCGGGAAGATAAAAGAAGACGATTAGAGTCGAAAACGATCAGAGATTTCAAAATCGATTCAAATCTAAGGTGAAAACAAGTAAGTAATCAAACCCGGAGCTTCTTTTTCCCCAAATTAAATGAAGCATAATGTTTGGATGATTATTACCCGGCATTGCATGTTCGATTTGACTCAATTGTTAAACTAGGGTTTATAATTAAAACTAATTTGGGGGTTTTCTGTTCTTTAAATATGTAAGGGTTTATAGTTGAAATTAATTAAATTAAAATGAAGTTTGACTATGTTTAATTGAGTTTTGGTTAAATGTTTGAATTGAATCGGGTTATTGGGATAATTCAAGTGAAAAGGATAGGGATGTTGTCGTGGTACTGCTGTTGGTGGTGATAGTACTGGTGGGATCAATGGTTCAATGATGGAAATCATGTTAAATCAGCACTTAAGAGATGATGGACAAGGTGGTGAAGATTGGGTCGCGTTCGAAATGGAGTTTGAAAGCATGAAGTGATGGTCTTTGCCATTGTTGGATCAGTGTTGATGGTGGAGAATAACCAAGAATATTGATGAAAATTGGAGTCTATGATAAGGACAGAGTTAGCAAGGGAAGTTAGGATGATGAAAATAACTCTGAAGATGAATTTAATGAGTTATAGTTGCTGGTGATTCATGGACCGATTCGGAAGAACAAAGAAGAAGAAGAATGACCGATGTTGTCAAGGACGGATGATTGAGAGATTAAGCTATAAGATGTCACAGTGATCCTGGTGATAATTGATGATATATAGTTCGAGTTGGCACTAGTGGAAATCACCTATTTCGCGACCGACAAAGCAAGTCATTTAACTCATATCTATGACTTGCTTTGTCGGTCGAAGAAAGGGTCGATGTTTGAGCGTCTTTTTTAACTATGACGTGTCTCTGGGGGTCGTTTAAAATCTTATATGAACGACCGATTATAAACGTCAAAACTTTATGACTGTCTTGATCAGTCGTGGATATAATTCTTAATATAAAAAAAAGATTGATTAACTTTACTGCAGCCTGATCAATCTGACTAAATCAAATTAACAGAAATGAAAATCAAATTTGAATTCAAATGAAACTCAAAACCAAATTCAAATGAAACTCAAAACCAAATTCGAATGAAACTCAAATTTGAATTCAAATGAGAACAAATTAAACTTGCACACCAACAATCATTCAATTTATTAATCATTGATTCATTGGTTTGAATTACACAAAAAGATTAAAATCTGGAGTTCTGACTAATGTAACCTTACAAGAAAAAGAACTAAGTTACAGGACATGTATACAAAACGATGAACGAAAACAGAAGATATAAACTCTGATGATGAAGAACTTGTTCCTACTTCATAATGGTGTACACTGCACAAGAAAATCTATCAACTGATTAATGTGGGAGGTCATTATGCATACCATAGTAACATTTTAGAGGAGGAAGTTCCAGATTTGGGATTAATTACCATGTACAAATACTTCTGCATTCCATAAGACAGTGATCTATAAAGGTGGGTATCCTAACTAATATGATGTCAATCTCTTTACCTGACTCTGTCCAACATCGACATAACGGAACAAACGTAACTATTAATCTCTTATAAAAAAATTCTGCACTGAACTCTTCAGGCATGATCTAATTGAAGAGACTAGAAAAATGCATAGCTACCAACATATCTGTTGATATATTGGGAAACAACTATATGCTCCACGTTTATCCTACAGGCCAAACGAATTAGGTGCGACAGACTTTTGGAACTTGGAAGGCATCAAAAACCACGATAATATATGAATAGGAGCAGCTTATTTTTGTTATTTGTTATAAGAAGCAACCACCTCACACAAGATAAAATAGATAACAACAACATTGCTTTTATACGTCTCATACATGTCACATAAACTATTAGCCTCTCTATGAAAACTCTCAACTAACATCTCTTTAGTTGTAACTGTGTACATGATAACGAGACAATGAGTTTGTTCGCACTTTATGATGATATCCTATTTTAGGGAGAGCAATGTGAATTCTTATTTCAGGATATAGATTCACGGCCCTTTATAAATACCTAATGGCTAGAGAATACCTATTAGCTTTACTAGATAATATGCCTAAGATAAGCACAATCTTTCCAGCCTTATCAGGATCTAAAACACCATGTTGTGAATGATATATATCGTTTTACGAAGAGAATCAAGTTATTCATGCATATCAAATTATAGTTACTGATTTATAAAGGATGTATGTACCAAGGTCAGAAGATTAATAAATATACATACCTCGACAAAACATTATGATTGCATATATGCCACAATCCACATTCAGGTAGTTTCCTGCCAACATCAAGAGTTGAATCAATGATTAAATCTCCATGTACATAAAAAAGGTAAAAAAAAATAAAAAAAACTAAACTAAACAGGGAACTGAATAACATTTTTTACCTCAACATATTGATCCCAAAACTCATCATTGGCCTGCGCATCTCCATTCCAATGCTCATCATCTCCAATAGTTGTTGAAATTGATGAAGCTTCATTCGCGGCTCCAGTAAAGACAAATGGATCTTCATAAGCGTTCTTATTGGGGTGTGATCTTATTGGAGATTCCAAAACAAAATTCCAATACTTCCTTGTCACATCTTGGCAGTAAAAAACTTGTCTAGCTTGAGAAGCATGGATGAATGGCTCGTCGGCTTCTCTTGAGCTCTTCATAAACCTTTCGAAGTTGACAAACCTTGAGTTTGTATCTCGATCCACATATGACCCCTTTACTTTGTCTTCCATTCGCACCCAATGACAGTTAAAAACAACTTCTGAAAACTCCATAGTCCACTTCAAATATATCTTGCGAGAATATAATCGTAGTATGTAGTATCATCATCAACAAGGTTAGTATCTCTGGAACTTGCTCTGAAACTGGTACAAGCAACCATGATAACTCCACTATTTTGTGTAATAAAACCTTTTTCTGCATCGGATGTATAGAAAAGATATCCATTAACAAAGTATGCACTATCTGGCTAGCTGAGAAGGAAGGACCAATTGCCGGCCTATGGAAATCTTGTCATGGAATGGGCTTCCAGTTGTTCTTGTATCCACGGAATGTAGTCCAAACGCTTGATCCTTCCCATACGAGTTTGGTTAAAGTTGCGAAGATATATAGCGTATTTCCTGTCACATAAAACAAATTAACAATTAACTTATCAATTTCCATCTAGGTTACGCATAATCTACTTCCACAATACACATATCAAGCTAGATTAACGATGAATTTGTAACATACAATTTGTAACATACTAACAAACTCGATAAAATTCTCACATAGAGTTGTTTTCTGATTAATATCAGTACTACTATAATAAAAGAGATTTATTAGAGGCTATAACCGATAGGTAAAAATTTGTTTTAGTAGAATCTTTACTCATGTGCAGTGAGAATCAGTTCTCTAGACGCTACAAGAATCAATAAATTTAAAGGAGGTGTGCATATCATGAAAGTTAGCTGGCAAGTAACTCATTAAGTACACGTCGATCGCATATTAGAACCTAAAACAATTAACAAATCCAATAATAAAACACCATACGCGAGTAGTTAGAAGGTTAGTTTTCACAGTGTAATGAAATGATTGTAAGAGAAATAAACTTACGCTTCCCATTCAGTATTTTCATCCGCGTGTCTTAAAATCCATAAACGAACTTGTTCGTACTGTAAGTTGGTTAATGAACATGATTTTCCTTGCGAACCAACTGGGTATGGACCTTCATAAGCATCACAAGGCTTCTCTATCTTTCCATGGAACTTAAAAGACTTTCGTTTCACATCGGGAAGGATCTCGGCGCAATGGCGCGCTCCTTCATTGATCCCATATTGTTTTGTAATAGAGCCTTCTATATAATTTTTGTTGCGACCAAGAACCTTGTAGACTCTCATCATCCTGCATATACAATTGGTAAACAAGTATTTGTAAGTTTACAGAGTTGATAAAAGAATAAACCAAAAGAATACCGGTGACTAAAGGACTGTACCTCTCGAAAGGGTACATCCACCTAAATTGAACATGCCCTAATTGGTATGCCTCTTCTTCCAAGTGGAAAGATAGTACCTGCAGACCTAGTACTTGCATACCTAGTACTTGCATACCTAGTACTTGCAGACCTAGTACTTGCAGACCTAGTACCTGCAGACCTAGTACCTGCAGACCTTGTACTCAATTATTTGTCTTGAACATAATTCTAGAATGAGTGAAGAATAGAAGCAATTAATAGTGCTAAGAGTGGAGTTACAACTTACAACTAATAGTATTGACTCATATGGTATTGAGCATTCAAAAAATTAATCATCTGTGTGCAATTAAGAGAGCTAAGAGTGGGATCCATTCTTTAAACTCAATCAACAAAACTATGATGATAATGAGAAGATTAATTAATCAAATCCTATATCAAGTTACTACTCACCAGTTCATAACATAATTACTTATTTTAACCTAATTAAGCAAAACCCCAAAATTTAAGATATACTTAAATCAGTTAAAACTCAAATCCTAGAACAAGTTACTACTCACCAGATTCATAACATAATTACTTATTTTGACCTAATTAATCAAAACCCCAAAATTTAAGATACACTTAAATCTGTTAAAACTCAAATCCAAGAACAAACTAACGAAAACTTTCCTCTTTGAACTTCAAATTAGGCAAAAACCCAGACAAATTTTGACATGAGTTGAGTATTTACCTTAACAAATTTTTGATATGGAAATTTGAGTTCTGAAATCAAAGCATTTGTCGCAGAATGAAGAACCCGACTACCTCATAAATTTGTTGTGAACTACAATGTCTTTGCATATCAATTCGATGATCAAATTTTTCGTCAGTGTCTGAGAAATTTTTGCAGAAGTAGGTAATGGGAGAGAATAACGAAAAAAAAGAAAGAAGAGAAGTTTATGAGAAAGTTCGATCTTTTCTTTTTTCTAGATAAGAAGGTTGTGGTCAAAAACGAGTCAGATGTATAACTAACTCAGCTGAATTGGCTGAATCGCCTCTCAGATGGATTTAGATAAGAATCTTGTGGTCAAAAACGAGTCAGATTTATAACTAACTCAGCGGAATTGGCTGAACCGCCTCTCAGCTTGATAATTTAGTCTGAAATGAGTCAGGTTGGTAACTTACTCAGATTGAATGGAAGTTAAAAATTTCTTCATGGTAAAGAGATGTGTATCTGCAGGTTTCTAAGAACTTTGAACACATTTGAAATTTTAAGTTTCTGCATCCAATAATATTCAAGTGTTGGTTGGAAGCTATGCAAAGAATTATGAGTAAAAGACTGAAAAAAATTGAAAGCTATGTAAGAATTAGAAAACAGAAAAGACTTGATGAAACTTAACAACATTGAAACAATAGAATAAAATTGAAACCATGTTAAAAACTGAACAAAATTGATACTAATACATTCATTCATTAGATAAAAGCAGGGCTATGAAACCTGCTGAAGGTACATATCCACAGAAGTTGCAAGACACTTCTTTACATGTTTTGAATCTCTTCTTCATCACAAAAAAATAAAGAAAAGATGAGACTCAAAACCATACAAACTTGCAAGCCTAACCCAAAATACTTACATCTCAAAAAAGAGATTCCCATAACTAGTTACATATACCCATTAGTACGTAATATATCCAAAAAACTTACATGTATACCAACCATGTATATATATACCCAAAAAAAGTCCCAAAGCTCCATATAAAACCAGAACTCCAAATCCATTAAAAGCTAGCACTGCCTTTGCAAAGAATCGGTATAACATATCTTGTTGTGTCCACATAACCTTGTCACCTATGGAAACATCTCTAAAAGTTCCATCACCTTCGCAGAGACTCTCAGAAGGTAAACAGATTTCATCAATGAGGACCAAATGAAATTCATCATCTATTGGAGTCCTATTGGTAAATATACAGACCCTACTTGCAACAGCTCTCTTTCTCATGTTCTTCGAATTACTCATTGAGACCCAGTGGTTGACAACCACCAGCATTCATACCCGCAGATGATGAGAACATCCAATATGGCAATAAGATTTTACGGGTATACATAAAAAAGATAGTTTATGACAATGGAAACAACACCATGTATACATAACATACTCTTGAGTCCAAACTATTATCAACAATCAACACATTTATTATGGCTAACACAACCGATCAACAGTAGATGAATACAACTTAAACTAGAAAATGAGGTTAGAACAATGTTTATGAGTTGCAAACTAAAAACTAGTTATAGAATGTTATTACCTGAGCATTAGAAGTCTTTGGGTTAATTAGGATTGCAACTTAAACCGGCCATTAGTGTCTCAACGGTTTCTTCGAGATTACGGACCCGATCTTCTACAGCTCTAGTCTGCGTACTTGCTGTCATGCTCCCTAGAACTGCGAAGCAAGTAGTTCAGTCTTAGATATCCCACCTCCCATTCCTCGAACACAACCTCTATCATAAACTCCAAACACCTACAAAGAAGTAAACAAAATCAGTTAGCTAGATAGTAACTAACAAGTTTTTTGTTTTTCTTGGAAACAACACAAATTCATGTGCACTCACCTAAAGTATATCTCTGTCCAAATGGGTTTCCTCCATATCTTTCAGTATTAAGCTCTCTTAAGTGGAAAAAATAATTGGAAAAATAATTGAAAACCAACAAAGAATAATATATGATAGTTAATGAAATCCAAATAAAAAACTTGAACTTACAACATATTCTCTGCATTTTACTTCATAACAGTTGGGGTCCATTAATTCAAGTGCTTCTTGAGGTATTTCTTTGTAAACATGTGTAGCCAAGTATACAACAGATCTTCTTACACTACCAGTAGGGTTGATTGTTGTTCCATAACATGTCGACGGCGCGCAATACCATCCCTTCCAGTAGTATGTAAAGCTTTCAGAAGCTTCCTTGAGTCCTTCCCTATCTCCCTTAGTATCTGATCAGCTTCTGAATCATGCAAGTCCACAAATTTATCCCAATCCTCTCTCTTCACACCATTTGGTCTGTTATTCTTTCTCTCAGCAACGGTATTAAATTGATCACACCATTTCCTTAGGGTAGTCTTTTTGTTCTTCCATGATTTGTTTTCCATCCTTAGAGCCTTGGATTTGATGATTTCAGGTACCCGGTATTCATTCTTGATGGCTCTCCAGATTTATTCCTTAAGAACCCAAGGAACATCTCTCCAATCTTCGTGATGTGGTGGGACAATACTCCTCGCTATTGTTCCAACCCTGGTAGCATATTTCTTAGAACCATCTTCTATTGGTTGTCCCATAGAAGTGAACTTGATGTCCAATAGGTGATCATCTGCAGAAAATAGAAACAAATTAGAACTTGATGATAACATATTATAATAATGACATAAATAAAACTGAAATACAATGTTGTGTTACCATTAATCCCGCTTTCCTCCGTATTTTCAGCTTCATCATTTTCTTGATGAAAAGCCTCATGCCATCCATCTCCTTCATCCTGATTTCCATTACCATGGCTCGGAGAATGATTTCCATCTGACGAAGACACACGATGACGACTTCCTTCACTTGGACTTGCACCAATGTGACCATCATCAGTTGATGGGGACCCTTGTGAATTGAGCAAAGCCGTCGGCCAATTAGCTGCACTTGGAGTAGTACTTACAGACCTAGTACTTGCAGACCTAGTACTTGCATACCTAGTACCTGCATACCTAGTACCTGCAGACCTTGTACTTGCAGACCTGGTACTTGCAGGCCGAGATCGAATGCTACTAGGAAGAGGATGTCTTGGCATAGTTTTCTACTACAAAATCAATTTGAACAACAATCACAAATCAGATATCATTCAACAGAAGTCACTAATTAAAAATGATTACTATGCTCAACATTGAATAACATATTAATCCATCAAATAAAACAGCAAGAACCAATTAACAATGCAAATTTACAAAAGGAAGAACAAAGAAATACTATACTAACAAGAGAAACAACACTAAATCATGATTCTCATTCTCGCTATGCTAAGTGGCTAATTGCTAACTCATGTTGACTGAAATTTTGAATCAAGAGTGTGACCCTTCATTTGCAATTAAAATCAAACTAACACCTCAAATCAAAACCAAGGTAGCAGGGATTAGGACAAGTTATAATCAAAATCAACTACTCCATCATAAAGCATATCAACGATTAAATGTACATGAATGCAATTTTATTTCTCAGTGGACCATATGATGATATATGATACCCATAAATATCATTCCTTTCTTTTTCTAACTCAGACCATAACTAATCCTAACTCTAATACATGATACATAAACTAGATTCAAACTCATAAACCAAAAAATTACCCAAATCAAATAAAATCAGTTATACCTGATGAAATTTCTGAACTGCAACTTAAGTTGTTGAGATCTCCCTGAAATCAACCTATAAAGCAGTAGTGGTTAAGCCCCTTGAACAAATTCGACCAGTAAAAGAAAAACAAAATTGAATCCAAAACCCAAACTTTACCTGAGGAAGATATGAAGTACGACTAAAGATCTTGATATTTACCTGAAATCCATCAATAAAACAATTATTGTTAAACCCCCATGAAGATAATCAACAAGTAAAAGAAAAATAAAACTTCAATTAGAAACCCAAACTGTACCTGTGATGATTTCGAAAAATTAACCTAAATGAGAGATGTAAAAGGTTAATCTTAGTTAGGGTTTGTGATTTAAAGGCTTAATTAAGCTTCCATGGTGGAGTTCGAGAGAGGAGAAGAAATTTGGGTGGTCTGTGATTTTTCTCTTCGTGAACGAACTTACGGAGAGAGAGGATGTGAAGGAGATAATATAGCCCGACAATAACCAGGTGGGAAATAGAGGGAAAGCGAGTGAGTTATCCCGCCAAAAAAATAGCACCGATTCAACTAGGTTCATCGGTCATGGTGTGGGTTAATGAATCGGGACACAATGGTAATTAAATTTTTCTATACAATGACTGTTTTCACCCTCCGGGATGTCCTCCGGAAATTTATCACATCTTCGACCGTTTTGACCGGTCCACGTCCCGTTGACCGTCAATGAGGGTCGCGGATATGGGTCATTTTAACCCCCATTTCCACTAGTGTGGTTTACATCAACAGGGTCTGTGGTTTTATGGAGATGATGCTGCGAACATATGGGAAAGAACCGTTGGCCATTTGAGTCGATATACTGATTAATTAAATAGTACCACTGAGAATTCAGGGAAAGAAAGAGCTTAATATGATTGACAATGAATTATGTGTGATTGAGAATGTATTTTGAGTTTTTTAAATGCTTTGGACAGTGGGTTTGTCTCTAATTTGAAATTTCATGGATTGAAGAATGATCTGTTAATGGTCGTTTGATCTATTTAAAGGTCGTTGATCTGTTAATGGTCACATGAACTTCATCATGTTAATGTCGTTTGATATGTTACAGTTGAAGAGTGATTTGGGGTGTGGGTGGAATAAGAAAATAAGTTATAATTCGAGGGGCCACAAAAAAATTAATTAGGTCAAATGTTAGACACGTCATCGTATAACCGAGTCAACACGGGTCAACGTTGGTCTTTAGACCAAACGCAAAGCCTGGACAAATGTTAGACCAAACCCAGGTTTAGGTCAAAAAGTAAGTACCAAAAACCAAATAACCCTTTCTAAATTTCACTAATTACTATCAATAAGGGGTATAATTGTAAAAAATGCTTAAAAGTATTCTTTTACTTACTTTCCTTAAAAATTGTGCAAACTTAAACTAGGTCACTTAATAGTGGGACGGAGGGAGTATAAAAATTAATTTTTCTCAATTTTAAAAATAAAATAATATTTTTATTATTAAAATACATTAGTATTAAATTTAAAATTATTTTTATTATTTAATATTATTACATGAAACTAGTTAGAAGCCTAACAATCTAGGCTCCAACGACATACTACTACATTAATTGAACAGGTTTCTGTGCTAGCCTACCAGCGAGCCTCATGGGTAACCTTGCCAAAGGGAGCCAAAGCGGGAGGGGGGGCGAGATTGTGTTACAAGGGGGGAAAACTAACATTACCTTCCATGTTAATTCCTGCAATATTACGCCATTGGGGACTTGAACCTGGGACCTCCTGGAACGCATGAAACTTCGGGGAACGAGGATGACCAGCTGATCTAGGGCCCGTTCTTATTGTTGGTAAAAGATTTATTTTTATTCTAAAATATTTTTTTTTATGGATTTTCAAAAATTGATTTTAATTGAAATTGAAAATAAGATATAGTTTTTTTTCTTATTATTATTATTATATAGAGTCAGTTTGAGGAGTTGGAAGGCGAGCAACAAATCTCATACAGAGCTTCTAGTTGGTAACCTAGCAACAAGCTGGGCTCCAACTCCTCTTTGAATTGCAATGCCTAATCTATAAAAAATAAAACTACCTAAGCCGCTACTGGCGTCATTGCTCACCAAACAATTTCGTAGACGCTTGAAAAAAACAAGAGTATCTTCTCCAAGCTCCCCTAAAGTAGAGAAGGCTAGAAAACCCTAGCCGTACCCATGTGCAGCACACTTGTAAAAATAATTGGCGCGTTTACGAGAAACGACACCAGAAATAGCCTTTCGAGGGGAAAAAGAGCGGACACCCTCACCAGTGAATGGAGAGACACCCGTGACATCCATACAAACATCTTGCCCATTTTCCTAGTTAAGAACAAGAATATCAGCTGGCTTTAGATCTCTACCAATCATCCGAATGAAGACCTAAATAAACCTCCTTGCGCGCAGGTACATTGGCTTTGTAACAAATATCGATGACAACATCACGAACAACATCATGGCGAAACTTATACCCAATATCCTTAGAACAATGAAGCGCATGATCACCAAAGATGTCCATAGGTTTGCTACAACTTGGACATGAACAATTATCAACAAACATAGGAATACCGAGGCGATAACAGAGAACAACTCTAAATTATCTAGGCCCGAGGAATTGATTAAGCCCACTAATAGGCACCGCCAAAAGGTAGTCTTGTCTCTTGTGCGTGCTTTACACGGTTGTATTTCCATAAGATGGAATCTCTTTCAGACATAAGAAATTGGTTCGGTATTTGCTTCTTAACTGCATCAAAATAAACTACTTCCAAAGAATGCATAGAAAGGGGGGGGGGGAGAATCATCGACACAGTAAGTAGACGGTAATCCACATACCTGGGTGAAGGTCTGAAGAGCCAATTGATAAGCTGAACCTTTGTCTGTTGAAAATAAATTACCAAGGATCACTTTCTGCACTGAAGTAGTCTGGCTCTGAGTAGCAAGATAACAATAAGCCCGAGTGTCAGCCATGGTATAAATGCCAAGTCCACCATCTTTAATTGGTAAGGTAGCTAATCTCTTATGTAAAGGACCGAAACCCGCTCCATCTCCAGTAATTAAAAGTTTGAGATATTGAAATAACTGATCATCAAAGAGATCGGTGGCAGGTTAAAGAGAAGCAGGATTGGTATTCTGCATTGCAAAGTAAAGTCTGTGCACTCCAGTACAATTGTGAAGTAAAAGCATCTCACTTTGAGGATCCCTGAGTTTTTTGATCGCATCCATTAGTTAAACAGTTTTGTGCACCCTGGTTAACAACATATCGCTAATGAAGTCCATGTCTAAACTCACTGGACCGCCCAAACGTTTGACACCTTTAGAAGGTCTACCAATATCCGGGGAAAAAAACCCTCTGCTGCACTCCAAGGATCAAACGAAAGCCAAAAGACTTATGTTTTCTTTATATTAAGGTTTAACCCCTTGATCGGACCTTCAGTTTTAATTATACACAAAGCCTTAGCTACCTCCAAGGTATCACCAATAATTGTTCCATCAATAAGGTACTAGTCGTGCAAATCGAGTTTGCACCGAGAGGAAATATATTTCACTAAGGGGTGAAGAGTCAATGCAAATAACAAGGGACCGAGGGGATCCCCTTGTTTCACACAAAGTGCTGAGGACAAGATATATTGGGCATAATAATGCTTAGCCGGACGTAAGTAGCAAAATTCTACCCAGCGTGAAATACCTAGAAAATGAATGCGCACTTCCTTGATGAGCCTAGACCTACTCACCATGTTGAAAGCATTTGAAAAGTCAATTAACAACATTGACATACTATATGAATGGACCTTCATCTCCAAAAGGCGGTTTACAACATGTAAAATACCTTCCCATCCTACCGGAACGCCAACCCCGAATTGGTAGTCACCTAAATAAGAAGTTATATCCTTTCCAACATCAAAAGCCGCCACCTTGGAAACCAATCTACGCCAAATTATACCTACCGCAATGGGCCTAAGACCTCCCCCCGTATTCAGTAATGGCGTCAAAGGTGCGCTAGCAATATACTCGCCTAGGTAACTAGGGCACTTTCCATCCAACCAAAGGTTAACAACCCCAGAAATAGATAAAACCAAATCATCTTCCACTGCCGCCGCTGCTCCGCTAAGAAAATCAACTAAGTGCTGCACGCGTAGACCATCACGACCACATGACGTACCCTTAGGGAATCTTTTAATTGCATCCAAAACATCCATTGAACCCACACAAATGTGGTCAACGGTAATATTTTCCGTGGGAACCTCAGGAGTTGAGGCTATCGGATGTTTCTCCAGCAAGTCTCCATAAGTCTACTCTTCAAAAGGGGCCACCCCAGACGATGAAAAAACCCGAATCGCAGCAGCAAAGTGACCAGAGTTAATCTTCTTTTGGGAAGCACTGACGATTGGTGCTTGCTGCTTCTATTCTTCCTTCTTCTCTTCGTCCTTCGTAGAGCTCCAACGAAGCGGTTGCTAGAGAAATTTCTTCACTAAAATGGAACAGCCATTAGGCTCCTTCCAATCTTTGAGATCCTGGAGAATTGCTGCCACCTGCAATCTCTTACAACTGATGGACTTCCGCTCTGCAGAACTTTTAGGTTGGTACATCGACAGAGTGCAGATATGGAGAAGCATGAGTCGAATCCAACCTGATAAATTGGATGGAACAACTAGAACACGGTCGAGACAAGCTTTGAGGGCCCTTGAAAATGCAAGCCTACATTTGTGGGGAATGCAGTTAACTGTGGGAAAGTTACGTTGAAGTATGGTGTTGAGCAGTTCATTATAAAGAGTATCTACATCGTCATTGCCATCACTCCTTGGAGATGTATCTCCCTCAGAAACGTCATCTTCGAAAGCTTCAGTATGCACCTCGTCCGGCTTGATCAAACCATGAATCAAGAAATCATCTCCCTCCCCATTGAGAGGCCCGGGGATGAAGTCATGCCAAGCTCCATCACGTCCTTTACATGATTTCTACCAAGCATGCAAGTAGAAACACTTGCTGCACAACCACATACGCAAGATGTTGAGAACTTTCTCTATTCCTCGGTATACAGTTACATCCTTCGCAAGCAGGTTTCGAAGCGTGTCCTTGCCTGCTTCCGATACAAGGTGTTTTTCATGAAGATGCTTCAAGAACGACCCTTTGGAATAGCCTCTTCCATGAACTCCGTCGCCGCAACCATTGATACTCTTGAATGGGCAATGACAAACATTTTCGGAGGCAACCGCTGCTGTTGATGAAGAAGATAACTAGGAGGAAGGTGTTAGCAGTATCACCTGCGAAGAAGACCGAGTAACCCTAGGCATGGGCACTGCATGACTTCATCGTATTATTATTGAAATTTATTTATATAAAATAATAATTTATTTGTTTTTATTAAAATATTATTATTTATTTGTTTAATATTAATTTTTTTTTAATATTAATATATTAAAATATATTAATGTAATCATATTCAATTTTGATTACAAAGGAACTCTATTTATATTATAATAAAAAGATCCTCAGATTGAGATGCAGTTGCTTCGAAATTGTTCCGGGGTCTCCAAGCTTTATTTCACTATGAGGACAATTGAACCAGCTTTTGTCAAAGAGGCTCAAACCACTTTTGAATGCCACTTGTTTAACTTTGTCCAACAATTGGTTACTTGTGATGGTCCTGGTTTTGGGGATTTACAGATGCGTCTAGCTTCTCTGCCTATTAAAAATGGTGGTTTTGGTCTATAAACTATAGCCGATACGATGCAGTATTGTTACCTTTCTTCTTTCTTACAATCTCAACAGCTGCAATGTGATATTTTGCGCAACTCTGGCATTGCAGGTATGAGTTATTCGTGTATGCTTGCTTTAGACGCGTTCACCCAATTTTGTGGCTTAGGTTCTTCTCCTTTATGTCGAAAATGTTGCCTCTTATCCAATGAGCAAACTGGCAGCTTTATATTTCGACCAGGTGACGAAGGAAATACCTACAAAATATGTTATGACGCAATGATATCTTTCCTTATGGAAGAACAATAAGATTAAGCATACTCAAGACTATCTTATGGCCATTCCTATTGATGGTTTGGGCCAAATGATATGGACTCGTTAGTTTAGCGCTATTCTCGGTTATAGACTTGGTGTTCCCTTATTTGCCAAAGATAGTATTTGCTCTTGTTGTGGGAATGATATGTATGTTTTTGGTGACCATGCCTGACATTGTGCACATGAAATTGGCTTGAAATATCGCCATGATTTTGTGCGTGACACATTGTCTGATATTTGTTTTCGCATTGGTGTACAAGCGAAAACTGAGGCTTCCCTTGGTCTTCTTGATAATGTTGGGGGCGAAGCTAGACTGCAGATATTTTTTGGTTCTTAATCTGGGATAATGGTCGAGCAAGCTGGTGTTTCACCTTTTATTGGTAATGGTGTGCGTAACTTTTCACGGTGTAGCTATTTCTCGTGTTGTTGGCCGTAAGCGCAAAAAATACCTTGACATCTGCACTAGGAGTGGTTATTGTTCTGGTACCTTGGTTTTACGACTTTGGGTGAACTTGGTGAAGAGTTTGGTGTCTTCCTTAAGAGGTTGAAAAAATTTCTTATTAGGCATGATTCAACTTCTAAAGTAGGTGATTTTTTGTTTCATAGAGTAGGTGTAGCTATTCAGAAGGGAGTTGGTGCGACTTGTTGCCCGACTTCCAACTATTGTCTTATCTTCTCGAGATTATTTAATCGAAAATATTTCCCAATTAAAAATAAAATAATAATAATAATAATAAATAACTTTTTCAAATTTTTAGTATTAAATATTTATACGCTTTTTTAATAATAAATACTCCTCCGTCCCTAATTAGATGAGCTACTTGGAGTTTGCACAAATTTTAAGGCAAAGAGGAAAGTGGAGTATACTTAAGTATTTTTTACAATTATACCCTTATGGGCAATAATTAGTAAAATTTAGAAACGATTTATCTCTTAAACTATACCACGGTTTTTTATAAATTTTATAACGTTGAAAAGCATTTTAAAACACCTACGCAACGAATATAAATATGACTATCAAATTGTACATATTTCCTATAGAAAAAATAATCAATTAAAAGGGTAGTTTTAGAAATATCTCCTTGGTTAGTGAAATAGCTCATCTATTTGTGGACAAAATTAAAAACCAAGTAACTCATCTAATTAGGGACGGAGGGAGTATATATTATTTAAGTAATTTTTAAAACAACTAAATTTATTATTATTGAAGTAAATAAATGTTAAAAACATTAAAATAATATACTTATCAATTTCTTTCATAACCATGCCAAACACATCAATTTGAAAGGATGTAGTTTGAATTCTAGATAGTTTCAATTATAGGTAGTTGAAACTACCTAGAATTCAAACTCCTTTCGTGCCAAACGCAACCTAAATTAACTTTTGCCCAACTATTTGTAATAAATATCTAGCTGGTGTGCGTGTAGTTTAAAACCACAGATTTCTCCGTCCGTCTACCATCCGAGCTCTTTTTCATTTTATTTTTTTCATTTTGTCAAGTAGTTTCCACCAACATCTCTTTGCGTATGCTGCTTAACAAATCAACAACATATAGACATCTCAGTGATCTGTGTCTCTTGTATTCTTACTTGTTCATAGTTCTGTTTCCTAAACTTAATTGCCTAGATATATAAGATGTTATCATACATATGTAAAATGCGGCAGAAGAAGATAAGCTGAACACTAGGTCTGGTTACTAGTTTCGACACAACCAATGTTCAAAGAAGTTTATAAAATGCCCCGAAGAAGACAAAAATAATGTCACACGATAAAATTCAACCAAATTTTCATTGAAATGATATGCTAAGTATGATGTTTTATGTGATTCATCCACAGCCATAAGTTACCTATATGAATGAAAACTCTTTTGCAGTACGGTTCCAATTGGTTAACCAGATTTCCCAAATCTAATTTCTACACACATTTATGAAAGTTCAGTGGTACTACCTGCCTTGTGGCTGTAACAGAAAAAAGAGTCTTGTTATTAAAAAAAGTTCTAACAAACTGTCCTAAGAACTGCCCCTTCACAACTCTCTAAAAGGTGGAGCCCAGAAGTGCCCGTATGCCAATTACAAAGAGGGCGGAGCCAACACTTATCCCAAAAATTGTTTTTGGGAAAAAAATATTTATGCGTTTTATTCTTTTGTTATTAGCAGCACAATTCAATTTTCTCTTTTCCACCTCTTTATTTATCTTCTTAAAATTCAAATCCTGAATTTGGGAATGATAAATCCTATATTTAACAGGATATGAATTTAAATTTAGAAGTGTGGTTTAGATTGTAGGGAGATGAAAAAGAGGAAGTTAAATACTCTCTCCGTACCTATATTATATAGGCGGAATTTTTATTTTTCCCTGTACCACTGAATTTCTAAATTTCAAAACGATTTTTTACTTATACTACCCTATTTATTTGCTTGGGAATCATTACCATTGAGTTTATGTCTCTAACATTGGGAATATAATTAAGGATAAAACAGGAAGAAGCATAAAAATTCATAAAATCAAAAAAAAAAAAATTAATCTAAGAAATTTTGACTACTCCGTCTATATATGTGGCACGGAGGGAGTACCATTTTTCGTTTTGTTATAGTCTAGACTCGATGATTTTTATGAAAAACCATTATAAGAATTTGAAATATAGTATATGGCAACTTGTACTTTTTTTTTTTTTTTTTGATCTAAAAGAGGATTTATTAAGAGAAGAAGAATATACAAGATACTACCAAAGGTAGTATAAGAAAACAAAAATAACAAACATCAAGCAAAAACAATGTTCCAGATATGCACCGTAGGTGTGATTCATATGAGTTTTACTTCTGAGCAAGCAGCCCAAGTTAAGACCAAAGACTTTGCATCCGAGCACAATTGTTCATCTATTTTGAAGCAATATTTCTCCTCGAAGATGCGACAATTCCTTTCTCTCCACAAGACCCAACAAACTCAGCTACCGGTATTAGCCTCCGCATTTTCTTCCATTACCCGATATAGTGTTTTTATCCCAAGTCTTTGCCAAATTTAGCATAGTTTCCGGGAAAACCCATGCCCAGTTTTCATTAGGAGTAATAGATGACCATACCTTCGAGCAATTTTGCAGTGAATGAGAATGTGATCTTGAGTTTCTTATTGTTACCACAAAGATCATGCAGTAGCTATATATATCCTTCCCTTTATATTGCAACATATCTTGTGAATTAAGCTTCCCATGAACTACACACCAGAGCATGAAATTTATCTTCGGAGGAACCTCATTAACCCAAATGAACTCGATGAGGGAAGTTATCCATTCCATCTTCACAAATCATCTTAGCATACAAAGTTTTCACCTGAAAAAATTCCAGTGGTATGAAGATACCATCTTCTAACATCTGCTAAGGTATCCAAAATTGGTGGTGTTGGAGCCGATATAAACCATCAAGGCCCCGAGAGAATCAACTTCAGCAGTCAGAAATTCCTTTTAAACTCAAATTTCCATGACCCCGTTGTCGTTATGTGCTCGAAAAGACTCGCATTCTTCAACCTATCAAGTTTGTACAAATCCTTGAAGAGGTGCGTAAGCATGAGTCTCCCTTCCAAAATTGGTGGTGATGGCAACTTGTACTTTATTGTGCCATTGAACTAAACTCATGTACTTTGGTTATTAGGCTTTGTGCATTGTTTGAATCCATGGATGCACATTGCTTAGAAAAATCATAGAATTCATAGCGAAGATTGGAAAACTTTCTCTCAGAGTTTCCTACTCTCATAAGTCATTAATCTAGTCGTATATTTGATTGGATTTACATTTTTACTTTAAAGGATTGTTTTTTTAGTATAGAAGAGAGTGTTCATCGGAAAATTCTATTACCCTCAAAACCATGAAATTACTATTTTCGCTTGTATGTTCTTTAGTTTAATTTCGAAGGTATTAAAAGTATCCTTCGAGTCTACACCCCACTGGGAAAAATCCAACAGGTGTGACACCAACCTAGTTTAGTCTCTTTTTATTGAATTAACGCCTGCCCATATTGTGAATCTTCGGAAGTACGAGAAACTAGCAGATTAATCCAACAAAGAAAAAGAAATTGTGCCTAGTCCTTTCCCTATCCATCCTTGTAACTAAATTCCAAACATAGAGAGCAAAATCTTTTAGTTTACTCCAATTTCTCGGAATATTACTATAGAAACATTAACGCGGCCACGTTGATTGAACTACAAACTCAAACTCAAAACAAATGAAGTGGTAGAAACTCTTTGAACTTAAGTGAAAACAAAAATTCACATTGTTAGCCATTAGGAGGTTTTTGAAGCATAAATAGGAAATTACTCGATAAGCATTGAACTTGCTTATATCACCTAACTTGGTCACAAGTTAAGCATCATGACTACAAAGAATCAATACTCTCCAGATCATGCATAAATAATATCGATGGACATGCATGCCTACTACACCGAAATTTCGATAAATTAATAGCCTTGGGACTAAAGATAATTATAATTTTAGCGAAGTTATTGATTTATCGAGTTAAAATTTATCTTACACAGGCCTAATTGGGACCGAGAATTTTGTTATTTTACCCGGCGTAATTAATTTATCGGGATTAAATTATGGAAATTCTACTCTATAGCATTTCTAATTCGCGCCAACAGAAACTAATTATTAAATATTTACCCATCATTTACACATCTCCCGGATACATGGCCCAAGCCCAATGCATATGTATTTCAAGTAATGATTTTCAGCCATTTTTTGGTTAAATATCCTGCTTTCCTGACAACATTAGTACTTGTTTGATCTTCTTTGGCAAACTCTGAGTTTTTAATTACTAGTTTAATGAAAATTAATCTAGTGATTGAGCTAATGTTCGATTGGCTTAACTATTAGATTTATGTATGTCTATTCGTTCTGGTCTTTGTAAACTTGATTTTTGAAGTTAGAACATTTTCATATCTTCTACTTTCTTCATTTGATAGTAAAATAGAGCAAATTATATATTTTAGTAAACAAGGTATGTTAGCATAAATGGTTATTTGGAATGAGTTGGTTTAGAGACGGGTCGACAAATGAAATGTTGAAACGACAAGGTTGAGAATATTAAACGAAGTTTTCTTATTGAAAAGCTTGAGAATACAATTCGGTTCTTTGTGACTATATATATATATACATATCTCTTAATACTCCCCCTCAAGTTGGAGCATGGAGATCACGAATGCCCAACTTGCGAAAAGTTCAAACCGAGGACGTCCAAGAGCTTTGATGAAAATGTCTGTAAGCTGAGAGGTTGTGCGAACATGAGAAGTAATAATAGCTCCCGGATTGAAGTTGATCGCGGATTAGTGACAATCAATCTCAATATGTTTGGTGCGTTCATGAAAAACAGGATTAGCAGCAATATGAAGTGCGGATTGACTATCACATTAAAGACGCATAGGTTGAGAGTGAAACACACCTAGAGATTTCAATAATGCCTTTAGACAAGTGAGCTCACTACAAGTATAAGCCATGGAACGGTACTCGGCCTCCGCAGAAGAACGAGACACAGTATGTTGCTTCTTTGTCTTCCAAGATATAGGTGAGCCTCCCAAAAAAATAAAGTAACCAGTAAGCGAACGACGACTAAGAGGGCACGAGGCCCAATCAGAATCACAATAAGCAGTAAGCTGAAGAGCACTATCCTTACGTAAGACAATCCCTTGACCCGGATGTCCCTTCAGATAACGAAGAACTCGGAGAGCAGCTTCCCAATGAGATACCCGAGGAGACTGCATAAATTGAGCCAATACATGCACCGCATAACACAATTCGGGACGAGTAATGGTCAAATAAATCAAACGTCCAATAAGTCGACGATACTGGGATGAATCAGAATACAGTGGTCCATCATCTAGAGTTAAACGATGATGTTGATCAATGGGTGAAGAAGCTGGTTTCGCTCCAAGAAGTCCAGTCTCAGACAAAATGTCCAAGGTGTATTTCCGTTGAGATAAAAAAAGACCATCGCCTCCTTGAGATATTTCAATACCAAGAAAATACTTGAGATTGCCCAAATTTTTCATATGAAAACATCTGCTAGATATGCTTTAAAAGCAATAATAACAACGGAATTGTTCCCAAGAATAATCAAATCATCGACATAGACAAGTACATTAATAGAATTCTCACCTCGTCGCAGTGGTAAATAAAGAATAATCAAGATAAGACTGCATAAATCCAAAATCCTTAAGAGCACCTGCAAGCTTGGCAAACCAATTACGAGGAGCTTGACGAAGACCATACAAAGATTTATGGAGGCGACACACTTTACCAGGAGAATTATTCGAATATCCTGGAGGAAGTTGCATATATACTTCCTCATCAAGATCCCCATGTAAAAAAGCATTGTGAACATCCATTTGATGTAACTCCCAATCAAGAGCGACTGCGACTGCTAAAAATGTTCTAAATGAAACCATTTTAGCTATGGGAGCAAATGTTTCATGATAATCCACACCTTCCACTTGTCTATAACCGAGGACAACTAAACGAGCTTTATACCGCTCGATAGTACCATCAGAATTATATTTAATTTTGTAAACCCATTTACAACCAATAGCCTTCTTCCCCGGAGGAAGATCCGTAACAGATAACGTGCCATTTTTATCAAGAGCACTAATTTCCCTAGACATAGCTACACGCCAAATGGGAAGACGAATAGCTTCGACATAACTTGTAGGTTCTTTAAGAGTAGTAATCGCCGCTAAAAAACGAGTATGATTAGCAAAAAAATTTGCACAAGACACATAATTAGTTATAGGATAAGGCGTACCTGAAGACGTTGACGAGTGAGGAATGGAGGAGCTGGGGTCTATTGCTTCGATGGTATTACACACATAATCTTTTAACCTAGGATTAGGAACCCGTGGACGAGCACCGGGTCTAACCGTCGTATCAGAATTCTCGCTGGCAGGAACATGACTTTCTGTAGCTGATGATAAAACTCCCGAAAATCCTTCCGTAGAAATGTTGTCCGGCAGTCCAGTACTACCAGGTGAGTCACAACCTGACGCAGTCTGTATGCACACTCCAGATGCGTCACTATGTTCAGAAATGTTACCCGTCCCCACAATCTGCGTACTAATTCTTGGTTCTAAAATGTCACCTGTCCCCACGTTTTGTTTAATTACTTCAGACGAGACATAAGTCTCTGAATTTTCACATGAGCTGCTTTGTTTACTTACTCCAGATGAGACAAAGTCTCTGAATTTTCACATGACTTGCTTGTCATGTTCGGTGACTTACTCCCAATTTGTGAAGTTCCTGTCACGCATTACCATCTGAACAGACACCAGGCACTTTCTGCAAATTAGCACCGTAGTTGGTGCTCCCCCTATCCCCAAAATTTACAGTAGATATGTCAGAAGATAATAAGTCTGCCTGCCTTGTAGAGATTAACCTGTCATCCAACTCATCTTGGTTATCTTCGTTATTACCGTCTACCGAAACAGCTGTATAGGGAAATTTGTTTTCAAAGAAAACTACATCACGAGACACAAAAAATTGTTTTGTTTCCAAATCAAACAATTGCCAACCCTTTTTTCCATAAGGATAACCAACGAAGATAGATTTCCGACTTCGTGGATTAAATTTATTACGATCACGAGACAAAACACTTGCATAGCACAAACATCCAAATACCCGAATAAGATTATAAATGAGAGGCTTTCCATGTAAAAGTTCATAAGGATTTCCGTTGAGCAAGGTAGTAGGTGTCGCGATTAATAATATAAGCAGCGGTTAGAATGCACTCACCCCAAAACCGAAGAGGTAAATTTGCTTGAAAATGCAAAGCACGCCCAACATTCAATATATGACGATGTTTGTGTTCCACTCGCCCATTTTGCTGTGGTGTATCCACACATGAGGTTTGAAATTCTATTCCTTGTTCAGAAAAATATGGAATCAATGGACGAAATTCTGTACCATTATCACTGCGAACCTGCTTAACTTGTCTATTAAATTGTGTCTTAGTCATAGCACAAAAATTCTGAAAAATCTTCACCACTTCATTTTTATGTGCCATCAAATAAACCCAAACACAACGAATAATCATCAACTATCGTAAGAAAATAGTGTGCACCACAAGAAGACGAAGTAAGATACGCACCCCAAACATCACAATGAACTAAACTGAAGATGTCATTAGCTTTATTCTCACTAATCGTAAACTAGCACGAGTTTGTTTAGCCTTAAAACAAGTATCACATGGTTCATTAAGAAACTTCGACAATCAACTTTGTTCATACTGTGAAGCAAAGAAATAATCTTATTAGAAGGATGACCCAAATACCTATGCCATAAGTAATAATCTTCACCAGTAGTAACTCGATTTGCCATAACTGCGCCCCCACCGTGAAAGATATAGACCCCATCTCGTTCTTTCCCACACCAATCAACGTCCTCGTAGTGCGGTCCTGTATCACACACAACTTATCAGTCAAAGTGACAATACATTTTAGATCTTTAATTAAACATGCTAATGAAATCAAGTTACACCAAGATCGTGAACATATAAAACATGATATAATCTCATATTGTCTCCAAACACCACAATGCCTTCACATGAAGCAATTGTGTATGTGTCGTTCGGAAGTTTTACTATCAAGAAAACCCTATTTGATATGTTGTACACAAAAACTCTTTCCTTCCCGTCACATGCCTTGAAGCCCCTGTATCAAGTATCCACTTACTAGAAATATTTTCCTTCGAACCATCCTTATTCGAAAAATTAAACATATTCACAATTTCTTCCCACTGTGCATCTGTGAGAGTATTAGCAAGTGGTACTCGATCTTGTGACGAAAGATAGCTTCCGGTTGAATTCACATCAATATTCATAAGTGCGGTCACTACACCATTTTAAGGTTTTAGAAACCCAGAGTAGCAACAGCACTAGTGCCGTTGCGAAATTTCCGTTGCTAATTTCGGTTGCTAATATTTCGCAACGGCGGCTTGTTGTTGCTAATTTCGCAACCTTGAAATTTTGGTTGCTATTAGCGACGGATAGTTGTTCATGCATGCGAAGCACGCGTGTGGTAGGGAATACTTTGACCTATGTTTACACCCAAGTCAAAGTTTGGTCAAGTCCTCTTCTTTTGTTTTCCACCCTTCAGCCTTATCCGCCTTATCTTTCCATCCCTCGAGTTTTTCTCAGCCACATTTTTTTTCTTCATTCTCTTTCTTCTTCGAGATGCAGCTCTGAAGAACCCTAGTTCAGCAACAACTCCTCGATCGCATGGCCACAATCAGTCTCTTCACTTTTCAAGACCCCATCTCAGATTCAAAAGAAAACCTTAGTCTCTTCTTCATCCGACTTCTTCTTAATCAAGAGCATAAATTCGTCAGAATCAGCTTCAGATCCTTTCACAAAATCGATTGAACCACATAAACCCTAGTTCGATCAACAGGTAATAATCGTTTTATTCTTTGTATGTATTGGTTTTAGTTTTATGTTTGCTAATGGATTTTCAGTTGAAATTTTTATTGCAGTTGGAAGCATCGATCTGAGATTTTAGGTCATTTACGAGATTTGGAAGTATCGATATGAAAATCAGGTAATAAGGTCATATTTTCGTACTAGTTTTATGATTTTGGGTTCAATTTTAGGTTTCGTTGTCTGTGAGATTTGGGTTTCTGTTTTTTTTTTTTCAATTCTAATTTCAAATGTGATGTCCAAATAGCAGTTGTTGGAGGTGTTAGATGATACCTCTTGTTCAGGCTACCACATATTTTAGATATAATATTTGATTGTATGATTTGAAAGTAAACATCTTTTATGTAATTCTGTCTTTTGATTGTGGAAGAGTTGACGTTTTAGGCAATTATTTATTCTCAATGGTAGGATTACCTTATGGGAGTTCTTTTTCTTTTAAAAGGGTTGAACTTTATGGGAGTTCTTTTTCTTTTAAAAGGGTTGTTATTGGAAAGCTTCTTGAAATTGTATGGATGCTTTTCTGTACCAAGTGTATCCTTGCTCTTTACTTTGTACTTTTTTTCATATGAATTTGGTCTGATGTTTTTTACATCTTTTATTTTTTCGTAGGTTAGTGCAAATTATGTTGTAATCAGGTTCTTATTTATGGATATTTGTTGCAACAGAAGGTTTAGGACTAAGTGTGCTTTAGGTGGACTTGGTTTTGCAGCTTCATAGGTCATGAACAAGGTATTTGATCAAACTTTCAGGGACTTGTAAGTTGACTATTTGGTGAGAAGATTGTGGCTGCTTGAAAAGAATGAAGAAGGTAATGCACTGTTCAAGGCTGGTAAATACGCAAGAGCCTCTAAGAGATACGAGAAGGTACTTCCAACTCATTAATATCATAGATTCAAGTTTTCTAGTACATAGTGACCCAAGGAAGTGGTTTGCCAAGTATTTTTTTTTCTTGTCTCTGGAGTTAGGCTGCAAAATTCATCGAGTACGATTCTCTTTTCAGCGAGGAGGAAAAAGGGAGGCTAAGACTCTTAAGGTCAGTTGCAACCTTAACAATGCAGCTTGCAAGCTGAAACTTAAAAGCTACAAGGAGGAAGAAAAGTTGTGCAGAAAGGTCTGAACTTTACCATTCTTCTGTTTTGAAGCTTCTAAAGTTTCATATGTATATAGTTTCATATGTATATAACTACTTGTTCCTTGATGCATCATGTGCTCTCTTGCTCTGCTGAATATGCGTAATCTGTATTTTTCTAGGTGTTAGAGATTGAAAGTTGGAATGTGAAGGCACTTTACAGACGGGCCCAAGCTTATATCAACCTGATAGATTTTGATATGGCTGAGCTTGATATTAAGAAGGCTCTTGAGATCGACCCTAATAACAGGTATATATCTATCTGTGCAAATGTACTCTATGGGATTAGGGTCAAAGTTTGCCATTTAGCTAAGACTCTTGACTGATCATTGATGTGTTGTTGTGGGGGGGTAATACTGGGTTAATGTAGGGATGTGAAGATGGAATACAAAGTACTGAAAGAGAAGGTAAGGAGTACAAAACTATCATAGATTCTTAGTCTATAAGTAGATTTGCCGATCTTGTGGTGGCAGCATTCGCTTAATCTAATAAAAACTGTGTTAGCAAACACGAAGGAAAGAAAAGAAAAAAGTCCAAGTAAAGTTTCTTGAGTCTATAAACACTGTGTTAGCTGAGTGTATATCTATTGAAGTTAACATCATATAAATATTCATAAATTCCTTAGTTGTATAATGGAGTTGAATGGCGACATTGTTGCGTTTCTTGAGAACAAGAGTATCCTGGTCACTGGTTCAATCGGCTTTCGGGAAAGGGTATGTAACATATGTACATTGCCATATTTTAAACACTATAGATAGATAAATATAATCAAAAGTTTGTGGAGTGACCAAACAAGATCTGTATATCCTTATACGAATCACCGCAGTTCTCGTTAATCAAAAGTTTCAGCTATCTATCTGTGCAACTGTACTCTATGGGATTAGGGTCAGAGTTTCATATATTTTTCTAGAATCACCTAGAATCACATTTTTGCTGATTGTTCTTTTGTTGAATATTCTGTTTTGGATGCGGAAAACCAAGTAGGAAGCTGAACCTATGAATGCTGACAGAGACGGCTTGATGGGATTGGAAAGGGTTTATATGTTAAGAGTATGTTAAGAGTAGTAGAGGGTTACTACAAACTTGTAACTCTTACACGTTACGAAAGGATAAATTGTTCGAGTCGTATATTTTATTGTTATTAACTGGTGTTTCCGCTTGTGTTCTCTTTTTTGTTCCACCCATCTCACTGAGCATGGTCTCGGCTGATTGCTTATCAGTGGAGTGTTTCTCTGCATGAAACCCTTCTCTTCCTATAGTAGAACAGAAGGTAAATAGTTTTATTTAGTCCTTGCTTCCTTCTTTTCTTTTGTAATTTTTTGACATGTGGATAAATATATCTTGATAGTTTCGTCATTTCCTTTATATCTCGACTTGGATATTATCTGAATTACTTAGTCTCTGAGGATTTTTTAGCTGCAACGGGTTCATTCGTTTAGTCAGTGATTGGGGAGTATAAATAACTATCTACCGCGTAATATTTTACAGGTTCTTGATGCGACAAGCAATGAACCATGGGGTCCTCATGGGTCAAATCTGTCAAATATTGCACAAGCTACTAAAAACTAGTAAGTTGATTCATCTTTTTAGATGCCCTTCAACACTTTCAAGCTTGAAAGAACAAGAAATTTTGCTAATTACAGGGCATTAATGATGGGTGATGCAGCTTGTTGCTCTTGTCATCTCTCATCTTCCTTTTTATTTATTTTTAACAAGGCATTTTGTCGGCTTTATGTTGTGTGTTTGTTTATTTTGATTCAATCGATTGTCTTGACTGTTGAATACAAATATGATTGAAGAAATGTCTTTCTGAACTATTTTTGTTGTCGATTGTGGTGTAGATCTCTGTTTATTTCCACCATAGTAATGCACTCCTTCCTTTTTTTCATCTTTGCAGATAAAGAGTGTTCTAATTCAGCTATATGCTCGCCGTGGAGATGTTGTTCTATATCTTACTTGTGGTAAGGTATGTTTTCCACTCTCTCGATGGCTATTGTTAAGCCCTATCTACAGTTAACCTATTTCTATTCTAATAGGACCAGTTTTTTTTTCTGTTCATCTAGGGTGGTGATTTGATAAAGTAGGACAAGGTAAGGGTTGGATATTATGTTGGTGATTTGATAAAGTGGGAGTGTGGGACATGACACGTTACAACGGGGATGCAGACCATCATCAACATCGCAATAGGTTAACATTTCCAGCATGCCTCTTATGTGGTGATTGCTTCGAGGTAGATATTTTTGTTTTTTGGCTCAGTATGGAAATGAAGTCATAGCCTACCACAAATTATTGTACAACTCGTGGAAATTGTCAGCTGATCATTTATATGTTGTATGTGTGATTGTTCTCAGGTTTGCTTGGATGAAGTTTTGAGGGATGATGGACCATTTGATATTTGCAGTTGCCAGGTGAATTATTTTTTGACTCAGAATCAGAAGGCTACTAATGTTCCATATTGAAGTGTAAGAAAAATGGGGAAAATAACTAAGGTATTATATCTTTTTTTGAAACCAAACTAAGGTATTATATCTATTTACTTGTGTACAAAGATCGAATATTGTATGTCAGTCACAACATACATAAGTTTACTTGTGTACATTTTTATCAATTGAAGAATCCTTTCTTTCAGTGGTGATTCTCAACTACATTTGTATCAGTTTTGTATTGCCATTGTAGTTTGTGTATCTGTGGATGTTGAATATGGGGAACTGGGTAATTGCAGTGGGGAAATGTGGGGGTAATGAATTTTGACTAGGTCAATAAACATAGACTTGACCTTTTTTTTTGTGGTTGCAAAAAATTAGCAACGTCAGTGATCTGTTGCTAAATTAGAACCAGAACCAATAAATTAGAACCAGAACCAACAGTATATGGTTTCGGGTAAGGGTATTCCTATAATTAGCAACAGATTAGAAACAACCACATGATGTTGCTAATAAAAAAATTAGCAACGGCAAGAGCCGTTGCGAATCGCCGTTGCTGACCGAGATTCGCAACAGAGCTTATGCCGTTGCTAAAAATTGCGACACCGTGTTTAGCAACAGCGAAGTCCCGTTGCGACCCGGTTTAGCAACATCTATTGTATGTTGCTATATCCTTAAAATGGTGTAGTGGGTATTAACAATAACTTGCCCATCTTGTTCATAATTATCGCCATTCAATTTCACTTTATTACTTACATCCTTCGAATAATACGGGTATGATGATTTCTCCCGTAAAATTGAACAAAATTTAGGTTTACCATTAGAAGTAAATTCTTCCCAATACATCACGCTAAAAGAGAGATTAACTTCTATTTTCAATTATTCAAGTTATTTTGATTCTCAGCTCAAATGCCATGAAACGACAAGGTTGAGAATATTAAACGAAGTTTTCTTATTGAAAAGCTTGAGAATACAATTCGGTTCTTTGTGACTAAATAGGGAGAAACAGATTTACTCCCAAAATAAAATCTTTCCTAACTAAATAAAATCTTTCCAATCTAAATATATTCTAACCATACATACAAAATACAATATATATATATATATATATATATATATATATATATACATATCTCTTAATAGTTTTGTTAAGTCAGAAATAGAGAGAAAGACATGATGGGGACTTCATGAAAATGCTCAATAAGGATAATGACTTAGAGAGAAATCACATAAGTTAAGAGTGGTGACTGGGCATTTCAACTCAAAGATATTGGTGACCAAAAATAAAATTCTCTCGACAACACTGCTTTTTACCGGTTCTTGTGTCTAAATTCCATATTGAGAATACAATAACTTTTAGTTTACCCAGCTATCTGATCAAAGCAAAAATAAAAAATAAAAAAAGGCTTTTAGTTTACTACACTTCCTCGTATTTTACCATAAATATAATCCTCATACCGTAATGCTCGATTGAACCGCAATTTGTAAGGCTGTAGGAAATCATATTAAATAGAAATAAATTGTTTAGTAATTCTTGGGACTAAAAAATAGAACATATATATACACTGTTAGTGTTTCAGTAGTTTAAGTGTTAGAAATTCAGGAAATTGCATATATGAGAAATTGCTGGATAAGAAGATAAGTTGCATGTTTATATAAACCAACACGATCATATCACCTAACTATTTCATAACTTATGTACCGTGACTAAAAGGAAATAATATTTTCCTGATCATGCACAAGTTTCATGTCATATGGCTAAAGTAAATACTAAAATGCAAACGAGCTTTCAGATCTTTACATGACATGTGGTCAGTTTACTTGGAAGAATAAAAGCAAATTGGATAGATTGTTGGCATGGCCGTCTTAGGGTGTAGGCGAGCTAGGCGGTCGCCTAGGGCCCCAAATTGTTGGGGCCCAAAAAATTTTGTTTACAAGTGAATTACTAACTGTCATAAGTGTTGCTAATTGATTTTGAAACACATTTAATAAATATAACAAACAATTGTAACAATTATAATTGTTACAAATAGTTCTGTAACAACTAAAAGCAACTCTTATTATATGTTGGTTATCGATTTTGGATGTGTTATGCCAAATTGGAAGTATACGACCCAATATCCAACCTAAAAAACTGCAAAAAAAATCGACGGCCTTCGGCCGCCAATCTAAATCTAAACTATCGCTTTTAGTAGTATGTAAACTTATCTCCAATATAAAAAATTGCTTATGTTCTTGACTAACTATCACATAAAAATGCCTCAAAATTAAAGTTCGCCTAGAGCATTCCGAAACTCTAAGACGGCCCTGATTCTTGGTCTCCCCAGACTTTGATCTTCACTTTCCCTTCTTGTCAGCGCGAATTCTAGGAAGACCCATGTCTGACCATGCTCCTATACAATTCAGTTGTGACATCCGAGACCGGGATCCTCCTCCTTATAGATTCCAAGCAATGTGGTTTCATAACACTAATATTTTGGAGCTTATGAAAGGTTGGAGGGCATCTTACGTCTTTTATGGCTCGACGGGGTTCATTCTTGTTAAGATACTTTAAGCATTAAAGAGCGATATTAAGGATTAGAATAAGAACGTGTTCGAGAAAATAGATAGGCAGATAGAAAGCTTATTGGCGAACTTTCTGATGTTGACACTCTCACGGACAACAAAATTATCTCTCCGTCTCAATCCTTGAAAAGGGAAAAGCTAAAATAGGATTTTGAGATTATGGGATAAAGAAAACACCTCATGATGATTCAAAAGGCAAGAATGTACTGGCATAAAGATAGGGACAGAAACACAGCTTATTTTCATAGAAAAGCTAAGTTACAAAAGAGGAGAAACATGATAAGGTCCCTAAAGATTAATGGTCAGTTGACGGATGATAAACAACTCATCAAATCTTCAATCACTGATTTTTTCTCAAATTTGTTTGAAATAAAAAAGTTCCCTAGACCTTCGGTTGGTAACATGGAGTTCAAACAGTTAACCAAGGATAAGGATTTTAAATTAGGAAATCCTATTTCTGAATCGGAGTGTGTCGAAGCTTTAAAGAGATTGGGTTAGAATAAGGCGCCAGGATTAGATGGTTTTCAAGTTATGTTATTTTGTAAGTGTTGGTCGTTCATGAGAGGTGATATTATGAAGGTGGTTGAGGACTTTAATAAATGGGGAACGCTAAATTGGAGACTAAAGGCTACCTTCTTATCTTTGATTCCTAAGAAAGAAATTGTCGAAGAAATTAAGGATTTCAGACCTATAGGGTTGATGGTAACAGTGTACAAGATGATTTCTAAAGTACTCGCGGATACATTGGAAAAGGTGTTTCCTATGGTTATCTCCCATCAATAGTCCTCCTTTATTAAAGGTAGACAAATTCTTGACTGCGCCCTTCTATCCAATATGTTTCTTGATTCGAGAATAAAAAGTGGCATTCCGGGAGTCATTTACAAGATAGATTTCGAGAAGGCATTTGATCATGTTTCTTGGGATTTTGTGGATAAAGTGTTGGCTAAAATGTGATTTGTAGATCTTTGGAGGAAATGGATTCAAGGATGCATCAAGAATACTCCTATCTCAGTCCTTATTAATGGCTCTGTACATACCAAGTTTACAACGAGAAAGGGTTTTAATCAAGGTGATTCTCATCGTCTCGGAGGCTTTGAATTTGATGTTGCAGATAGGTAAGGAATTTGGTCATATAGGAGGTTATTTATGAGCTGCAATGGGATTGACATCACTCACCTTCAATTCGCAGACGATACTCTAGTTTTCCTTGACGATTCTATTGAGAAAATGAATCATCTGAGATATTATCTTCTTAGTTTTGAGATGTTGTCAGGCCTCCGTATCAACTTTGAAAAACGTAGCATCTTTGGAGTGGTGGGAGAAACAAACTTGGATAGAATGGAAGCTATGTTAGGTTGTAACCCATAGACTTTACCCTCTTCTTATTTGGGTCTTCCACCCGGTGATTCGTCAAGGGGACAACAAAAATGGGACTCAATCATTGAGAGGATCAAAGGTCGGCTTCCTTCATGGAAACGCTCCATCCTATCTAAAGCAGGTAAGTTGACTCTTGTTAAGAGTTTATTATCAAGTATTCCTATATACATGCTCTCTCTCTTTATAGCTCCACCTAAAGTCATTAAAGCAATTGAACAAGTAGTAAGGAATTTCTTATTGGACGCTTCCGAAACTAAAAAAGGTTATCATTATGTTTCGTGGAAAAAATGTTGTGTTCCTCTGAAATATGGGGGATTTGGCATCAAGTCGGTTAAGAGTATGAATAGAGAGCTTCTAACAAAATAGTGGTGGCATTTTAATAGAAGACGGCGTTATGGAGAACTGAGATGGTGTCAAAATATAGAACAAAAATGATGGATAGAGATACCAAGAAACCAAAATCAGGGAACAGTTGTGGAGTTTGGAAAGATATTTACTCTCATATTAAAACCTTCAATAAATGCACCAATCTCAAGCTTGGTGATGGCAAGGAGATCATATTTTGGGAGGACACTTGGGTCGGAGAAGAACCATTAAATGTAGCCTTCCCTCTCATTTACTCTATCAATTATACTAAAAACTGGAAAATGCGTAAATGTGCTGAGTCATTGTTAAACGGAGGCTCGTGGAACCTTGGCCCAGAAAGAAGATTAATACAAGTTCAAATTGATGAAGTTTCTACATTACTAGTGATGTTAGAAAATTTGATGGTAGGTTCTAACCAAGATTCTTTAGCATGGCATCTTGACAAAAGGGGTATTTTTTTCAGTTAAGTCCTCTTATTCATTGTCTTCAAATGAACATCTAATGAAGATTGAAAACTTAAGCATCTTGTTAGAGTACAACTCGGTCAAAATAGCAAGAATTACTATTTCAAGCTTGTTTGTCAATGTTAGTGATCAAAACTATAAGTCTTGATTTCTAGTCTACTTATAGTAATGTCTCGGACTAGGATAGATTGTGCAGTTGATCTTTAGACTTCACGGCGCTCATCATTTGAAGATGAAGAACTACTAAGGAGAGCTTGTAGAACTTCATCAAAAAAAGGTATGTGGAGACTAAAACACATCTATCACTTGGAAAGTCTATTTCCACTCTATCTCCTATATTGAGACAAAAGTCAGACATTACGATAGTTTTCGATTATACTCATATGAGATTTCGAGCTGAGTTTAAATCACTTATATATTTCTAGAAATATGTGTTGGTAAGCTTTCGCTTCAAACATGTTCATCTTATATTCTTGATGAAAGTAAACATATGATCATGTGAAAATCCCCGAGTAACATCCTACATGGTTTGTGTGATACAATCATTTGGTGTAGACTTGGAATGTTTCGTTATGATTATTTCAAAAATTTGAAAATTGCTTTGATGCTAATAGTGTATGAAAACGGCTATTGTCATCATCCTCTAAGAATGTTTCAATGATTGAAATAGAGTTTAGAACACTTAACCAACATTGGATTATAAACATGTTGTGCACTCATGCATATATGTGATCCATTTCCGGGAACCATAGTATGCATCCCCGTATGCGTACTGATAGGTTTGGAAAACCCACAATAAATACTGCAAGTGAATAGTGTCTAACTAGTAGAACGATGGCAAGTACCGGTCGTTCCCACGAGGAGTGTGAAATACTACTACTAACTAATATTAAAAGTAACCAATCGACAAGATGGTGTTTTAGCAAAAAAATTTCAGAAATTTGGAACAAAATGAAATAATAATAATTCTAATGATAAACAAATGAGAATGGGGTTATTAGGGTTTTTTGTTTCCACCAATTAATTATGCAAACTCTACTAATCTTTAAAAATATATTGCATGTATTTTTAATTATTGTTTCTCCGTTGTAATTTCCTTCGCTTCTTATGTAGTGATCCTAAAGCATTACCTATCTATCCTTGCATACCACGTCTAAGGATTTAACCGAATCACGAAATATCAATTCAAAAGCATAAATAATCAAGAACTTCACATAAACAATTAAATACAAGCTTTTATGAAGATAAATTACTAGTCATTCAAATCATTATTAAGCATATAAATGTAGAATTCACAAAATCAAATTGGTTTCTACCTAAACCCTAACATGATTAGCTAGACATAGCTTTCTCAAAAGCCATAAAAAAATCTCAATAAAACTCTAGCTAATCAAAAGAGATCAATAAAATCAAAACTCCAAACCCTAGTCTTTCTCTGTTTACGGCCGTAGCTGCACGCCCCCTTTCTGTGTTCTTCTCTCTTATTCTTTATAGCTACCATAAAGGAATCCAATCCAAACCTAGAGAGTTTATGCCAAAGGCCCAGTCCAATACACTATAACCAACTTCCAGATTCTGGTCGCACCACTCCATTTCTCAAAAATCCGGCCACACGCTCGATGACCCCTAAGCACTTCATCAGTTACAATCAGATCAACCGACTACCCACACGCTCGAGAGAATCACCACTCATCTTCATTTACGTTTCGACCCTGAACTTTATGAGCATTTTATCTTCATTAACCTTCTTGTATACAGTTCAAAATTATGGAAGTTGATCACCAGTTCTTCCCTAATTTGTAGCTTCAAGTTTCTATCTCGAACTGTCACTATTCGAGCAAGCTCCAGAAACTTAGCTTTGCTGCATTCTCTTTATACCGGCATATAAACCCCTTATCACTGGCAGCTTCAAACTACAGCTAACCCCAGTCCCATTTCTTTGTTGCCTGCTTCTCGATGGATCTCCATCCACAAATCAATCTGATACAGACCATGACCTTGTTGTTGTGTTGTTTCTCCATAAAGCCATCATTACCAGTAATTAGTTCAGCATAGGCACCACTCCTTGATACAAGCCAATAACACCTTCCTGCACTCAATTCAAACATGCATAGCACCACTAGCTCTATTTTCCATTACCGAATCCATCTACATCTCAGTTACAACATCTGCTGCTTCTCTTCATCTTCTATTAAATTGTCGCCAAGATCTCTCAATGAACAACAACAACCAGTTCGACTGCAGCTTCTTTCTTCGATCGACAGACCCCAAATTATACCACCTGCAATCGCTGCTTAATTTACAATTCAAAATGCACCCAATGTTCTCATCACCGACTGTGACCAACTCATGCAAATGCTCCCTGCAAAAAATCCTTGCAACACCCAAGTATTCTCATGCCTTCTAACACATTTCTCTTCTGGCCACATCACCTTTCTTCTGCTGACACAAAACCCACGTATATCCAATACAGCCAACAAATAACTTCTCATCAATTGTCACTGCTAGCCTTTCCTCCACTTGAACGTCCATACCTTGGACCCTTCTTAGGATATGATGATCAATATTTATCCAAAATATACCACAGATGTTATGTAGAGGACACATAGCCACGTCCCACTTAACTTTAAGACCACAGTGGACTTCAGGTGCTTGAATTACAAAGAAAGTTCTTTGTATTCATGTGTATTCTCTGGCCTCTGATTTTCATAAGAGGTGCCAACAAACTTTAGTTCGTCTCTGACTCTTTTCTATTGTCATGGTAACTAGACCGGTTGCTGATATATGGAAATACCAGACCAACCCCGCTTCATCATGGTGGTTGCTGATACATGGAGATACCAGGCCAACCCCATTTTATCATGGCGGTTGCGGATACATGGAGATACCAGGCCAACCTCATTTGATCATTGCGGTTGTTGATACATGGAGATACCAGGCCAACCCCCCGTTTCATTATTTTGGTTGCTGATACATGGAAATACCAAAGCCAACCGGCCATTTGATACATGGAAGTACCAAAGCCAAAGATAATAAGTGATGCTGATATATGGAGATACCAGGCCAGCTACATTTCATTGATGTTGATATATGGAGATACCAGGCCAACCTCATTTTACCATTTACGTCGCAAACACTAATAAGTCTCACATTTTGCTGTTTATTCATTGGATGATCGAATTCACTTGTACTTTCTACAAAAGCACCAAAATATTTTTAGTAACTAAAATATTGTATCTTAGCTTATATAAATATGGGTAAAAAATGTAGCATTTACATGCTTATCAACGCCCCCACACTTATATTTTGCTTTTCCTCGAGCAAAACAGAGATATTATGCAATTGATTTTTATTTTTTTATTTTTTTTATATTTATAAGAAAAGTGAAAATCTGCAAAAAATATGAAAAATTACCCACTCCACCACACTTAAACATTACATTGTCCTCAATGTAATTGAGTCATCCAACGTAGAAATTAAGATGGGAAATGAAAAAAATAAACAAAAAGAAAATAAGAGATAGAGTAGAGGGAACAAATCTGATGGGTTGACTCCCATGAAGCAAAAGTTATTTGTTTCCCTACTTGCCAGTAGCACATTCTCAAACAATGTGGGGTTGGTACCCTAAGGTAAGCTGTGAGTCATATATATAAAGCCTGGAGAGTTGGGGATCAACCCAACTAATATGATTAGTCATAAACATGAACCTGTAGTAAGAAATATTAGTACCCAGAGAGATAAATCTGAATTCAATCTTATTTAAAACATAATTCGAACCTTTAATATGAAGTAAATCAGGTTCGCAAATAATTAGTAAAGATTGTTTAAAGAATTGAACAGTTTTTGTACTCCCTAAATTAGGTTCTAAGTCAGCGGAAATAACTTCCACGACTGATATTGGTTCAACTTCAGCTAAGTCGGGCACACAAACATATGTTGGTTCAAATTCACTTGCAAAACAAGGCCTCATTGGAGCAATAGTATCACGACTCATAGACCCATTATTAGGTAAAACAGTTTCATTATCAATATCATCAAGACAAAAAAAATTAGAACTTAATGGATTATGGGTCAAGGTCGGACCATTCTCGAATGATGGAACCAGTCGAGACTCACACATAACTAGAGGTTCTACTCTGGGGTTCCATTTGTTAGTGTCTAGCAGTGGTGTGGAGTCTAATAAGGCATTGACTTCACAAATAACACTATCATCATCAAAATCATACCCAAATTGTGCTAATAAAACCTCTAGTGGATCTTCCAAGTGGTCCTTGCAAAAGCTTTGCGAGTGCATCTTTTCTCCCATAGCACTTCAGAAGGTACCTGGAAAAAAATTCAAACGAACTGGGTAAAAAGAACTAAAAGAATTATAAAAGAAAGAGAAAAATAAATTATATACAAAATAAAAATAAACTATATACAAAAATTGATATCAGTTAGAGTGTATTATGAAACCACTCCCCGGCAGCGGCGCAAAAAACTTGAAAGGTTTGGAAAACCCACAATAAATACTGCAAGTGCACAGTGTCTAACTAGTAGAACGATGGCAAGTATAGGTCGTTCCCACGAGGAGTGTGAAATACTACTAATAACTAATATCAAAAGTAACCAATCGACAAGATGATGTTATAACAATTTTTTTCACAAATTTGGAACAAAATGAAATAATAAAAATTCTAATGATAAACAAATGAGAATGGGGTTATTAGGGTTTTCGTTTTCCACCAATTAATTATGCAAACTCTACTAATCTTTAAAAATATATTTCATACATATTTAAATATTGTTTCTCCGCTGTAATTTCCTTCGCTTCTTATGTAGTGATCCTAAAGCATTACCTATTTATCCTTGCATACCACGTCTAGAGATTTAACCGAAGCAAGAAATATCTATTCAAAAGCATAAATAATCAAGAAAATCACATAAACAATTAGATACAAGCTTTTATGAAGATAAATTACTAGTCATTCAAATCATTATTAAGCATATAAATGTAGAACTCACACAATCAAATTGATTTCTACCTAAACCCTAACATGATTAGCTAGACATAGCTTTCTCAAAAGCCATAAAAATATCTCAATAAAACTCTAGCTAATCAAAAGATATCAATGAAATCAAAACTCCAAACCCTAGTCTTTCTTTGTTTACGGCCGTAGCTCACGCCCCCTTTGTGTTCTTCTCTTATTCTTTATATTGTTGCAAAGGAATCCTATCCAAACCTAGCGAGTTTATGCCGAAAGCCCAGTCCTATACACTATACCCAACTTCCAGATTCTGGTCGCACCACTCCATTTCTCAAAAATCCGGCCACACGCTCGATGACCCCTAAGCACCTCCATCAGTTACAATCATATCAACGGATTACCCACACAATCGAGAGAATCACCACTCATGTTCATTTCCGTTTCGACCCTGAACTTTATGAGCATCTTATCTTCATTAACCTTCTTGTACGCAGTTCAAAACTATGGAAGTTGATCACTAGTTCTTCCCTAATTTGTAGCTTCAAGTTTCTATCTCGAACTGTCACTATTCGAGCTACCTCTATTTGTTTCTCATAAAACGGACCTGGCAACTCTTGCAAGCTCCAGCAACTTAGCTTTGCTGCATTCTCTTTATACCGGCATATAAACCCCTTATCACTGGCTGCTTCAAACTAAAGCTAACCCTAGTTCCATTTCGTTGTTTCCTGCTTTTCGATGGATCTCCAGCCACAAATCAATCAGATACAGACCATGACCATGTTCTGGTGTTGTTTCTCCATAAAGCCATCATTACCAGTAATTAGTTCAACATAGGCACCACTCCTTGATACAAGCCAATAACACCTTCCTGCAGTCGATTCAAACACGCATAGCACCACCAGCTCTATTTTCCATTCCTGCAGTCGATTCAAACATGCATAGCACCACTAGCTCTATTTTCCATTACCGAGTCCAGCTACATCTCAGTTACAGCTTCTGCTGCTTCTATTCTTCTTCTTTACAATTATCGCCAAGATCTCTCAATGAACAGAAACAACCAGTTTGACTACAGCTTCTTTCTTCGATCGACAGACCCCAAATTATACCACATGCAATCGCTCATTAATTCACAATTCAAACTTCACCCAATGTTCTCATCACCGACTGTGACCAACTCATGCAACTGCTCCCTGCAAAAAATCCTCGCAACACCCAAGTATTCTCATGCCTTTTAACACATTTCTCTTCTGGCCACATCACCTTTCTTCTGCTGACACAAACCCCACGTATAGACAATACAGCCAACAAATAACTTCCCATCAATTTTCACTGCTAGCCTTTCCTCCACTTGAACGTCCATACCTTGGACCCTTCTTAAAATGTGATGATCAATATTTATCCCAAATATGCCACATATGTTATGTAGAGGACATATAGCCACATCCCACTTAACTTTAAGACCACAATGGACTTCAGGGGATTGAATTACAAAGAAAGTTCTTTGTATTCATTTGTATTCTCTGGCCTCTGATTTCCATAAGAGGTGCCAACAAACTTTAGTTCATCTCTGACTCTTTTCTATTGTCGTGGTTTAAGAAGTCCGGAACCTAAGTACGCTTACTCGTATGCATACCGGCGTGGGTTTGTGACCGAAAAATTCTGTTGGGTTTGGAGGAATGCTTACCTGTTTGCATACCGCGAAAACCAAACTTGGTCTGGCTGCTTCAAGTATGCGTATCCATTTGCATACTTTAGTGGTTAAAGTTCTAAACTCGGTTGTAACATGGACAAATATATTTATATAATAAGGAATACAATCTTTGCAAACCGTGGCTATAATATTCATGAATTGATTCTAGTGAATCAAACTGATTTTGCTTCAATTGTGTTCTTGTGTACTTCTATGAGAATATAGCAAATGAACAACTCTTTAACTAGTTTCGTTTGAGTCATTTGAACTAGTTACGGTTAAGATGAATAAGGTCTATATGAGAGTGTTCATATAGTTAACCTCGGTTAAGTACTGTTGAGCCAACATGGTGTACATGTTTAGGTACGGTTACATAAACCTAAATGACGATACATTCCATTTGTGTATAATAAGCTATGTTCGATCTAACGGTTGAAAGATATTAGCTTGGGTTTAATCAGGTTTTCATCTAATGGTGAATATGGAATGCTTTGTTACCAAGGTAACTTAGATTGCAAACCTTGATTTGAAAACTATATAAAGGAGAACTCTATCAACTGGGAAACCTAATCCCCACACCTCTTATGTGATCCTAGTTGCGACTAGAGTCGATTCTCCTTTAACCTTAGGCTTTTCACGGAACCCTGTAGGTTGACGACTTAAAGACTTCATTAAGATTGTGAAGCTAGGCCCAACTATTTTCTCTGTAGTTGCGTGCTCTGATCTTGCCATGTGCTATCGTATTGAGTACTATCTTCTCTAAGATTTTCTCGAGATTGATTCTCCGATAGGCAAGATAAAAAGTAGTCATAAACATCTTCGTCTCATCATTTGTGATTCCACAATATCTAGTTTCGCTACCATACGATTAATATTATTGTGAGGTGATTGATAATACTAGGTTTTTCTTCGGGAATATAAGTCTGGCTTATCAATTGGTTCATGTGCACCTTGATTTATCAAAATACAGAACAAAAATCATAGGTATTTCTGTAAAAGACAGGTTTATCTATTCCAATATACTTTTATGTGTAAGACATATTTTTTTATCAAGTCTTCGACTTTGGGTCATATAAACTCTTAGTGGTGGGTGAGATCAGCTAAGGGAATCAAGTGTGTAGTATCCTGCTGGTATCAAAGGCGTAAGGAGAACGACTGTACCTTGAATAAGTGTAAGATTGATTAGGGTTCAACTACATTCCAGACTGAAGTTCATTGGTAGTAGGCTAGTGTCGGTAGCGGCTTAATACCGTGGGGTGTTCAAAGGTAGACTATGTCCCGAGGTTTTTCTGCATTTGCGGTTTTCCTCGTTAACAAAATTCTGGTTTCTGTGTTATTTACATTCCACATTATATTTTGTTATATAATAGAAATATCACAGTTTGTGCGTTGTATTGATCAATTGGTAAATCCAACATTAGGTTGTTGATTGAAATTGATTGATCCTTGAACATTGGTCTTTGGTACCGTTCAAGTTGTTTCATATAATAATCAGGCTCGCGGATTTCTATCTGTTTAATTTGATGATTACATTGTGAAATAGAGATATAAACTCTTTGATAAACTTTTCTATAGATTGAGTCCGATCATTGATGGTTATTTTCAATGATGTTGTAGTAAAAGGTTCGTTGAAACTTGTGAAGGAAGATTTTTTAGACTTAATTTTTATAAATAAAAATAACAAACTCAATTAAAAAGTGTTGTAAAAAATAAATATGGAGAGACCGGGGCTAGGATTCCACCAATTTCCACACAAACATGGTTCGTATATCAATTCTAAACAATAAAAGCTCAAATAAAAAAGTTTTATTGACTCTAGTTCATTGCCTCAGGTAGATTTCGAAAGTAATGGGTGTAAAACTAAAGCATGGGACATCAAAACTTCTAAGCTAAGCATGACCCATCAATTGTAATCACAACCATTCAATGAAACTCATAAATCAATTAAATAACAGTGCAAATAGTCATAACAAGAATTGATAGAATTACCACATTTGTGAAACTTGGCTTACTCCGTCGCCCCAGAGGATGGGATTAGCTTCTCATCATGGAAACACGCTCTAAAGGTGATTTCATTGCTCAAATAGGTGTTTACAAAGATGAAATATAGAGAAAATGATTAAACTGGGTGTTTACAACGCTTATAATTGTTTCAAAACACTGTTACAGAGAACGATACATATAAATTGTTGCTGATATTGTAGCTATACGACCCACTCTCTTTTGTCGTTGACACTGTAGCATGAACGACGTTTATCGATGGTCTTATATTCTTCGTGTTCTTCCCAGCAGCAACAGAAAATTATCCTCTGCAACTCTCGATTTTCACTTTGTTATTGCTCTAAAATATCCCAAACTCTCCTTCCCCCTTCTATGATTCCAGTATAGCCTTTATATACTCCCAACATCCCTGAAATCTTCACAATAAACCCATATATCTTTAATTACTCGAAAATATTCTTCACTTCCAGTCACGGGATTTCTTCCCTTTTTACAGCTTCTCATTGGTCTGTTGCCATCTAAAGCACTCCAAACTCATCACCAGCACATACTGTAGAGATTAAAACATGTTGTCTCCTTATGCAGTTTCCAAACATAACTAAAATGACCCGTGAAATAAAACCTTTCCCTGTTTGAAGAGATTTCGTGATTTAATCGAAATGAATGCACTTACCGACCCTGTTTCGATCCAACAGGCTGGTACATATCTGAAGCAAGGTAAAAATCCTAACAAATCTCCTCAAAAATTCAAAGCAAAATGTACACGCAGAACTGAAATTTGAACCGAGAATTCCCGCCAAAATTTGACTTCAAACGTGGAAGATGGAGTGCCCCTATCCTGCATGGAAGCCGGCGCCCCTGGATGCCCTTATCCAAAATGAGGGTGCCTTTATCACTTTTCTCCGGGGGTCCAAAAAGTACTTTTTGAGCAACTTTTTCCATACAAGCGTATTTCTCCAAAAACACCTAAACAAACATAAAAACACCAAAATTAGTACAAAAATCGAGACTAACAATAGAGACACTGATGATAATTCAGACACAAAAATGTGTCTATCAACTGTCTATTTGATTCTCTTGAAAGTATATTGGAGTTTGTCTATTCAGATTGCCGAACGAAATATTGGGTGTGATTTTTGTGCCCCCTTTTTCCCACATTTGGTCAAGGGCATGGCCGCACAAAGTATGCTTATTTTTGTGACAGGTTTATCATAAAAAACTTGCAACCATGGATGTCCTTTATAGGAAAGGTAAGATCTTGGTTAATGGTTGTCTTTTATGTTGTCATGATAGAGACTACTGCCCATCTTCTATTTCATTGGCCTTTTGCTTATTTGGTTTGGCAGCATTTCATTTCGAGCACTAAACATAATTGGATAATTCCTAATTGCATTGACTTACTTATCAAAGGATGGAGAGTGAAAAATATTTCTACTTCAGGAAAAAGTCTTTGGCATGTGCTGTCGACGACTATTTGTTGGTGTATTTGGAATTACTGGAACGACATCATTTTCAACAACGGGACGGCGATCTTTACGAATCTTATAGAAGACTGAAAAACTCAAAAAAAAAATTATAATGTAAAAACTTGCAATCTATGACTGGGGTCTCTCTTGATCAAGTACTTGCTAACTGGGATTCTTTCTATTTGTAACTTAGGTTTCCTGTTTATATTAGGGTTCTTTTTCAGATGTTTAGGTCCTGTCATGTTTGGGGAGGTTGAGCCGTTCTTCTCTCCATTTAGGTTGTGTACTTGTTCCTTTCCCAGTTTACTCTTTGTAAGCTTCTTTTCTTTTGAAAATGAAAATTACTTTCCAAATGATAATAGTTGTGATCACAATAAATTCTAATTTTATTTGGATCTATAAGACTATGGGAAAAATATTCCTATCTTTTAAGAGCATTTCTTATTGAACAAAAATAAAATTATATTAAATGGTTCGAAATCGATTCCAGAGTATACCTTCATTCTTTACTGCTAAATATCTTTACAATTTATGGCTCTTTATCTTTGCGATTTACTTGTAATTGATATCTTCATTTTTATTAGGGTTTTGATTATCTTGTATTTTGAGGTTTTTGTTGTTCTTACAAGCGATAATGTAATCACTATTTTGAATTGAATAAATTTATGTCAATTTATAAAATAATAATACGAGTAATAATCTTGTTCGCCAGTACTGCAGTACACTATTGCAAAGATTTTATTTTTATTTTGAAAAGGAAGTATATATTCATAAAATAAGGGAAAGTTAGTCATCTGATACAGTCGCGTCGTGGACAGGCCTTTAAACAGGTGCCCCTAAGATGAATGAATCATTAGGATTATTGTCGCCCATAGTTGATAGGAAAAGTTATTCAAGAAAATTACATCAAAAGTATGAACATAATTGAAATTTAATCTCGGAATTATTAAAGTAGGAGACGAGGATTCATCCCAAAATATGTTGGCAACAGATTTCCTTCTTTTATTTGCTAATAAATTTGCCACTACATTTACTTTACCGTTAGTAAATTTGGAACCCAGAAAATAGACCAATTGATCTGACAGTTCTTCAACTTTATTTATAATCTTCTGACATTGCCATTTGATAATCTTATTTTACCCCTGGATATAGTTGATTGTTGATAATAAATCTCCTTCGATAATCAGATTAGTTATTTCTTATTGGAATATTCATTGCAACATGGCTTTGAATAGAAAATACTATGAAAGTAATAACATGCCCTACCAACTGGTTACATATAAATTTGAACCTCAAATTACTGAATAAGGCAAGTCGATTTGTTCCCAGTTTTTCCCAACCGTGCTTTCCAGTTTAGTAACTCATAATTGGAAATCGTGTAATTTGACATTCAGTTGTTTGGTAAATTAGCCCTTAGATTTGAATTCATGGGTGTAGAAGACAAGCAAAATATGACAACCTATTGAATAACCAAGAATTTAAATTCATTGGTTCTAATATCCTATTTTGGAATTCTGCCCAAACCTAAACTAATTTTTATTATCCTAAGTTACTAATATTCCCCTATTTATCCCCATTCTCAATCATTATTAGTTTTCAATGGTGCAAGGAAGAACAAGATAATTAAAAAAAAAAATCAACGTGTAAAAATTAAAGCATAAGATCTTTTTTTTGTTTCGATAAATCTATAGCTGAATTGAATCAATCAAACAGGGAAGATATTTTACCCTTCCTTCGTATCTTTCGCTTCTTCTTCTTCTTCCAAAAATCTTCGTATATGCCACTTCATCCTATTCGAAAACTCGTAGAGTCTCGGGTTTCGGCTATGATCCTACCGATAATAAATATAAAGTTGTAAGAATTGAGTACCACAAGAATATATGAACTGGCTTTGTGTATGTTTATACTGTTGGTGGTTGTACCGGATGGAGACCTAAGGGTACCACTACACATTTCTGTGCATGCTATGGTGTCGTAAATGGGGGTTTTCATTGGTTGGATCAGGAAAGCAAGGTCTTTTTGTTCAACTTAGCCGATGAGAGTTTCAGTTTGTTGACACAGTTAAGCTGCAGTTGTAGTTTAGATATGGATTACTGGTAGAATCATAAGTTGGTAAATATAGGAGGCTAGGTGTCGGTTCTCGACTTTTTTCTAGAATATGTAGATATATAGATTTATAGAAGAGTTGTCGAGCATCCAGAGAAGTGGAATTGGACTGTCGAATACAACATTGAATATTATGATAAATATATCCCATTTATAATAACCATCACAAATGTGGGTGACATCCTTAAATTCAAAAGATATGATTATGTTTGTCTATAAATTCTGATCAGATAGTCAAGAGAGATGAATATCTTTGTATCTATAATGAATATTCAATACAGATAGGGCTTCTCAAAGAACTCTATCCAATACATTATGGAATTCTTCATGTCAATAGTTTTATCTCTCTGTCAGCTTTAGTAGAAGAAGACGCTCACCCAATCCGACAATTAAATGAAGATAACATAAGAATAGTGAAGGGTGTTCTCCTCTCTGGGTGAAGTAAATAAACTCCATATTTTTTTTTTTGCTAAATAAACTCCATCTATATGTTATGAGTAATTAAGATAGATGGAGCTTCTTTAAACTGTAATTTAGACTTTCAGTTTTTGGTAAGTACTCAGTTAGGAAACATGAAATTATCATACTTCCATTGCGATGGTTTTTTGTGCCCTCTTTTTGAATGATTTTTTTATTTTAGACTCCTTTGAAAACCAATAAGGGGATAACAATTTTAATCAGAATATCATTTATGCGTATTCTTGTTTCTAAGCACCATTTGGCAGAAGTCAAATTCAGTTCATATAAACTGCATATTTCCAGGTATATTTCTTACCATCCCGCAACATTAGTGTTAGAATGGAAATTAAAGACATAATATTGGGTATGTATTTGGATATTTATCTTGATTTCAAACTAATGAATTTTTTATCTGTTGTATTATTCTGCGTTAAACAAAACACTTGCTAGGTAGAGGATTTGTTTCCCTTAAGAAAATTATATATTCACAAACCATATATTGTTTGTAGTAACTTAATAGCTATATATTTGTTTTGGAGAGTTAGGAGGTCTGATAACAGTCATTCTAAAAGGTTTATAGTGATTCTGGAGGTGGCGTCCAATATTGTCACTCACATACATCTTTGCTTCGAGCATTTATGAATTTAGTATAATAGCTAGGGATTATAATTCAGTAAAATATTTGAAAGGCGGGGTATCGATATACTATATGTACACATAATGAGTCTATTGGCAGGGAAAAACACAACTACTTGAATATATCTCAATTATGTTCCCTATTCCCTTTTTCTTTTCTTTGTTTCTGTTGTGGATTATACTTCGGCTTGTATTTTTTGTGGTTCTTTGTCTGTTGTTCGTTTCACTTGATTGGCTTTATTTTATGATGATCAGGTGATAATGATTTTTTTTTACAGTCTTTACAATAACAATCATAGTTGTGTATCCTTCTGCTGTTTAGGGTGAAATAAAATGGAAAAAAGTAGATGTTCACAAACTTATGTTTTATGTTTCATTAAATCTATGAAATTATTTCTTTTAGTTTTGGAGATTTAGGTAGACCAAATTCGATAATATAAATTCCTTTCTTTATTAAATATACCTTTTCCATTAGAATTCTCAGATAAAGATTCAATACGAGGATATTGTAGGATTTATAAAAGTAGTCTTGTATTCGAAAATTAGTTTATTATATTCTACCTACTAGCATATATAGGTTGATGTTGATGATCAGGGGCGGAGCTAGTGTATAGCAAGGGTGTGCAATTGCACACCCTTCCAAACTAGCTCCAAAGCCTAATTTAGCCCAATTTTTTTAATTCATTGGGGTTTTAAGCCTATTTTATCATTGTTGCACCCCCTAGAATTTTTTTGCTCCCCTTAGTTGCACCCCCAAGAATTTTTTTGCTACCCCTTAGTTAGATTTCTGGCTCCGCCCCTGTTGATGATAAGGATGGAAACGCAGTTATTTTGTTGCTTGATACTAGTATAGGTCGATGTTGATGATAAGGATGGAAACATAGTTGTTTTGTTACTTGATCGTTCATAAGTCCTTGTGTATTTGGATTATTTACCTTGATCGTTAGCCAATGGATCATTTCTCTATAATACTGTTCTGTATTGAACAATAAACTTGCTAGATGGAGGATTTGTTTCCCGTAGGCCGTACGTAGGAGAACATAGACATTCTCAATTATATCTTATATTGTTTGCAGTAGCTTAACTGTTATTTATCTCTTTTGGAGACTTAGGTGGATTGAAGAAGGTACTTTAAGACGGTGGTGGAGCATATATTCTCAATTGCATATGTTTTTACTTTGTACATCTCTGAATTTATGTAGCAGTGGAATATTTGAAAATCATGGTGTCAAATATACTCTATGTACATACTCTACACTTTATGAATCTGTTGGCAAGGGAAAATACACAACTACCTGAACATCCATCTATTATATTTTGTGTTTCTGTTGTGTATTATGTTAGAGCACTGCTTGGTCGAACTCGCAAGCGTTACTATCTCAATCTTGTTATCAAGTTTATTTGCCAAAACTATAAGGTTTGATTTCTGTTGTGTATTATGTTAGAGCACTGCTTGGTCGAGCACTACTTGGACGCAATGAGATCTTGCCTTATGGAAGAACAATAAGATTAAGCATACTCAAGACTATCTTATGGCCATTCCTATTGATGGTTTGGGCCAAATGATATGGACTCGTTAGTTTAGCGCTATTCTCGGTTATAGACTTGGTGTTCCCTTATTTTCCAAAGATAGTATTTGCTCTTGTTGTGGGAATGATATGTATGTTTTTGGTGACCATGCCTGACATTGTGCACATGAAATTGGCTTGAAATATCGCCATGATTTTGTGCGTGACACATTGTATGATATTTGTTTTCGCGTTGGTGTACAAGCGAAAACTGAGGCTTCCCTTGGTCTTCTTGATAATGTTGGGGGCGAAGCTAGACCTGCAGATATTTTGGTTCTTAACTGGGATAATGGTCGAGCAAGCTGGTGTTTCACCTTTTATTGGTAATGGTGTGCAGAACTTTTCGCCGGGTGTAGCAATTTCTCGTGTTGTTGGCCGTAAGCGCAAAAAATACCTTGACATCTGCTCTAGGAGTGGTTATTGTTCTGGTACCTTGGTTTTACGACTTTGGGTGAACTTGGTGAAGAGTTTGTTGTCTTCCTTAAGAGGTTGAAAAAATTTCTTATTAGGCATGATTCAACTTCTAAAGTAGGTGATTTTTTGTTTCATAGAGTAGGTGTAGCTATTCAGAAGGGAGTTGGTGCGCAGCTTGTTGCCCGACTTCCAACTATTGTCTTATCTTCTGAGATTATTTAATCGAAAATATTTCCCAATTAAAAATAAAATAATAATAAATAACTTTTTCAAATTTTTAGTATTAAATATTTATACAGTTTTTTAATAATAAATACTCCCTCCGTCCCTAATTAGATGAGCTACTTGGAGTTTGCACAAATTTTAAGGTAAAGAGGAAAGTGGAGTATACTTAAGTATTTTTTACAATTATACCCTTACGGGCAATAATTAGTAAAATTTAGAAACGATTTATCTCTTAAACTATACCACGGTTTTTTATAAATTTTATAACGTTCAAAAGCATTTTAAAACACCTACGCAACGAATATAAATATGACTATCAAATTGTACATATTTCCTATAGAAAAAATAATCAATTAAAAGGGTAGTTTTAGAAATATCTCCTTGGTTAGTGAAATAGCTCATCTATTTGTGGACAAAACTAAAAACCAAGTAACTCATCTAATTAGGGACGGAGGGAGTATATATTATTTAAGTAATTTTTAAAACAACTAAATTTATTATTATTGAAGTAAATAAATGTTAAAAACATTAAAATAATATACTTATCAATTTCTTTCATAACCATGCCAAACACATCAATTTGAAAGGATGTAGTTTGAATTCTAGATAGTTTCAATTATAGATAGTTGAAACTACCTAGAATTCAAACTCCTTTCGTGCCAAACGCAACCTAAATTAACTTTTGCCCAACTATTTGTAATAAATATCTAGCTGGTGTGCGTGTAGTTTAAAACCACAGATTTCTCCGTCCGTCTACCATCCGAGCTCTTTTTCATTTTATTTTTTTCATTTTGTCAAGTAGTTTCCACCAACATCTCTTTTGCGTATGCTGCTTAACAAATCAACAACATATAGACATCTCAGTGATCTGTGTCTCTTGTATTCTTACTTGTTCATAGTTCTGTTTCCTAAACTTAATTGCCTAGATATATAAGATGTTATCATACATATGTAAAATGCGGCAGAAGAAGATAAGCTGAACACTAGGTCTGGTTACTAGTTTCGACACAACCAATGTTCAAAGAAGTTTATAAAATGCCCCGAAGAAGACAAAAAATAATGTCACACGATAAAATTCAACCAAATTTTCATTGAAATGATATGCTAAGTATGATGTTTTATGTGATTCATCCACAGCCATAAGTTACCTATATGAATGAAAACTCTTTTGCAGTACGGTTCCAATTGGTTAACCAGATTTCCCAAATCTAATTTCTACACACATTTATGAAAGTTCAGTGGTACTACCTGCCTTGTGGCTGTAACAGAAAAAAGAGTCTTGTTATTAAAAAAAGTTCTAACAAACTGTCCTAAGAACTGCCCCTTCACAACTCTCTAAAAGGTGGAGCCCAGAAGTGCCCCTATGCCAATTACAAAGAGGGCGGAGCCAACACTTATCCCAAAAATTGTTTTTGGGAAAAAAATATTTATGCGTTTTATTCTTTTGTTATTAGCAGCACAATTCAATTTTTTCTTTTCCACCTCTTTATTTATCTTCTTAAAATTCAAATCCTGAATTTGGGAATGATAAATCCTATATTTAACAGGATATGAATTTAAATTTAGAAGTGTGGTTTAGATTGTAGGGAGATGAAAAAGAGGAAGTTAAATACTCTCTCCGTACCTATATTATATAGGCGGAATTTTTATTTTTCTCTGTACCACTGAATTTCTAAATTTCAAAACGATTTTTTACTTATACTACCCTATTTATTTTCTTGGGAATCATTACCATTGAGTTTATGTCTCTAACATTGGGAATATAATTAAGGATAAAACAGGAAGAAGCATAAAAATTCATAAAATCAAAAAAAAAAAAAATTAATCTAAGAAATTTTGACTACTCCGTCTATATATGTGGCACGGAGGGAGTACCATTTTTCGTTTTGTTATAGTCTAGACTCAGATGATTTTTATGAAAAACCATTATAAGAATTTGAAATATAGTATATGGCAACTTGTACTTTTTTTTTTTTTTTTTGATCGGAAAAGAGGATTTATTAAGAGAAGAAGAATATACAAGATACTACCAGTGGTAGTATAAGAAAACAAAAATAACAAACATCAAGCAAAAACAATGTTCCAGATATGCACTGTATAGGTGTGATTCATATGAGTTCTACTTCCTGAGCAAGCAGCCCAAGTTAAGACCAAAGACTTTGCATCCGAGCACAATTGTTCATCTATTTTGAAGCAATACTTCTCCTCGAAGATGCGACAATTCCTTTCTCTCCACAAGACCCAACAAACTGCAGCTGGTATTAGCCTCCAGATTTTTCTTCCATTACCTGATATAGTGTTTTTATCCCAAGTCTTTGCCAAATTTAGCATAGTTTCCGGGAAAACCCATGCCCAGTTTTCATTAGGAGTAATAGATGACCATACCTTCTGAGCAATTTTGCAGTGAATGAGAATGTGATCTTGAGTTTCCTTATTGTTACCACAAAGACTGCAGCAGCTATATATATCCTTCCCTTTATATTGCAACATATCTTGTGAATTAAGCTTCCCATGAACTACACACCAGAGCATGAAATTTATCTTCGGAGGAACCTCATTAACCCAAATGAACTGATGAGGGAAGTTATCCATTCCATCTTCACAAATCATCTTAGCATACAAAGTTTTCACCGAAAAAATTCCAGTGGTATGAAGATACCATCTTCTAACATCTGCTAAGGTATCCAAAATTGGTGGTGTTGAGCCGATATAAACCATCAAGGCCCCGAGAGAATCAACTTCAGCAGCTGTGAAATTCCTTTTAAACTCAAATTTCCATGACCCCGTTGCTGTTATGTGCTCAGAAAGACTCGCATTCTTCAACCTATCAAGTTTGTACAAATCCTTGAAGAGGTGCTGTAAGCATGAGTCTCCCTTCCAAAATTGGTGGTGATGGCAACTTGTACTTTATTGTGCCATTGAACTAAACTCATGTACTTTGGTTATTAGGCTTTGTGCATTGTTTGAATCCATGGATGCACATTGCTTAGAAAAATCATAGAATTCATAGCGAAGATTGGAAAACTTTCTCTCTGCGAGTTTCCTACTCTCATAAGTCATTAATCTAGTCGTATATTTGATTGGATTTACATTTTTACTTTAAAGGATTGTTTTTTTAGTATAGAAGAGAGTGTTCATCGGAAAATTCTATTACCCTCAAAACCATGAAATTACTATTTTCGCTTGTATGTTCTTTAGTTTAATTTCGAAGGTATTAAAAGTATCCTTCTGAGTCTACACCCCACTGGGGAAAAAAATCCAACAGGTGTGACACCAACCTAGTTTAGTCTCTTTTTATTGAATTAACGCCTGCCCATATTGTGAATCTTCGGAAGTACGAGAAACTAGCAGATTAATCCAACAAAGAAAAAAGAAATTGTGCCTAGTCCTTTCCCTATCCATCCTTGTAACTAAATTCCAAACATAGAGAGCAAAATCTTTTAGTTTACTCCAATTTCTCGGAATATTACTATAGAAACATTAACGCGGCCACGTTGATTGAACTACAAACTCAAACTCAAAACAAATGAAGTGGTAGAAACTCTTGGAACTTAAGTGAAAACAAAAATTCACATTGTTAGCCATTAGGAGGTTTTTGAAGCATAAATAGGAAATTACTCGATAAGCATTGAACTTGCTTATATCACCTAACTTGGTCACAAGTTAAGCATCATGACTACAAAGAATCAATACTCTTCGGATCATGCATAAATAATGTCGATGAACATGCATGCCTACTACACTGAAATTTCGATAAATTAATAGCCTTGGGACTAAAGATAATTATAATTTTAGCGAAGTTATTGATTTATCGAGTTAAAATTTATCTTACACAGGCCTAATTGGGACCGGAGAATTTTGTTATTTTACCGAAGTAATTAATTTATCGGGATTAAATTATGGAAATTCTACTCTATAGCATTTCTAATTCGGGCGCCAACAGAAACTAATTATTAAATATTTACCCATCATTTACACATCTCCCGGATACATGGCCCAAGCCCAATGCATATGTATTTCAAGTAATGATTTTCAGCCATTTTTTGGTTAAATATCCTGCTTTCCTGACAACATTAGTACTTGTTTGATCTTCTTTGGCAAACTCTGAGTTTTTAATTACTAGTTTAATGAAAATTAATCTAGTGATTGAGCTAATGTTCGATTGGCTTAACTATTAGATTTATGTATGTCTATTCGTTCTGGTCTTTGTAAACTTGATTTTTGAAGTTAGAACATTTTCATATCTTCTACTTTCTTCATTTGATAGTAAAATAGAGCAAATTATATATTTTAGTAAACAAGGTATGTTAGCATAAATGGTTATTTGGAATGAGTTGGTTTAGAGACGGGTCGACAAATGAAATGTTGAAACGACAAGGTTGAGAATATTAAACGAAGTTTTCTTATTGAAAAGTTTGAGAATACAATTCGGTTCTTTGTGACTAAATAGGGAGAAACAGATTTACTCCCAAAATAAAATCTTTCCTAACTAAATAAAATCTTTCCAAACTAAATATATTCTAACCATACATACAAAATACAATATATATATATATATATACATATCTCTTAATACTCCCCCTCAAGTTGGAGCATGGAGATCACGAATGCCCAACTTGCGAAGAAGCAGCTCAAACTGAGGACGTCCAAGAGCTTTGGTGAAAATGTCTGCAAGCTGAGAGGTTGTGCGAACATGAGAAGTAATAATAGCTCCGGATTGAAGTTGATCGCGGACGTAGTGACAATCAATCTCAATATGTTTGGTGCGTTCATGAAAAACAGGATTAGCAGCAATATGAAGTGCGGATTGACTATCACATTAAAGACGCATAGGTTGAGAGTGAAACACACCTAGAGATTTCAATAATGCCTTTAGCCAAGTGAGCTCACTACAAGTATAAGCCATGGAACGGTACTCGGCCTCCGCAGAAGAACGAGACACAGTATGTTGCTTCTTTGTCTTCCAAGATATAGGTGAGCCTCCCAAAAAAATGAAGTAACCAGTAAGCGAACGACGACTAAGAGGGCACGAGGCCCAATCTGAATCACAATAAGCAGTAAGCTGAAGAGCACTATCCTTACGTAAGACAATCCCTTGACCCGGATGTCCCTTCAGATAACGAAGAACTCGGAGAGCAGCTTCCCAATGAGATACCCGAGGAGACTGCATAAATTGAGCCAATACATGCACCGCATAACACAATTCGGGACGAGTAATGGTCAAATAAATCAAACGTCCAATAAGTCGACGATACTGGGATGATTCAGAATACAGTGGTCCATCATCTAGAGTTAAACGATGATGTTGATCAATGGGTGAAGAAGCTGGTTTCGCTCCAAGAAGTCCAGTCTCAGACAAAATGTCCAAGGTGTATTTCCGTTGAGATAAAAAAAGACCATCAGTTCCTCGAGATATTTCAATACCAAGAAAATACTTGAGATTGCCCAAATTTTTCATATGAAAACATCTGCTTAGATATGCTTTAAAAGCATTAATAACAACGGAATTGTTCCCAGCAATAATCAAATCATCGACATAGACAAGTACATTAATAGAATTCTCACCTCGTCGCAGGGTAAATAAAGAATAATCAGCATAAGACTGTACAAATCCAAAATCCTTAAGAGCACCTGCAAGCTTGGCAAACCAATTACGAGGAGCTTGACGAAGACCATACAAAGATTTATGGAGGCGACACACTTTACCAGGAGAATTATTCGAATATCCTGGAGGAAGTTGCATATATACTTCCTCATCAAGATCCCCATGTAAAAAAGCATTGTGAACATCCATTTGATGTAACTCCCAATCAAGTGCATCATGACTGCTAAAAATGTTCTAAATGAAACCATTTTAGCTATGGGAGCAAATGTTTCATGATAATCCACACCTTCCACTTGTCTATTACCGAGGACAACTAAACGAGCTTTATACCGCTCGACAGTACCATCAGAATTATATTTAATTTTGTAAACCCATTTACAACCAATAGCCTTCTTCCCCGGAGGAAGATCCGTAACAGATAACGTGCCATTTTTATCAAGAGCACTAATTTCCCTAGACATAGCTACACGCCAAATGGGAAGACGAATAGCTTCAGCATAACTTGTAGGTTCTTTAAGAGTAGTAATCGCCGCCAAAAAACGAGTATGATTAGCAGAAAAATTTGCACAAGACACATAATTAGTTATAGGATAAGGCGTACCTGAAGACGTTGACGAGTGAGGAATGGAGGAGCTGGGGTCTATTGCTTCGATGGTATTACACACATAATCTTTTAACCTAGGATTAGGAACCCGTGGACGAGCACCGGGTCTAACCGTCGTATCAGAATTCTCGCTGGCAGGAACATGACTTTCTGTAGCTGATGATAAAACTCCCGAAAATCCTTCCGTAGAAATGTTGTCCGGCAGTCCAGTACTACCAGGTGAGTCACAACCTGACGCAGTCTGTATGCACACTCCAGATGCGTCACTATGTTCAGAAATGTTACCCGTCCCCACAATCTGCGTACTAATTCTTGGTTCTAAAATGTCACCTGTCCCCACGTTTTGTTTAATTACTTCAGACGAGACATAAGTCTCTGAATTTTCACATGAGCTGCTTTGTTTACTTACTCCAGATGAGACAAAAGTCTCTGAATTTTCACATGACTTGCTTGTCATGTTCGGTGACTTACTCCCAATTTGTGAAGTTCCTGTCACGCATTACCATCTGAACAGACACCAGGCACTTTCTGCAAATTAGCACCGTAGTTGGTGCTCCCCCTATCCCCAAAATTTACAGTAGATATGTCAGAAGATAATAAGTCTGCCTGCCTTGTAGAGATTAACCTGTCATCCAACTCATCTTGGTTATCTTCGTTATTACCGTCTACCGAAACAGCTGTATAGGGAAATTTGTTTTCAAAGAAAACTACATCACGAGACACAAAAAATTGTTTTGTTTCCAAATCAAACAATTGCCAACCCTTTTTTCCATAAGGATAACCAACGAAGATAGATTTCCGACTTCGTGGATTAAATTTATTACGATCACGAGACAAAACACTTGCATAGCACAAACATCCAAATACCCGAATAAGATTATAAATGAGAGGCTTTCCATGTAAAAGTTCATAAGGGGATTTCCCGTTGAGCAAGGTAGTAGGTGTGCGATTAATAATATAAGTAGCGGTTAGAATGCACTCACCCCAAAACCGAAGAGGTAAATTTGCTTGAAAATGCAAAGCACGCCCAACATTCAATATATGACGATGTTTGTGTTCCACTCGCCCATTTTGCTGTGGTGTATCCACACATGAGGTTTGAAATTCTATTCCTTGTTCAGAAAAATATGGAATCAATGGACGAAATTCTATACCATTATCACTGCGAACCTGCTTAACTTGTCTATTAAATTGTGTCTTAGTCATAGCACAAAAATTCTGAAAAATCTTCACCACTTCATTTTTATGTGCCATCAAATAAACCCAAACACAACGAGAATAATCATCAACTATCGTAAGAAAATAGTGTGCACCACAAGAAGACGAAGTAAGATACGCACCCCAAACATCACAATGAACTAAACTGAAGATGTCATTAGCTTTATTCTCACTAACTGGTAAACTAGCACGAGTTTGTTTAGCCTTAAAACAAGTATCACATGGTTCATTAAGAAACTTCTGACAATCAACTTTGTTCATACCAGGAAGCAAAGAAATAATCTTATTAGAAGGATGACCCAAATGCCTATGCCATAAGTAATAATCTTCACCAGTAGTAACTCGATTTGCCATAATCTGCGCCCCACTGTGAAAGATATAGACCCCATCTCGTTCCTTTCCCACACCAATCAACGTCCTCGTAGTGCGGTCCTGTATCACACACAACTTATCAGTCAAAGTGACAATACATTTTAGATCTTTAATTAAACATGCTAATGAAATCAAGTTACACTGAAGATCAGGAACATATAAAACATGATATAATCTCATATTGTCTCCAAACACCACAATGCCTTCACATGAAGCAATTGTGTATGTGTCGTTCGGAAGTTTTACTGAAGAAAACCCTATTTGATATGTTGTACACAAAAACTCTTTCCTTCCTGTCACATGCCTTGAAGCCCCTGTATCAAGTATCCACTTACTAGAAATATTTTCCTTCGAACCATCCTTATTCGAAAAATTAAACATATTCACAATTTCTTCCCACTGTGCATCTGTGAGAGTATTAGCAAGTGGTACTCGATCTTGTGACGAAAGATAGCTTCCGGTTGAATTCACATCAATATTCATAAGTGCGGTATTAACAATAACTTGCCCATCTTGTTCATAATTATCGCCATTCAATTTCACTTTATTACTTACATCCTTCGAATAATACGGGTATGATGATTTCTCCCGTAAAATTGAACAAAATTTAGGTTTACCATTAGAAGTAAATTCTTCCCAATACATCACGCTAAAAGAGAGATTAACTTCTATTTTCAATTATTCAAGTTATTTTGATTCTGGCTCAAATGCCATGAAACGACAAGGTTGAGAATATTAAACGAAGTTTTCTTATTGAAAAGCTTGAGAATACAATTCGGTTCTTTGTGACTAAATAGGGAGAAACAGATTTACTCCCAAAATAAAATCTTTCCTAACTAAATAAAATCTTTCCAATCTAAATATATTCTAACCATACATACAAAATACAATATATATATATACATATCTCTTAATAGTTTTGTTAAGTCAGAAATAGAGAGAAAGACATGATGGGGACTTCATGAAAATGCTCAATAAGGATAATGACTTAGAGAGAAATCACATAAGTTAAGAGTGGTGACTGGGCATTTCAACTCAAAGATATTGGTGACCAAAAATAAAATTCTCTCGACAACACTCTGTTTTTACCGGTTCTTGTGTCTAAATTCCATATTGAGAATACAATAACTTTTAGTTTACCCAGCTATCTGATCAAAGCAAAAATAAAAAATAAAAAAAGCCTTTTAGTTTACTACACTTCCTCGTATTTTACCATAAATATAATCCTCATACCGTAATGCTCGATTGAACCGCAATTTGTAAGGCTGTAGGAAATCATATTAAATAGAAATAAATTGTTTAGTAATTCTTGGGACTAAAAAATAGAACATATATATACACTGTTAGTGTTTCAGTAGTTTAAGTGTTAGAAATTCAGAAAATTGCATATATGAGAAATTGCTGGATAAGAAGATAAGTTGCATGTTTATATAAACCAACACGATCATATCACCTAACTATTTCATAACTTATGTACCGTGACTAAAAGGAAATAATATTTTCCTGATCATGCACAAGTTTCATGTCATATGGCTAAAGTAAATACTAAAATGCAAACGAGCTTTCAGATCTTTACATGACATGTGGTCAGTTTACTTGGAAGAATAAAAGCAAATTGGATAGATTGTTGGCATGGCCGTCTTAGGGTGTAGGCGAGCTAGGCGGTCGCCTAGGGCCCCAAATTGTTGGGGCCCAAAAAATTTTGTTTACAAGTGAATTACTAACTGTCATAAGTGTTGCTAATTGATTTTGAAACACATTTAATAAATATAACAAACAATTGTAACAATTATAATTGTTACAAATAGTTCTGTAACAACTAAAAGCAACTCTTATTATATGTTGGTTATCGATTTTGGATGTGTTATGCCAAATTGGAAGTATACGACCCAATATCCAACCTAAAAAACTGCAAAAAATCGACGGCCTTCGGCCATAATCTAAATCTAAACTATCGCTTTTAGTAGTATGTAAACTTATCTCCAATATAAAAAATTGCTTATGTTCTTGACTAACTATCACATAAAAATGCCTCAAAATTAAAGTTCGCCTAGAGCATTCCGAAACTCTAAGACGGCCCTGATTCTTGGTCTCCCCAGACTTTGATCTTCACTTTCCCTTCTTGTCAGCGCGAATTCTAGGAAGACCCATGTCTGACCATGCTCCTATACAATTCAGTTGTGACATCCGAGACCGGGATCCTCCTCCTTATAGATTCCAAGCAATGTGGTTTCATAACACTAATATTTTGGAGCTTATGAAAGGTTGGAGGGCATCTTATGTCTTTTATGGCTCGACGGGGTTCATTCTTGTTAAGATACTTTAAGCATTAAAGAGCGATATTAAGGATTGGAATAAGAACGTGTTCGAGAAAATAGATAGGCAGATAGAAAGCTTATTGGCGAACTTTCTGATCTTGACACTCTCACGGACAACAAAATTATCTCTCCGTCTCAATCCTTGAAAAGGGAAAAGCTAAAATAGGATTTTGAGATTATGGGATAAAGAAAACACCTCATGATGATTCAAAAGGCAAGAATGTACTGGCATAAAGATAGGGAGAGAAACACAGCTTATTTTCATAGAAAAGCTAAGTTACAAAAGAGGAGAAACATGATAAGGTCCCTAAAGATTAATGGTCAGTTGACGGATGATAAACAACTCATCAAATCTTCAATCACTGATTTTTTTCTCAAATTTGTTTGAAATAAAAAAGTTCCCTAGACCTTCGGTTGGTAACATGAAGTTCAAACAGTTAACCAAGGATATGGATTTTAAATTAGGAAATCCTATTTCTGAATCGGAGTGTGTCGAAGCTTTAAAGAGATTGGGTTAGAATAAGGCGCCAGGATCAGATGGTTTTCAAGTTATGTTATTTTGTAAGTGTTGGTCGTTCATGAGAGGTGATATTATGAAGGTGGTTGAGGACTTTAATAAATGGGGAACGCTAAATTGGAGACTAAAGGCTACCTTCTTATCTTTGATTCCTAAGAAAGAAATTGTCGAAGAAATTAAGGATTTCAGACCTATAGGGTTGATGGTAACAGTGTACAAGATGATTTCTAAAGTACTCGCGGATACATTGGAAAAGGTGTTTCCTATGGTTATCTCCCATCAATAGTCCTCCTTTATTAAAGGTAGACAAATTCTTGACTGCGCCCTTCTATCCAATATGTTTCTTGATTCGAGAATAAAAAGTGGCATTCCGGGAGTCATTTACAAGATAGATTTCGAGAAGGCATTTGATCATGTTTCTTGGGATTTTGTGGATAAAGTGTTGGCTAAAATGTGATTTGTAGATCTTTGGAGGAAATGGATTCAAGGATGCATCAAGAATACTCCTATCTCAGTCCTTATTAATGGCTCTGTACATACCAAGTTTACAACGAGAAAGGGTTTTAATCAAGGTGATTCTCATCGTCTCGGAGGCTTTGAATTTGATGTTGCAGATAGGTAAGGAATTTGGTCATATAGGAGGGTTTTTTATGAGCTGCAATGGGATTGACATCACTCACCTTCAATTCGCAGACGATACTCTAGTTTTCCTTGACGATTCTATTGAGAAAATGAATCATCTGAGATATTATCTTCTTAGTTTTGAGATGTTGTCAGGCCTCCGTATCAACTTTGAAAAACGTAGCATCTTTGGAGTGGTGGGAGAAACAAACTTGGATAGAATGGAAGCTATGTTAGGTTGTAACCCATAGACTTTACCCTCTTCTTATTTGGGTCTTCCACCCGGTGATTCGTCAAGGGGACAACAAAAATGGGACTCAATCATTGAGAGGATCAAAGGTCGGCTTCCTTCATGGAAACGCTCCATCCTATCTAAAGCAGGTAAGTTGACTCTTGTTAAGAGTTTATTATCAAGTATTCCTATATACATGCTCTCTCTCTTTATAGCTCCACCTAAAGTCATTAAAGCAATTGAACAAGTAATAAGGAATTTCTTATTGGACGCTTCCGAAACTAAAAAAGGTTATCATTATGTTTCGTGGAAAAAATGTTGTGTTCCTCTGAAATATGGGGGATTTGGCATCAAGTCGGTTAAGAGTATGAATAGAGAGCTTCTAACAAAATAGTGGTGGCATTTTAATAGAAGACGGCGTTATGGAGAACTGAGATGGTGTCAAAATATAGAACAAAAATGATGGATAGAGATACCAAGAAACCAAAATCAGGGAACAGTTGTGGAGTTTGGAAAGATATTTACTCTCATATTAAAACCTTCAATAAATGCACCAATCTCAATCTTGGTGATGGCAAGGAGATCATATTTTGGGAGGACACTTGGGTCGGAGAAGAACCATTAAATGTAGCCTTCCCTCTCATTTACTCTATCAATTATACTAAAAACTGGAAAATGCGTAAATGTGCTGAGTCATTGTTAAACGGAGGCTCGTGGAACCTTGGCCCAGAAAGAAGATTAATACAAGTTCAAATTGATGAAGTTTCTACATTACTAGTGATGTTAGAAAATTTGATGGTAGGTTCTAACCAAGATTCTTTAGCATGGCATCTTGACAAAAGGGGTATTTTTTTCAGTTAAGTCCTCTTATTCATTGTCTTCAAATGAACATCTAATGAAGATTGAAAACTTAAGCATCTTGTTAGAGTACAGCTCGGTCAAAATAGCAAGCATTACTATTTCAAGCTTGTTTGTCAATGTTAGTGATCAAAACTATAAGTCTTGATTTCTAGTCTACTTATAGTAATGTCTCGGACTAGGATAGATTGTGCAGTTGATCTTTAGACTTCACGGCGCTCATCATTTGAAGATGAAGAACTACTAAGGAGAGCTTGTAGAACTTCATCAAAAAAAGGTATGTGGAGACTAAAACACATCTATCACTTGGAAAGTCTATTTCCACTCTATCTCCTATATTGAGACAAAAGTCGTATTACGATAGTTTTCGATTATACTCATATGAGATTTCGAGCTGAGTTTAAATCACTTATATATTTCTAGAAATATGTGTTGGTAAGCTTTCGCTTCAAACATGTTCATCTTATATTCTTGATGAAAGTAAAAATATGATCATGTGAAAATCCCCGAGTAACATCCTACATGGTTTGTGTGATACAATCATTTGGTGTAGACTTGGAATGTTTCGTTATGATTATTTCAAAAATTTGAAAATTGCTTTGATGCTAATAGTGTATGAAAACGGCTATTGTCATCATCCTCTAAGAATGTTTCAATGATTGAAATAGAGTTTAGAACACTTAACCAACATTGGATTATAAACATGTTGTGCACTCATGCATATATGTGATCCATTTCCGGGAACCATAGTATGCATCGCCGTATGCGTACTGATAGGTTTGGAAAACCCACAATAAATACTACAAGTGAATAGTGTCTAACTAGTAGAACGATGGCAAATACCGGTCGTTCCCACGAGGAGTGTGAAATACTACTACTAACTAATATTAAAAGTAACCAATCGACAAGATGGTGTTTTAGCAAAAAAATTTCTGAAATTTGGAACAAAATGAAATAATAATAATTCTAATGATAAACAAATGAGAATGGGGTTATTAGGGTTTTTTGTTTCCACCAATTAATTATGCAAACTCTACTAATCTTTAAAAATATATTGCATGTATTTTTAATTATTGTTTCTCCGTTGTAATTTCCTTCGCTTCTTATGTAGTGATCCTAAAGCATTACCTATCTATCCTTGCATACCACGTCTAAGGATTTAACCGAAGCACGAAATATCAATTCAAAAGCATAAATAATCAAGAACTTCACATAAACAATTAGATACAAGCTTTTATGAAGATAAATTACTAGTCATTCAAATCATTATTAAGCATATAAATGTAGAATTCACAAAATCAAATTGGTTTCTACCTAAACCCTAACATGATTAGCTAGACATAGCTTTCTCAAAAGCCATAAAAAAATCTCAATAAAACTCTAGCTAATCAAAAGAGATCAATAAAATCAAAACTCCAAACCCTAGTCTTTCTCTGTTTATCACCGTAGCTACTGCCCCCTTTCTGTGTTCTTCTCTCTTATTCTTTATAGCTACCATAAAGGAATCCAATCCAAACCTAGAGAGTTTATGCCAAAGGCCCAGTCCAATACACTATAACCAACTTCCAGATTCTGGTCGCACCACTCCATTTCTCAAAAATCCGGCCACACGCTCGATGACCCCTAAGCACTTCATCAGTTACAATCAGATCAACCGACTACCCACACGCTCGAGAGAATCACCACTCATCTTCATTTACGTTTCGACCCTGAACTTTATGAGCATTTTATCTTCATTAACCTTCTTGTATACAGTTCAAAATTATGGAAGTTGATCACCAGTTCTTCCCTAATTTGTAGCTTCAAGTTTCTATCTCGAACTTTCACTATTCGAGCAAGCTCCGGAAACTTAGCTTTGCTGCATTCTCTTTATACCGGCATATAAACCCCTTATCACTGGCAGCTTCAAACTACAGCTAACCCCAGTCCCATTTCTTTGTTGCCTGCTTCTCGATGGATCTCCATCCACAAATCAATCTGATACAGACCATGACCTTGTTGTTGTGTTGTTTCTCCATAAAGCCATCATTACCAGTAATTAGTTCAGCATAGGCACCATTCCTTGATACAAGCCAATAACACCTTCCTGCACTCAATTCAAACATGCATAGCACCACTAGCTCTATTTTCCATTACCGAATCCATCTACATCTCAGTTACAACATCTGCTGCTTCTCTTCATCTTCTATTAAATTGTCGCCAAGATCTCTCAATGAACAACAACAACCAGTTCGACTGCAGCTTCTTTCTTCGATCGACAGACCCCAAATTATACCACCTGCAATCGCTGCTTAATTTACAATTCAAAATGCACCCAATGTTCTCATCACCGACTGTGACCAACTCATGCAAATGCTCCCTGCAAAAAATCCTTGCAACACCCAAGTATTCTCATGCCTTCTAACACATTTCTCTTCTGGCCACATCACCTTTCTTCTGCTGACACAAAACCCACGTATATCCAATACAGCCAACAAATAACTTCTCATCAATTGTCACTGCTAGCCTTTCCTCCACTTGAACGTCCATACCTTGGACCCTTCTTAGGATATGATGATCAATATTTATCCAAAATATACCACAGATGTTATGTAGAGGACACATAGCCACGTCCCACTTAACTTTAAGACCACAGTGGACTTCAGGTGCTTGAATTACAAAGAAAGTTCTTTGTATTCATGTGTATTCTCTGGCCTCTGATTTTCATAAGAGGTGCCAACAAACTTTAGTTCGTCTCTGACTCTTTTCTATTGTCATGGTAACTAGACCGGTTGCTGATATATGGAAATACCAGACCAACCCCGCTTCATCATGGTGGTTGCTGATACATGGAGATACCAGGCCAACCCCATTTTATCATGGCGGTTGCGGATACATGGAGATACCAGGCCAACCTCATTTGATCATTGCGGTTGTTGATACATGGAGATACCAGGCCAACCCCCCGTTTCATTATTTTGGTTGCTGATACATGGAAATACCAGGCCAACCGGCTGCTGATACATGGAAGTACCAGGCCAGCATAATAAGTGATGTTGATATATGGAGATACCAGGCCAGCTACATTTCATTGATGTTGATATATGGAGATACCAGGCCAACCTCATTTTACCATTTTCGTCGCAAACACTAATAAGTCTCACATTTTGCTGTTTATTCATTGGATGATCGAATTCACTTGTACTTTCTACAAAAGCACCAAAATATTTTTAGTAACTAAAATATTGTATCTTAGCTTATATAAATATGGGTAAAAAATGTAGCATTTACATGCTTATCAACACCCCCACACTTATATTTTGCTTTTCCTCGAGCAAAACAGAGATATTATGCAATTGATTTTTATTTTTTTATTTTTTTTATATTTATAAGAAAAGTGAAAATCTGCAAAAATATGAAAAATTACCCACTCCACCACACTTAAACATTACATTGTCCTCAATGTAATTGAGTCATCCAACGTAGAAATTAAGATGGGAAATGAAAAAAATAAACAAAAAGAAAATAAGAGATAGAGTAGAGGGAACAAATCTGATGGGTTGACTCCCATGAAGCAAAAGTTATTTGTTTCCCTACTTGCCATGCTTATTCTCAAACAATGTGGGGTTGGTACCCTAAGGTAAGCTGTGAGTCATATATATAAAGCCTGGAGAGTTAGGGATCAACCCAACTAATATGATTAGTCATAAACATGAACCTGTAGTAAGAAATATTAGTACCCAGAGAGATAAATCTGAATTCAATCTTATTTAAAACATAATTCGAACCTTTAATATGAAGTAAATCAGGTTCGCAAATAATTAGTAAAGATTGTTTAAAGAATTGAACAGTTTTTGTACTCCTAAATTAGGTTCTAAGTCAGCGGAAATAACTTCCACGACTGATATTGGTTCAACTTCAGCTAAGTCGGGCACACAAACATATGTTGGTTCAAATTCACTTGCAAAACAAGGCCTCATTGGAGCAATAGTATCACGACTCATAGACCCAATATTAGGTAAAACAGTTTCATTATCAATATCATCAAGACAAAAAAAATTAGAACTTAATGGATTATGGGTCAAGGTCGGACCATTCTCGAATGATGGAACCAGTCAGAACTCACACATAACTAGAGGTTCTACTCGGGGTTCCATTTGTTAGTGTCTAGCAAAGGTGTGAGTCTAATAAGGCATTGACTTCACAAATAACACTATCATCATCAAAATCATACCCAAATTGTGCTAATAAAACCTCTAGTGGATCTTCCAAGTGGTCCTTGCAAAAGCTTTGCGAGTGCATCTTTTCTCCCATAGCACTTCAGAAGGTACCTGGAAAAAAATTCAAACGAACTGGGTAAAAAGAACTAAAAGAATTATAAAAGAAAGAGAAAAATAAATTATATACAAAATAAAAATAAACTATATACAAAAATTGATATCAGTTAGACTGTATTATGAAACCACTCCCCGGCAGCGGCGCAAAAAACTTGAAAGGTTTGGAAAACCCACAATAAATACTGCAAGTGCACAGTGTCTAACTAGTAGAACGATGGCAAGTATAGGTCGTTCCCACGAGGAGTGTGAAATACTACTAATAACTAATATCAAAAGTAACCAATCGACAAGATGATGTTATAACAATTTTTTTCACAAATTTGGAACAAAATGAAATAATAAAAATTCTAATGATAAACAAATGAGAATGGGGTTATTAGGGTTTTCGTTTTCCACCAATTAATTATGCAAACTCTACTAATCTTTAAAAATATATTTCATGCATATTTAAATATTGTTTCTCCATTTGTAATTTCCTTCGCTTCTTATGTAGTGATCCTAAAGCATTACCTATTTATCCTTGCATACCACGTCTAGAGATTTAACCGAAGCAAGAAATATCTATTCAAAAGCATAAATAATCAAGAAAATCACATAAACAATTAGATACAAGCTTTTATGAAGATAAATTACTAGTCATTCAAATCATTATTAAGCATATAAATGTAGAACTCACACAATCAAATTGATTTCTACCTAAACCCTAACATGATTAGCTAGACATAGCTTTCTCAAAAGCCATAAAAATATTTCAATAAAACTCTAGCTAATCAAAAGATATCAATGAAATCAAAACTCCAAACCCTAGTCTTTCTTTGTTTAGACCGTGAGCACACCCCCTTTTGTGTGTTCTTCTCTCTTATTCTTTATAGTGTTGCAAAGGAATCCTATCCAAACCTAGCGAGTTTATGCCGAAAGCCCAGTCCTATACACTATACCCAACTTCCAGATTCTGGTCGCACCACTCCATTTCTCAAAAATCCGGCCACACGCTCGATGACCCCTAAGCACCTCCATCAGTTACAATCATATCAACGGATTACCCACACAATCGAGAGAATCACCACTCATGTTCATTTCCGTTTCGACCCTGAACTTTATGAGCATCTTATCTTCATTAACCTTCTTGTACGCAGTTCAAAACTTTATGAGCATCTTATCTTCATTAACCTTCTTGTACCACATGCAATCGCTCATTAATTCACAATTCAAACTTCACCCAATGTTCTCATCACCGACTGTGACCAACTCATGCAACTGCTCCCTGCAAAAAATCCTCGCAACACCCAAGTATTCTCATGCCTTTTAACACATTTCTCTTCTGGCCACATCACCTTTCTTCTGCTGACACAAACCCCACGTATAGACAATACAGCCAACAAATAACTTCCCATCAATTTTCACTGCTAGCCTTTCCTCCACTTGAACGTCCATACCTTGGACCCTTCTTAAAATGTGATGATCAATATTTATCCCAAATATGCCACATATGTTATGTAGAGGACATATAGCCACATCCCACTTAACTTTAAGACCACAATGGACTTCAGGGGATTGAATTACAAAGAAAGTTCTTTGTATTCATTTGTATTCTCTGGCCTCTGATTTCCATAAGAGGTGCCAACAAACTTTAGTTCATCTCTGACTCTTTTCTATTGTCGTGGTTTAAGAAGTCCGGGAACCTAAGTACGCTTACTCGTATGCATACTGGCGTAAGGTTTGTGACCGAAAAATTCTGTTGGGTTTGGAGGAATGCATACCTGTTTGCATACTGGCGAAAACCAAACTTGGTCTGGCTACTTCAAGTATGCGTATCCATTTGCATACTTTAGTGGTTAAAGTTCTAAACTCGGTTGTAACATGGACAAATATATTTATATAATAAGGAATACAATCTTTGCAAACCGTGGCTATAATATTCATGAATTGATTCTAGTGAATCAAACTGATTTTGCTTCAATTGTGTTCTTGTGTACTTCTATGAGAATATAGCAAATGAACAACTCTTTAACTAGTTTCGTTTGAGTCATTTGAACTAGTTACGGTTAAGATGAATAAGGTCTATATGAGAGTGTTCTTATAGTTAACCTCGGTTAAGTACTGTTGAGCCAACATGGTGTACATGTTTAGGTACGGTTACATAAACCTAAATGACGATACATTCCATTTGTGTATAATAAGCTATGTTCGATCTAACGGTTGAAAGATATTAGCTTGGGTTTAATCAGGTTTTCATCTAATGGTGAATATGGAATGCTTTGTTACCAAGGTAACTTAGATTGCAAACCTTGATTTGAAAACTATATAAAGGAGAACTCTATCAACTGGGAAACCTAATCCCCACACCTCTTATGTGATCCTAGTTGCGACTAGAGTCGATTCTCCTTTAACCTTAGGCTTTTCACGGAACCCTGTAGGTTGACGACTTAAAGACTTCATTAAGATTGTGAAGCTAGGCCCAACTATTTTATCTGTAGTTGCGTGCTCTGATCTTGCCATGTGCTATCGTATTGAGTACTATCTTCTCTAAGATTTTCTCGAGATTGATTCTCCGATAGGCAAGATAAAAAGTAGTCATAAACATCTTCGTCTCATCATTTGTGATTCCACAATATCTAGTTTCGCTACCATACGATTAATATTATTGTGAGGTGATTGATAATACTAGGTTTTTCTTCGGGAATATAAGTCTGGCTTATCAATTGGTTCATGTGCACCTTGATTTATCAAAATACAGAACAAAAATCATAGGTATTTCTGTAAAAGACAGGTTTATCTATTCCAATATACTTTTATGTGTAAGACATATTTTTTTATCAAGTCTTCGACTTTGGGTCATATAAACTCTTAGTTGTGGGTGAGATCAGCTAAGGGAATCAAGTGTGTAGTATCCTGCTGGTATCAAAGGCGTAAGGAGAACGACTGTACCTTGAATAAGTGTAAGATTGATTAGGGTTCAACTACATTCCAGACTGAAGTTCATTGGTAGTAGGCTAGTGTCGGTAGCGGCTTAATACCGTGGGGTATTCAAAGGTAGACTATGTCCCGAGGTTTTTCTGCATTTGCGGTTTTCCTCGTTAACAAAATTCTGGTTTCTATGTTATTTACATTCCACATTATATTTTGTTATATAATAGAAATATCACAGTTTGTGCGTTGTATTGATCAATTGGTAAATCCAACCTTAGGTTGTTGATTGAAATTGATTGATCCTTGAACATTGGTCTTTGGTACCGTTCAAGTTGTTTCATATAATAATCAGGCTCGCGGATTTCTATCTGTTTAATTTGATGATTACATTGTGAAATAGAGATATAAACTCTTTGATAAACTTTTCTATAGATTGAGTCCGACTGTTGATGGTTATTTTCAATGATGTTGTAGTAAAAGGTTCGTTGAAACTTGTGAAGGAAGATTTTTTAGACTTAATTTTTATAAATAAAAATAACAAACTCAATTAAAAAGTGTTGTAAAAAATAAATATGGAGAGACCGGGGCTAGGATTCCACCAATTTCCACACAAACATGGTTCATATATCAATTCTAAACAATAAAAGCTCAAATAAAAAAGTTTTATTGACTCTAGTTCATTGCCTCGGTAGATTTAAAAGTAATGGGTGTAAAACTAAAGCATGGGACATCAAAACTTCTAAGCTAAGCATGACCCATCAATTGTAATCACAACCATTCAATGAAACTCATAAATCAATTAAATAACAGTGCAAATAGTCATAACAAGAATTGATAGAATTACCACATTTGTGAAACTTGGCTTACTCCGTCGCCCCAGAGGATGGGATTAGCTTCTCATCATGGAAACACGCTCTAAAGGTGATTTCATTGCTCAAATAGGTGTTTACAAAGATGAAATATAGAGAAAATGATTAAACTGGGTGTTTACAACGCTTATAATTGTTTCAAAACACTGTTACAGAGAACGATACATATAAATTGTTGCTGATATTGTAGCTGTACGACCCACTCTCTTTTGTCGTTGACACTGTAGCATGAACGACGTTTATCGATGGTCTTATATTCTTCGTGTTCTTCCCAGCAGAAACAGAAAATTATCCTCTGCAACTCTCGATTTTCACTCTGTTGTTGCTCTAAAATATCCCAAACTCTCCTTCCCCCTTCTATGATTCCAGTATAGCCTTTATATACTCCCAACATCCCTGAAATCTTCACAATAAACCCATATATCTTCAATTACTCGAAAATATTCTTCACTTCCAGTCACGGGATTTCTTCCCTTTTTACAGCTTCTCATTGGTCTGTTGCCATCTAAAGCACTCCAAACTCATCACCAGCACATACTGTAGAGATTAAAACATGTTGTCTCCTTATGCAGTTTCCAAACATAACTAAAATGACCCGTGAAATAAAACCTTTCCCTGTTTGAAGAGATTTCGTGATTTAATCGAAATGAATGCACTTACCGAATTTTGTTTCGATCCAACAGGCTGGTACATATCTGAAGCAAGGTAAAAATCCTAACAAATCTCCTCAAAAATTCAAAGCAAAATGTACGCAGGAACTGGAAATTTGAACCGAGAATTCCCGCCAAAATTTGACTTCAAACGTGGAAGATGGAGTGCCCCTATCCTGCATGGAAGCTGGCGCCCCGGGGATGCCCTTATCCAAAATGAGGGTGCCTTTATCACTTTTCTCCGGGGGTCCAAAAAGTACTTTTTGAGCAACTTTTTCCATACAAGCGTATTTCTCCAAAAACACCTAAACAAACATAAAAACACCAAAATTAGTACAAAAATCGAGACTAACAATAGAGACACTGAGGACAATTCAGACACAAAAATGTGTCTATCAACTGTCTATTTGATTCTCTTGAAAGTATATTGGAGTTTGTCTATTCAGATTGCCGAACGAAATATTGGGTGTGATTTTTGTGCCCCCTTTTTCCCACATTTGGTCAAGGCCATGGCACACAAAGTATGCTTATTTTTGTGAGACAGGTTTATCATAAAAAAACTTGCAACCATGGATGTCCTTTATAGGAAAGGTAAGATCTTGGTTAATGGTTGTCTTTTATGTTGTCATGATAGAGACTACTGCCCATCTTCTATTTCATTGGCCTTTTGCTTATTTGGTTTGGCAGCATTTCATTTCGAGCACTAAACATAATTGGATAATTCCTAATTGCATTGACTTACTTATCAAAGGATGGAGAGTGAAAAATATTTCTACTTCAGGAAAAAGTCTTTGGCATGTGTTGTCGACGACTATTTGTTGGTGTATTTGGAATTACTGGAACGACATCATTTTCAACAACGGGACGGCGATCTTTACGAATCTTATAGAAGACTGAAAAACTCAAAAAAAAAAATTATAATGTAAAAACTTGCAATCTATGACTGGGGTATCTCTTGATCAAGTACTTGCTAACTGGGATTCTTTCTATTTGTAACTTAGGTTTCCTGTTTATATTAGGGTTCTTTTTCAGATGTTTAGGTCCTGTCATGTTTGGGGAGGTTGAGCCGTTCTTCTCTCCATTTAGGTTGTGTCCTTGTTCCTTTCCCAGTTTACTCTTTGTAAGCTTCTTTTCTTTTGAAAATGAAAATTACTTGCCAAATGATAATAGTTGTGATCACAATAAATTCTAATTTTATTTGGATCTATAAGACTATGGGAAAAATATTCCTATCTTTTAAGAGCATTTCTTATTGAACAAAAATAAAATTAGATTAAATGGTTCGAAATCGATTCCAGAGTATACCTTCATTCTTTACTGCTAAATATCTTTACAATTTATGGCTCTTTATCTTTGCGATTTACTTGTAATTGATATCTTCATTTTTATTAGGGTTTTGATTATCTTGTATTTTGAGGTTTTTGTTGTTCTTACAAGCGATAATGTAATCACTATTTTGAATTGAATAAATTTATGTCAATTTATAAAATAATAATACGAGTAATAATCTTGTTCGCCAGTACTGCAGTACACTATTGCAAAGATTTTATTTTTATTTTGAAAAGGAAGTATATATTCATAAAATAAGGGAAAGTTAGTCATCTGATACAGTCGCGTCGTGGTCAGGCCTTTAAACAGGTGCCCCTAAGATGAATGAATCATTAGGATTATTGTCGCCCATAGTTGATAGGAAAAGTTATTCAAGAAAATTACATCAAAAGTATGAACATAATTGAAATTTAATCTCGGAATTATTAAAGTAGGAGACGAGGATTCATCCCAAAATATGTTGGCAACAGATTTCCTTCTTTTATTTGCTAATAAATTTGCCACTACATTTACTTTACCGTTAGTAAATTTGGAACCCAGAAAATAGACCAATTGATCTGACAGTTCTTCAACTTTATTTATAATCTTCTGACATTGCCATTTGATAATCTTATTTTACCCCTGGATATAGTTGATTGTTGATAATAAATCTCCTTCGATAATCAGATTAGTTATTTCTTATTGGAATATTCATTGCAACATGGCTTTGAATAGAAAATACTATGAAAGTAATAACATGCCCTACCAACTGGTTACATATAAATTTGAACCTCAAATTACTGAATAAGGCAAGTCGATTTGTTCCCAGTTTTTCCCAACCGTGCTTTCCAGTTTAGTAACTCATAATTGGAAATCGTGTAATTTGACATTCAGTTATTTGGTAAATTAGCCCTTAGATTTGAATTCATGGGTGTAGAAGACAAGCAAAATATGACAACCTATTGAATAACCAAGAATTTAAATTCATTGGTTCTAATATCCTATTTTGGAATTCTGCCCAAACCTAAACTAATTTTTATTATCCTAAGTTACTAATATTCCCCTATTTATCCCCATTCTCAATCATTATTAGTTTTCAATGGTGTAAGGAAGAACAAGATAATTAAAAAAAAAAATCAACGTGTAAACATTAAAGCATAAGATCTTTTTTTTGTTTCGATAAATCTGTAGCTGAATTGAATCAATCAAACATGGAAGATATTTTACCCTTCCTTCGTCTCTTTCGCTTCTTCTTCTTCTTCCAAAAATCTTCGTATTTTCTTCTTGCAAGGAGAATCATCATCATCACCGGTATCTTATAAAAATCTACAGGTATCAACATCTTCATCTTTTTACATTGATCTTGATCTTCTTCCTTATCTAGTTTTTGTTGTAATTGTTATTTAAGATTCCAATCTTTAATTTCCATCATCTTTGAATTTTTGTTATCAAACACTTACAAGATATTGAACAAAAGCAAAAATGTTCGAATTACTTTCTCTACTTTTTAAACAAAGGAATATTTATTTAGGACTTCAAAAAGAAAATTACAAGAAGTTAATCCATAATAGACCAAAGTCAATCAACTAGCGGTTACAAGAAGTTATGCTAACACGATATATTATATAATAAGTCAAGTATATTTCAAAGATTATTTTTGTTTACATATTAATAAAAGTAATTCCAAATACAAGATATTTACTTAATGTTAGTTGCTTTAGTCTAAGGTCATAAATTTAAGTCTTCACATCAATATCAATTACAGCTTTCAGTATGTCAACAGGATTAAATTGTAAGAAATTTTTCTTAATTATAAGTTTGTTGTGTTTTTAAAACATCAGAGATATTTTCATAGTTAGTTATTATCAGTGCGCATACAAAATTTATACTCTGCCGTTTCAAAAAAATGGGCTGATTTCCTTATTTGGATATGTCAAAAAAAAAGGTTGGTTTCCATAAATGGAAAGTCAAATGTCATTAGTTTACTAATTTATCTTTGGAGGAACCACTTCTCTTTATTTTTTCTCTCTCCTAGCACTTAAAGGGGGAAAAAAATAAGAAAAGTGGCTATAATGGTTATTTTGCTTAATCATTGTGTAAACCAAACAAGCCTGTTTCTTAGAAACAGGAGGAGTATTAAGATAACATTAAAAAAATTATCTAGTTCAGTCAAACTAACGAGAAATGATTAAAAACAGTTTGGGAAAACGAGTAAAATGAGACTTTATACATTTATAATCGGATTACTGATGAGAGTGTCTATATGCCACTTCATCCTATTCGAAAACTCGTAGAGTCTCGGGTTTCGGCTATGATCCTACCGATAATAAACATAAATTTGTAAGAATTGAGTACCACAAGAATATATGAACTGGCTTTGTGTATGTTTATACTGTTGGTGGTTGTACCGGATGGAGACCTAAGGGTACCACTACACATTTCTGTGCATGCTATGGTGTCGTAAATGGGGGTTTTCATTGGTTGGATCAGGAAAGCAAGGTCTTTTTGTTCAACTTAGCCGATGAGAGTTTCAGTTTGTTGACACAGTTAAAAAAATGCAGTTGTAGTTTAGATATGGATTCTTTTGGTAGAATCATAAGTTGGTAAATATAGGAGGCTAGGTGTCGGTTCTCGACTTTTTTTCTAGAATATGTAGATATATAGATTTATAGAAGAGTTGTCGAGCATCCAGAGAAGTGGAATTGGACTGTCGAATACAACATTGAATATTATGATAAATATATCCCATTTATAATAACCATCACAAATGTGGGTGACATCCTTAAATTCAAAAGATATGATTATGTTTGTCTATAAATTCTGATCAGATAGTCAAGAGAGATGAATATCTTTGTATCTATAATGAATATTCAATACAGATAGGGCTTCTCAAAGAACTCTATCCAATACATTATGGAATTCTTCATGTCAATAGTTTTATCTCTCTGTCAGCTTTAGTAGAAGAAGACGCTCACCCAATCCGACAATTAAATGAAGATAACATAAGAATAGTGAAGGTGTTCTCCTCTCTGGGTGAAGTAAATAAACTCCATCTTTTTTTTTTTTGCTAAATAAACTCCATCTATATGTTATGAGTAATTAAGATAGATGGAGCTTCTTTTAAACTGTAATTTAGACTTTCGGTTTTTGGTAAGTACTCGGTTAGGAAACATGAAATTATCATACTTCCATTGCGATGGTTTTTTGTGCCCTCTTTTTGAATGATTTTTTTATTTTAGACTCCTTTGAAAACCAATAAGGGGATAACAATTTTAATCAATATCATTTATGCGTATTCTTGTTTCTAAGCACCATTTGGCGAAAGTCAAATTCAGTTCATATAAACTGCATATTTCCAGGTATATTTCTTACCATCCCGCAACATTAGTGTTAGAATGGAAATTAAAGACATAATATTGGGTATGTATTTGGATATTTATCTTGATTTCAAACTAATGAATTTTTTATCTGTTGTATTATTCTGCGTTAAACAAAACACTTGCTAGGTAGAGGATTTGTTTCCCTTAAGAAAATTATATATTCACAAACCATATATTGTTTGTAGTAACTTAATAGCTATATATTTGTTTTGGAGATTTAGGAGTCGATAACAGTCATTCTAAAAGGTTTTTAGTGATTACGGAGGTGGCGTCAATATTGTCACTCACATACATCTTTGCTTGAGCATTTATGAATTTAGTATAATAGCTAGGGATTATAATTCAGTAAAATATTTGAAAGGCGGGGTATCGATATACTATATGTACACATAATGAGTCTATTGGCAGGGAAAAACACAACTACTTGAATATATCTCAATTATGTTCCCTATTCCCTTTTTATTTTCTTTGTTTCTGTTGTGGATTATACTTCGGCTTGTATTTTTTGTGGTTCTTTGTCTGTTGTTCGTTTCACTTGATTGGCTTTATTTTATGATGATCAGGTGATAATGATTTTTTTTTTACAGTCTTTACAATAACAATCATAGTTGTGTATCCTTCTGCTGTTTAGGGTGAAATAAAATGGAAAAAAGTAGATGTTCACAAACTTATGTTTTATGTTTCATTAAATCTATGAAATTATTTCTTTTAGTTTTGGAGATTTAGGTAGACCAAATTCGATAATATAAATTCCTTTCTTTATTAAATATACCTTTTCCATTAGAATTCTCAGATAAAGATTCAATACGAGGATATTGTAGGATTTATAAAAGTAGTCTTGTATTCGAAAATTAGTTTATTATATTCTACCTACTAGCATATATAGGTTGATGTTGATGATCAGGGGCGGAGCTAGTGTATAGCAAGGGTGTGCAATTGCACACCCTCCAAACAGCTCAAAGCCTAATTTAGCCCAATTTTTTTAATTCATTGGGGTTTTAAGCCTATTTTATCATTGTTGCACCCCCTAGAATTTTTTTGCTCCCCTTAGTTGCACCCCCAAGAATTTTTTTGCTACCCCTTAGTTAGATTTCTGGCTCCGCCCCTGTTGATGATAAGGATGGAAACACAGTTATTTTGTTGCTTGATACTAGTATAGGTCGATGTTGATGATAAGGATGGAAACATAGTTGTTTTGTTACTTGATCGTTCATAAGTCCTTGTGTATTTGGATTATTTACCTTGATCGTTAGCCAATGGATCATTTCTCTATAATACTGTTCTGTATTGAACAATAAACTTGCTAGATGGAGGATTTGTTTCCCGTAGGCCGTACATAGGAGAACATAGACATTCTCAATTATATCTTATATTGTTTGCAGTAGCTTAACTGTTATTTATCTCTTTTGGAGACTTAGGTGGATTGAAGAAGGTACTTTAAGACGGTGGTGGAGCATATATTCTCAATTGCATATGTTTTTACTTTGTACATCTCTGAATTTATGTAGCAGTGGAATATTTGAAAAATCATGGTGTCAAATATACTCTATGTACATACTCTACACTTTATGAATCTGTTGGCAAGGGAAAATACACAACTACCTGAACATCCATCTATTATATTTTGTGTTTCTGTTGTGTATTATGTTAGAGCACTGCTTGGTCGAACTCGCAAGCGTTACTATCTCAATCTTGTTATCAAGTTTATTTGCCAAAACTATAAGGTTTGATTTCTGTTGTGTATTATGTTAGAGCAACTTTGCTTGGTCGAAACCTTTGCTTGGACGCAATGAGATCTTGCCTTATGGAAGAACAATAAGATTAAGCATACTCAAGACTATCTTATGGCCATTCCTATTGATGGTTTGGGCCAAATGATATGGACTCGTTAGTTTAGCGCTATTCTCGGTTATAGACTTGGTGTTCCCTTATTTTCCAAAGATAGTATTTGCTCTTGTTGTGGGAATGATACGTATGTTTTTGGTGACCATGCCTGACATTGTTCACATGAAATTGGCTTGAAATATCGCCATGATTTTGTGCGTGACACATTGTATGATATTTGTTTTCGCGTTGGTGTACAAGCGAAAACTGAGGCTTCCCTTGGTCTTCTTGATAATGTTGGGGGCGAAGCTAGACCTGCAGATATTTTGGTTCTTAACTGGGATAATGGTCGAGCAAGCTGGTGTTTCACCTTTTATTGGTAATGGTGTGCAGAACTTTTCGCCGGGTGTAGCAATTTCTCGTGTTGTTGGCCGTAAGCGCAAAAAATACCTTGACATCTGCTCTAGGAGTGGTTATTGTTCTGGTACCTTGGTTTTACGACTTTGGGTGAACTTGGTGAAGAGTTTGTTGTCTTCCTTAAGAGGTTGAAAAAATTTCTTATTAGGCATGATTCAACTTCTAAAGTAGGTGATTTTTTGTTTCATAGAGTAGGTGTAGCTATTCAGAAGGGAGTTGGTGCGCAGCTTGTTGCCCGACTTCCAACTATTGTCTTATCTTCTGAGATTATTTAATCGAAAATATTTCCCAATTAAAAATAAAATAATAATAATAATAATAAATAACTTTTTCAAATTTTTAGTATTAAATATTTATACAGTTTTTTAATAATAAATACTCCCTCCGTCCCTAATTAGATGAGCTACTTGGAGTTTGCACAAATTTTAAGGCAAAGAGGAAAGTGGAGTATACTTAAGTATTTTTTACAATTATACCCTTACGGGCAATAATTAGTAAAATTTAGAAACGATTTATCTCTTAAACTATACCACGGTTTTTTATAAATTTTATAACGTTGAAAAGCATTTTAAAACACTTACGCAACGAATATAAATATGACTATCAAATTGTACATATTTCCTATAGAAAAAATAATCAATTAAAAGGGTAGTTTTAGAAATATCTCCTTGGTTAGTGAAATAGCTCATCTATTTGTGGACAAAACTAAAAACCAAGTAACTCATCTAATTAGGGACGGAGGGAGTATATATTATTTAAGTAATTTTTAAAACAACTAAATTTATTATTATTGAAGTAAATAAATGTTAAAAACATTAAAATAATATACTTATCAATTTCTTTCATAACCATGCCAAACACATCAATTTGAAAGGATGTAGTTTGAATTCTAGATAGTTTCAATTATAGATAGTTGAAACTACCTAGAATTCAAACTCCTTTAAATGCTAAACCAAACCTAAATTAACTTTTGCCCAACTATTTGTAATAAATATCTAGCTGGTGTGCGTGTAGTTTAAAACCACAGATTTCTCCGTCCGTCTACCATCCGAGCTCTTTTTCATTTTATTTTTTTCATTTTGTCAAGTAGTTTCCACCAACATCTCTTTTGCGTATGCTGCTTAACAAATCAACAACATATAGACATCTCAGTGATCTGTGTCTCTTGTATTCTTACTTGTTCATAGTTCTGTTTCCTAAACTTAATTGCCTAGATATATAAGATGTTATCATACATATGTAAAATGCGGCAGAAGAAGATAAGCTGAACACTAGGTCTGGTTACTAGTTTCGACACAACCAATGTTCAAAGAAGTTTATAAAATGCCCCGAAGAAGACAAAAAATAATGTCACACGATAAAATTCAACAAATTTTCATTGAAATGATATGCTAAGTATGATGTTTTATGTGATTCATCCACAGCCATAAGTTACCTATATGAATGAAAACTCTTTTGCAGTACGGTTCCAATTGGTTAACCAGATTTCCCAAATCTAATTTCTACACACATTTATGAAAGTTCAGTGGTACTACCTGCCTTGTGGCTGTAACAGAAAAAAGAGTCTTGTTATTAAAAAAAGTTCTAACAAACTGTCCTAAGAACTGCCCTTCACAACTCTCTAAAAGGTGGAGCCCAGAAGTGCCCGTATGCCAATTACAAAGAGGGCGGAGCCAACACTTATCCCAAAAATTGTTTTTGGGAAAAAAATATTTATGCGTTTTATTCTTTTGTTATTAGCAGCACAATTCAATTTTTTCTTTTCCACTTCTTTATTTATCTTCTTAAAATTCAAATCCTGAATTTGGGAATGATAAATCCTATATTTAACAGGATATGAATTTAAATTTAGAAGTGTGGTTTAGATTGTAGGGAGATGAAAAGAGGAAGTTAAATACTCTCTCCGTACCTATATTATATAGGCGGAATTTTTATTTTTCTCTGTACCACTGAATTTCTAAATTTCAAAATGATTTTTTACTTATACTACCCTATTTATTTGCTTGGGAATCATTACCATTGAGTTTATGTCTCTAACATTGGGAATATAATTAAGGATAAAACAGGAAGAAGCATAAAAATTCATGAAATCAAAAAAAAAAAAAAATTAATCTAAGAAATTTTGACTACTCCGTCTATATATGTGGCACGGAGGGAGTACCATTTTTCGTTTTGTTATAGTCTAGACTCAGATGATTTTTATGAAAAACCATTATAAGAATTTGAAATATAGTATATGGCAACTTGTACTTTTTTTTTTTTTTTTGATTTCATGAATTTTTATAAACCATCAAGGCCCCGAGAGAATCAACTTCAGCAGCTGTGAAATTCCTTTTAAACTCAAATTTCCATGACCCCGTTGCTGTTATGTGCTCAGAAAGACTCGCATTCTTCAACCTATCAAGTTTGTACAAATCCTTGAAGAGGTGCTGTAAGCATGAGTCTCCCTTCCAAAATTGGTGGTGATGGCAACTTGTACTTTATTGTGCCATTGAACTAAACTCATGTACTTTGGTTATTAGGCTTTGTGCATTGTTTGAATCCATGGATGCACATTGCTTAGAAAAATCATAGAATTCATAGCGAAGATTGGAAAACTTTCTCTCTGCGAGTTTCCTACTCTCATAAGTCATTAATCTAGTCGTATATTTGATTGGATTTACATTTTTACTTTAAAGGATTGTTTTTTAGTATAGAAGAGAGTGTTCATCGGAAAATTCTATTACCCTCAAAACCATGAAATTACTATTTTCGCTTGTATGTTCTTTAGTTTAATTTCGAAGGTATTAAAAGTATCCTTCTGAGTCTACACCCCACTGGGGAAAAAATCCAACAGGTGTGACACCAACCTAGTTTAGTCTCTTTTTATTGAATTAACGCCTGCCCATATTGTGAATCTTCGGAAGTACGAGAAACTAGCAGATTAATCCAACAAAGAAAAAAGAAATTGTGCCTAGTCCTTTCCCTATCCATCCTTGTAACTAAATTCCAAACATAGAGAGCAAAATCTTTTAGTTTACTCCAATTTCTCGGAATATTACTATAGAAACATTAACGCGGCCACGTTGATTGAACTACAAACTCAAACTCAAAACAAATGAAGTGGTAGAAACTCTTGGAACTTAAGTGAAAACAAAAATTCACATTGTTAGCCATTAGGAGGTTTTTGAAGCATAAATAGGAAATTACTCGATAAGCATTGAACTTGCTTATATCACCTAACTTGGTCACAAGTTAAGCATCATGACTACAAAGAATCAATACTCTTCGGATCATGCATAAATAATGTCGATGAACATGCATGCCTACTACATGAGAAATTTCGATAAATTAATAGCCTTGGGACTAAAGATAATTATAATTTTAGCGAAGTTATTGATTTATCGAGTTAAAATTTATCTTACACAGGCCTAATTGGGACCAGAGAATTTTGTTATTTTACCGAAGTAATTAATTTATCGGGATTAAATTATGGAAATTCTACTCTATAGCATTTCTAATTCGGGCGCCAACAGAAACTAATTATTAAATATTTACCCATCATTTACACATCTCCCGGATACATGGCCCAAGCCCAATGCATATGTATTTCAAGTAATGATTTTCAGCCATTTTTTGGTTAAATATCCTGCGTTCCTGACAACATTAGTACTTGTTTGATCTTCTTTGGCAAACTCTGAGTTTTTAATTACTAGTTTAATGAAAATTAATCTAGTGATTGAGCTAATGTTCGATTGGCTTAACTATTAGATTTATGTATGTCTATTCGTTCTGGTCTTTGTAAACTTGATTTTTGAAGTTAGAACATTTTCATATCTTCTACTTTCTTCATTTGATAGTAAAATAGAGCAAATTATATATTTTAGTAAACAAGGTATGTTAGCATAAATGGTTATTTGGAATGAGTTGGTTTAGAGACGGGTCGACAAATGAAATGTTGAAACGACAAGGTTGAGAATATTAAACGAAGTTTTCTTATTGAAAAGCTTGAGAATACAATTCGGTTCTTTGTGACTAAATAGGGAGAAACAGATTTACTCCCAAAATAAAATCTTTCCTAACTAAATAAAATCTTTCCAAACTAAATATATTCTAACCATACATACAAAATACAATATATATATATATATATATATATATACATATCTCTTAATACTCCCCCTCAAGTTGGAGCATGGAGATCATGAATGCCCAACTTGCGAAGAAGCAGCTCAAACTGAGGACGTCCAAGAGCTTTGGTGAAAATGTCTGCAAGCTGAGAGGTTGTGCGAACATGAGAAGTAATAATAGCTCCGGAGTGAAGTTGATCGCGGACGTAGTGACAATCAATCTCAATATGTTTGGTGCGTTCATGAAAAACAGGATTAGCAGCAATATGAAGTGCGGATTGACTATCACAGTAAAGACGCATAGGTTGAGAGTGAAACACACCTAGAGATTTCAATAATGCCTTTAGCCAAGTGAGCTCACTACAAGTATAAGCCATGGAACGGTACTCGGCCTCCGCAGAAGAACGAGACACAGTATGTTGCTTCTTTGTCTTCCAAGATATAGGTTTGCCTCCCAAAAAAATGAAGTAACCAGTAAGCGAACGACGACTAAGAGGGCACGAGGCCCAATCTGAATCACAATAAGCAGTAAGCTGAAGAGCACCATCCTTACGTAAGACAATCCCTTGACCCGGATGTCCCTTCAGATAACGAAGAACTCGGAGAGCAGCTTCCCAATGATATACCCGAGGAGACTGCATAAATTGAGCCAATACATGCACCGCATAACACAATTCGGGACGAGTAATGGTCAAATAAATCAAACGTCCAATAAGTCGACGATACTGGGATGAATCAGAATACAGTGGTCCATCATCTAGAGTTAAACGATGATGTTGATCAATGGGTGAAGAAGCTAGTTTCGCTCCAAGAAGTCCAGTCTCAGACAAAATGTCCAAGGTGTATTTCCGTTGAGATAAAAAAAGACCATCAGTTCCTCGAGATATTTCAATACCAAGAAAATACTTGAGATTGCCCAAATTTTTCATATGAAAACATCTGCTTAGATATGCTTTAAAAGCAGTAATAGCAACGGAATTGTTCCCAGCAATAATCAAATCATCGACATAGACAAGTACATTAATAGAATTCTCACCTCGTCGTAGGGTAAATCACTACAATGAAAACGGCCTTTGACAACACTGCAAAGCCGTTGTCGAAATGGTATGACAACGTTTTTCCAGACGTTGTTGAATGGGGGGGTTGTTAAAAGATTTGTGTCTTCGACAACAGTTTATATCCATTGCAAGAAACGTTGTCATATCAACCATCTGACAACAGAAAAAAACCATTGTCAGATGACCTAATGACAACAGAAAAAAACCATTGTCAGATGACCTAATGACAACACAAATAAACCATTGTGAGATACATATGACAACAGAAATAAACCATTGTTAGATGACCTAATGACAACACAAATAAACCATTGTGAGGTACCTTATGACAACAAAAATAAGCCATTGTGATATAGCTAATGACAACAAAAATAAACCATTGTGATATAACGTAATGACAACAAAAATAAACCATTGTGGTATGCGATTATGACAACACAAGTAAGCCATTGTGATATGTCCCAATGACAACATTTCATTTCCATTGTAAGAGGTACATGTTTAACAATAGATAAATTGTGTTGTCTAAGTACGCAATTCACAATTCTATTAATCCGTTGTTGAAATGTATTTATATTTAAAAAAAATTAATAAGAAATTAAAATTTTATATAACCGCCTGAAAATGTAGTTCACTTCTTTTGCTAATGTTTGAAATAATTGAAAACACCAAGACTCAGCAGTATATAAAGTTGATATTGACTTTCTCACTCCTGGGAAGATGCTTGATGACCCCTCGGATATCCTTCTTCTGAAACTTCTACGGCTTGCATTTAACTTTTAGTGCCGATACCTAGCAGCATTGTGATGGTTGCAAACACTTTAGCATAACATTCAAGCGTTGTATAAGTAAGCAAAACATTAAGAAGGGAAATGCATTCTAGCTAAGATTGCTGGCGAGTAGAAAAAACATACATATATATATATCATTTTTATGATTTCCGAGGGATTTGAACCATACCATGTTATGTCTATGACGCTAGGAAAGTGGACCAAGTTCACAAGTAGTTTCAAAAGCATTCCTTGTATTTGACATACCCTGTTGTTTGTGGAAACAAGTAGCACAACAAACATCATCCTGCACACAACATATATATAGGTGCTCTTAGATAAAAACATGAAAAATAATATCTCAAGGAGATGACATTACAGTCTAAGGAGATGTGTCACTAAAGTACCTAGAAAGGAAATCCTAAAAGGCTGCAGATGTGACAAGTGATCCTCTTTGAACCATACCATGTTATGTCTATGACGCTAGGAATGTGGACCAAGTTCACAAGTAGTTTCAACAGCATTCCTTGTATTTGACAGACCCTGTTGTTTGTGGAAACAAGTAGCACAACAAACATCATCCTGCACACAACATATAGGTGCTCTTAGATAAAAACATGAAAAATAACAGCTCAAGGAGATAACATTACAGTCTAAGGAGATGTTTCACTAAAGTACCTAGAAAGGGAAATTCTAAAAGGCTTCAGTGTGACAAGTGATCCTCATTAAACGAATCTACCGTCAATAAAAGTTGAAATAACCAGGTTCATATCTTACCACCACGAAGTCCGCCATAAATGAAAACAAGGTCCTCAATAGCAGCAGTTGCATGCCTACAGAGTCTCGTCAACTCAACATCGCATCTCCACCAGCTGCATCAGCACTATATCTGCCAGTTTTGGTGGTTGTTGCAAAGGCTTTTGTGTCACACCGGACTCCGTGCAATATCCATCAGTGTACAACGAAAAAAAAGAGATAACATCCAAAAAAACTCTTAGTAAATGTTTGGGGACAACATATTTTATATCTTCATTATGAATTTATATCTTCATTAGGCATGCTCAGATTGTAAGATGAAGTGAGTTGCATAAAAGATCAGAAGGACAATAGTTGAACTTTGAAGTATTACCAAATATAAGTAGAAAACTGAATATTGTGCATCCTAATATCCCTCCACAAAGAAAAAGAAGACCATCATAAGTGCACAAGCAGTTGCATACCTACGCTAACACATCAGACAAAACAGAAACGTTAGAAATGAACATTTCATTACATTGCATGGTCAGAAGTTATCGGGTCTTCAGGATCTTTCATAGAAGTACTAACATGTTCACCGTGAAAAACCCATTCAGTGTAAGTAGGATCCATTCCCCTAACAAGTAAGTGTTTATATACCTCATTCCGGGGTTCACTTCCTAAATTCTTACAATCAACACAAGGACACTTCAGTAATGGTGGATTGCCTAGATTCTCACTGACAGTTTTCAAAAAATTTGCCAATGCAACTCCATATTCTGGTTTTGATCTACATTAACGTAGATATATAAAACACAATCAGACTTGGAAAACATAAACAAGAAAGCATGTTAAAAAACACAACGGGTTTAGCTTTAAAACCTTCGCAAGTAAACCCGCCTCTTTCTCCATCATGGAAGACCACAGTTCAACCTAGCTAGTATAAATAGCAAAAACATGTTGCATATCAAGCATAATATCAAACGTATGAGTAATACCCTAACAACTCTTACGGGATCAAATACATCTATCGGATGTCACAATAATATGCAACAAATAAAGCATTTCAAATAATCCATACAAACCACAAAAGCATTCCAAGAGAGATTTGTGAAACTTACCAAGTTGTCTAGATCTCAAAGCCTGGAGACAAATAAAAAACACAAAAACAAACTTATAAATATCATGAGCCACATAAGTATAAAAAATCAGTTAAAACAATAGCATTTCAAGAAAAAATAATTACAACCATACTTGCCTCTGAAATTGTTCACTGACTCCAAATTCAGAGCTAGCTGCAATCATCCACAAAATAGTAAACAAATTTAGGTAAAACGAACACAAATCTTTCTTTATAATAAGAGACCCAAAATCGCCACATGCCAACACCACAATCACTCTTGATTGTAGGAAAGCCACATCAAAGACACTTTCCAAGTCATCACAAGTGAAGTGCAAAATCCAGTTCTTCTAGCGAAAAGGTAGAACCTAATACAATGAATAGAAAACTTCTTCTACTCAATTTCCATGTCGATGCATCGTCATCATATCATTAGACCCATCTCCTTCCATAAAACTTGCATAACAAACAACTAATAGTCGAATACAAAAGACACCATACTACCCTGGCTTCCCTTACAATAGAACATATCTATATAGTTTGCTAAAATGGGTGGTAGCTAATTTGTTGAAAAAAAAGAAAAGACATGAAGTACTAAGAATAGAAGACATGAAGTAATAAGAAGAGAAGATAGAGACCGATATATACATCACGGCACGCAAATAAGAAAAAAGAGTTCTTGATCTACCGTTGTACAGTTAACAAGCAAGCTTAATGTATGAGAAGCACCTCCCACTTTAAGGTGAGGAATGATTACATGCATCCTATCCTATGACACCATCCCCAAATAATTGTGTAAGTTCATTCCATTACAAAATTTGAACTTTTTCACCTTATGAGATGACGCATCAGGCATATACATCTATGTATGCACGTGGTATAGTGTATATAAGTTAATATGCAAGACAATTTGGTATGATTGTATAGGAATGCCGAGAAATGGCAATTACAATTAGGAAGCAGGGGAAAAAAAAACCAAGTCTACATTGGATGCGCCATAGTGTATTTAAAAGAGAGAAACACCATTCAGAACAACAACAAAAAATCAATCAAAAATTAAAATAGATGTACATGATGCTGACCTCATGTCCTACATAAGGTCAATGACTAACCTCAACCATTCTTCTTCTTCTTCTAACATACAAACATCATCATTCGATACATGATTCACTAAACATGATACTGATCTTAGTAATCAAATCACATAAAACCATCCTAAACATGATATTTCAGGATCTAAGATTACTTGCAACAGAAATTGAAGTAACTACAACAAATGTAAACACTAAGATTAACACTAAAATACAATCTATTTGCTGCTTCAAATACAACATTGACTAAACATGTTACTAAGCATACAAAATCATATAAAACAAACAAATGTAGAAACTAAACTAAAAAACCAACCGTAATAAAAAAAAAAAAAATTAAACGGGGAAAAAAACAAACTCACCCATACAACATAATCCACTCCGAATTTGTTGATGCTGATGATACATATAAACCCACAAATCTTACCTGAAAAGAATAATCACAGACCATTAAATTAGTTTCAAAAATAAACACCAAATCAGTAACAAAATGTAAGATTTAACAAGAACCTTAAAAAATATCCAGAATCATCTAAAGAAACCCATAAAAATTAGAAAATCAAAAACCCCTATATTCCAATAAGAATACAATTTATCAAAAAGGAAAAATACAGAACAAACTAAAATCAATAAGAATTTCAAAAAAAAAAAAAAAAACACACACACACAGTAGACTCTCTTTGGAATCTCAGACAGAAAGAGAAAAACCTTAGACCCTCTTTCCGCCCAAACCGAAATATCTGATAAAGATTAACAGTTAAAAGGTTAGTAGTGGTACGATTAACATCCATTTCAAAAACCCTTGTTGTAAAAATGAAATCTTATTAGCTCTTACAGTTCAAATCGAGCAAAAAATGATCTCAAATACACATGCATTCCAGATCTAACAAAACCCCTAAATTTTTCTTCAGAAAATTAATTTTTTTTTTACCATGTTTATGAATCGAACATAGACAAGACCATCTAGCCGTATTCTGGTATTCTAATCTTAGATGAAATTAGAAAGAAAAAAAAATCAATCGGAAACTCTCAATCAGATGGAGAATAGATGAGGGAATGATTGAGAGAGGAAAAAAAAATCAAAGAGAAAGAAATTCCAGATGGAGATGATGGAGAGATAAAGGAATAATTACTAACTATACCTTCTTCTTACTCCACCTTCTTACTCCACTGCTGAAGAAAAGGGGAAGAAAGGGGGTTTTTGGTTTTCTTCGTACTTAGCTGCCTAAAGAAAGAAGGTCTTTTTTTTTGGTTTAGTTTAGTTTTTGGTTCTATCCAGATATGGACCAAAACAAAGCTTTTAAGGCAGTATAAAAAATCCCACGCGGACCATATTTGCCGTTCACAAAGTCAAATTTTGCCGCTCACTTTGCCGCTCACTATTTCACCAAAAGTTAAACTTTGCCTCTCATGTTTTGGCAAGTATATTTTTTTGCCCGCTCATGTTTTTTTACATGGGTTATTTAGGGGCGACCCCAACACAATTAGGGGCGACACAAAACGACAAAATAGGTCATAATCGGTAGGTTATTTCTGGGGCTTTTTTTTAATGGCCAAACTACCCTTTACAATCGGTAGGTTATTTCACAATCGGGAGTAAATTTAGTTTGTATAACTTCCGAATATAAAGTATCCCCAAAATAAAATCCTATATCTTTTGAATTTTGATTATCCTATAATCGGTAGTAAATAAAGTTATCTTGACTACCGATTATACAGTAGACCTAGTGCAGCGGATATATTGAGAAGAAAGAAAAGGGATAGTTTGTTCAGACCTCGAATTATTCCTAGGAATAAGGACTATGAACGAAGATAATTATTTAGACCTCGGTTTCCCGACTATAAATAAGAATCAGAATTAAACTTGAAGAAGTTCAATAAAAATAATTTGTATTAATCAAATTCAACTGTTCTAAACAAAAAATAGAAGATCCTTAAATAGACGTGGGAAAAAACCCTAACTTGTGCGACAAGAGAGGATGAAAACAACCCACAACCGACTCAAACTCTAAATTTGCTATTTTTGGCAAATTTGAGATTTTCCTAAATAATGATAGTACTTATCAAAACAAACTACGGGCCACAAACGGCGACTCAAACGGACTCCTAACGAAGAAGTTATTAACAAAATAAAACTTTCCTAAAACGGCAAAAATGGGTCTAAGACGCTCGAGACAATGGAATATGGCTAAATTTAGAAGACCAAGGCAGTCGTAGACACCCGCCGGTCTGTTTCACAACAGTCGGGTCTTTTGCCTCCAAATAGGCGATGGCGTACTCGTCTGCATCAAGACCTTTGATAAAAATGCTACCATAATCGGTAGAGAATTTTTAGGTTATTTAACTTCCGAATATAGAGTAGCCCCAAAATGAAATTTTGCAAAAATCCTCTTTTTTTTTTGAATTTTGGTTGAGCCTATAATCGGTAAGAATGGAAGAGTTATCATGACTTCCGATTATACAGTGGCTCTCTTTGCAAATATCCTACCATAATCGGTAGTCAAGATAGTTCATATAACTACCGAATATAGAGTAGCCCCAAAATGAGATTTTGCAAAAATCCTTTTTTTTGGAATTTTGGTTGAGCCTATAATCGGTAAGAAAGGAAGAGTTATCATGACTTCCGATTATAGGTTGCCCCAAAATGAGTTTTTTTCTAACTCAGCTTTGAATCCTAGTTTCTTTTCCTTCAAAGATTTTAAAATAGACAAAAAATTAACTTGACAATGCACTTTAAACGTTGTGAAAATATAGGATCAACAACGTTTTTAAAAGAAACGTTGTCGAAAAGCTACCTTCATAACTGTTGTTTGGTTGGGATAGGATTCAACAATGGTTTTATAGGGTAAGTGTTGTGGAAAGCTTATTTATCGACAACGTTTCGCAAAACGTTGTCATATATCCGTTGTCAAAGGCCATTTTTCTTGTAGTGAATAAAGAATAATCAGCATAAGACTGTACAAATCCAAAATCCTTAAGAGCACCTACAAGCTTGGCAAACCAATTACGAGGAGCTTGACGAAGACCATACAAATATTTATGGAGGCGACACACTTTACCAGGAGAATTATCCGAATATCCTGGAGGAAGTTGCATATATACTTCCTCATCAAGATCCCCATGTAAAAAAGCATTGTGAACATCCATTTGATGTAACTCCCAATCAAGAGCGACTGCGACTGCTAAAAATGTTCTAAATGAAACCATTTTAGCTATGGGAGCAAATGTTTCATGATAATCCACACCTTCCACTTGTCTATAACCGAGGACAACTAAACGAGCTTTATACCGCTCGACAGTACCATCAGAATTATATTTAATTTTGTAAACCCATTTACAACCAATAGCCTTCTTCCCCGGAGGAAGATCCGTAACAAATAACGTGCCATTTTTATCAAGAGCACTAATTTCCCTAGACATAGCTACACGCCAAATGGGAAGACGAATAGCTTCAGCATAACTTGTAGGTTCTTTAAGAGTAGTAATCGCCGCCAAAAAACGAGTATGATTAGCAGAAAAATTTGCACAAGACACATAATTAGTTATAGGATAAGGCGTACCTGAAGACGTTGACGAGTGAGGAATGGAGGAGCTGGGGTCTATTGCTTCGATGGTATTACACACATAATCTTTTAACCTAGTATTAGGAACCCGTGAACGAGCACTGGGTCTAACCGTCGTATCAGAATTCTCGCTGGCAGGAACATGACTTTCTGTAGCTGATGATAAAACTCCCGAAAATCCTTCCGTAGAAATGTTGTCCGGCAGTCCAGTACTACCAGGTGAGTCACAACCTGACGCAGTCTGTATGCACACTCCAGATGCGTCACTATGTTCAGAAATGTTACCCGTCCCCACAATCTGCGTACTAATTCTAGGTTCTAAAATGTCACCTGTCCCGACGTTTTGTTTAATTACTTCAGACGAGACATAAGTCTCTGAATTTTCACATGAGCTGCTTTGTTTACTTACTCCAGATGAGACAAAAGTCTCTGAATTTTCACATGACTTGCTTGTCATGTTCGGTGACTTACTCCCAATTTGTGAAGTTCCTGTCACGCATGTACCATCTGAACAGACACCAGGCACTTTCTGCAAATTAGCACCGTAGTTGGTGCTCCCCCTATCCCCAAAATTTACAGTAGATATGTCAGAAGATAATAAGTCTGCCTGCCTTGTAGAGAATAACCTGTCATCCAACTCATCTTTTATCTTCGTTATTACCGTCTACCGAAACAGCTGTATAGGGAAACTTGTTTTCAAAGAAAACTACATCACGAGACAGAAAAAATTGTTTTGTTTCCAAATCAAACAATTACCAACCCTTTTTTCCATAAGGATAACCAACGAAGATACATTTCCGACTTCGTGGATTAAATTTATTACGATCACGAGACAAAACACTTGCATAGCAAAAACATCCAAATACCCGAATAAGATTATAAATTGGAGGCTTTCCATGTAAAAGTTCATAAGGGGATTTCCCGTTGAGCAAGGTAGTAGGTGTGTGATTAATAATATAAGCAGCGGTTAGAATGCACTCACCCCAAAACCGAAGAGGTAAATTTGCTTGAAAATGCAAAGCACGCCCAACATTCAATATATGACGATGTTTGTGTTTCACTCGCCCATTTTGCTGTGGTGTATCCACACATGAGGTTTGAAATTCTATTCCTTGTTCAGAAAAATATGGAATCAATGGACGAAATTCTGTACCATTATCACTGCGAACCTGCTTAACTTGTCTATTAAATTGTGTCTTAGTCATAGCACAAAAATCTTCACCACTTCATTTTTATGTGCCATCAAATAAACCCAAACACAACGAGAATAATCATCAACTATCGTAAGAAAATAGTGTGCACCACAAGAAGACGATGTACGATACGCACCCCAAACATCACAATGAACTAAACTGAAGATGACATTAGCTTTATTCTCACTAACTGGTAAACTAGCACAAGTTTTTTTATCCTTAAAACAAGTATCACATGGTTCATTAAGAAACTTCTGACAATCAACTTTGTTCATACCAGGAAGCAAAGAAATAATCTTATTAGAAGGATGACCCAAATGCCTATGCCATAAGTAATAATCTTCACCAGTAGTAACTCGATTTGCCATAATCTGCGCCCCACTGTGAAAGATATAGACCCCATCTCGTTCCTTTCCCACACCGATCAACGTCCTCGTAGTGCGGTCATGTATCACACACAACTTATCAGTCAAAGTGACAATACATTTTAGATCTTTAATTAAACATGCTAATGAAATCAAGTTACACTGAAGATCAGGAACATATAAAACATGATATAATCTCATATTGTCTCCAAACACCACAGTGCCTTCACATGAAGCAATTGTGTATGTGTCGTTCGGAAGTTTTACTGAAGAAAACCCTATTTGATATGTTGTACACAAAAACTCTTTCCTTCCTGTCATATGCCTTGAATCCCCTGTATCAAGTATCCACTTACTAGAAATATTTTCCTTCGAACCATCCTTATTCGAAAAATTAAACATATTCACAATTGCTTCCCATTGTGCATCTGTGAGAGTATTAGCAAGTGGTACTAGATCTTGTGACGAAAGATAGCTTCCGGTTGAATTCACATCAATATTCATAAGTGCGGTATTAACAATAACTTGCCCATCTTGTTCATAATTATCGCCATTCAATTTCACTTTATTACTTACATCCATCGAATAATACGGGTATGATGATTTCTCCCGTAAAATTGAACCAAATTTAGGTTTACCATTAGAAGTAAATTCTTCCCAAGACATCACGCTAAAAGAGAGATTAACTTCTATTTTCAATTATTCAAGTTATTTCGATTCTGTCTCAAATGCCATGAAACGACAAGGTTGAGAATATTAAACGAAGTTTTCTTATTGAAAAGCTTGAGAATACAATTCGGTTCTTTGTGACTAAATAGGGAGAAACAGATTTACTCCCAAAATAAAATCTTTCCTAACTAAATAAAATCTTTCCAATCTAAATATATTCTAACCATACATACAAAATACAATATATATATATATATATATACATATCTCTTAATAGTTTTGTTAAGTCAGAAATAGAGAGAAAGACATGATGGGGACTTCATGAAAAAGCTCAATAAGGATAATGACTTAGAGAGAAATCACATAAGTTAAGAGTGGTGACTGGGCATTTCAACTCAAAGATATTGGTGACCAAAAATAAAATTCTCTCGACAACACTCTCTTTTTACCGGTTCTTGTGTCTAAATTCCAGATTGAGAATACAATAACTTTTAGTTTACCCAGCTATCTGATCAAAGCAAAAATAATAAATAAAAAAAGCCTTTTAGTTTACTACACTGCCTCGTATTTTACCATAAATATAATCCTCATACCGTAATGCTCGATTGAACCGCAATTTCTAAGGATGTAGGAAATCATATTAAATAGAAATAAATTGTTTAGTAATTCTTGGGACTAAAAAAAAGAACATATATATACACTGTTAGTGTTTCAGTAGTTTAAGTGTTAGAAATTCAGGAAATTGCATATATGAGAAATTGCTGGATAAGAAGATAAGTTGCATGTTTATATAAACCAACACGATCATATCACCTAACTATTTCATAACTTATGTACCGTGACTAAAAGGAAATAATATTTTCCTGATCATGCACAAGTTTCATGTCATATGGATAAATTAAATACTAAAATGCAAACGAGCTTTCAGATATTTACATGACATGTGGTCAGTTTACTTGGAAGAATAAAAGCAAATTGGATAGATTCTTGGCAGGGCCGTCTTAGGGTGTAGGCGAGCTAGGCGTTCGCCTAGGGCCCCAAATTGTTTGGGGCCCAAAAAAATTTGTTTACAAGTGAATTACTAACTGTCATAAGTGTTGCTAATTGATTTTTTAACACATTTAATAAATATAACAAACAATTGTAACAATTATAATTGTTACAAATAGTTCTGTAACAACTAAAAGCAACTCTTATTATCTGTTGGTTATCGATTTTGGATGTGTTATGCCAAATTGGAAGTATACGACCCAAAATCCAACCTAAAAAACTGCAAAAAAAAAAATCGACGGCCATCGGCCGCCAATCTAAATCTAAACTATCGCTTTTAGTATTATGTAAACTTATCTCCAATATAAAAAATTGCTTATGTTCTTGACTAACTATCACATAAAAAGGCCTCAAAATTAAAGTTCGCCTAGAGCACTCTGAAACTCTAAGACGGCCATGATTCTTGGTCTCCCCAGACTTTGATCTTCACTTTCCCTTCTTGTCAGCGTGAATTCTAGGAAGACCCATGTCTGACCATGCTCCTATAAAATTCAGTTGTGACATCCGAGACCGGGATCCTCCTCCTTATAGATTCCAAGCAATGTGGTTTCATAACACTAATCTTTTGGAGCTTATGAAAGGTTGGAGGGCATCTTACGTCTTTTATGGCTCGACGGGGTTCATTCTTGTTAAGATAATTTAAGCATTGAAGAGAGATATTAAGGATTGGAATAAGAACGTGTTCGAGAAAACAGATAGGAAGATAGAAAGCTTATTGGCGAACTTTCTGATCTTGACACTCTCACGGACAACAAAATTATCTCTTCGTCTCAATCCTTGAAAAGGGAAAAGCTAAAATAGGATTTTGAGATTATGGGAGACAGAAAACACCTCATGATGATTCAAAAGGCAAGAATGTACTGGCATAAAGATAGGGACAAAAACACAGCTTATTTTCATAGAAAATCTAAGTTACAAAAGAGGAGAAACATGATAAGGTCCCTAAAGATTAATGGTCAGTTGATGGATGATAAACAACTCATCAAATCTTCGATCACTGATTTTTTCTCAAATTTGTTTGAAATAAAAAAGTTCCCTAGACCTTCGGTTGGTAACATGGAGTTCAAACAGTTAACCAAGGATATGGCTCTTAAATTAGGAAATCCTATTTCTGAATCGGAGTGTGTCGAAGCTTTAAAGAGATTGGGTTAGAATAAGGCGCCAGGATCATATGGTTTTCAAGTTATGTTATTTTTTAAGTGTTGGTCGTTCATGAGAGGTGATATTATGAAGGTGGTTGAGGACTTTAATAAATGGGGAACGCTAAATTGGAGACTAAAGACTACCTTCTTATCTTTGATTCCTAAGAAAGAAATTGTCGAAGAAATTAAGGATTTCAGACCTATAGGATTGATGGGAACAGTGTACAAGATGATTTCTAAAGTACTCGCGGATACATTGGAAAAGGTGTTTCCTATGGTTATCTCTCATCAATATTCCTCCTTTATTAAAGGTAGACAAATTCTTGACTGCGCCCTTCTATCCAATATGTTTCTTGATTCGAGAATAAAAAGTGGCATTCCGGGAGTCATTTACAAGATAGATTTCGAGAAGGCATTTAATCATGTTTCTTGGGATTTTGTGGATAAAGTGTTGGCTAAAATGTGATTTGTAGATCTTTGGAGGAAATGGATTCAAGGATGCATCAAGAATACTCCTATCTCAGTCCTTATTAATGGCTCTGTACATACCAAGTTTACAACGAGAAAGGGTTTTAATCAAGGTGATTCTCATCGTCTCGGAGGCTTTGAATTTGATGTTGCAGATAGGTAAGGAATTTGGTCATATAGGATGGTTTGCTATGAGCTAAAATGGGATTGACATCACTCACCTTCAATTCGCAGACGATACTCTAGTTTTCCTTGACGATTCTATTGAGCAAATGAATCATCTGAGATATTATCTTCTTAGTTTTGAGATGTTGTCAGGCCTCCGTATCAACTTTGCAAAACGTATCATCTTTGGAGTGGTGGGAGAAACAAACTTGGATAGAATGGAAGATATGTTAGGTTGTAACCCATAGACTTTACCCTCTTCTTATTTGGGTCTTCCACCCGGTGATTCGTCAAGGGGATAGCAAAAATGGGACTCAATCATTGAGAGGATCAAAGGTCGGCGTCCTTCATGGAAACGCTCCAGCCTATCTAAAGCAGGTAAGTTCACTCTTGTTAAGAGTGTATTATCAAGTATTCCTATATACATGCTCTCTCTCTTTATAGCTCCACCTAAAGTCATTAAAGAAATTGAACAAGTAATGAGGAATTTCTTATTGGACGCTTCCGAAACTAAAAAAGGTTATCATTATGTTTCGTGGAAAAAATGTTGTGTTCCTCTGAAATATGGGGGATTTGGTATCAAGTTGGTTAAGAGTATGAATAGAGATCTTCTAACAAAATAGTGGTGGCATTTTAATAGAAGACGACGTTATGGAGAACTGCGATGGTGTCAAAATATGGAACAACAATGATGGATAGAGAGACCAAGAAACCAAAATCAGGGAACAGTTGTGGAGTTTGGAAAGATTTTTACTCTCATATTAAAACCTTCAATAAATGCACCAATCTCAAGCTTGGGGATGGCAAGGAGATCATATTTTGGGAGGACACTTGGGTCGGAGAAGAACCATTAAATGTAGCCTTCCCTCTCATTTACTCTATCAATTATACTAAAAACTGGACAATGCGTAAATGTGCTGAGACATTGTTAAACGGAGGCTCGTGGAACCTTGGCCCAGAAAGAAGATTAATACAAGTTCAAATTGATGAAGTTTCTACATTACTAGTGATGTTAGAAAATTTGATGGTAGGTTCTAACCAAGATTCTTTAGCATGGCATCTTGACAAAAGGGGTATTTTTTTCAGTTAAGTCCTCTTATTCATTGTCTGCAAATGAACATCTAATGAAGATTGAAAACTTAAGCATCTTGTTAGAGTACAGCTCGGTCAAAATTGCAAGCATTACTATTTCAAGCTTGTTTGTCAATGTTAGTGATCAAAACTATAAGTCTTGATTTCTAGTCTACTTATAGTAATGTCTCGGACTAGGATAGATTGTGCGGTTGAGCTTTAGACTTCACGGCGCTCATCATTTGAAGATGAAGAACTACTAAGGAGAGCTTGTAGAACTTCATCAACAAAAGGTATGTGGAGACTAAAACACATCTATCACTTGGAAAGTCTATTTCCACTCTATCTCATATATTGAGACAAAAGTCGTATTACGATAGTTTTCGATTATACTCATAAGAGATTTCGAGCTGAGTTTAAATCACTTATATATTTCTCGAAATATGTGTTGGTAAGCTTTCGCTTCAAACATGTTCATCTTATATTCTTGACGAAAGTAAAAATATGATCATGTGAAAATCCCCGAATAACATCCTACATGGTTTGTGTGATACAATCATTTGGTGTAGACTTGGAATGTTTCGTTATGATTATTTCAAAAATTTGAAAATTGCTTTGATGCTAATAGTGTGTGAAAACGGCTATTGTCATCATCCTCTAAGAATGTTTCAATGATTGAAATAGAGTAATTTAGAACACTTAACCAACATTGGATTATAAACATGTTGTGCACTCATGCATATATGTGATCCAATTCCGGGAACCATAGTATGCATACCCGTATGCGTACTGATAGGTTTGGAAAACCCACAATAAATACTGCAAGTGAATAGTGTCTAACTAGTAGAACGATGGCAAGTACCGGTCGTTCCCACGAGGAGTGTGAAATACTACTACTAACTAATATTAAAAGTAACCAATCGACAAGATGGTGTTTTAGCAAAAAAAAATTCAGAAATTTGGAACAAAATGAAATAATAATAATTCTAATGATAAACAAATGATAATGGGGTTATTAGGGTTTTCGGTTTCCACCAATTAATTATGCAAACTCTACTAATCTTTAAAAATATATTGCATGTATTTTTAATTATTGTTTCTCCGTTGTAATTTCCTTCGCTTCTTATGTAGTGATCCTAAAGCATTACCTATCTATCCTTGCATACCACGTCTAAGGATTTAACCGAAGAACGAAATATCAATTCAAAAGCATAAATAATCAAGAACTTCACATAAACAAATAGATACAAGCTTTTATGAAGATAAATTACTAGTCATTCAAATCATTATTAAGCATATAAATGTAGAATTAACAAAATCAAATTGGTTTCTACCTAAACCCTAACATGATTAGCTATACATAGCTTTCTCAAAATCCATAAAAAAATCTCAATAAAACTCTAGCTAATCAAAAGAGATCAATAAAATCAAAACTCCAAACCCTAGTCTTTCTCTGTTTACGGCCGTAGCTGCAAGCCCCCTTTCTGTGTTCTTCTCTCTTATTCTTTATAGCTACTACAAAGGAATCCAATCCAAACCTAGAGAGTTTATGCCAAAGGCCCAGTCCAATACACTATAACCAACTTCCAGATTCTGGTCGCACCACTCCATTTCTCAAAAATCCGGCCACACGCTCGATGACCCCTAAGCACTTCATCAGTTACAATCAGATCAACCGACTACCCACACGCTCGAGAGAATCACCACTCATCTTCATTTACGTTTCGACCCTGAACTTTATGAGCATTTTATCTTCATTAACCTTCTTGTATACAGTTCAAAATTATGGAAGTTGATCACTAGTTCTTCCCTAATTTGTAGCTTCAAGTTTCTATCTCGAACTGTCACTATTCGAGCAAGCTCCAGAAACTTAGCTTTGCTGCATTCTCTTTATACCGGCATATAAACCCCTTATCACTGGCAGCTTCAAACTACAGCTAACCCCAGTCCCATTTCTTTGTTGCCTGCTTCTCGATGGATCTCCATCCACAAATCAATCTGATACAGACCATGACCTTGTTGTTGTGTTGTTTCTCCATAAAGCCATCATTACCAGTAATTAGTTCAAAGATAGGCACCACTCCTTGATACAAGCCAATAACACCTTCCTGCACTCAATTCAAACATGCATAGCACCACTAGCTCTATTTTCCATTACCGAATCCATCTACATCTCAGTTACAACATCTGCTGCTTCTCTTCATCTTCTATTAAATTGTCGCCAAGATCTCTCAATGAACAAAAACAACCAGTTCGAATGCAGCTTCTTTCTTCGATCGACAGACCCCAAATTATACCACCTGCAATCGCTCCTTAATTTTCAATTCAAAATGCACCCAATGTTCTCATCACCGGCTGTGACCAATGTTGGAATTAATTACAATAATCGAATGCAAATGGGAAATAATACTTAGATTACACTGATAGTAGTAACAAATAACTCAATAAAATTAGTAGAGGCACGTATGAGATACGCTAAGCTAAAGGTAATATTGCCTGCTACTCCTCTGAGATGATATAGCAATTAGCAAACTACCTCCAGGATACAACTACTGTTAGTTCTCCTCTATGTGTAGCATACACAGAGAGAACCCTTAGAACTTGGCAACAAAAATAAAAACAAAAACACAAATTGAAAATACAAATTGTTTCTGAGTAATGTAAAAACAATTTTTATGTTTCTGTAAACTATATTTCTGTGAACTAAAATTCTGTAAATCAAGAAGTAGTTATACAAAATTATGTTTCTGTAAACTACAACTTGTTTCAGAAAAGAACTGAACGTTTTCTGAGTTTTAAGACAAATATGAATAAGAACTTAAGTTTCTGAAAATAATTAGAGAAGAAGGAGAAATTCAGAAGATAAGAGTTCAATGGTATGTCTATAAACTGAAAGCCTTAACTCGTATTTATAGGTAAGAATTCGAACGTTTGAGACACAGATCCGTAAATCACGCGTTCAATTTGTCGGACGAGTAAAAGCAAAAAGCATCCGTTAAAATAACAGTAAAAAAACGCATCTGTCGGGCAAGATTCTTCTCGACGAGAAATCTCTGTGCACAGGTGTCCACACGCGTGAGATTAAAGATTCTTTATGATGAAAATAGTTAAAAGAATTCACGCGTGAGAATTAACCGTGTGTGACTAAAGATGATTCTAGTGGCTGTCGGATATCCAAAACCGAGAAGGCATAGAATAAAATTCTTTACATGTGTGGGAGAAACAAGTGGAAATTTTCAGTAAAAAGAAAGGGTCAGACACACCCACACCCACGCCGAGCCGAGCGTGCGTGCTTCTGTGCGAAGCACCACGCGAACGGGAAAGGCAATAAGAAATGCAATAAAGTTTAGGCAACCTTGCCATAGTCTAGGGCTTTCCCCATACACAAAGGTCTAAAGACCCAAAGGGCCATGCCCTTAAGGCTAAACCAATGCTATTTAAGTCTAAAACTCTTAGTGTTTTAGTCTATATGGGACTAATGTTTTATTCATTCACATGAAAAAACATCTAGGGAGCAATAGGTCTTGGGATCAAAACATGGTCAATGCATTTTTTGATTAAAACAAACATTTTTTTTTCTAACAACCAACTCATGCAAATTCTCCCTGCAAAAAATCCTTGCAACACCCAAGTATTCTCATGCCTTCTAACACATTTCTCTTCTGGCCACATCACCTTTCTTCTGCTGACACAAAACCCACGTATATCCAATACAGCCAACAAATAACTTCTCTTCAATTGTCACTGCTAGCCTTTCCTCCACTTGAACGTCCATACCTTGGACCCTTCTTAGAATATGATGATCAATATTTATCCAAAATATACCACAGATGTTATGTAGAGGACACATAGCCACGTCCCACTTAACTTTAAGACCACAGTGGACTTCAGGTGCTTGAATTACAAAGAAAGTTCTTTGTATTCATGTGTATTCTCTGGCCTCTGATTTTCATAAGAGGTGCCAACAAACTTTAGTTCGTCTCTGACTCTTTTCTATTGTCATGATAACTAGACCGGTTGCTGATATATGAAAATACCAGACCAACCCCGCTTCATCATGGTGGTTGCTGATACATGGAGATACCAGGCCAACCCCATTTTATCATGGCGGTTGCGGATACATGGAGATATCAGGCCAACCTCATTTGATCATTGCGGTTGTTGATACATGGAGATACCAGGCCAACCCCCCGTTTCATTATTTTGGTTGCTGATACATGGAAATACCAGGCCAACCGGCTACTGATACATGGAAATACCAGGCCATCATAATAAGTGCTGTTGATATATGGAGATACCAGGCCCGCTACATTTCATTGATGCTGATATATGGAGATACCAGGCCAACCTCATTTTACCATTTTCGTCGCAAACACCAATAAGTCTCACATTTTGTTGTTTATTCATTGGATGATCGAATTCACTTGTACTTTCTACAAAATCACCAAAATATTTTTAGTAACTAAAATATTGTATCTTAGCTTATATAAATATGGGTATAAAATGTAGCATTTACATGCTTATCAACACCCCCACACTTATATTTTGCTAGTCCTCGAGCAAAACAGAGATATTATGCAATTGATTTTTATTTTTTTATTTTTTTTATATTTATAAGAAAAGTGAAAATCTGCAAAAATATGAAAAATTACCCACTCCACCACACTTAAACATTACATTGTCCTCAATGTAATTGAGTCATCCAACGTAGAAATTAAGATGGGAAATGAAAAAAATAAACAAAAAGAAAATAAGAGATAGAGTAGAGGGAACAAATCTGATGGGTTGACTCCCATGAAGCGAAAGTTATTTGTTTCCCTAATTGCCAGTAGCACATTCTCAAACAATGTGGGGTTGGTACCCTAAGGTAAGGTGTGAGTCATATATATAAAGCCTGGAGAGTTGGGGATCAACCCAACTAATATGATTAGTCATAAACATGAACCTGCAGTAAGAAATATTAGTACCTAGAGAGATAAATCTGAATTCAATCTTATTTAAAACATAATTCGAACCTTTAATATGAAGTAAATCAGGTTCGCAGATAATTAGTAAAGATTGTTTAAAGAATTGAACAGTTTTTGTACTCCCTAAATTAGGTTCTAAGTCAGCGGAAATAACTTCCACGACTGATATTGGTTCAACTTCAGCTAAGTCGGGCACACAAACATATGTTGGTTCAAATTCACTTGCCAAACAAGGCCTCATTGGAGCAATAGTATCACGACTCATAGACCCATTATTAGGTAAAACAGTTCCATTATCAATATCATCAAGACAAAAAAAATTAGAACTTAATGGATTATGGGTCAAGGTCGGACCATTCTCGAATGATGGAACCAGTCGAGACTCACACATAACTAGAGGTTCTACTCTGGGGTTCCATTTGTTAGTGTCTAGCAGTGGTGTGGAGTTTAATAAGGCATTGACTTCACAAATAACACTATCATCATCAAAATCATACCCAAATTGTGCTAATAAAACCTCTAGTGGATCTTCCAAGTGGTCCTTGCAAAAGCTTTGCGAGTGCATCTTTTCTTCCATAGCACTTCAGAAGGTACCTGGAAAAATATTTAAACGAACTGGGTAAAAAGAATTCTAAAAGAAAGAGAAAAATAAATTATATACAAAATAAAAATAAACTATATACAAAAATTGATATCAGTCAGAGTGTATTATGCAACCACTCCCCTGCAGCGGCGCAAAAAACTTGAAAGGTTTGGAAAACCCACAATAAATACTGCAAGTGCACAGTGTCTAACTAGTAGAACGATGGCAAGTACAGGTCGTTCCCACGAGGAGTGTGAAATACTACTACTAACTAATATCAAAAGTAACCAATCGACAAGATGATGTTATAACAATTTTTTTCAGAAATTTGGAACAAAATGAAATAATAAAAATTCTAATGATAAACAAATGAGAATGGGGTTATTAGAGTTTTCGTTTTCCACCAATTAATTATGCAAACTCTACTAATCTTTAAAAATATTTTTCATGCATATTTAAATATTGTTTCTCCGCTGTAATTTCCTTCGCTTCTTATGTAGTGATCCTAAAGCATTACCTATTTATCCTTGCATACCACATCTAGGGATTTAACCGAAGCAAGAAATATCTATTCAAAAGCATAAATAATCAAGAAAATCACATAAACAATTAGATACAAGCTTTTATGAAGATAAATTACTAGTCATTCAAATCATTATTAAGCATATAAATGTAGAACTCACACAATCAAATTGATTTCTACCTAAACCCTAACATGATTAGCTAGACATAGCTTTCTCAAAAGCCATAAAAATATCTCAATAAAACTCTAGCTAATCAAAAGATATCAATGAAATCAAAACTCCAAACCCTAGTCTTTCTTTGTTTACGGCCGTAGCCGCACGCCCCCTTTGTGTGTTCTTCTCTCTTATTCTTTATAGTGTTGCAAAGGAATCCTATCCAAACCTAGCGAGTTTATGCCGAAAGCCCAGTCCTATACACTATACCCAACTTCCAGATTCTGGTCGCACCACTCCATTTCTCAAAAATCCGGCCACACGCTCGATGACCCCTAAGCACCTCCATCAGTTACAATCATATCAACGGATTACCCACACACTCGAGAGAATCACCACTCATATTCATTTCCGTTTCGACCCTGAACTTTATGAGCATCTTATCTTCATTAACCTTCTTGTACGCAGTTCAAAACTATGGAAGTTGATCACTAGTTCTTCCCTAATTTGTAGCTTCAAGTTTCTATCTCGAACTGTCACTATTCGAGCTACCTCTATTTGTTTCTCATAAACCCCTTGCAAGCTCCAGCAACTTAGCTTTGCTGCATTCTCTTTATACCGGCATATAAACCCCTTATCACTGGCTGTTTCAAACTAAAGCTAACCCTAGTTCCATTTCGTTGTTTCCTGCTTTTCGATGGATCTCCAGCCACAAATCAATCAGATACAGACCATGACCATGTTCTGGTGTTGTTTCTCCATAAAGCCATCATTACCAGTAATTAGTTCAACATAGCACCACTCCTTGATACAAGCCAATAACACCTTCCTGCAGTCGATTCAAACACGCATAGCACCACCAGCTCTATTTTCCATTCCTGCAGTCGATTCAAACATGCATAGCACCACTAGCTCTATTTTCCATTACCGAGTCCAGCTACATCTCAGTTACAGCATCTGCTGCTTCTATTCTTCTTCTTTTCAATTATCGCCAAGATCTCTCAATGAACAGAAACAACCAGTTTGACTACAGCTTCTTTCTTCGATCGACAGACCCCAAATTATACCACATGCAATCGCTCATTAATTCACAATTCAAACTTCACCCAATGTTCTCATCACCGACTGTGACCAACTCATGCAACTGCTCCCTGCAAAAAATCCTCGCAACACCCAAGTATTCTCATGCCTTCTAACACATTTCTCTTCTGGACACATCACCTTTCTTCTGCTGACACAAACCCCACGTATAGACAATACAGCCAACAAATAACTTCCCATCAATTTTCACTGCTAGCCTTTCCTCCACTTGAACGTCCATACCTTGGACCCTTCTTAAAATGTGATGATCAATATTTATCCCAAATATGCCACATATGTTATGTAGAGGACACATAGCCACATCCCACTTAACTTTAAGACCACAATGGACTTCAGGGGATTGAATTACAAAGAAAGTTCTTTGTATTCATTTGTATTCTCTGGCCTCTGATTTCCATAAGAGGTGCCAGCAAACTTTAGTTCATCTCTGACTCTTTTCTATTGTCGTGGTTTAAGAAGTCCGGGAACCTAAGTACGCTTACTCGTATGCATACTGGCGTAAGGTTTGTGACCGAAAAATTCTGTTGGGTTTGGAGGAATGCATACCTGTTTGCATACTGGCGAAAACCAAACTTGGTCTGGCTGCTTCAAGTATGCGTACCCATTTGCATACTTTAGTGGTTAAAGTTCTAAACTCGGTTGTAACATGGACAAATATATTTATATAATAAGGAATACAATCTTTGCAAACCGTGGCTATAATATTCATGAATTGATTCTAGTGAATCAAACTGATTTTGCTTCAATTGTGTTCTTGTATACTTCTATGAGAATATAGCAAATGAACAACTCTTTAACTAGTTTCGTTTGAGTCATTTGAACTAGTTACGGTTAAGATGAATAAGGTCTATATGAGAGTGTTCATATAGTTAACCTCGGTTAAAATCTTTGTTGAGCCAACATGGTGTACATGTTTAGGTACGGTTACATAAACCTAAATGACGATACATTCCATTTGTGTATAATAAGCTATGTTCGATCTAACGGTTGAAATATATTAGCTTGGGTTTAATCAGGTTTTCATCTAATGGTGAATATGGAATGCTTTGTTACCAAGGTAACTTAGATTGCAAACCTTGATTTGAAAACTATATAAAGGAGAACTCTATCAATTGGGAAACCTAATCCCCACACCTCTTATGTGATCCTAGTTGCGACTAGAGTCGATTCTCCTTTAACCTTAGGCTTTTCACGGAACCCTGTAGGTTGACGACTTAAAGAATTCATTAAGATTGTGAAGCTAGGCCCAACTATTTTCTCTGTAGTTGCGTGCTCTGATCTTGCCATGTGCTATCGTATTGAGTACTATCTTCTCTAAGATTTTCTCGAGATTGATTCTCCGATAGGCAAGATAAAAAGTAGTCATAAACATCTTCGTCTCATCGTTTGTGATTCCACAATATCTAGTTTCGCTACCATACGATTAATATTATTGTGAGGTGATTGATAATACTAGGTTGTTCTTCGGGAATATAAGTCTGGCTTATCAATTGGTTCATGTGCACCTTGATTTATCAAAATACAGAACAAAAATCATAGGTATTTCTGTAGGAGACAGGTTTATCTATTCCAATATACTTTTATGTGTAAGACATATTTTTTTATCAAGTCTTCGACTTTGGGTCATAGAAACTCTTAGTTGTGGGTGAGATCAGCTAAGGGAATCAAGTGTGTAGTATCTTGCTGGTATCAAAGGCGTAAGGAGAACGACTGTACCTTGAATAAGTGTAAGATTGATTAGGGTTCAACTACATTCCAGACTGAAGTTCATTGGTAGTAGGCTAGTGTTGGTAGCGGCTTAAAACCGTGGGGTGTTCAAAGGTAGACTATGTCCCGAGGTTTTTCTGCATTTGCGGTTTTCCTCGTTAACAAAATTCTGGTTTCTGTGTTATTTACATTCCACATTATATTTTGTTATATAATAGAAATATCATAGTTTGTGCGTTGTATTGATCAATTGGTAAATCCAACCTTAGGTTGTTGATTGAAATTGATTGATCCTTGAACATTGGTCTTTGGTACCGTTCAAGTTGTTTCATATAATAATCAGGCTCGTGGATTTCTATCTGTTTAATTTGCTGATTACATTGTGAAATAGAGATATAAACTCTTTGATAAACTTTTCTATAGATTGAGTCCGACTGTTGATGGTTATTTTCAATGATGTTGTAGTAAAAGGTTCGTTGAAACTTGTGAAGGAAGATTTTTTAGACTTAATTTTTATAAATAAAAATAACAAACTCAATTAAAAAGTGTTGTAAAAAATAAATATGGAGAGACCGGGGCTAGGATTCCACCAATTTCCACACTCACATGGTTCATATATCAATTCTAAACAATAAAAGCTCAAATAAAAAAGTTTTATTGACTCTAGTTCATTGCCTCAGGTAGATTTCGAAAGTAATGGGTGTAAAACTAAAGCATGGGACATCAAAACTTCTAAGCTAAGCATGACCCATCAATTGTAATCACAACCATTCAATGAAACTCATAAATCAATTAAATAACAGTGCAAATAGTCATAACAAGAATTGATAGAATTACCACATTTGTGAAACTTGGCTTACTCCGTCGCCCCAGAGGATGGGATTAGCTTCTCATCATGGAAACACGCTCTAAAGGTGATTTCATTGCTCAAATAGGTGTTTACAAAGATGAAATATAGAGAAAATGATTAAACTGGGTGTTTACAACGCTTATAATTGTTTCAAAACACTGTTACAGAGAACGATACATATAAATTGTTGCTGATATTGTAGCTGTATGACCCACTCTCTTTTGTCGTTGACACTGTAGCATGAACGACGTTTATCGATGGTCTTATATTCTTCGTGTTCTTCCTAGAAGCAACAGAAAATTATCCTCTGCAACTCTCGATTTTCACTCTGTTGTTGCTCTAAAATATCCCAAACTCTCTTTCCCCCTTCTATGATTCCAGTATAGCCTTTATATACTCCCAACATCCCTGAAATCTTCACAATAAACCCATATATCTTCAATTACTCGAAAATATTCTTCACTGCCAGTCACGGGATTTCTTCCCTTTTTACAGCTTCTCATTGGTCTGTTTCCATCTAACGCACTCCAAACTCATCACCAGCACATACTGTAGAGATTAAAACATGTTGTCTCCTTATGCAGTTTCCAAACATAACTAAAATGACCCGTGAAATAAAACCTTTCCCTGTTTGAAGAGATTTCGTGATTTAATCGAAATGAATGCACTTACCGACCCTGTTTCGATCCAACAGGCTGGTACATATCTGAAGCAAGGTAAAAATCCGAACAAATCTCCTCAAAAATTCAAAGCAAAATGTACGCAGGAACTGGAAATTTGAACCGAGAATTCCCGCCAAAATTTGACTTCAAACGTGGAAGATGGAGTGCCCCTATCCTGCATGGAAGCTGGCGCCCCGGGGATGCCCTTATCCAAAATGAGGGTGCCTTTATCACTTTTCTCCGGGGGTCCAAAAAGTACTTTTTGAGCAACTTTTTCAACACAAGCGTATTTCTCCAAAAACACCTAAACAAACATAAAAACACCAAAATTAGTACAAAAATCGAGACTAACAATAGAGACATTGAGGACAATTCAGACACAAAAATGTGTCTATCAACTGTCTATTTGATTCTCTTGAAAGTATATTGGAGTTTGTCTATTCAGATTGCCGAACGAAATATTGGGTGTGATTTTTGTGCCCCCTTTTTCCCACATTTGGTCAAGGGCATGGCCGCACAAAGTATGCTTATTTTTGTGACAGGTTTATCATAAAAAACTTGCAACCATGGATGTCCTTTATAGGAAAGGTAAGATCTTGGTTAATGGTTGTCTTTTATGTTGTCATGATAGAGACTACTGCCCATCTTCTATTTCATTGGCCTTTTGCTTATTTGGTTTGGCAGCATTTCATTTCGAGCACTAAACATAATTGGATAATTCCTAATTGCATTGACTTACTTATCAAAGGATGGAGAGTGAAAAATATTTCTACTTCAGGAAAAAGTCTTTGGCATGTGTTGTCGACGACTATTTGTTGGTGTATTTGGAATTACTGGAACGACATCATTTTCAACAACGGGACGGCGATCTTTACGAATCTTATAGAAGACTTAAAAACTCAAAAAAAAAATTATAATGTAAAAACTTGCAATCTATGACTGGGGTCTCTCTTGATCAAGTACTTGCTAACTGGGATTCTTTCTATTTGTAACTTAGGTTTCCTGTTTATATTAGGGTTCTTTTTCAGATGTTTAGGTCCTGTCATGTTTGGGGAGGTTGAGCCGTTCTTCTCTCCATTTAGGTTGTGTCCTTGTTCCTTTCCCAGTTTACTCTTTGTAAGCTTCTTTTCTTTTGAAAATGAAAATTACTTGCCAAATGATAATAGTTGTGATCACAATAAATTCTAATTTTATTTGGATCTATAAGACTATGGGAAAAATATTCCTATCTTTTAAGAGCATTTCTTATTGAACAAAAATAAAATTAGATTAAATGGTTCGAAATCGATTCCAGAGTATACCTTCATTCTTTACTGCTAAATATCTTTACAATTTATGGCTCTTTATCTTTGCGATTTACTTGTAATTGATATCTTCATTTTTATTAGGGTTTTGATTATCTTGTATTTTGAGGTTTTTGTTGTTCTTACAAGCGATAATGTAATCACTATTATGAATTGAATAAATTTATGTCAATTTATAAAATAATAATACGAGTAATAATCTTGTTCGCCAAGATCTTTACGATACACTATTGCAAAGATTTTATTTTTATTTTGAAAAGGAAGTATATATTCATAAAATAAGGGAAAGTTAGTCATCTGATACAGTCGCGTCGTGGTCAGGCCTTGAAACAGGTGCCCCTAAGATGAATGAATCATTAGGATTATTGTCGCCCATAGTTGATAGGAAAAGTTATTCAAGAAAATTACATCAAAAGTATGAACATAATTGAAATTTAATCTCGGAATTATTAAAGTAGGAGACGAGGATTCATCCCAAAATATGTTGGCAACAGATTTCCTTCTTTTATTTGCTAATAAATTTGCCACTACATTTACTTTACCGTTAGTAAATTTGGAACCCAGAAAATAGACCAATTGATCTGAAAGTTCTTCAACTTTATTTATAATCTTCTGACATTGCCATTTGATAATCTTATTTTACCCCTGGATATAGTTGGTTGTTGATAATAAATCTCCTTCGATAACCAGATTAGTTATTTCTTATTGGAATATTCATTGCAACATGGCTTTGAATAGAAAATACTATGAAAGTAATAACATGCCCTACCAACTGGTTACATATAAATTTGAACCTCAAATTACTGAATAAGGCAAGTCGATTTGTTCCCAGTTTTTCCCAACCGTGCTTTCCAGTTTAGTAACTCATAATTGGAAATCGTGTAATTTGACATTCAGTTGTTTGGTAAATTAGCCCTTAGATTTGAATTCATGGGTGTAGAAGACAAGAAAAATATGACAACCTATTGAATAACCAAGAATTTAAATTCATTGGTTCTAATATCCTATTTGGGAATTCTGCCCAAACCTAAACTAATTTTTATTATCCTAAGTTACTAATATTCCCCTATTTATCCCCATTCTCAATCATTATTAGTTTTCAATGGTGTAAGGAAGAACAAGATAATTAAAAAAAAAAATCAACGTGTAAACATTAAAGCATAAGATCTTTTTTTTGTTTCGATAAATCTATAGCTGAATTGAATCAATCAAATAGGGAAGATATTTTACCCTTCCTTCGTCTCTTTCGCTTCTTCTTCTTCTTCCAAAAATCTTTGTATTTTCTTCTTGCAAGGAGAATCATTATCATCACCGGTATCTTATAAAAATCTACAGGTATCAACATCTTCATCTTTTTACATTGATCTTGATCTTCTTCCTTATCTAGTTTTTGTTGTAATTGTTATTTAAGATTCCAATCTTTAATTTCCATCATCTTTGAATTTTTGTTATCAAACACTTACAAGATATTGAACAAAAGCAAAAATGTTCGAATTACTTTCTCTACTTTTTAAACAAAGGAATATTTATTTAGGACTTCAAAAAGAAAATTACAAGAAGTTAATCCATAATAGACCAAAGTCAATCAACTAGCGGTTACAAGAAGTTATGCTAACACGATAAATTATATAATAAGTCAAGTATATTTCAAAGATTATTTTTGTTTACATATTAATAAAAGTAATTCCAAATACAAGATATTTACTTAATGTTAGTTGCTTTAGTCTAAGGTCATAAATTTAAGTCTTCACATCAATATCAATTACAGCTTTTAGTATGTCAACAGGATTAAATTGTAAGAAAATTTTCTTAATTATAAGTTTGTTGTGTTTTTAAAACATCAGAGATATTTTCATAGTTAGTTATTATCAGTGCGCATACAAAATTTATACTCTGCCGTTTCAAAAAAATGGGATTATTTCCTTATTTGGATATGTCAAAAAAAAAAGGTTGGTTTCCATAAATGGAAAGTCAAATGTCATTAGTTTACTAATCTATCTCTGGAGGAACCACTTCTCTTTCTTTTTTCTCTCTCCTAGCTCTTAAAGGGGAAAAAAATAAGAAAAGTGGCTATAATGGTTATTTTGCTTAATCTTTGTGTAAACCAAACAAGCCTGTTTCTTAGAAACAGGAGGAGTATTAAGATAACATTAAAAAAATTATCTAGTTCAGTCAAACTAACGAGAAATGATTAAAAAAAGTTTGGGAAAACGAGTAAAATGAGACTTTATACATTTATAATTGGATTACTGATGAGAGTGTCTATATGCCACTTCATCCTATTCGAAAACTCGTAGAGTCTCGGGTTTCGGCTATGATCCTACCGATAATAAATATAAAGTTGTAAGAATTGAGTACCACAAGAATATATGAACTGGCTTTGTGTATGTTTATACTGTTGGTGGTTGTACCGGATGGAGACCTAAGGGTACCACTACACATTTAAATAGTGCTATGGTGTCGTAAATGGGGGTTTTCATTGGTTGGATCAGAAAGCAAGGTCTTTTTGTTCAACTTAGCCGATGAGAGTTTCAGTTTGTTGACACAGTTAAGTCACAGTTGTAGTTTAGATAAGGATTACTTGGTAGAATCATAAGTTGGTAAATATAGGAGGTCAAAAGTCGGTTCTCGACTTTTTCTAGAATATGTAGATATATAGATTTATAGAAGAGTTGTCGAGCATCCAGAGAAGTGGAATTGGACTGTCGAATACAACATTGAATATTATGATAAATATATCCCATTTATAATAACCATCACAAATGTGGGTGACATCCTCAAATTCAAAAGATATGATTATGTTTGTCTATAAATTCTGATCAGATAGTCAAGAGAGATGAATATCTTTGTATCTATAATGAATATTCAATACAGATAGGGCTTCTCAAAGAACTCTATCCAATACATTATGGAATTCTTCATGTCAATAGTTTTATCTCTCTGTCGACTTTAGTAGAAGAAGACGCTCACCCAATCCGACAATTAAATGAAGATAACATAAGAATAGTGAAGGTGTTCTCCTCTCTGGGTGAAGTAAATAAACTCCATCTTTTTTTTTTGCTAAATAAACTCCATCTATATGTTATGATTAATTAAGATAGATGGAGCTTCTTTAAACTGTAATTTAGACTTTCAGTTTTTGGTAAGTACTTAGTTAGGAAACATGAAATTATCATACTTCCATTGCGATGGTTTTTTGTGCCCTCTTTTTGAATGATTTTTTTATTTTAGACTCCTTTGAAAACCAATAAGGGGATAACAATTTTAATCAGAATATCATTTATGTGTATTCTTGTTTCTAAGCACCATTTGGCAGAAGTCAAATTCAGTTCATATAAACTGCAGATTTCCAGGTATATTTCTTACCATCCCGCAACATTAGTGTTAGAATGGAAATTAAAGACATAATATTGGGTATGTATTTGGATATTTATCTTGATTTCAAACTAATGAATTTTTTATCTGTTGTATTATTCTGCGTTAAACAAAACACTTGCTAGGTAGAGGATTTGTTTCCCTTAAGAAAATTATATATTCACAAACCATATATTGTTTGTAGTAACTTAATAGCTATATATTTGTTTTGGAGATTTAGGAGGTCTGATAACAGTCATTCTAAAAGGTTTTTAGTGATTCTGGAGGTGGCGTCCAATATTGTCACTCACATACATCTTTGCTTCGAGCATTTATGAATTTAGTATAATAGCTAGGGATTATAATTCAGTAAAATATTTGAAAGGCGGGGTATCGATATACTATATGTACACATAATGAGTCTATTGGCAGGGAAAAACACAACTACTTGAATATATCTCAATTATGTTCCCTATTCCCTTTTTTCTTTTCTTTGTTTCTGTTGTGGATTATACTTCGGCTTGTATTTTTTGTGGTTCTTTGTCTGTTGTTCGTTTCACTTGATTGGCTTTATTTTATGATGATCAGGTGATAATGATTTTTTTTTACAGTCTTTACAATAACAATCACAGTTGTGTATCCTTCTGCTGTTTAGGGTGAAATAAAATGGAAAAAAATAGATGTTCACAAACTTATGTTTTATGTTTCATTAAATCTATGAAATTATTTCTTTTAGTTTTGGAGATTTAGGTAGACCAAATTCGATAATATAAATTCCTTTCTTTATTAAATATACCTTTGCCATTAGAATTCTCAGATAAAGATTCAATACGAGGATATTGTAGGATTTATAAAAGTAGTCTTGTATTCGAAATTTAGTTTATTATATTCTACCTACTAGCATATATAGGTTGATGTTGATGATCAGGGACGGAGCTAGTGTATAGAAAGGGTGTGCAATTGCACACCCTTCCAAACTAGCTCCAAAGCCTAATTTAGCCCAATTTTTTTAATTCATTGGGGTTTTAAGCCTATTTTATCATTGTTGCACCCCCTAGAATTTTTTTGCTCCCCTTAGTTGCACCCCCAAGAATTTTTTTGCTACCCCTTAGTTATATTTCTGGCTCCGCCCCTGTTGATGATAAGGATGGAAACACAGTTATTTTGTTTCTTGATACTAGTATAGGTCAATGTTGATGATAAGGATGGAAACATAGTTGTTTTGTTACTTGATCGTTCATAAGTCCTTGTGTATTTGGATTATTTACCTTGATCGTTAGCCAATGGATCATTTCTCTATAATACTGTTCTGTATTGAACAATAAACTTGCTAGATGGAGGATTTGTTTCCCGTAGGCCGTACGTAGGAGAACATAGACATTCTCAATTATATCTTATATTATTTGCAGTAGCTTACCTGTTATTTATCTCTTTTGGAGACTTAGGTGGATTGAAGAAGGTACTTTAAGACGGTGGTGGAGCATATATTCTCAATTGCATATGTTTTTACTTTGTACATCACTGAATTTATGTAGCAGTGGAATATTTGAAAATCATGGTGTCAAATATACTCTATGTACATACTCTACACTTTATGAATCTGTTGGCAAGGGAAAATACACAACTACCTGAACATCCATCTATTATATTTTGTGTTTCTGTTGTGTATTATGTTAGAGCACTGCTTGGTCGAACTCGCAAGCGTTACTATCTCAATCTTGTTATCAAGTTTATTTGCCAAAACTATAAGTTTTGATTTCTAGTATACTTATAGCTAAGTCTCTGATTAGGATAGTAAGTGTAGTTGAGCATTAGACTTCACGGCGTTCATCAATTGAAGACGAATAACTACTAAGGAGAGATTGTGGAACTTCATCAACAAAAGGTATGTGAAGACTTGAACTCATCTATCACTCGAAGTATATATACTCTATCTCCTATTTGAGATAAAAGTCGTATAGATATATACATTTCGATTATACAAATTTGATATTTTGACATATTTCTCGAAAAATGTGTTAGTAAGCTTTCACTTACATTCATCTTATATTCATCTTATATTCTTGACGAAAGTCAAAAGATAATCATATAAAAATAGCCTTGTAACATCTTACATTATTTGTGTGAGACAGTCAATTGATGTAGACTTGGAATGTTTCGTATTGATCATTCGAGCACTTGAAAATTGCTAGCTTTGAAGCTAATAGTTTGTGTGAGACAGCTATTGTCATCTTTCGAGAATGTTTCAATGATTGAAATGATAGTTTATAAAACATAACCATGATTGGATATGTCACAATATGCGTACTTGCGTATGTGTTTTCAAAATCCGGGAACCATGTTATGCATACCCGTATGCGTACTGGTTGGTTATGGAAGTCCGGGAACTTAGTATGCATACCGGTATGCGTACTGGCGTGAGTTTCAAGTTCCGGAAATTCAACTGAGTTTTGGAAGGTATGCATACCCGTTGGCGCATTGACGAACCCAAACTTGGTCCGGCCACTTAGGTATGTGTACCCTTTCGCATACTTTACTAGGTTATATGTTCTAAAATCGGTTTTTTCATGAACTAATACATTTATATAATAAGAAATGCAATCTTTTTCAAACCATGGATATAATGTTCATAAATTGATTCGAGTGAATCAAAATCGATTTTTCTTCAATTTTGCCTTGTATACTTCTATGAGAATATAAACAATTCAACAACTCTAGAACAAGTTTCATTTGGGTCATTTGAACTAGTTATGGTTAAGATGAATATGGTTGATATGAAAGTGTTCATATGGATAACTTCGGTTAACTATTGTTGAGCCAAAAATTTATACATTTGTGTGTAATAAGCTAAGTTTGATCTGACAGTTGAAAGATATTATCTTGAGTCTAATAAGGTTTTCATATAACGGTGAATATTGAATGCTTTGTTACCAAGGTAACATTGATTGCAAACCATGATTTGAAGATTATATAAAGGAGAACTCTAGCAACTGGGAAACCTAATCCCCACACCTCATGTGTGATACTAGTTGCAACTAGAGTCGATTCTCCTTTAACCTTAGGTTTTTCATGAAATCCTGTAGGTTAATGACTTGAAGACTTCAGTGAGATTTTGAATCCAAACCAAACTATTTATCGGTAGTTGCGTGTTCTGATCTTGATGTTTTTTATCGTATTGAGTACTATCTTCCCTAACATTTTCTCTAGATTTATTCTCCGATAGGCAAGATAAAAATTAGTCACAAACATCTTAGTCTCATCGTTTGTGATTCCACAATATCTAGTTTCGCTACCATACGATTAATATTATTGTGAGGTGATTGATATTTCTAGGCTGTTCTTCGGAAATATAAGTCTAGTATATCAATTGGTTCATGTTCACTTTGATCGAATTTGGGTCGTAGAAACTCTTAGTTGTGGGTGAGATCATCTAAGGGAAACAAGTGCGTAGATTCCTGTTGGGATTTAGAGGCGTAAGGAACACGACTGTACGTACCTTGGTGAGTATGAGATTTGTTATGGACAACTACATTCCAATCTGAAGTTAACTTGTAGTATGCTAATGTTTGTAGCGTCTTAATACAGTGTGGTGTTCAAATCTGGACTAGGTCCCGGGGTTTTTCTGCATTTGCGGTTTCCTTGTTAACAAAATTTCTTGTGTTTGTGTTATTTCTTTTCCGTATTTTTTCTTCTTCAATATAATTGAAAATATCACAGGTTGTGCATAAGTTCAATCAATTGTGAATCCGACCTTTGGGTTGTTGATTAAATTGATTGACACTTGGATATTGTTTTTTGATACCGTCTAAGTTATTTCTTATATTTAATCGGGCTTGAAATTTCCTATTTTTTGATTGCATATTAAATTGAGAAATAAAGATATAACTCTTGGATATACTTTCCTTAAGATTGAGTCTGACTGTCTAGATGATTCTCTTGAAAGTATATTGGAGTTAGTCAATACAGATTGCTAAGAAAAATATTGGGTGTGGTTGTGAAATCCCCGCTTTTTCAATTGGTCTCAGAGCAGGCAAACACGTTTAAGACTTTATAAGTCTGTGTTTATAGCGATCTGACTCTATGGACATATGTGCTATCTCTATAAACGTATCACCAGTCTTCGATGGCTCGAATTACTTATGGTGGAAAATTGTTATGCGTGTCTTCCTTCAAGTGCGTGAATTTCAATCATGGGTTATGTTATTAATGGATATGATCCTCCAATGGTTACAGTAGACGGTATTTCTATTTCAAAGGATATTGGTAGATATGAACCTAACGAGATTCTCGATGTAAAGCAAAGTTCTGACGGTTTAAATGATATCATTCATGCCATTACCCAAGATCTTCAGCACCATGTGATTACGTGCACTTGATATAAAGTTGTGTGGGATATCTTAGAACCTATATTTGAAGGGAATACCTCTGAAAAGGAAGTTAGGCTTCAAAACCTAAATTCTGATTGGGAAAACCTTCGTATAGATGATGAAGATTCATTTGATGAGTTTAATCACAAAGTGTCTAAAATTGTTAATTCATCTTTTGCATTGGGTAAGACTATTCCTGAAAAGGACATTGTGATGAAAATTCTCAGATCGTTTCCATCCAAATACGATTCTAAGAAACATGCCATCGTTGAAGGAAATAACCATGATATGCTTTTCAGAAACACTCTTGTTGGAAAGTTAAAAATACTTGATCTTGGTCAGAACACAGTCAGAACATATGCATTCAATGTTGTGACCATCACAAGTGAATCTTCTAGCTTGTACCTTCATCTTCAAATTCAGTATCGCTCTCAGATTCTGAAAGATCAATATTAGCAGGAACAACGGGAGGCTTCATCTTCATAGAGGAAGAGAGTACTGGAGACAAATTCGATCTGCAACATCCTTAGACTTGACAAAAAGATCGCGCTCAACATTCTTTTTAGTATTTCCTACAGTAACCTCCATCACCTTTTGAACAAGGAGTTATCATCGCGTTCATTTCGCAATTATTTCTGAGCGTTATAAATATCAGCCCTCAGCTTCTTCATAACAACTTTATGCGATTCATCAAACTCTACAAATAAGCGAAAATATGAATAAGAGGGCGATAAAATGATAATGAAAGGAGAAAAATATTAACTGTGGTAGAAGTTAAGGCAGCCAGCCTGATGTGACTACCTTCTTTCTGAGAAAAGATAGGACGAGATAGAGCAAGTTTAGTATTCTCAAAATCCTCCATACACTTATCAAAATTATCACCAACTAAGACCTTAATTAAGACGAGACCTGATCTTCTGCTTAGATTTGGAAAGAGAAACATGTTCTTTGGACAACATGTCATATGAAGACTTTAATCGCGTGTATTCCTCCTGAATCTGATTTTTATTCCCAGTAGTTTTAATCTTATTTTGGGTAATCTTCTCATTCTCACATTTTATAAGACTCATCTTGAGCAATACAAATCTACTACAATTTAAGATACTGGCGAGTAAATATCGCCTTATCATTCATAAATGAGTGTTTTTTTCCATGAGAGTCTGATTTTCATCTGGCAGGGTTTGGTTTCTTAAATCAACACTATACAATAATCCAGTAAGATTGTTTACTTGGGATTCGAGAAGATCTGATTGGCTACAAATACCTAAATTCTCAATTTTTAAGTTATCAATTTGGTCTAACATGTAGGAGTGGTTATTGATTAATTGGTTCAACTGAGCTTGTAATTTCTTATTATCAACATGACCATCCTTTGCAGAGTATTGATATTCGTACCTCTCCACTACGCTCTTCTGATTCTTCGCTTTACACTACGCGAATATTCGATAAATTGAACGTAATGGCAACACGAAATTAAGAAAACAAAAGCAAAGAGATAATGTTACCTCGAAGATCTTTATTCTGCTTTTTTATTTTTTATTTTTCAAAGTAGCGAAGATTTTCGAAATTTTGGCTACATCACTTTTTTTTTTTTTTAGGCGTAGTAGATTCATCTAATTTCACGAGCTGCTACCATTTTTTTTTTTTTTTTTTTTTTCATATTTTTATAAACTTAGAATTGAGTTCTTCTTTAAGAATAGAAACTTGGTTCTGTAACTTTGAAACTTGATCAGAGAGATCTTTGATAAGGCAGATAAAATCATCCAAACCCTCAATTTGGATAAGCCACTAAACTTTCTGCTTTCTAGAAGACTCTAGCCACTAAACTTTTTTTCTTCTCTAGAAGACTCTAGACACTAACATTTCTTTCTTCTAGAGGACTCTAGCTACTAACATTTTTTCACATGTTTTACATTATATTTGACACTCCAGATTATTTGTTTATTCTCTAGCTTTATCTAGAGAATTCTTTTCTTAATTTTCCCATTACAAATTACATGTTCCAAAAGGACGACAAAATAAGAAATCATCCAAACCCTCAATTTGGATAAGGCGATGACGAGACTCCTGGGAAAGGACGACAAAATAAGAGCGAGAGGAAAACAAGGATAAAGGTGGGTGAAAGAAGAAATACATACCAAACGTTCAAGTGCAAGATGAATGCTTGGGTATAAACTAGAGAAGATTTTGTTCCTGGTAGGTTCATTGGGTGGAGAATCACACAATAACTTTGTCAAATTAAGACAAACTTGAGGAAGATAAGGATCATCAGTGGAAGAAAGTGAGGCACTGCAAATCTTCAGTAAAGAGTCAACTCCAGATTCAACGTCATACAAAGAACACTTATTAGTGGGAAGGGCCTCACTAACAACTTGAGTGGAAACATCAAATATCAGAGGGCAAAGTGATGATGGCATCTTTCAAAGGAGAGTCCTTATCTAATTCCAATGGGGTAGAGGATCTCAACAGATGAAGCGATTGAAGTAGCGATAACAAAAGCGGAACCCTGACGCAGTATGGTCTCATCACCAAAATCAAAATCCGCTTCAGGGAGATTAACAGTAGTGTCAATGTTAATACTGTTATGAGATTTTTTGGACCTCCGCTTCTCGCGATTATCACCGCACCCATCAACCTTCATACAATAAAGAAAATAAGAAACAGAGGCAACAATATTGTTATAGCCAAAGGTGAAAATATAAAAGTATTTCTTACTCCTTTATTGTGCGAAGCTTTCCTCTTATGTGAAACAACCTCCTTAAGTTTAGGTTGAACTTGAGCAGAAGAAAACTTTGAAGGAACCTTAAGGACAAACTTTCGTGTATGAGATGAAGTTTTATCAACGTTCCTATGAATAAGTATGGGAATATGATCAAAGTGAAGAACAGCAGCAGAAAGATGAAGATCAACCGAATTTAAAACAAAAATAAAAATAAAGATTCAAGCAACATAGCAACGGTAAGTATAAGTAAATTACTAACCTAGAAGGTGGATCCATCAATTTAAGCAAGGAGTAACACCGAAAGAGAATCTGAGACGACGACAAGGATTCTACAGAGAGAAAGAGAAAAACGAAGAAGGAAAAAGAAGATGAAATGGAAAATCTTCTTTTCACAGTTATTTACGTAAGAAAACTATTAGAAGAGGTCACCAGTAGAAAATGAAGAGATATAGAGGACGTTTCAATCGAAAAGAGTGGAAGTCAACACATTTAGACGGTTATGCGGAAAGTAAAGAATTATGTCGGTAGATCTGGAGAATACGAAAAGACAAGGTTCATGCGATATAATGAAACTTCTCTTATTGTTCTCTCATTCAGATAAGACCAACGCGAGAAGAGGAAAAATGTAGGTACAAAATATCGCACAACCAATAAGAACGCGAGAAATTCATTTATCAACAAGTATCCAAGGGCTAAGATAATGAAGACCGATAGTTATAGGAGTAGATAAGAAGTCTACCACATCACCCGAGATGACATCGTCTGAATCAAACAAAACATGTGAAGACCAATGCGACAATAACGCAAGAACAACAAAGCAGGAAGATGGTATCGCCCTCTCAGATCCGATTTAAGGGGCTTTATTAGCTGTCCTCCACTATGTACAATGAAGTTTTTTTTTTCTAGCTATTCTAGGTTTAGCAAATGAAATTACATTCAATTTTTGGATTAACCATACAGAAGCTTAAGAAAAAATAAGAATCAAAGATGAAATTAGATTTGAAACTTAATTTAATTTGATATCTTCTTCTTCTCCGACCTCCTCTTAGGTTTGTCTAGCAAAAATAACAGAGAGAAGGGTTTGAAGAAATTAATTCATAAAACTACTTTCATTCAATCAAACTAATCAAAATCATTCCTTCCCAATTTCTACCGTAACCAATTTATGAAATAAAATCTTTGGATGTACACAAAAATCAATTTTTTAGGGACCAGATAGAAACTTGAGCAAAACACAGATACAATGATGACAAGGATTAGAAACTTACTCAATACCTTCTTCTTCTTCTAAGTTAGAGTCTCCTCTTTGGTAGTTAGGTTTTTGGAGGGGAAAAAAACAGACAGCGCGGTGAAGACTGAAGATATGAACTCGGAACTTATCTTCTGGTTCGGGGCGTTAACTCTTATGCTAGAATGGATCCTATACGGCTCTATAGTATGGACTTATGGCAAGCAAGCCGGTGTCTGTGCTAAGCCAGTGGTTAGCCGCTTTTGTGGTATGGCTAGAATGGAACCGATATGGCTCTATGGACTTATGGCAAGTAAGCCGATGACTATCCGAAGTGGTTAGCCATTTTTGTGGTGCGCAATAAAATATTAATGGAGTGTATTTAAACTTATTCTATCTGACAGATTTTTTCAGTGATATAATGGTTCATAAAAAATCACGCACCTACAAATTTATCACATTTAAAAATAACGTTTTTTTGCGTTAAATGAAGGGTCCCACTATTTTCATATTATATGACATGATTTGTTTGTAATACCCTAATCAAACAATTAATCTTTCATTTAAAAACGTGATTTATAGCCTCTTCTGGACTAGTGAACCCCTATAAAAGGTGCCCGAGGACATTGTATATGAGAGAGACCTTTTTTGAGAGATGGTGTAAGGAATTTAAGAGACAAAAAGTTATTTGTTTTCAAGTTAGTGTTTTCTCATATTGCATTTGTTTTGTGTTCATACTTTCTTGGAAGATAACTTAGTGAATTTCTTATCATGTCTTAGATCTTCATAGATTATTACTTGGGTGTATTTTTTTGGATTTCCTATAACTACAGAACAAGTCCTCCTTCAATATAATTAAGCAAGGAGTGAACAATCTTTATAAAGACAAAAATGAACCATTCATAAAAGATCAGATGCATTAGGCCTATTCCTATGCACATGCCAAAAAAATGGCATTTGGCATACCAGTTGGCATGGAAAACCATTTGTGCCACTATGGGAAAACCACGGAGCGATCGAATTTCTTGCCTTTATCGCTGGAGATATTCTTAATATCGCTCGAAATTTACTCTATCGCTAACGATACAATTAATATCGCCACCTTTCGAATTTCTGACGCCTATAAATACCGCACCTATCTTCTAAACTCTTCTCAATTCATCTTCTCAAAAATTCTAAATTCTTGAACTTTTGTTCTCAATTCTTCTTCTCAAAACGATTATCTTTTGATTTTTCTTAAACAAAAATGGAGAGAAAAAAAAGAAACAGAAGAACGAAAGGATGTACTAGTACCCCAGGAAGTGGAGTAAGTTTCTTTGTGGATAAAAATTATGAGTTCAATAATGTTAGACAAGTAGCCGGTGAAGTTGTATTCCCTAATCACCTTTCTGATCATGAGGAGCGATGTAACATGATAAATCTAAGAGATGGATGGACTGAGTTACGTACAATTTATCAATTACTTCCCCCTGCTGTTCAAGAGAGAGTTAGAAGGTATCCTTAGCGACATCTATATCTAATACAACCTAGAAACCACATGACTCAAGGTGTTCAAGTTATATTAGAACGATGGTAGAAGACTACAAACACGTTCTTTTTCAAGGTCTTTGAGGGAGGTAAGTCAGTCTTTCCAAGTAATTTAATTTTTAGATTATATGTTTTATTTCATAAAAATCAAAAAATTCTAATTATGAATAATTATTGTTAATAGGAGTTACACCGATATATTTATACATGTTTAACCAGAATTCCATGCCAAGGAAACTTACTTCCATTTAATAGACTAAATTGGTTATCATAAGATCGATGGAAACAAAAACTTCCTTTATACTCAAATGAATTAGTAGGAAATCCTACATATAGACAAATTAAAGTGCAAGGGTTAAGGGTGTCTGGGTTGAAAAGTTTTTTCCAGCGTTATGCTATAAAAATGAATGAAAACAGGGAAGCTGGTAATCAATATTTGATCCTCGAACATTTTGAGGATCTAGAACGTCTGTTTGTATTGTGGACACTAGGCCAATGTTTGTTTCCAAATGCTAGCTCAGTAGTGTTAATTGGGTTTCTCGAAGCATTAGAAGATTTAGAGCAAGCACCAACATATGATTGGGGGTTTGCGATTTTATCATAGATTTATATGGCCCTCGGTGATAACTCGACGTGTTTTAAAGATAGTTTTAATGATTTTTGGGGAGTTCTGGAGGTAAGAACCAATATTTTTCACATTATGTATGTATTTGTCATTTTCATATGGAAAACTTATTAACCTGCTGAATGTTATTATTTTCAGTATGGGTGGTATACATATTTCTGTGTTGTGGAACCTTTTCTTAAGAATCATACCAATGTATTTCCGATCATACGGAAGTATGATTCCGATAATTGGGAAGCTGCACAAATTGAGGATGGTCAACATGCTGCTATTGTTCGTAAGATTCAGCAGTTGAGTAGAACAAGCAATAACCTTGTCTACTAGCCGTATGAAGCAGTACCTGAGTTCCAAGAAGAACTAGGTCAGAGAATGGTACAGTTAATCCTTACAAGGATGGTGTTATACAACCCTATTTGGTATTATGGTGAAAGACATCTTCTTATGTTGCAAGGAAGATCAGTGATAGCTGTCAACCCTTATCCCAGTTCAAATATTTCAACAGACGATTACTTCAAATTGATAAGGGAAGGTCATCATTGGGAAGAAGATGATGCATTGATCAAGGAACCGATGGACAGAAATGAGTACTTATCTTGGTATAACACTACTTTCAAGGCAAATATTGTTATGCAACCTCAAAGTTTGGTTCGGATGGATTTCCCATCTTTAGATAGGTTGCCACTTGACAATGAATTTCTTCCTTCCCAACCTCCACCAGAGACGGGTGACGCATTTTCATATCCTACTCAAAGTTCATCGTCAAACATGCCATCATTTTCTTGGGAAGTAAAGACTATATCCAGCACATCTGGAGAGATTGTTACATATCCAATTGTTTTTAATGCACCTACTCAAACTTATCCATAATTGGGGGGTCAATGCTACAGAGTTGCAGTATTAGACCAGTTGTAACGATTATGAGGCTCTAATTTAGGGATTTCAGACGATGCACTTGGATGAGATACAAAAATTGAGGGGAAACATGATGTTTGAGATGAGTCAAGGACTTGAGGGTAATGATGGTTCAGGTAGTAGTAGGGGAATGAGTCTCGGTGTTACAGGAGCTTGTAGAGGAATGACTCATTTGAGTCCCAGTGTTACAGGATCTGGTAGAGGAATGAGTCCAACTAGAAGTCAGCAAAGTCGTAGAAATCACCAAAGTCGTGGAAGTCAGCAAAGTTGTGAAAGATGTGAAAAAAGATTGAGATGTCGTCCTATGGAGGAGGTAGCAGGAAGTTTAACCCCACACATGGTGTTAGATACTCAAGGAATACGTGGTGGTGAAGAAAACATTGGCTTGGATACAACTCCTACACGTAAGTTTAGTCATTCGCAAGCTGACATACTGACTCCAGGTGGTGGTGTGAACATGGAAGTAGTTAGGAAAATGAATCTGTATACCCCAATTTCCTCAACCTCATCAGCATTTCAACCATTCCAGCAACACTATCAACCACACCCATTTCAAGATTTGTATCGTGTTCCCATACCCCTACTCCCATTGCTTATCAAGGTTATGGTGATTCTGATGAGACTCAAGCACCAAGCGAGTCTCAAACCGGCAGCTTAACTAATTTGTTGAACAACTCTATGGATCCAGAAAATGCAGGCAATTGGATCTTTGGTCCGGGAGGAAATGGACAAGGAAATGAGTAGTTTAAATGTTTTCTTTTAAATGGACAAGGAAATGAGTATTTAAATGTTTTCTTTTAGTTAAAATGTGAAATGTAATTTTATTTTTTTAAATTAATGAAAACTATCTTTTAAATTAATATTTAGATTGAAACCAGATTTACATTTCATTAAAAATTAACCTTGATAGTAGTGAATTAGATCAATTAGCTACTACTACTTTACGCCTTACAAAGAAGTTATACCACAAATATCAGTGGGTCATCCATTACTAAAAGACTTTTCTCTGAGTGGATATGTGGAAATACTTTATCATGATCTAGAGAAACATGTTGTTTCCTCTAGAGTCAAATCCACTTCGGTTATGCGAGCACTAGGCATGGTGAAATGAATTTGAAGTTGGGTTAGAATTAGTTGAAGTCAAGTAGCCGTTGGATGAAGATTTGATAAGAGATTATCATAGTAGCGAGCGATAACTTGACTATCACTGGCGTTTTGAAGACCATCGAGCGATATATTGACCATCGAGCAACCGAGACTTTATCGCTCGCTGGAAACTCTGTCTTGTATGCCTATATGCCAGAAATAACATATTGGCATATGAGTTTGGCATTTTGGCATACCCATAGTGGGCGCATATATGCCAAATATCATGTTTTGGCATGTGCATAGGAATAGGCCTTAGTCTAGTGTGTGTCTCACTTTCGACATACATGATGTTATGTTATCTGATTGCGTTTTTGTGGTCTTGGAACCGTTGATTGACTAGTCATATTAGTTACAAGTATGATGTGAAATTATTTGAGATTCTAAGAACCCCTAGAACAACGCGTGTTCCATTATGCTGAACATCTAGGGCTGTCAACAATACTTAACGAAACAGATAGTAGTTCTCCTCCACCATTACGTTAAGGATTACCGGATATCCGATATCCGTTAACTTCCGACGGAATATTAAAAATCAATTATGATTCCGTTACGATAAGGTTATTGGATATCCGATATTTTACCGATAATTTCCCATATCTACTCAAGATCGAAAAATCTTCCAATAATTTTCGATAACTTCCGCTAATTTCTGATATCTACTTAGGAGAAATAAAATTAAATGTCTAAAGAGTAAACCTAAAGGGTTTTACGTATCAGAAATTTTCGATAATTTGCTATTATAGTTATACGCTATTGGTATCGGATATTAACCTAACGAAAAATGGCACATCCAGTTCTGTTACGATTACAATAAAAGTTTCGATAAATTTTCCGATTCCGATATCTATTAACCGTTATGTCTAAAGTTAACCTAACGGATACCAGATATTCAAAAATGGCTATCGGATATCAGATATCCATTGACATCCCTATCCACATCGGTTTGGTGATTTTGATGTCTACTTTGGTCATGCCACATCCTTGTGATTAAAGGAAAAAAACACAAGGACGGTCCTACACTCGCGAATTGTCTTCACGGGAATATACAAGTTATCTACCCTTCCCACGAGAAGCTAACCCCTCTAGAGAGACTTACGCCTATAGTTTGTGTGAATTTAATTCGGTGTCTAACACAGTCGGATACATATGCCAAATCTTATGTATATTTTCATTTTTCTGATGTCTGATTCGAGATCTACCTCGGCTCATACACCTGAGTCTGAGGTACTAGCTAAAAATGACTCATTCGACTCATATCTGACTAAAAATTTGGAATGACAAATGGATTCTAGGTTTAACAGAAACTCTAGAAAACTTCCGTACCTCTCAAAATAGTCACATTTTTTTAGTCTCTGACCTAATTGACTTTGAAAACAATTCTTGGAATCTTGACACCATAAACTCAATTTTTCCTAATGACATAGCCACTAAGATTAGAAACATTTATCTCTTTAAGGAAAATAATCATAATCTTAATAAAGATCAATTAAGATGGACCTTAACGAAGTCAGGAGACTACAAAGTAAAATCCTATATGACAAATTGAATGAAACTGGTACTGATATAGTTAGCTTCGATTTTCCTGATTCCTTTTGGATAGCTTTATGGAAATTAGACATATCTAAGAGAATTAAACTATTTCTATGGAAGTGCCTTCAAAATGATTTATCCACTAACTCCAAATTATGTGGAAAGGTACAAAATGTGGAACCTTATTGTACTATGTGCGTTGAATTGAAATAGAAACTACTGAACACCTTCTACTGCACTGTACATATGCTAAGGAAGTATGGAATTCAGCTCCAAACCCCATATCCCTTAACTTAGATTGTTCTAATAGTTTCTTAGAGATACGTAAGGATTGGATCAATAACCCTAGAAAAGAGTTTTATATAAAGTTAATACTTACTAACATGTGGTTCATTTGGAAAGAAATATGCAAAAGGGTTTTTGAACACAAATCTACTCCATCTAATATCTTGGCTATCAAAATACAAGGATATATTTTTTTGGTCAAAGAGGAGTAGTGCACAAAACAAACCCAAGAAACAGCATAAGAAAACTCTAACACCAGTTTGGAAGGCACCTCAAAAAAATAGTCTCAAAATTAATGTTGATGCTGCTTGGATTTCTGACACTTTACCTTCAAGTTATGCTATAATTATGAGATATGATGCAGGAAATTTAGGAGGAGGGAAAGCAGGACAGTCAACAGCTCCATACCCTCAAGAAGCAGAGGCTTTAGCAGTGCTACAAGCGGGCTATCTGGGCCCAGAAGAAAAGTATATATGGAAAATTTTAGCATTGAAGGAGATCGTGAAAACTTTTTAATTACTTTCAAGGAAAGAAGTATGACATATCTTAGCGCTCTAAAGATTACTTAGATGAAGCAGACAAACTAGTTCATTTATGGAACAACTTTTTAGGTTTTTATTTTGTTCCAAGATTAGGAAATATGGTGGCAGACACTTTAGCAAAATATGTTAGGAACTTAAATTCAACTGTTTTGTGGGAAAACATTGCTCCTTGTATCCAACATCATCTTTCAGTAGATAAATCTAATATCAAAAGGTCCGCCTGTGGATTGATATTAGATAGCTCTACTTCTTTTGTACTCAGACTCTATTGGAGCCTTAGTTTACGTAATGAAATGCCTTATTAAAAAAAAAAACCATTAAATTAACAATTTACTTGAGCAAAATGGATATACCTTGTTCTGAGCTTTATTTTTTTTTATCGATCAAAAGAAAATGTATTAAAAAGCACACAAATTGTGCATGAGCGACTACACCAAAAAGAGGGGAAAACAACCCCAACCGAAGTAGGGGTGAGCATGGGCCTGTATGGACCGGTTTTTACCTCATCCGCATCCAATCCAATTCACTACAGATTTCAAATTTGGAATCCGCATCCAATCCAACATCCAATGGATGCACGGATGAACAGATTGGGTACGGATTATCCAATGGATTTGTGTTAGTTAAAATTTATAATGAAAAAATAAAACCAATATAGATGACTTCCTATAGAACCTACGCATTTTATATATGTAGATAAATATAGAAGTATCATGGACAACACCTTAAAAATTCTAAAACTATATATATATTTTCTAGAAACTATATCAATGCCTAACGGATATGGATGTCCAACGGATTTTCAAGGTTGCATCCGGGACGAATCCGTAATCCGTTGGATTTCAAAAATCTCATCCGCGTCCAACCTATTAGCGAACGGTCCTGGCATCCATCCGTAAAAATACAGTTGGTCCCGGTTAAATCCGCGGATTACGGATAAAATGCTCGCCGATCAAGAATAAACAAAAAAGTAATAATGGCCTTTTGGCCTTAGAAACTAAACCACCTTAGAAACCGAAGTTAAAGGTAAAAAATCCCTTTCACAAATCTTGTTGTGAGTTTGTTGTAATCATGAAGTTAAAGACAACGGGACATCATTTTACTAACATGTCAATTGTATATATCTTGTTTTGGGTTTCAACCCACAAATCACATCTAGCTAGAGGTAAAAACCTTGGTTACAAGAACAATGAGGTATAATTTCTTTCTTCTCTATTGTCCTCATTTCAATCCACATAAACAAAAAATGCTAGAAACTAGCCTGCGCATAAGCATTATCAGACAATCTCACGAAGATAATTATGGACAGTGACCTAGAAGATTTCTCATATATTCCATCCAATCCATGTGGGTATTTCGTCTCTTCCCATGTAAAGATATGGCTACATAATCGACACTCCTTTATTCTAATCATTCTGGAAGAAAAATTCAAATGCCTAATATGGAGAGAAAAATCTTTTAGTTTACTCTGATGTCTCAAATATTACATCGAAACCTTAATGTTGTAAGGTAGATTGAACCAAAACTAAAACGTTCAGTGGCAGGGAACTCAAATTCAAAACAAATGAAGTGTTTAAGAACCCTTGAAACTTAAGTGAAAATGAATTCTTATGGTTTTTGAAGTATACAGTAGAACCTTCATAAATTGATACTCCATATATTAATAACTTCTCTATATTAATAATAATTTTGTGGATGACCAAAATTATTAATATAAAGAGGTTCTATTGTACATGGAAAATTACTCAGATAAGATATAAATGAACATAATAAAATCATCAAACTTGTTCACAACTTAAGTACCAGTGAACTCCCGATCATGCATAAATAATGTCATGGTTATTACCTGGTACAATAACATTTCAAATGCACTAACATAAAGCTGATTGTTTCTTTTTTGATCCATAACTTATAAATTTCGACCGAAGATTCTAGATGTTCCAAGTTTTCTTTTTTCCCCAACCGTATTTTTGATGTCAATGCGTAGAAAGGAGATGGAATATCGTTACCATCAATCTTATCTTACTAATATAAAGAAAATAGGTAATTGTTTGGTAAAGCCTTTTCACATGACAACAATACCCCCATTAAATAAGCCTTTAATCAATGTTTGTATATTCACAGAAATGTCATTGTTTTAAAAATAGATCAAAAAAATTAAAACTTAGATATCTTTAAAAATACATATCGGATTTTTGTAAAATTAGTATATTTGGAAAGCTCTTTGAATTATCTACATAATGAGTTCAAACAAGAATATTAAAGATTTTTTTTTTCATTATTATCAAATTTGGTGTTATTAAAAGAATCAAATTCAAGCATGTGCATCGCACATGGGGTATTACTAGTATATATATATATATATATATACTAATATAAAGAAAAGAGGTAATTGTTTGGTGAAGCCTTATTTTGGTGAAGCCTTTTCACATGACAAATATACCCTAATTAACTAACTTTTTAGTTAATATTTGTATATTTTCAGGAATGCCATTGTTTTAAAAATATATCAAAACAAATTAAAACTTAGATATCTTTAAAAATACACATCGGATTTTTGCAAAATTAATTTATTTCGAAAGCTCTTTAAATTATCTACGTAATGAGTACAAACAAGAATATTAAATTTTTATTTTAAGATTTTTTTTCTTCTATTATTATCAAATTTGGTATTGTTAAAAGAATCCAATTCAAGCATTGCATCGCACATGTGGCCTTACTAGTGATAATAACGCGTAGAGGTTTATTCACTTGACGTCTCGTTGAATAAAACTCCAGGAAACTAGATGGAATATCATTACTATTATGGCTATTGTAAGTGAGAAATTTTCAAGTACAAGAATCCAACTGAATAAAACAAACCAGAACTAGTAGTCCTCCGTCAATAGAATTAAGCAATGAGAGACCAATCTTTAGAAAGAAAAAAATTAACCATTCATAAAAGAAACGATGCATTAGTCGATTAGTGGCTCACTTTCGAGTTTCGACATATACTCCCTCCGTCCCAAATTATATGAGCTAGTTGGTTTTGAATCTTGTTCATAATAGATGACCTATTTCTCTAATCAGGGGATATTTCTAAAACTACCATTTGAATTAATTATTGTTTTTTTTATTAGAAGAGAGAATTTATTAGAATAGAGGAGAATTTACAATGTCTACCAAAGGTAGACAAACAAGAAAACTAAAAACAGAAATTAAGAAAAAAACATTGTCCCAATTGTGAACAGAATATGAGAAGTTTAAGTGCACTCTCTTCCCATGGGCAGAAGCCCAAGTCAGAATCAGAATCTTAGCTTCATTAGCTAACTCGTTATCTGTCTTAAAGCTGTAACCGTCTTCAAAAGTTCGGCAATTCCTTTCCTTCCAAAGTACCCAAATCACCGCTGCCGGGATTGAGTCCCATACCACTTTGCCAGAATCTGACAGAGTATTACAATGCCAACAGTGAGCAAGCGAGAACAACGTCTCAGGGAACACCCATGCCCACAAATTTGCAGGTGTTACAGCCATCCAGAGTTTGTAGGCAACCTTGCAGTGGAGGAGAATGTGTTCTTGTGAATCGGAACTATCACCACAAAGAATGCATGAACTATATCTATCGATTCCCTTATACTGCAACATGTCAAGAGAGTTTAGCTTACCGTGAACAGCACACCAAATTAAAAAGTTTATTTTAGGAGGCACTTCTTTCTTCCAGACAAACTTGTATGGAAACCCATTGATGCCGTCTTCTTTTGTGAGTGAATCATATAATGATTTAATTGAGAATTGCCCGTCAGAATTAAGAGCCCAACGTCTGGTGTCCAGTAAAGTATCACGAGCTGGTGGATTTGAACCGATTACCATCAAAAGTTCAGCAAACTGACCGGCTTCTAAATTTGATAGTGGTCACGGACCGACCATAGAACCCTGTTCAATAAGTGGAACGCATTAGCTGTCCACTCTCATATTGGGCAGTAAGGGTCGGAGAAGGGAAATCACTCATTCTTAAAACCAGCATTCTTAATGTTTTTATGTGGTGCTAATGATTTAATAACTATCTTTGTAGCTCCAGAATGTTTCAGTTTATGCTCCTCTCTTGAGATCAAAAGTCCAAGAATCATCCAAGGTAATATGATCTTGAACACTGCCATTTTGTAACCTGTCTAGTTTATAAATTGTAGGAAAAGTGGTTGCAAGACAATAGTTGGCAAGCCATATATCATGCCATAAGGAGATAAGATTACCAGAGTGAAGATTGAGAGTGGAGTTTGCTGTGATAAGAGCACCTGTATCCGCAATGGTTCTCCAGCACGACACTCCATAAGGATTGTTAACTTTACGTGGAACCCAATTTGAGAAGTCGCTGCCATATTTCTCCACCATAAGCTTGTACCAAAGATGTGCTTTTTCAACTCCAAAATGGAAACACCACTTTGCGAGTAATGCCAGATTCATTGCCCTCAAATTGAGAACGCCAACGCCTCCTTTCTCTTTACAAGCATGAACAGTATCCCAATTAACTAGATGAGAACAACTACTCCCACCATTAGAATGATCCCATAAGAAATTCCTCATTTTCTTCTCAAGAATCTTAATAATTGCAATTGGAGCTTTAAAAAGAGAAAAATAATACATAGGCATAGCTGAAAGAATGCACTTGAGAAGAGCAAGTTTTCCCCCTCTAGAAAGTGAAATTTGATTCCAAGTAGACAATCTAGCATCAAATCTCTCTATAATTGGGATCCTTGAATTAATTATTGTTACTATAAAAAAATATGTATAATTTGATAGTCATGTTTGTACTCGTTAGGTAAGTGTTTTAAAATGCTTTTCAACGGTATAATGTTTACTAAAAACCGTTGTATAGTTTAAGAGATAAATCATTTCTAAGTTTTACTAGTTCTTATCCATAAGGGTACGATTTTAAAAAAATACTTAAATATGCTTCTATTTCCCTTTACCTTAAAAATTGTGCAAATTACAACTAGCTCACCTAATTTGGGACGGAGGGAGCAGGATGTTATGTTATTTGATTGCATTTCCGTGTCGTGACACCATTGATTGACTAGTCATATATGTTAGAAGTAGCAGCAATAATTGGAGATTCTTAGAACCCCTAGAACAACGCGTGTTCCATTATACTCCACATCTGTTTGATGATTTTGATCTCTACTTTGGTCACATTAAAGGAAAACAACACAAGGACCTACACTCACGCGTTGTCTTCACGGGAATATACAAGTTATCCATCCACCCTTCCCACGAGGCACGAGCAGCGCGCTAACCCCCTCTATCAAGACTTAAGCCTATAGTTTGGAAAATGTTTTTTAATTATCTTTCTTGGGTTGTTTATATATCTATTCTAATTACAGTTAGCTCAGTTCTGGCCATTGGATTTCTCGGTCTAGAATTTGATGTTTCGTAAGACCTTAGAACTTTCGTCAAATTGGCTTGAAGTAGATTAATTTTTTTCTTTTTTTCTTTTGCTCGATAAAAAGAAGAATATATTTTTTCTAAATTTATATATAGATCAATATTTTTGTCATAAAATAATTGATCATCTTGTACAATGGCTTGGATTGCCAAACTGCCGTTTGCTGAATAACGAAAACTTGAAACTGCCTGCACATATATGATTGATGCCTTGGTTATCTTTGATTGTGTTTTCTTGCTTCCGACACCACTGCATTGACCATATAGCTTGCAATATTTAAGCAATAAATTGAGAACCACTAGAACAACGCGCTTTCCATTATGCTCCACATCTAGTCTATGTGATCTCTTCTTTGGTCACGTCATCTCATGTGATTAAAGAAAACAAGGACCTACGCTCACTGATCACTATCCCCCTATAGCAATACTTAATTAACAGTCTAATTAAGTTGAAGGAGTCGAGCATATATTTATATGTATGTGGCCGGATGGAATTTTAGTATCTAAAATTTCTGTTTTCACGGAACATGGAGCTAAGCCTAAGATCAAGAATTCTTGTTTTGTTTCTTGGATTGTTTATATCTACGCCAAATTACATTAAGCACACTTCTGGTTTAGTTTGCAATCAACAAGAAATAAAATATCTTCTAATTTTCAAAAACGATCTAAAAGATCCATTAAGTCAGCTCTCTTCTTGGTCTGGTGAAGATTGTTTCAAATGGAATGGAGTCATATGCAACAACGAAACTCAAATTGTTGAACTCAATCTTTTAAGTTTTATGTTAGGTGGAGAATTAAGTCCATCTTTGCAAGAGCTAAAGCAACCCGAGCAGTTAGACTTAAGTTTGAATGAATTTGAAGGAATTCCTCAGTAGTCTTGTTCAGCTTAATCTGAATTCCAATAATTTCGGAGGAGCAATTTCAAAGGATATTAGTCAGTTGACTTCACTTACTAGCCTTGAATTAAGTGCTAATGAGCTCGAGGGCGAGATACCGACAACTATGAGAAACTTGTGTAACTTGCAGGTAATAGATTTGTCTGGAAACAAATTCCGCGGAGAAATATCTGGTTTTCGGAAAGGTATATCTGCTTTTCTGAAAGGTACATCTTCATGTCTTGCTGGTAGTTTGAGATTCTTAAGTTTGGAAGTGAATCAATTTACAGGTCCACTGCCTGATCATTTAGGAAACCTCCATAAGCTAGACTACGTATCTATCAAGAATAACGAGTTTTCGGGTTCCATTCCATTCTCCTTGGGCAGATTATCATTGTTGGGAGAGTTAGATCTTCGCTATAATCAGTTGAATGGGTCTTTACCCGCAAGTATCCGGAATTTCTCAAACTTGGAAATTCTAAGAATCAGTTATAATTCCTTAGAAGGTGTTGTCCCAGAAGCTCATTTCGACAATCTTACAAAACTGCAAACAATAGAAATGAATTCTTTAGTTATAAAATTCAGCCCACGATGGATTCCACCTTTTCAACTCATAGGTGCGTCATTTAGAAGTTGTCAGTTAGGACCTCAGTTCCCCAAATGGATACATTCTAGAGGGAATCGACTTGTCTAGTACGGGAATTGCGAGTACAGTTCCTACCTGGTTTTGGAACATGACTTCACAATTCACTTATTTGAATCTATCCAACAACCAGATAACAGGAGAGTTACCAAAGTTTTTCAAGTCTAGTCCCTTTTCAGCTGGAATTTACTTGAATTCCAATCAGTTTACCGGCCAATTACCACGTATCTCGTCTGATATAAGAGAATTAGATCTTTCCAACAACTCATTTTCGGGATCTATTTCTAAGTTGCTATGTGATCAGGTGAATGCAAATCGGTTACGAGTGCTTGATCTCTCAAGAAATCTCCTATCTGGAGAAATTCCACATTGTTGGATGTACTGGAGGTCTTTGAAATTGGTAAGATTGGGAAGCAACAACTTAACAGGAAATATTCCAAGCTCAATGGGTAAACTGATTTTACTTCAATCTTTACACTTGCGTAATAATTCTCTCACCGGAGAATTACCTTTGTCGTTACAAAACTGTACCGAGTTGAGAACCATGGATCTTGGTGACAGGGCCGTAGCAAAGTTTTTAGAGGCCCTAGGCGAACTTACTTAAATGGAGGCCTATATAAGCAAAATCTTTGTTGTCATTTCTTGTTCCGACTTTCCCATTCTCCATCTTATGTGTATAGTGATCACGGTTGGAGCATCTATCGTATTTATAAAAAAGGAAACCGATAATTCTTATCTGTTTTTCTTATTGGACCTTTCTTTATCCAAATATCTCTTAAATTTTGGTTAATATTGTTACCCAAAATTCTCATATCATAAATATTCACTGGTCAATATTCTCCATGTTCAACTTCATCTTGCCCAATCTCATTTGTATTAGATGGTGACAATTATTGCCTCATTTGCTCTTCATCTTGCCCAACCACATTTGTATTTGGTGGTGACAATTCTGGCCATCTTGGTTCTTCATTTTGCTTAAAAGCATTCTCATCATTGTCTAAATTAAAGATCACCATCTCTCTCCATCTCATTAACCAAATTTACCCGCTGTTCGTCATTGTCATTCATTGTTTCTCATGGTTTTCATCATTTGAAACTAAATATTTATTCAATTCTCCCCATGAAGAACTCTTAAGTTTTTCGACTCTTATTTTAGCCTTTCTTTTAGAACCATCACTTTTGCATTTTGTCTTTTTAGGACCCATGATTGGAATTGATATTTGGTCACTTCAAGAATGAGAATATAGAAAACCTGCACACAAATATCCCAAATATGTATGTCCATATCAGCTAACTATAACAATTAAAATTTAATAATCGCCATTTGGAAACAGTAACAACACAACCTAAACCAAGTCTAAAGAGTAAAGATAAGTAAATAAGAATTGGAAATGCAAAAATAAAATAAAAAACAGCTTCAACTGAATGGGTATTTGGCAATACATAAAATTTGTCGTCCCCAAATTGCAATATGCCTAAAATTCAGTTTCTTCTGATATATAGTTATCAAAATAGAAATTTTATTTAATTTTGGTTGACTTCGTGGTCACTACTGACTCACACACATTACGAAACCAATATTTTCTCAAAAATTTCAAACGTACCCAACAACATTTACAATTTGGGGCCCCAAGATTTTTGGGGCCCTAGGCCGTTGCCTAGCTGGCCTATAGCCAGCGACGGCCCTGCTTGGTGAGAACAGGTTCGAGGGGCACATACCATCATGGTTGGGAAAAAGTTACCGGAACCTCATAGTTCTTCGATTACGTTTAAATAAGTTTCGTGGCGGTATTCCTCCAGAGCTTTGTTATCTACCTATTCACTTCAACTATTGGACCTTGCACATAACAATCTGTCAGGATCAATCCCAAGGTGTTTCAGCAACTTCAGTGGCATGGCATCGCAACAAAATTCGAGTACTCGCATATTTTATTCGATTGTTTATGGAGAATTCGTGGAGACTGGATTGTTAGTAACCAAAGGAAGAGAATTTGAATACAGTAACACTCTTACTCTTGTTACTAGTATGGATCTTTCGAAAAACAGATTATCCGGTGATATACCGAATGAGCTAACAACTCTTGTCGGCTTACGGTCACTGAACTTGTCAGAGAACAAATTTGTTGGAGAAATTCCACAGCAACATGGAAAAATGAGCTTACTGGAGTCACTTGATTTCTCAAATAACAATCTTTCAGGATCAATCCCTCGGAGTATATTGGACTGGAACTTTATAGGTCACTTGAATTTGTCATACAATAACTTGTCAGGAAGAATTCCATTGAATCCACAATTACAAGGGCTTACTGAATGGAGTTATATTGGTAACACTGGATTATGTGGTCTTCCATTACTCAATAGTTGTACAAATTTAGATGAAGAATCTAAAAATACTAATGGTAGAACTGTAAAAGAAGAAAATGAAGATGATGATTGGATTGAGACGAAATGGTTTTATCTTAGTTTGATACTTGGTCTTGTTATAGGATTATGGGGATTTTGTGGTTTTTTAGTGTTGATGGGTTGAGATCTACTGGAAGGTTACTCTCAACAGGGTAAGGGACATAGTAAGCATTCGATGAGGAAGGGTCGGCAGCTGCACGCTTGCGACGTGGTTGGGTCTCTACCAAAGATGGTCCCGCTTCATAAGTGCTGGGGAACGTATGTTCTTCGGGACTTGAGTTGAATAGGCTGACAGATGCTCCGGAACTACGAAGGGTAGTGGGGGTGTTATACAACGTTCGATGACGAGTCTCATCGTATACCATCTGTCTGCTAGATTGGATCAGCCAGAAATCTTCCCCACAAAATGGAGTAACTCTTCCTAAAAAACAAATAAAAAATAAATTAATCATTTTTATTTTACTAAAAAATAATCTCCAATTAAAAATGAAAATCAATATAAAATGACTAACCCTCGAGGCGTTGATTTCTGAAAAATTGTAAGGGTTCTCTTCTTCCCTGGGGACTGAAACTAGGTTTTCAGACGAATCCTTGTAGAACGGCACGTCCCATTGTAGGTTCGGGAGTTGCGTCATGGATTGTCCAGCCTGGTGATATGTGTATGTCTGGGATGCCATGGTAGGAGGTGGGTATTGGGGCATCAAACTACGGGATATACCTTCGTGTCCAACTCCGATATCATCACGTGTGTCTATGTGAGTTGTTATTTTCCTAAGATCTCCCACGCTATGATTTTTCCAAAATTTGGAATACACTTCTGCCGGAACAGGAAGGTAGTAGTCTCCTGGTTCAAGCACCGTACTATCAAATACGTCCTCCAACATAGGTGGGTTGCATGGGATAACTATCACACCTAACACTTGCCTCATACACCTCTCGGCCAGATAAGCAGAAGCTCTTGTGCCGTCCTTAACACACTTGAAAACAAATCTCCTACTAGACATCTCCAGTGCTGCTTGAAATGCCTCAGTGTGTTGGTGGGGACTAGCTCTGAACCAAGGGTCTCAGATAACCGCATCTTTCATCCTCATATCTATTTGAGCGCGTGCATCGGACAAAGAGTGTTTGTGAAGATCTACTTGTCTCCTATTCCTAAGGTTCGACCCATCAAATAAAATAATAGCAGGTTGTGGATCAATTTCATCATTGCTTAGGCCTTCCTTCAAAACCGGTTGACAATTACGAAAATAAAAATAATACCAAAATTCTAATATCATCGACATGCCACCCAAATCTTTTTGTTTGCACGAACTCCAGTCATCCAGATGTTTATACAAAACACCCAAAGCTGGAATACCCCAAATATATGACCCCGCAACATCCAAATTATCCAACACTACACACCATCGTTTATCTACTCTAACACTCAAGTCTGCAAACTAAAAAGAACCAATACACCAAAGCAAGAACATTCGTGTCAATTCATCGACAATGTCAGTGTTCTCAAGATTTTCCCTACTTTTTATGTAATTGGCCAAGTGAGAGACTCGCAAAGTGCATGCCGTGGAATCATAATCTCCTGTTTTCTTGCCCAAATTTTTCCTTGCGACCATAACATCTAACACACCCCGGAAATACCTATCATCCATAGCTTCTAGTTCTTCCAGCGTCATTGTTTGCTTTGGTAATTCTGGGATGGGATTACCTCCCCCGATTGGAATACCAGTCAACCGGAAGAAATCTAGAGGGGTCAAACCTATCTCAAAATCAGGGAAGTGAAAAGTTCTAGTCTTCCGCCACCACCTCTCACATATAGCTTCAGTTAATCCCTTATCCGCATACTTAAAGTTAAAATCAAATATGGACCCAAAACCACACACTTGAAGAAGTAGAATTGCACAGGGGTTACGGTCAATCACTATTTGGTAAAATTTATTTAACTCTTTCCAACTACTCCTAAAATTTACCTCTCTCTTCTCATCTAACTTCTCACATTTATGTTGTGGTGGTCCGACACCTCGAGATAGTTGCGTTAACTTCTCATACCTAGGCTAATCGACATGCTCCATTATCTAAAAGAGCAGAGGGTAAAGGAAAGCACAATCAACACGTGAATAACAAACAATCATCCACACATATTAATATATGCACAATCAATTTAATAATTCCCACAATCAAATTCACCTCACAATGAGGTGTGCACAATGCTCATATGAAAATCCCCTTCAAAATGATACTAACAACTTCAATTCCACCAATTTGATCTTATAAAGAACACATCATTCAACTCACTGCAAAATTATCTAATGAAAATATCCAGTTTCACCCATAAAATCAACTCAACATCAACTAAATCACTACATGAGTTAATCCTCAAACTCTATTGCCAAGGCTCAAAACAAAATTCTTAACAGGCTTATCAAATTACAAATTTCAAATACATTCTACCAAGCATAAACACAATGAAATCAATCAATTTATAAATAACTAATGAATTTTTGTTTCACCAAAATTAACCCAAAAATCCATAAAACCTAAGTTCACATTTCAAAATTTTGAAATTAAATCAAAAAATTGCCTACTGCTCAATCAACCAATTAAACATGATTCATTCAATAGCTTCGAAATTATAACTAAAATCAAAAACACAAAATCTAACAAATCAATCAACAAAAAATATTAGTTACCTTGTGTTCATATGTTGATCAACGTTCATCAATATGTTGAAATCGCCCAAAAATCACACCAATAGTTTCCCCACGTCTTCTACAACAAAACCCTTATAAGATTTCTTCACAAAAAAGACAAAAACGGCGTTAATACACCCATGCAAAATGAGCTTCCATGGTTTTTTTAGAGGAAGAAGAGAGGAAAATGAAGAACAGGGCGGATTGGGGGAGTCCGGAATGATTTAGGGTTTTACAATACACGCGGTTTGAATCAGCGTATTGACCAGTCAACACGGTCAATACGCTGTTAGAAACGGCGTTTTTGAGTTATCCAATGAAACGTTGTTTCTAACTGCGTGATGCGCAGGTTCTAAAAGCGTATATGCTGGGAATCTTGGATCCCCATTACGCCCGAGAGAGGTTTTTGGCTGACGTGGATCCAAGCAAAAACTTGAATCCTGGAGAGGGATACTATAGTTGTACATTGCTTAGAAGAATCATAGAATTCATATCGAAGATTGGCAAACTTTCTCTACGAGTTTCCTTCTCTCACGACTCATTAGTCTAGTCGTACATTTGATTGGATTTACATTTTTACTTTAAAGGATTGTTTTTTAGTATAAAAGAGAGTGTTCATCTGAAAATTCTATTACCTTCAAAACCATGAAGTTACTATTTTCACTTGTATGTTCTTTAGTTTAATTTAGAAGGTATTAAAAGTATCCTTATGAGTCTACACCACCCTGGGGAAAAATCGAACATGTGACACTAACCCAATTTAATTTCTTTTTGCCTAAAAAAATCTCTTTTTGTTGAATTAACACCTGCAGACTAATATTCCAAGAAAGATAAAGAAACTGTGCCTAGTCCTTTTCCTATCTATTCTTGTAACTAAATTCCAAAACAAAGGGAGCAAAATCTTTTAGTTTACTCAAATTTCTCACAATATTACAATAGAAACCTTAACGCCGCCACGTTGATTGAACTACAAATTATATTGTCGTGGGAACTCAAACTCAAAACAAATGAAGTGTTAGAAGCTCTTTGAACTTGAGTGAAAACAAAAATTCACATTGTTAGCCAATTAGGAGGTTTTTGAAGCATAAATAGGAAATTACTCGTTAAGCATTGAACTTGCTTATATCACCTAACTTGGTCACAAGTTAAGCACCGTGACTACAAAGAATCAATACTCTCCGTATCATGCATAAATAATGTGGATGAACATGCCTACTACACTGAAACTTCGATAAATTAATAGCTAGAGGTGTAAAACGTGTCGGCCCGGCACAGCCTGGCACACGAAGTCGCGTGCTTTACGTGTCATGTGCCGTGCTGTGCTGTGCCAACGATTTAAAGGTGTTGTGCCGTGATGTGCTTTACTAGTCAAAAGCTAGGCACAGCACAGCCCACGGGCACAACACACGAATAAACGTGCCGTGTTGTGCCGTGCTAGCACACGTGCTATAAACAATTTGAAATCACTTAATGTATACATTAAGTCGGACATTATCACAAGAATTTAATTAGACAACATACCATTTGAAATTATTTCAAGTAAAATTAACAAGTTTATTCAATAAAAATAAATAGTCCATCAAATATAAAATTGGATTATTGTCATGTAAATTAATGTTCTAGTTAAATATAGATGACGACATTATAACAACGATATTGAAATATATTTTCCAAATATTAAGATATTATATGTGTTGTTATAAATAAGCCAGTATAAAATGTTAAAAACTAGCTAGAATAATGACTCTTTTGTGAAATATACAAAAAATGTGATGTATTATGCCTTGTTATATGGTGTACTTGTACATATTATGACGTGCTTTCTTAACGTGCTGGGCTGGGCTGTGCCACGTGCTTATCCGTGCCGCGTGATGTGCTGTGCTACTGTGCCAATTATTCAAACCCAGCACGTCCCATTTAATTAACGTGATGTGCCGTGCTGGGCTAAGTCACGTGCTGGGCTGGGCTGTGCTCAAATTTTAGCGTGTTGTGCTGGGATATGCTCGTGCTGGCACAGCCCACTTTACACCTCTATTAATAGCTTTGGGACTAAAGAAAATTATAACTTTAGCGAAGTTATTGATTTATCGAGTTAAAATTTATCTTACACAAGCCTAATTGGGCCAGAGAATTTTGTTATTTTAGCGAAGTAATTAATTTATCGAGATTAAATTATGGAAATTCTACTGTATAGCATTTCTAATTCGGGCGCCAACAAAAACTGATTTTTAAATATTTACCCATCATTTACACATCTCCCGGATACAAGGCCCAAGCCCAGTGCATATGTATTTCAAGTAATGATTTTCAGCCATTGTTTGGTTAAATATCCTGCTTTCCCGACAACATTAGTACTTGTTTGATCTTTTTGGCAAATTCTGAGTTTTTAATTACTAGTTTAATGACAATTAATCTAGTGATTGAGCTAATGCTCGATTCGCTTAACTATTAGATTTATGTATCTCTATTTGTTCTGGTCTTTGTAAACTTGATTTTTGAAGTTAGAACATTTTCATATTCTTCTACTTTCTTCATTTGATAGTAATATAGGACAAATTATATATTTTAGTAAACAAGGTATGTTAGCATAAATGGTTATTTGGAATGAGTTGGTTTAGAGACAGGTCGACAAATGAAATGTTTTGTTAAGACAGAAATAGAGAGAAAGACATGATGGGGACTTCATGAAAAAGCACAATAAGGATAATGACTTAGAGAGAAATCACGTAAGCTAAGAGTGGTGATTCCGCATTTAAACTCAAAGAGATTGGTGACCAAGAATAAAATTCTCTCGACTACACTCCCTTTTTACCAGTTTTTGTGTCTAAATTTCAGATTGAGAAAACAATAACTTTTAGTTTACCCCAGCTGTCTGATCAAAAAAAAAAACAAAAAAAACCTTTTAGTTTACTCCACTGCCTCGTATTTTACCATAAATATAATCCTCATACCGTAATGCTCGATTGAACCGAAATTTCTAAGGCTGTAAGAAATCATATTAAATAAAAATAAATTGTTTAATAATTCTTGGGACTAAAAAATAGAACATATATATACAGTGTTAGTGTTTCAGTCGTTTAAGTGTTATAAATTCAGGAAGTTGCATGTATGAGAAATTGCTGGATAAGAAGATAAGTTGCATGTTTATATAAATCAACACGATCATATCACCTAACTATTTCATAACTTATGTGCCGTGACTAAAAGGAAACAATATTTTCCTGATCATGCACAAGTTACATGTCATATGGCTAAAGTAAATACTAAAATGCAAACGAGCTTTATGAATGATAACGGGCTTTCAGATATTTACATGACATGTGGTTAGTTTACTTGGAAGAATAAAAGCAAACTGGATAGATTCTTGGTCTCCCCGAACTTTGATCTTCACTTTTTCTTCTTGTCAGCGCGAATTCTCGGAAGACCCATATCTAACCATGTTATACAATTCAGTTGTGACATACAAGACCGGGGTCCTCCTCCTTATAGATTCCAAGCAATGTGGTGTTATAACACTAATCTTTTGGATCTTGTGAAAGGTTGGTGTCAATCTTACGTTTTTCATGGCTCGACGGGCTTCATTCTTTCTAAGACACTTCAAGCATTGTACATCGATATTAAGGATTGGAATAAGAACGTGTTCAAGAAAGTAGATAGGCAGATAGAAAGAATTATTGCAAACTTTCTGATCTTAACACTCTCACGGACAACAAAATTATCTCTCCGTCTCAATCCTTGAAAAGGGAAAAGCTAAAACAATATTTTGAGATTATGGCAGACAGAAAACACCTCATGATGATTCAAAAGGCAGGAATGTACTGGCATAAATATGAGGACATAAATACAGCTTATTTTCATAGAAAATCTAAGTTACAAAAGAGAAGAAACACGATAAGGTCCCTAAAGATTAATGGCCAGTTGACGGATGATAAACAACTCATCAAATCTTTAATTTGATCACTGATTTTTTCTCAAATTTGTTTGAAATGAAAAAGTTCCCCAGACCTTCGGTTGGTAACATGAAGTTCAAATAGTTAACCAAGGATATGGATCTTCAATTAGAAAATCCTATTTTTGAATCGGAGTGTGTCGAAGCTCTAAAAAGATTGGGTTAGAATAAGGCGTCAGGCCCGGATGGTTTTCAAGTTATGCTATTTCGCAAGTGTTGGTCATTCATGAGAGACGATATTATGAAGGTGGTTGAGGTCTTTAATAAATGGGGAACTCTAAATTGGAGACTAAAGACTACCTTCTTATCTTTGATTCCTAAGAAATAAATTGTCAAAGAAATTAAGTATTTCATACTTATAGGGTTGATGGGAACAGTGAACAAGATGATTTCTAAAGTACTCGTGGATAGATTGGAAAAGGTGTTGCCTATGGTTATCTCCCATCAACAGTACGCCTTTATTAAAGGTAGACAAATTCTTGTCTGCGCCCTTCTAGCCAATATGTTCCTTGATTCGAGAATAAAAAGTGGCATTCCGGGAGTCATTTGCAAGATAGATTTTGACAAGGAATTTGATCATGTTTCTTGGGATTTTGTGGAAGAAGTGTTGGATAAAATATGATTTGGAGGTCTTTGGAGGAAATGGATTCAAGGATGCATCAAGAATACTCCTATCTCAGTCCTTATTAGTGGCTCTACACATACCAAGTTTACAACGAGAAAGGGTTTGACTCAAGGTGATTCTCTATCGCCCTTTCTCTTTCTCATCGTCACGGAGGATTTGAATTTGATGTTACAGACAGGTAAGGAACTTGGTCATGTAGGAGGGTTTTATATGAGCTGCAATGGGGTTGACATCAATCACCTTCAATTCGCAGACGATACTCTAGTTTTCGTTGACGATTCTATTGAGCAAATAAATCATCTGAGATATTATCTTCTTGGTTTTGAGATGTTGTCAGGCCTCCGTAACAACTTTCCAAAACGTAGCATCTTTGGAGTCGCGGGAGCAACAAACTTGGATATAATGGCAGCTATGTTAGGTTGTAACCCAGAGACTTTACCTTCTTCTTATTTGGGTCTTTCGCTCGGTGATTCGTCAAGGGGACAGCAAAAATGGGACTCAATCATTGAGAGGATCAAAGGTCGGCTTCCTTCATGGAAACGTTCCAGCCTATCTAAAGCGGGTAAGTTGACTCTTGTTAAGAGTGTATTATCAAGTATCCATATATACATGCTCTCTCTCTCTTTATAGCTCCACCTAAAGTCATTAAAGCAATTGAAAAAGTAATAAGGAATTTCTTATGGGACGCTTCCTAAACTAAAAAAGGTTATCATTATGTGTCATAGAAAAAATGTTGTGTTCCTCTGAAATATGGGGGATTGGGCATCAAATCGGTTAAGAGTATGAATAGAGAGCTTCTAACAAAATGGTGGTGGCGTTTTAATAAGGAGAAGATGGCGTTATGGAGAACTGCAATGGTGTCAAAATATGGAACAACCATGATGGATAGAGGGACCAAGAAACCAAAATCAGGGAACAGTTGTGGAGTTTGGAAAGATATTTACTCTCATCTTAAAATCTTCAATCAATGCACCAATCTCAAGATTGGGGATGGAAAGGGGATCAGATTTTGGGAGGACACTTGGGTCGGAGAAGAACCATTAAATGTAGCCTTCCCTCACATTTACTCTATCACTTCTACTAAAAACTGGAAAATGCGTAAATGTGCTGAGGCATTGTTAAACGGAGGCTCGTGGAACCTTGGCCCAGAAAGAAGATTAACACAAATTCAAATTGATGAAGTTTCTACATTAATAGTGATGTTAGAAAATTTGATGGTAGGTTCTAACCAAAATTATTTAGCATGGCATATTGACAAAAAGGGTATTTTTTCAGTGAAGTCCTCTTATTCATTGTATGCAAATGAACATCTAATGAAGACCGAAAACTTAAGCATCTTGTTAGAGCACTGCTTGGTCAAACTCGCAAGCGTTGCTATCCTAATCTTGTTTGTCAATGTTAGTGATCAAAACTATAAGTATTGATTTCTAATCTACTTATATTAATGTCTCGTACTAGGATAAATTGTGTAGTTAAGCTTTAGACTTCACGGCGTTCATCATTTGAAGATGAAGAACTACTAGGAGAGCTTGTGAAACTTCATCAACAAAAGGTATATGGAGACTAAAACTCATCTATCACTTGGAAAGTCTATTTCTACTTTATCTCCTATATTGAGTCAAAAGCCGTATTACGATAGTTTTCAATTATACACATTTGAGATTTCGAGTTGAGATTTCGATAGTTTTCAAAAGCCGTATTAGGAACGTGATTCATTCCTATGGCAGAGCAACCAAATGAAGCATTCCCTGGATTTCTTAATGGCTATCCCCATCCCTGGTTTAAATCAGCAAATTGGTTCGAGGCAGTTTAGTGCGGTATTATGTTATAGACTTGGTATTCCCTTGTTTGAACCAGGTAGTTTGTGCCCCTTCTGCAAGAGAGATGGATGCTTTTGGTGACCATGCAGTGCACTGTACAAATGAAGTTGGTTTAAAATTTCGACATGATTTAGTACGCGACACGATTGCAGACATCTGTTATCGAGTTGGGGTGGCTGCACGGAAAGAGGTGGACTTGGGTATGCTTGCGAACAACGGTACTTCTTTGAGACCGGAAGATGTTCTTGTGCTCAATTGGGACAATGGTCGGGACGTTTGCTTCGATGTTACGATTGTGTCTCCCTTTGCTGGGAGTAATGGTCGTACTTTGGAAGGGGGGCAGGCTATCAAGGATGCTGTCAGTCGCAAAAATACCAAGTATTTAGAAAAATGCACTGCACAAGGATATGGATTTGGTGCTTTGGCTTTCACTACTCTAGGTGAATTTGGGGACGGAACAACAGACTTCGTTCAGCGGCTCCGCAACTATATTGCTAGTCATGATGCTAACGTGCGTATAGGTGATTTCCTTTTTCATAGGTTAAGTGTGGTAGTTTAAAAAGGAGTTGGAGCCCAACTTGTTGCTAGGCTTCCGACTAGTTTCTTGTCTGAATTTGGAAATTAAATGAAAGTAAAGCTTAAAGTTGAGTTTAACTCGCTTACATATTTCTCGAAATATGTGTTGGTAAGATTTCGCTTCAACCAAGTTCTTCTTATATTCTTGACGAAAGTCAAAAGATGATCATGTGAAAATCGCCGAGTAACATCTTACATGGTTTGTATGATACAATCATTTGGTGTAGACTTGGAACGTTTCGTTATGATTATCTCAATAACTTGAAAATTGCTTTGATGCTAATAGTGTGTGAAAACGGCTATTGTCATCCTCTAAGAATGTTTCAATGATTGAAATAAAGTTTAAAACACTTAACCAACATTGGATTATAAACATGTTGTGCACTCTTGCATATATGTGATCCATGTCCGGGAACCATAGTATGCATACCCGTATACGTGCCTGTTGGTTTGAGAAGTCTGGGAACCTAAGTACGAGTACCCGTACGCATACTTTCGAAAACCAAACTTGGTATGTCTACTTCAAGTATGCGTACCCGTTTGCATACATAAGTGGTTAAAGTTCTAAAATCGGTTTTAACATGGACAAATACATTTATATAATAAGGAATGCATTCTTTGTAAACCGTGGGTATAATGTTCATGAATTTATTCCAGTGAATCAAACCGATTTTGCTTCAATTGTGTTCTTGTATACTTCTATGAGAATATAGCAATTGAACAACTCTTTAACTAGTTTCTTTTGAGTCATTTGAACTAGTTACGGTTAATATGAATAAGGTTTATATGAGAGTGTTCATATAGCTAACCTCGGTTAACTACTGTGGAGCCAACATGGTGTACATGTTTAGGTATGATTACATAAACCTAAATGAGGTTACATTTAATTGGTGTATACAAGATAAGTTCGATCCAACGGTTCAAAGATATTAGCTTGGGTTTAATCAGGTTTTCATCTAATGGTGAATATTGAATGCTTTGTTACCAATGTAACTTAGATTTCAAATCCTGATTTGAAAACTATATAAATGATAACTCTAGCAACTGAGAAACCTAATCCCCACACCTCCTGTGTGATCCTAGTTGCGACCAGAGTCGATTCTCCTTTAATCTTAGGTTTTTCACGAAACCCTATAGGTTAACGACTTAAAGACTTCATTAGGATTATGAAGCCATACCAAACTATTTTCTCTGTAGTTGCATGTTCTGATCTTGGCATGTTTTATCATATTGAGTACCGTCTTCTCTAAGATTTTCTCGAGATTGATTCTCCGATAGGCAAGATAAAAAGTAGTCACAAACATCTTCGTCTCATCGTTTGTGATTGCATAACATCTTGTTTTGCTACCATACGATTAAGATTATTATGAGGTGATTGATAATACTAGGCTCTTCTTCGGTAATATAAGTCGGGTTTATCAATTGGTTCATGTGCACCTTGATTTATCAAAAGACGGAAAAAAAATCGAAGGTCGTGGGAGACAGATTTATCTATTCCAATAGATTTTTTTGAGTGAGACATATTTGTTTATCAAGTCTTCGACTTTGGGTCATATCAACTCTTAGTTGTGAGTGATATCAGCTAAGGGAATCAAGTGCATAGTATCCTGCTAGGATCATAGGTGTAACGAGAATGACTGTACCTTGAATCAGTGTAAGATTGATTAGGGTTCAACTATATTCCAGTCCAAAGTTCATTGGTAATAGGCTAGTGTCTGTAGCGGCTTAATACCGTGTGGTGTTCAAAGGTGGACTAGGTACCGGGGTTTTTCTGCATTTGCGGTTTTCCTCGTTAACAAAATTCTGGTGTCTGTGTTATTTCTTTTCAGCATTATATTTTATTATTATATAACAGAAATATCATAGTTTGTGCGTTGTATCTATCAATTGGTAAATCCAACCTTAGGTTGTTGATTGAAATTGATTGATCCTTGAATATTGGTCTTTGGTACCGTTCAAGCTGTTTCACATAATAATCAGGGATGGCAGATTTCTATCTATTTAATTTGCTGATTACATTGTGAAATAAAGATATAAACTCTTTGATATACTTTTCTATAGATTGATTCCGACTTTCTAGTTGATTCTCTTGAAAGTATATTGGAGTTTGTCTATTCAGATTGCTGAACAAAACATTGGGTGTGGTTGTTGTACCCCCATTTTTTCACATCTGGTCAACCCGCATAAAGTATGCTTCTTTTTGTAGAAGGTTTATCATAAAAAACTAGCAACCATGGATTTCCTTTATAGGAAAGGTAAGCTCTTGGTTAATGGTTGTCTTTTGTGTTGTTATGATAGAGAGACTACTGCCCATATTCTATTTCATTGGCCTTTTTCTTATTGGGTTTGGCAGCATTTCATGTCGAGCACTAAACTTAATTGGGTAATGCCTAATTTCATTGACTTACTTATCAAAGGATGGAGAGTGAAAAATATATCTACTTCAGGAAAACGTTTTTGGCATGTGTTGTCGACAGCTATTTGTTGGTGTATTTGGAATTGACGGAACGACATCATTTTTAACAATGGGACGGCGATCTTTACGAATCTTATTGAAGACATAAAAACTCAAAAAAAAAATCTAGTGTAAAAACTTGCACTCTATGACTGGGGTCTCTCTTGACCAAGTACTTGCTAACTGAGATTCTTTTCTTTTTGTAACTTAGATTTTATGTTTATATTAGGTTTCTTTTTCAGATGTTTAGGTCTTGTCAAGTTTTGGGAGGTTAAGCGTGTTCTTCTCTCCATTTGGGTTGTTTCCTTGTTCTTTCCCCAGTTTATTCTTTGTAAGCTTCCTTTCTTTTGAAAATGAAAATTACTTTCCAAATGATAATAGTTGTTATCACACTAAACTCTAATTTCATTTGGATATATAAGACTATGGGGAAAATACTCCTTTCTTTTAAGAGCATTTCTTATTGAACAAAAAGAAAATCAAATTGAATGGTCCGGAATCGATTCCAGAGTATGCCTTCATTCTTCACTACTAAATATCTTTACAATTTATGGCTCTTTCTCTTTGTGATTTACTTGTAATTGATATCTTCATTTTTATTAGGGTTTTGATTATCTTATATTTTGAGGTTTTTGTTGTTCTTACAAGCGATAATGTAATCACTATTTTGAATTGAATAAATCTATGTCAATTTATAAAATTATAATACGAGTAATAATTTTATTCACCAGTACTGCAGTACACTTATTGCAAAAATATTATTTTTATTTTGAAAATGAAGTAGATTCATAAAACAAGGGAAAGTTAGTTCTCTGATACAGTCGCGTCTTGGTCAGGCCTTGAAACAGGTGCCCTTAAGATGACTGAATCATTGGGATTATTGTCACCCAAAGTTGATAGGAAAAGTTGTTCAAGAAAATTACATCAAAAGTATGAACATAATTGAAATGTAATCTCGGAATTATTAAAGTAGGAGACGAGGATGCATCCCAAAATATGTTGGCAACATATTTCCTTCTTTTATTTGCTAATAAATCTGCCACTACGTTTACTTTACTGTTAGTAAATTTGGAACCCAGAAAATAGACCGAATGATCTGACAGTTCTTCCGCTTTATTCAAAATTTTCTGCCATTGCTATTTGATAATCTTATTTTACCACTGGATATAGTTGATTGTTGATAAGAAATCTCCTTCGATAACCAGATTAGTTATTTCTTATTGGAACATTCATTGCGACATGGTTTTGAACAGAAAATACTATGAAAGTAATAACATGCCCTGCCAACTGGTTACTTATAAATTTGAACCTCAAATTACTGAATGAGGCAAGTCGATATGTTCCCAGTTTTTCCCACCCGTGCTTTCCAGTTTAGTAACTCATAATTGGAAATCGTGTAATTTGATATTCAGTTGTTTGGTAAATTAGCCCTTAGATTTGAATTCCTGGTTGTAGAAGACAAGCAAAATATGACAACCTTTTAAATAACCAAGAATTTAAATTCATTGGTTCTAATATCCTATTTGGGAATTCTGCCCAAACCTAAACTAATATTTATTATCCGAAGTTACTAATATTCCCATATTTAACCTCATTCTCAATCATTATATATTATTTTTCAATAGTGTAAGGAAGAAGAAGATAATTAAAAAAAAATCAACGTGTAAACATTAAAGCAGAGAATTGTTTTTTGGTTTCGATAAATTTATAGTTGAATTGAATTAATCAAACAGAGAAGATATTTTACCCTTCCTTCGTCTCTTTCGCTTCTTCTTCTTCTTCCAAAAATCTTCGTATTTTCTTCTTTCAAGGAGAATCGTCATCATCACCGGTATCTTAAAAAATCTACAGGTACCAACATCTTCATCTTTTTACATTGATCTTGATTATCTAGTTTTTGTTGTTATTGTTATTTAATATTCCAATCTTTAATTTCCATCATCTTTCAATTTTTGTTATCAAACACAGTTACAAGATCATTTGAACAAAAGCAAAAATGTTCCAATTACTTTCTCTACTTTCTAAATAAAGGAATATTTATTTAGGACTTCAAAAAAAAAAATTACTGGAAGTTAATCCATACTAAACCAAATTCAATCAACTAGAGGTTACAAGAAGTTATGCTAACACGATAAATTATATAATAAGTCAAGTAGATTTCAATGATTATTTTTGTTTACATATTAATCAAAGTAATTCCAAATACAAGATATTTACTTAATGTTAGTTGCTTTAGTCTAAGGTCATAAATTTAAGTCTTCACATCAATATCAATTACAGCTTTCAGTATGTCACATGATTAAATTGTAAGAAAAAATTCTTAATTATAAGTTTGTTGTGTTTTTAAAACATCAGAGATATTTTCATAGTTAGTTATTATCAGTGCACATACAAAATTTATACTCTGTCGTTTCAAAAAAATGGGCTGGTTTCCTTATTTGGATATATATGTCAAAAAAATAAGTTGGTTTCCATAAATGGAAAGTCAAATGCAATTAGATTAATAATCTATCTTTGGAGGAACCACTTATCTTTTTTCTTTCTCTCTCCTACCACATAAAATAAGAAAGGTGGCTACAATAGTTATTTTGCTTAATCTTTGTGTAAACCAAATGACCCAGTTTCTTAGAAACATGAGGAGTATTAGGATAACATAAAAAATATTTATCTAGTTCAGTCAAACTAATGAGCAATGATTAAGAACAGTTTGGGAAAACGAGTAAAATGAGACTTTATACATTTTTAATCGAATTAATGAGAGTGTGTATCTTCCATATGTCACTTCATCCTATTTGAAAACTCGTAGAGTCTCGGGTTTCGGCTATGATCCTACCGATAATAAATATAAAGTTGTAAGAATCGAGTACCGCCAGGATATATGAACTGGATTTGTGTATGTTTATATTGTTGGTGGTCGTACTGGATGGAGACCTAAGGGTACCACTACACATTTCTTTGCAGGCTATGGTGTCGTAAATGGGGGTCTTCATTGGTTGGATCAGAAAAGCAAGGTCTTTGTGTTCAACTTATCCGATGAGAGTTTCAGTTTGTTGACACGGTTAAGCTTCAGTTGTGGTTTAGATAAGGATTACTGGTAGAATCATAAGTTGGTAAATGTAGGAGGCCGAGAGTCGGTTCTCGACTTTTAACTAGAATATGTAGATATATATATTTATAGAAGAGTTGTAGAGCATCCAGAGAAGTGGAATTTGACTTTCGAATACAACATTGAATGTTATGATAAATATATCCCATTTATAACCGTCACAAATGTGGGTGACATCCTCAAATTCAAAAGATATGATTATGTTTATCTATATATCCTGATCAGATAGTCAAGATAGATCATTATCTTTGTATCTATAATGAATATTCAATACAGATAGGTCTTCTCAAAGAACTCTATCCAATCCATTATAGAATTCTTCATGTCAATAGTTTTAGTATAAGAAGACATGCACCCAATCCGACAGTTGAATGAAGATGGCATAAAAATAGTGAAGGGTGCTCTCCTCCCTGGGTGAAGTAATATAAACTCCATATATATGATATGAGTAATTAAGATAGCTGAAGCTTCTTTAAACTATAATTTAAACTTTTAGTTTTTGGTAAGTACTCAGTTAGGAAACATGAAATTATCATACTTCCATTGTGATGGTTTTTTGTGCCCTCTTTTTGAATAGTTTTTTTATTTTAGCCTTCTTTAAAAACTAATAAAGGGATAACAATTTTAATCAAAATATGATTTATGCGTATTATAGTTTCTAAGCACCATTTGTCAGATGTCAAACTCAGTTCATGTAAACTGCAGTTTGCCGGGTATATTTCTTACCATCCTGCAACATTAGTGTTAGAATGGAAATGAAGGACATTATATTGGGTATGTATTTGGATTCATCTTGATTGCAAACTAATGAATTATTTATCTGTTGTATTGTTCCGTGTTAAACAAAAAACTTGCTAGGTAGAGGATTTGTTTCCCGTAAGAAAATTATATATTCACAAACCATATATTGTTTGTAGTAACTTAGTAGTTATATATCTATTTTGGAGATTTAGGAGGTCTAATAACAGTCATTCTAAAGTGTTTTTAGTGATTCAGGAGGTGGCGTCCTATATTGTCACTCACATACGTCTTTGCTTCGAGCATTTATGAATTTAGTATAATAGATGGGGATTATAATGCAGTAAAATATTTTAAAGGCAGGGTATCAATACTATATGTACACATAATGAGTCTATTGGCAGGCAAAAACACAACTACCTGAACATATCTCAATTATCTTCCCTATTCCCTTTTTCTTTCCTTTGTTTCTGTTGTGGATTATACTTCGGCTTGTATTTTTTGTAGTGCTTTGTTTGTTGTTCGTTTCACTTTATTGGCTTTATTTTATGATGATCAAGTGATAATAATTTTTTTACAGCCTTTACAATAACAATCACAGTCGTGTATCCTTTTGTTGTTTAGGGTGAAATAAAATGGAAAAAAGTATATGTTCACAAACTTATATTTTATGTTTCAATAAATTTATGAAATTATTTCTTTTAGTTTTGGAGATTTAGGTAGACCAAAATCGATAATATAAATTGTTTTCTTTATTAAATCTACCTTTGCCATTAGAATTCTCGGATAAAGATTCAATACGAGGATATTGTAGGATTTATAAAAATAGTCTTGTATTCTAATTTTAGTTTATTATATTCTACCTACTAGCATAGGTCGATGTTGATGATAATGCTGGAAACGTAGTTGTTTTGTTGCTTGATACTAGTATAGGTCGATATTGATGATAAGGATGGAAACGTAGTTGTTTTGTTGCTTGATCGTTCTTAAGTCCTTGTGTATTTGGATTATTTACCTTGATCGTTAACCAATGAATCATTTCTCTATAATACTGTTATGTATTGAACAATAAACTTGCTATATGGAGGATTTGTTTCCCGTATGCCGTACGTAGGAGAAAATAGACATTCTAAGTTACATCTTATATTGTTTGTAGTAGCTTAACTGTTATTTATCTCTTTTGGGGACTTAGGAGGACTGAAGAAGGTACTTTAAGACGGCGGTGGAGTCATATATTCTCACTTGCATATGTTTTTACTATGTACATCTCTAAATTTATGTAGCAGTGGAATATTTTAAAAGCAGGGTGTTAAATATAATCTATGTACAGACTCTACATATTATGAATCCGTTGGTAGGGGAAAATACACAACTACCCGAACATCCATTTATTATATTTTGTGTTTCTGTTGTGCATTATGTTAGAGCACTACTCGGTCGAACTCGCAAGCGTTACTATATCAAGCTTGTTGTCAAGTTTAGTTTCCAAAACTATAAGTCTTGATTTCTAGTATACTTATAGCTAAGTCTCGGGATAGTAAGTGTAGTTGAGCATTAGAATTCACGGCGTTCATCGATTGAATACGAATAACTACTAATGGGAGCTTGTGGAACTTCATCAACAAAAAGTATGTGGAGACTTGAACTCATCTATCACTCAAAAATATATCTACTCTATCTCCTATTTGAGACAAAATTCGTATAGCTATATACACTTCGATTATACACATTTGATATTTCAAGCTGAGTTTAACCCACTTACATATTTCTCGAAATATGTGTTGGTAAGCTTTTGATTTAACCAAGTTCATCTTATATTCTTGACTAAAGTCAAAAGATGATCATGTGAAAATAGCCTTGTAACATCTTACTTGATTTGTGTGATATGGTCATTTGATGTAGACTCGGAATGTTTCGTATTGACAATTCGATCACTTGAAAATTGCTTTTAAGCTACTAGTTTGTGTGAGACAGCTATTGTCGTCTTTAGAGAATGTTTCAATGATTTAAATGAGAGTTTATAAAAAAATAACCATGATTGGATATATCACAGTATGCTTACTTGCATATGTGTTGTCAAAATCCGGGAACCATGATATGCATACCAGTATGCGTACTAGTTGGTTTTGGAAGTCCGGGAACTTAGTATGCATAGCGGTATGCTATGGCGTGAAATTCAAGTTCCGAAAATTCAACTGAGTTTTGGAATGTATGCGTACTCGTTCGCATATTTGCGAACCTAAACTTGGTTCGGCCACTTAGGTATGCGCATACAGAGTAGGTTATATGTTCTAAAATCAGTTTTTTCATGAACTAATACATTTATATAATCAGGAATGCAATATTTTGCAAACCGTGGATATAATGTTCATGAATTGATTCGAGTGAATCAAAATCGATCTTGCTTTAATTGTGTCATGTATACTTCTGTGAGAATATAAACAATTGAAAAACTCTAGAACTAGTTTCATTTGAGTCATTTGAACTAGTTATGGTTAAGATGAATATGGTTGATATTAAAGTGTTCATATGGATAACTTCGGTTAACTATTTTTGGGCCAACAAGGTGTACATTTGTGTGTAACAAGCTAAGTTCGATCTAACAGTTGAAAGATATTAGCTTGAGTCTAATTAATCAGGTTTTCATCTAATGGTGAATATTGAATTCATGTTACCAAGGTAACATTGATTGCAAACCATGATTTGAAGACTATATAAAGGAGAACTCTAGCAATTGGGAAACCTAATCCCCACACATCATGTGTGATACTAGTTTCGACTAGAGTCGATTCTCCCCTATAGGTTAACGACTTGAAGACTTCATAGGGATTGTGAAGCCATACCTAACTATTTTATCTTTAGATACATGCTCTGATCTTGCTATTTTTTATCGTATTGAATACTATATTCTCTAAGATTTGCTCGAGATTTATTCTCCGATAGGCAAGATAAAAAGTAGTCAAAAACATCTTCGACTCATCGTCTGTGATTCCAAAATATCTTGTTTCACTACCATACCATTAATATTATTGTGAGGTGATTGATATTTCTAGGTTTTTTTTCTGGAATATAAGTTCGGTATATCAGTTGGTTCATGTTAACCTTGATTTATCAAAATACGGAGCAAAAACTTCTAGGTATTTTTGTACGAGACAGATTTATCTATTTAATAGACTTTTCTGTGTGAGGCAAATTGTTTTATCAAGTCTTCGACTTTGGGTCATAGGAACTCTTAGTTGTGGGTGAGATCAACTAAGGGAGGGATTCAGAGGCGTAAGGAACGCGACTATACCTTGATTAGTATGAGATTGGTTAGGGATCAACTACATTCCAGTCTGAAGTTAACTTGTAGTATACTAGTTTCTGTAGCATCTTAATACAGTGTGATGTTCAAATCTGGACTAGGTCCCGGGTTTTTTCTGCATTTGCGGTTTCCTCGTTTAACAAAATTTCTGGTGTCTATGTTATTTCTTTTCCTTATTTTTTTTCTTCAATATAATTGAAAATATCACAGGTTGTGCGTAAGTTTAATTAATTGTGAATCCGACCTTTGAGTTGTTGATTAAATTGATTGACACTTGGATATTCAACCGGGCTCGCAAATTCCTTTTTTTTTTTATTGCAGATTGAATTGAGAAATAGAGATATAACTCTAGGATATACTTTCCTTAAGATTGAGTCTGACTATCTAGTTGATTCTCTTGAAAGTATATGGGAGTTAGTCCATACAAATTGCTAAGAGAAATATTGGGTGTGGTTGTTAAACCCCATGTTTTTTCAATTGGTCTCAGAGTAGGAAAATACGTTTAAGACCTCATAAGTATGTGTTTGTAGTGATCTGACTCTATGGACAGAGGTGTTATCTCAATAAACGTACTACCAGTCTTCGATGGCTCGAATTACTTATGGTGGAATTTTTTTATGCGTGTCTTCCTTCAAGCGCGTGATTTGTAATCATGGGTTTATGTTGTAAATGGCTGTGATCCTCCAATGGTTATAGTAGATGGTGTTTCTATTTCAAAGGATATTGGTAGATATGAACCTAACGAGATTCTCGTTGTAAAGTTAAGTTCTGACGGTTTAAATGCTATCATTCATGCCATTACCCAAGATCTTCAGCACCATGTGACTACGTGCACTCGGTCTAAAGATGTGTGGGATATATTAGAAAATATATTTGAAGGGAATGCCTTTGAAAAGGAGGTTAGGCTTCAAAACATAAATTCTGATTGGGAAAACCTTCGTATGAATGATGAAGATTCATTTGATGAGTTTAATCACAAAGTGTATAAAATTGTTAATGCATCTTTTGCATTGGGTAAGACTATTCCTGAAAAGGACATTGTGATGAAAATTCTCAAATCATTGGCATCCAAATACAATTCTAAGAAACATGCCATTTTTTAAGGAAATAACACTCTTGATCATTGATATGCTTTCCAGAAACACTCTTGTTGGAAAGTTAAAAATACTTGATCTTGATCAGAACACAGCCAGAACATCTGCGTTCAATACTGTGATCATCACAAGTGAATCTTCTAGCTTGTACCTTCATCTTCAGATTCAATATCGCTCTTAGATTCTGAAAGATCTACATTAGCAGGAAACATAGGAAGCTTTGTCTTCACAAGAGTAAGAGAGTAATAGCAAAAAATTCGATATGAAACATCCTTATACTTGACGAAATGATCGCGCTCAGAATTATTTTTAGTATTGCCTACAATAACCTCCATCACCTTTTGAAGGCGAATACATCTCCTCTCCAATCGAGCCACCCTAGCCTCAGCATTTTTACCGAATAAGGAGTTATCATCGCGTTCATTTCGCAATTCTTTACGAGTAAAGATCAGCCCTCAACTTCTTCATAATAGCTTTATGCGATTCATCAGACTCTACAAATAAGCGAAAATCTGAATACGAAGGCGATAAAATGACTAGGAAAGGAGAAAATATATTAACTGGGGTAGAAGTTAAGGCAGCCAGCCTGATGTGACTACCTTCCTTCAGAGAAAAGAGATGACGAGATAGAGAAAGTTTACAATTCTCAAAATCCTCCATACACTTATCAAAATTATCACCAACTAAGACCTTAAGATGAGACCTGATCTTCTTTTCGGACTTGGAAATAGAATCATGTTCTTTGGACAGTATGTCATATGAAGACTTTAATCGCGTGTATTCCTTTTGAATCTGATTCTTACTCACAGTAGTTTTAATCTTATTTTGGATAATCTTCTCGTTCTCATATTTTAATCTTTTCACCTCCTTATCATGTTGACTTTTCAAAGTGCGATAAGACTCATCTTGAGCAGTACAAGCCTGCTGCAATTTAAGATACTAGCGAGTAAACATCGCCTTCTCATTCATAAAGGAGCGCTTTTTTTCCATTAGAGTCCGATTTTCATCTGACAGGGTTTGGTTTCTTAAATTAGCACTATACAATAATCTAGAAAGATTGTTTACTTGGGAGCCGAGAAGATCATCTTGGCTACAAAGACCTAAATTCTCAGTTTTTAAGTTATCCATTTGGTTTAACATGTAGGAGTGGTTATTAATTAATTTGTTCAACTGAGCTTCTAATTTATCATTATCAACACGAGCATCTTTGTTAGAGCATTGCTCGGTCGAACTCGCATGCGTTGTTGTCTCAAGCATGTTTTTCAATATTAGTGATCAAAACTATAAAGTGCAGATTTCTAGTCTATTATAGATAAGGTCTCGGACTAGGATAGAAAATGTGGTTGAGCTCAAGAACTCCATGGCGATCAACATACAAGACGAAGGACTACTCAAGGAACCAGTGGATCTTCATCGACTAAAAGTTATATGGAGACTTGAAATTATCTAACACTCAAAATTCTATCTGCTCTATCTCCTATATTGAGACAAAAGTCATATTACTATATAGACTAAGATTATTCACATGTGGATACTTCGAGTTGAGTATATTTCGCTTATCTATTTCTCGATATATGTGTTGGTAAAGCTTTCTCTTTAGCCATATTCATCTTTACCTAGTGACGAAAGTCATGTTATGTTTCAATCATTTTGGAAATCGTTCCGACGAAAAACAGTTTGTGAATAACAACTATATAACGCCCTTTGAGAATGTTTTAATGATTGAAATAAGAGTTTAGACAATATAAACATTGAAGGATATAAGCATTATTGTGGCAACACATATATGTCTAAGTCCTTATTGCTTGAACCGAAGTTTGCGAACTTTGTTGATCAAGTGAAACCGGAGTAGTACGTGAACTTCAATCCTCGAACCCAGTCCACGAATTGGTGAAGTTCTCGAACCCGAGAATTTCCGCTGTAGTTGGTGAACTCCGTCCGGGAACTTAAGTCTACGAACTCCGTCAGGGAACTTAAGTAGGTTATGTCTAAAAACGATGTTTATGAACTTATCTTAATAAACTAAGGAATGCTATTGCAAACCGTGGCTTTATAGCTCATGAATTGATTCAAGTGAATCACATCGTTTTTGCTTTAATTGTTTCTTGTGTAGTACATAAAGATCTAAGCAATTGAACAACTCTCTAACTAGTTCATTTGAGTCATTTGGACTATTTATGATGAAGAAGAATATGGTTGATATGAAAGTTATCATACGTCTAACCTTTTGGTTAACAATTGTTTAACCAACTAATGTACAAGTTTGGGTACAGTTACATGAGCCTAGAAACTTGCAGTACATGTGTGTATAATAAGCTATGTTTTCGATCTAACAGTTGATAAATATTAGCTTGAATCTAATCAGGATTTCATCTAACGGGGAATATTGAATGCTTTGTTACTAAGCTAACATTGATTAGAAACCCTGATTTGAATACTATATAAGGGAGAACTCTAGCAACTGGGAAATATAATCCCCACACATTCTGTGTGAAACTAGTTGTGCTAGGCTAGAGTCGATTCTCATTTAACCTTTGTTTTTCTTTTTCTAAAACCAGGTTAACGACTTAAAGACTTCATTGGGATTGTGAAGCCAGACCGATACTACTTTTCTTGTAGTTGTGTGATCTGATCTTGTTATTTCTATCGTACGAGTACAATTGTAATAATTATCTTGAGATTTTTATCTCCGATAGGCAAGATATAAAAGTAGTCACAAACACTTCGTCCCATTGTTTGTGATTCCTCAATAATCTTCTTCGCTGTGTCGATTAAGTTTATTGTGAGGTGATTAATAAAGCTGAGCTGTTCTTCGGGAATATAAGTCTGGTTTTATCAATTGGTTCATGTTCACCTTGATTTATCAATAGAAGAAACAAAACTCATAGGTTTATTCGTGGGAGACGAATTTATCTATATTGTAGACTTTTCTGTGTGAGACATATTTGTTTATTAAAGTCTTTGACTTTGGGTTGTAGCAACTCTTGGTTGTGGGTAAAATCAACTAAGGAAATCAAGTACGCAGTATCCTGCTGGGATCAGAGGCATAGGAGCATAATTGTACCTTGGATCAGTGTGAGATTGGTTGGAATTCAACTATAGTCCAGACCAAAGTTAGTTTGGAGTAGGCTAGTGTCTGTAGCGGCTTAATACAGTGTATGTTTAATATGGACTAGGTCCCGGGTTTTTTTTTGCATTTGCGGTTTCCTTATTAAAAAAAATCTGGTGTCTGTGTTATTTATTTTATGCATTATATTTTTTTTATATAATTGAAATAATACAGGTTGTGCGTTGTTCAATCAATTAGAATATCCTACCTTCTTGGTTGTTGATTTAAATTGATTGACACTTAGATATTGGTCTTTGGTACCATCGAAGTTATCTCTCTTTGATATAAACTAGCAGATTGTATTTGCTTGAGTAAATCAAATTAAGAGATTTAGATAATAACTCCTTGAGATATTTTCTATTGATTGAGTCTGACTGTCTAGTTGATTCTCTAGAAAGTAACTCAGAGTTGTCCATACAGATTCCTAATCGAAAATATTGGTGTGGTTGTTATACCCCCGCTTTTTTAATTGGTATCAGAGCAGGCAAACACATTCAAGACCGTACAAGTCTGTGTTTGTGGCAATCTGAGTCTGAGGACAAGATCTCTTTGGTGCATACCAAAATGTCTCCTAAAGCTTTTGATTATGTCAAGTGTCTTAGAAACACCTCAAAGGATTACTCCTTAGTAGATTCTTCTGAATCCCGAGGTAGAGAGAATTTTCAATTTGATAATGACATTTCTTCCTCTCATGAGGCATGTGACACTTTGGCAAAAGCTTAAAAGGAGCTCACCAAAATTTCAAAAAATACAGCTGAGACTATTGATTTTAATGATCATAACCAGCTTATTGATGATTTTGAAAAGTCTCTTGATCGAGAACGTGATCTCTATAACATCATTGAGTCCTTCTTTAATAATATTGACAAACTTCTCCAAGAAACTACTCTACAACATGAAAAGATTAGTGCTCTTGAGAAGGTTATTAACGAAAACTCAATTAGAGAAAAACGTTTGCTCGAGACTCATTCATCAGATCTCAACAGACTTCGTGTCGAAAAAGAGAAACTAAGTGTTTCTCTTACTCTAGTCCATGAACAGTGTAAATTTTTGGAAAAGGAAAACTCAGTCTTAAGGAGAAATTATTCTGCAACTAATTATCATGAATTACAGCACATGAAGAAGTGTTCTCCAGTAGAAAATTGTGTCAAGAAAATTTTACATAACTTACAACCTTCTCATATGGCTATGAAGTTAGGACAGGTGTCAATCAATGATTTTCCTCCACGAACCTGTACTTTTTGTGGGAAAAAGAATCACTATGCTATTCATTGTTTTGCAAGAAAGAAACAAATTTCTAAGCTTCATAATTTGCTTCTCTTCACTGTCAATGGAAAAAATAGTCAATCGAGTAATGCCGTGAATCGTATGCCCACAAGAAACCAGAAACCTTATAAGAATGATATATATTCTATAAATCATCACAGGGGTCAAGTGCATCCTGGCTTAAATTCTTGTGCTGCTAAATAAAGCATTCCCTGTACTTATAAGAATGTTTTTGGTAAATCTAAGTCTAGAAAATAGATCCCTATCTATTTCGATCCTCTTGAACCAATTGAAAGAGGTCTCAGACTTAGTCCTCAAAGAAATCCATCTGATGGATTTGTTAAGTACGCCATGTCTTATCCTTCAGGGATGAAAGTCAACCGAAGAAAGGCGAAGAAAACAAAGATCAAATAGTCAGATGATATATACAAATCCTTTCTCGATGATCATAGTGGAATTAATTTCCACTCTACTACCTGATTCCAAGTATTTGTTTCCTTTCTTCTAACTTGATAGGTGCAAGGAAATTAATTGGGAAATACTCAAGTATGTTGTATATTATTTCTGTTTGAGTTTTTGTTGATAGTCCACGAACGTCCATGTCCTCCTAGGGTTTTCATAACTAGAGTTTCTTACTCCTGTTCACAAACGCGTATATATACCTAATATATATTGTGTTTTCGGTTCTCTAAATCTTATGGATAACTCTGCAAGATCTCAAGAGATTGTGAATCTTGATATGGAGGAAGAAAATTGGGAACGTGAGTCAATTCAGGAGCTGGTTCTGAAGAAGATGCTTGAAAGAAAGGATCACAACTTCTGGATTAATGATTCTGTCAAGGATTTAACTCGTTTTCAGAACGATTCAAAGGTCGAATATGCAAATCTTCAATTGCAAATAAACCAACTTTTAGATGGTCAGACCAGAATTCTTGCCAATCGGAATATTCTGATACAAAATCAAATAAATCTCATCATGGACTGTGCCAAAGCTAGACAACTTGCTCGGATGGTTGATCGCAAAGTTAGTGTTCTAACTCACGAACATGGTGTGTCTACGGTCAAGAGAATAAAGGAAATCAGTTTCATTGAAAGATACGAGGTTCTTAATGAACTCTGATTTCTGTTTTCCTAATAAATCTTCTATTTTTCTGTTTTTTTTAGAAGAATAACTAGTGTTTGGAATAACCATTATTGTGTTTACACATAGCTATGTCCAAATTTTTTATCTTCTTGTTTTTAGATTTATTGGTTTAAATTCTAAACTTGTTTGGAAGATGATTTTTGCAGTATTAATCTTTATGATTTTATATATTGCAATATTTTAATGGGATGTGTGCGTTTATGTCCGTAACTTTATTGTCCCATATTTTGTCAAAAATAAAGTCGTTCGTGAATTGATATGCAAGTATTGATAAAAAAAATGAATAGACTTTTGACAAACACAAAAGTTAAGCCTATATTGTCAAGTTTTGATGGAAGATAGGTTAAAATCTTTTGTGATTCAAGGATTATGTCTATTGTATGTCATTGTGCAAATGGTGATGGAAAATATAATGAATCCTGGCTTATTGCGTAGTAATTGATCTTCCGCGATCTACAATTCTTTGTGTAAATATTATGTTGTTCCATGAAGTGTCTTATGTTGAGCACTAAAACAACAAAAGTTGATTACTTTTGTGATTAGCTTGGTTGTTGTTCCATAAGGTACTTTATGTCGAACATGTTTAACTAAATTAATCATTTTGTGCATGTGGTTATTTAGTTATCACTCCATAAGTTTTCATATGATTGAGCATTTCCTTGACTGGGTTGGTTATTCATGATTAACTTAGTCATTGCTCCATAGATTTTCTTATGTCGAGTATGTCCAATTAAATTGATTACTTTTGTGATTAGTTTAGTTGTGTACTTTGATTAGATTGATTATGGGTTCTCTTGTGATTAATCTAATTGATTTTTTTTAAGTCTCCATAAGTATACCTTGTGTTGAGCATATTTAGTAAAGATAATTACGGTTCGCCTACGGTTAATTTGATTGAATATTCTTTTTAGATTCCAAATTTATACTTGTATGATATTTGTTGAGTCCAAAGAAATCCTTCTTTTCTTTTGAAATTAAGGTCGCTCTTGTTGTTCCCTTGGGAATGACATTTTATGGGGGAGAGTTCTTTATGAACTTGTGCTTAATTGCCAAATCTTTGTGGGGAGTGCGGTTGTGGAATATTAAAGGGGTTATCTTGTATCTTTATAGACTCCTTGATGAATGCATTTAGCTTCGGATTTATGATTGCATCTAAATAAGATGATATACATTTACCTTTGGTCATGAAATGTCTCTTACGGAAATTTCATTAGGATCACGTTCTTGTACCTTTGCCAATTTTATTGACAAAAAGGGGGAGAATTAATATGTAGTTCACACTACAAATACATATGGTTTTCAGATCATTATGTAAGGGGGAGTGGTTTCCATGTGAGATGGAGTATTGACTAAGAGGGAGTGAAGTATCACCATAGTATTGTTGTTAAAGTTGTGATGCAATTGGACTTTGACATTGTGTAATGATACTATGACATTGTATAACAATGATTGAGAACTCTTATTTTCTCGTTGTTATAGCTATGTATTTTCAACAACGATGATGATAAACTTACAACCTTTGAGATCATTGGATTACTTGGAAGTGACGAAGATTTCGAGTATTGTTGAAGATTAGACGGCATGTGGAATAGGAGCTACAAAGTTTATTTATATATTTTTTGTATTCCATATGTATTAATAGTTTTGCCACTAAAATTGACAAATGGGGAGATTTTTAGAGCACTGCTTGGTCGAAGTCGCATGCGTTGCTATCTCAAGCATGTTTGTCAATATTAGTGATCAAAACTAGAAAGTCTTGATTTCTAGTCTACTATAGCTAAGGTCTCGGACTAGGATACAAAGTGAAGTTGAGCTCAAGAAATCCATGGCGATCATCATACAAGACGAATGACTACTCAAGGAACCAGTGGATCTTCATCGACTAAAAGGTATGTGGAGACTTGAACTTATCTATCACTCAAAAGTCTATCTGCTCTATCTCCTATCTTGAGACAAAATTAGTATTACTATATAGACTAAGATTATACACATGTGGATATTTCGATCTGAGTATATCTTGCTTATCTATTTCTCGAAATATGTGTTGGTTGTAGTAGCAGGAAATCCCACACTACACCCCTCACAAGAATTCATAATAATCAACACATCTTTTAAAGATTAAAAACAACACTTTTATTAATTGATTCACCGAAATGTTACAAGAAATGAAAAAAAAAACAAGAATACAATCCCACCGTATGCATTCCTTTACAATTTTTACTACAAGCGAAGATATAATTAAAACTATAGCATCGTGCGTTCCTTTCGCACACAAGAGAAAGATATAATTAAAACTATAGCATTGTGCGTTCCTTTCGCACACAAGAGCACTACGGGAAAAACATACTTTGACAACCCCCACAGGTGTTGTAATAGACCTACGACGACTCTATTCTATGGGTTGTGGAAGGGGGGTTGTAGAAGGTCCCCGATTTACTACGACTTCGAGCTAAAAGTCGTAAATGTAGTTGTGGTTCAAGTTTGGACTACGTTGTGGTTTAGTTGTGATTCTCTTTCGATTTTATTATGGAAGCCTAACACAACTGTTTATTTATGTTGTAATACTTGATTTCTCAACATTTAATCTGGGTAGTAAAATTCTATAAAACAACTTCTCTAATGGTTAGAAATATCACTATTACTAAACTTGTTAGAGTGGTTGAGAAATCTCGCACAACTCTTATTTATATTGTTATACTGTCTTTCACAACCTTTGTTTGGTGTAGTGATAATCTCTAACACAACATCCTTAAAGATTGTAATATTTGAAATAACAACTTATGTTTTCAGTAGATGAACATGTAACTACAACTTTTGTTTGGAGTTGTGTGCATAAAACTATTTTGAAAAAAAATATTTAGGGCTGAAACCGAATTACCGAAAGTAATTCACATTCATATTGACCTACCAGTTTAACACATTTACATTCATCCAAGTTAACCATCCACTCCAACTACATTACCTAGCTAACTTCAAATTACCTTGTATGAAAGTGTGTTGCATAATGAAAGAAAAAAAAAAGATTCTTTGAACAGAACAAAAACGTAGTTATTGTAGTTATTGACCTCCCCTACAAATGTGGGAGTAGCATACATGTTATAGTATGGTAGTCTGGATTATATTGTTGCTACATACTCTCTTATTGGTAATCCAAACGACGATTATCTATGATTACATATCGGTAGATGGTACCATGGAGGCACTGGCTTAGACACCGTATGGGCACTGGCTTAGACGTGAGGTGTCATAGTTCTCAATGAACTTCATATCAGTTGGCCTACCTTTAGCACTTGCAAATTTTCAGACATCGCTTCAAAGAAACTAGCAAGAACTTGGAAAAGAAGTTACACCTAGAATACACATCAGCTGCAGTAAACCAACAAGACTAAAACAGTCACCGGCATCTTCTAGTCTAGATTCCCCACAATTTTCCAAATAAATCATACCTGTTGCATAAAAAGAGGTTAAAATATAACAGTCGCCGGCATCTTCTAGTCTATATTCCCCACAATTTTCCAAATAAATCATACTTGTTGCATAAAAAGAAGTTAAAATGTAACCTGATTGGCAGGATGATTTCAGAGCCATACACATGCAATCACCTGATCAGTGACTAGCAATCAAAATTCAGGGAACATGAGTGAAAAGGCTTGATTTTATTAAATTGTAATGTAGATTCAATATATAAGTTCAAGGCAGAAGAGAAACAAAGAAACTTGTAACGTATGTCTTTGTGATACTTTAGTGAATAAAGCATAGTTTATTGTTCGGGTGAATTAAAACTCAATCTAGTGTCAAGATTTTCAAAATGGACCTTTTTGATTTCCAAGGTTCTAAGCCCAGAAGCTTTAGCGAGTTTCTCCAGGAATGAATCACCAGCTCTTTCAAAGAACATTGTCGCCATCTCAAAATTACCTTCATCCAGTAACATCATGAAAATTAAGCATGTATAAATTCCAAAATTTGGGTACATTTTAGGAATCTAGATAAATGACCGCACAAAAATTGGTTGTATTCATGAATGTAGATAAAGACTTAAAGTTCAAATTTTAACCTTGATACCACATGAACTCCATTCCTCTTTGCTGCTTGTAACCTGCATTATCTGTACAAGTGATTCATCAAGTTCTCTCACTTGAACAAGACCTAACTTCTTCCAGTAGTCAAACATATAGGCTTTGAAAAATCTACATTCTCACAAATCCACAGTCTCTGTCTAGTGCGAGCTATAACAACATACAATTGCTTCAGTTCAGAGTAGAGAATTTGGTGTTTGGCCTTGCTAAACTTTGGAAATTTCACATCATTTGAGTCGAGAAGATCCCGTTCTTCCATATACCCATAAACAACTCTCTATTGACTCTTTAAATGTGACGTTCCAAAAAATCTGTAAAGAAAAACATCCTACATAAAGAAAACAAGTGCAATGTCAGGTTGAATCGTACTTTATAGTGTGCATTCATGAAACACTATAAATAATACCAAATAAAATCTAGATGCCTGCCTCAAAGAACTTAGACAACTCAACTTGTACCGTGTAAACCAAATTAACTACTAAACTATCATTCAAAATAAATGAAAAAAATTTCAATGATCATGGAAAAGTTCAATATGAGTCAACAATAACTAACTAAAGTTCCTGTTAAGGTCTCAACTATTGATCGAGAGTTCCAACTCACATTCAAACATAAAGAAGTTGCGCCTCATTAAAATTATAGGAAAATTAAAAATTTCCCCAGGTTGAAACGTAAATTGAAAATTGTAACTGCAACTTATTGTATTCTTAATGTATGATGTTTTTCTTTACAGCTCCACTTTCCATTTATCCCATCTCAAGCCCTTCGTCACAACCAACACTGACTACAGCTTCACCCTCAAAAGCATCAGCACCCATTACTATGAACCACTTGCAATCCTTCTGTCAGCAAACCCATCCTCAATCTCACCATCACTAGCCACCGGGTCTCAACTGGAAATAGTAACACAAACTCCCTGCAAAACAAACTCCATCTCCTTGCACTTCCAGTTCAAACCATCGCAAAACCATCAGCAAAATCCAAAGTCAAACAAAGGGTTTCTTCATCCAAATATCAAATTAAACAAAGGGTATCTTCAAAATCACACATAAAAACACTGCTTTCTCTCAGAATCTCGAGATCAATCTCTGAAACAGAGGAAAACCCCTAAAAAACAGATCAAAAATCTCAGCTTCATCAATAAACTCTCACTAAAATCCACAAAGGGTACTTATTATAACCACATACCAATCAAAAAATCCACTCAAACACCCTGAACAAACACTAAAAGAGACAAAATAAAAAAAACCTTAACTCATGAAACAAAAATTGAAAACCCTTGATACACAGTATGAACTCAACTTCAAGACATCCAAAAAAAAAAAAAAAGATAAAAAATCCCGCAAATCAAAACCACCACTGAAATTTTCAGATCTGAACAATACATATTTACTCAGATAAAAGCAAATTAATTGGAAAAACTAAGAAAAAACTTACTTAGAATCAATCAATCATTCAATGAAAACAACAAACTCAACAAAACCTAATCTCTCATTCTCTCAACAACAAATCTTTGTTCAGTGGTTACAGGTTTATATTGGGTTCACGGGAGAACTTCGATATTGTGCAAGAGAAGACGAAGAAGACGGAGAAAGGGGTTAGGTTGGGGAGCAATGATTTTAGTAATTTATTTTGATTTTCTCTGATTTGTTTCAGTTTTCGGTTTGGTGGTGGAGTTGAAGAAGTGTGATAGTAATGTCTTTTTGATTGGTTAGGGGATGTCCTAAAGAGAATATAAATTGACTAGGTTACCCTCCCCATTTTTTAACTAACCTAAATCAAAACTAAATTGAAAAATTGTTTTCTTTCTTCTTCACTTCTCCTCCTCCCATCAATCATAACCTCCATTAAAACTCAAAATTTCATCGTCTTTGATTAATGGACGATTCAAAAATTAATCAACTGTAGTGTAATGACTTATATGAAGTATGTTTTGAAAACTCCAATTAGGGTTTATCTTGTTTGATTTAAGTTTAATTTCTATCAAAAATTATGGTTTTAGATGAATATTGAAATTAAAATTTCTGGGTTTATGTGAGTTACGGTTGATTTTAACTCTATTACGAACCGTAACGGGAGATTTTGATGTTGTTACGGTTGGTAATAGTTCAACTATCAACCGTATGTTCTTGTATCTGAGAATTTTCTTCAGTGAGTTACGGTTGGTATCGAGAATTTAGTTACCAACCGTAACTCAGTTACGGTTGGTATCGAGCAGTTGGTATGGAGCATTTAGTTACCAACCATAACTGGTTTTACAATTGGGATTTCCCCAAATTTAACCAGTTACGGTTGGTAGTTCATCTTTTACGAACCGTAACTATGAATTACGGTTGGTTACGAGCAAAATGCCAACCGTAATTAGCTCTGAAAATGTAAGAAATTGATTTTTTTTTTACGTATTTGAGCAACAAAAAGCTAGTTGGGACTAATTTAGAAGTATACCTAGTCATTTTCAAGCATTGGGTTTTCACTTTGTTGGTTAATTTTTTCAATTGATTGAGATTGACTTTCATTTTGGGTTAAAACTTCTCTACTATCTCCAATTTTTTTTTTTTTTAAACTCTAAACTCTGATTTTGTTTTGATTTTGAGTTAATATAAGTGGAATTAATCATTAACACTAAACTAGGTTATCAATTATGAGGGTTAAGTCATTTCCAATTTTTTCTTATAAGGGACACCTTAAATGATCATGTAATGACCCTTTTTGTTTTATTAGAATGACGTCCCTTTGATAAAACATGCCCGCCCTATAATAAGATATATCCATAAACCTGCCCCCCGCCCTGACAAAGTATATGGTATCGGGCAGCCTAGCCTGACCCGAAATTTGGCCTTATGGCATCCGGGTTGTCATAAAATCTCAACAGCACTCACTAAAATCCTTTCTTCACCAACACAAAAACCCTAACTTCTTTCGAGGAAATTCGAAGAGCAATGTCAACCCTCCCGGAAGAGATCTACCTCGAGATTCTTCTGAGAGTACCAGCGAAATTCACATACATATGTAAGTGTGTTTGCAAGTCTTGGTTTAAACTAATCTCTGATGTTAATTTTGCCAAAATGCATCTTAATCTCTCTGTTCAGAAGAAAAATTGTGATCTCATGCTTGTAAAATTGAATGGTTTAGGAAATGATGGAATCTACACCATAGGTCATGATTCATTAGAATCATTATTATCAGATGAATTTCACACTTATGCCTTGAAAAGGAATTACCCATGGGAAGGTTTTTTGTTAATTACATTAACTTATTGGGATCTTGTAATGGTCTGGTTTGTCTATGGTTGGTTGATTATGGGTTATATTGTCTTTGGAACCCAGCCTCTACAGAGTACGAAATAATCCCTGAACCGTCCGATATAGATGATCCGCCTAATTTCTGTATTTGTGCTTTTGGTTACGATTGCAAGACTGACGATTACAAGTTGGTAGTCGGTGAAGACCACTGTTATTATCAAAGTGATTATAAATCAGTATTTCAATTTTATACTTTACGTTCTAATTCGTGGAAAAGCAGTCGAACCATCCCATATAGGTTTCATGCTGACCAAGGTGTCCGTGGGGCTCTTGTGCGGGGACATTATCAATGGTTAGCAGGCAGGAGTGCAAGGCGATTCGGAAGTGTTAGTATCATTGGACATTAGTGAAGAGGTATTTTTGGAATTGCAACTACCGAAAGAATTTTTTGAAGAAGAAGCATTTGTGTATGAGTGTGGGGGCATTGGAAGGATGCCTTTGTCTTTGTGTACTTGTTATGAATGCTCAGTTTGAAATATGGATAATGCAGAATTACGGAGTTCGGGAATCTTGGACTAGACATTGTGTCATCACCCATGAAAGAATTATGAAAAACATACCGGTGAGGTTTATTTGTTCTTTGAAGAATGGAAATATGCTATTTTATGGGTGTGGTGATCTACTTTTATACGACCCTAAGAACAGAAGTGTTATAAAACGGAAAATTCCTAGGTCAGATTACCAAGAAGCATACTACTTTGAAAGCCTCGTTTCCCTTGACTCTGGGACTTATGCAGGGAGCAGGAAGGATAAATTGAAGCATCAGTAGAATGTTGAAGGCAACAGACCAGGATGGATGAACTAATCTCTCTTCTTCATTTCGAGAACTGCCGAAGATGGGTTCGCTATTGTTTAAGGTAAACTTTCTTTAATGAACTTTTCTCATATACTTGTAGTCCTACTGCATCAAGTATAGATTACTTTAAGAGACTGAGAAACTACAAATGTCTGCACTACTTTCATCCCATTGTACTTTACTAATACAGTTTCACAAGAAATAGCAAGATTTAGTACCAAATTTGGAGTACCCCTTTCCATGTATTGTGCAGTAGTCCCATTTGTTCAGTGCAATTATTGCTTTTCAGTAATGTTAACTCCGTGATGATTGCGTTGTATGTGTTTGATAAAATGTCACAATAAAGTTTAAGTAATTTTGAAAGAGGATAGTTTCTGAATTCTGATGTTTTTCAATGTATTACAAACAAAACAAACATTGACATGAATTAGAGGTGCACAATAGTTTACAGTAAGACGAACGATAGTTTACAGTAAGATGTATGCTTCTCTGAGTTCTCTCACTACCCCCATGTTAACCATACATACAATTTGCGACACATGTTTACAAGAACTTTAGAATAATTACACACTTTCACTTTCTTTTGATATATCAGATAAACATACAGTCTTTAGAAGGCAAAAAAATTGAAAACAGAACCACATGAACCTCGCAGCTCATGTGTTTCGATGTAATTGAAATGAGGAATAAGCTGTCCCTGCGGCCAGTGGAAATTGGAATTGAATTATGTCGCTTTGAACTCAAATTAAGTTTTTATAGTTCAATATTCCTAAGCTAGGTTCATATTCCGCAGAGAAATGTATGCCAAAAGTCTGTACCCCACTACCATTGCAAGCATGGCAGTGATTTCCGTAAAACCACGATCCTGTTGAATGCCAGTTAGAGCTGGAGGGATGTGATCGTATTGAACCTTGAGAAGAAGCCTATAGGTGTGATAGTTGAAAGAAATATAACGGATCCACGATATAAATGCTGGAACTCTCTGCGAAATTGCATTTCCAGTTGTTAGTGTGGACACTATATGATTGTTAGTTCTAGTAATAAGTTGTAGTCTCATTAAATTTGATTGAGTTTGATTCCTCATATGAGATGAACCCCTTCAGATTTGGTAAACGCTTCCACTTTGGATTCAAATATTCAAACAGAAAAGGAAATGTCAGATTTTCAAAGGAAATGTCAGATTTGGTAAACGCTTCCACTTTGTAAAAGGCGCTAGGCAAGGTGAGGCGCCAAGCCCAGCGCCTAGCGCCTTTGGAGCCTAAGGCGCCCCAGGCTAGGGCCTTTTTTTTAGAAAAAATCACAATTAGGTATAATTTGGCGCCTGGGAGCCTTTTTTTGCCAGGCGCCAGCCTTGCGCCTAGTGAGCCTTTGGCGCTTAAGTCCCCAAGGCGCTAGCCTTTTACAACATAGCCAAGAAGAACCTGTTTTGTTACCTTTACGAAGAAACCACCAGCTAGCATGAAAGTCATTGCAGTTATTGAAGCCAAGGTAGTTGCCTTCTTAACATCCATTAGCATAGCACCGATTGCCAACCCAAGTCCCTGCCATAGTAAACTCAGTTTTTGGTAACATTGCTATAGAATATTGAATGTATTCTTTACGGAGTTCCATCCAATATTAAATATATAATAGGAATGTTGGTACCTGAGCTGCTATGATGCTTAGGAACACGATAAGCATGCTTAAGACGAATGGAGCAACACTTAATCTTAAGCCTGCCATGAAGTAGACAATAAGAAGGAACAATACTGGTAGGAAGAGATCAAGTGGTAGGTCACTTGTGGTCCTTGCCGTAAAATATGCACTTAACCTATACATGTCGACTGCTCGTTCCTTGTTTAACATTGCTCTCTCTTGCGGGAACGTAAATATAGCAGTGAAAACAGGAAAGAATCCCCAAAAGACAGCAATGAAGAACAACAACCCTGCCTGTGTAAACAGTGTAGGTTAGTTGGGTTAATTTTCGCCATATCCCCTTCAAATTAATGATGTTGTGTGATTATGAGTCCTACAAGTAGATGTAACCTAAATAAATATGGATTTATGATCATTCATGTTTTCGAACCTGGTCTTGTAGGCCCCTAGGAGTAGAGCTGTCTGAGCGCCACCACAGCAATCCTAGTACAATTGCAGTTGAGAGAACTTGAGTGATTCTCAGCCAGCTTAAGTAGTCATGCTGTCTCTCTTTAAGTCCTCTAAAAAATAGGATCGAAAATTGTTCAAACCAGCCTGCACCCCATTCTCTATTTGGCGAGAACGCCATTGATTTCAAACTCTCGTCAATGGGGATTGGCGCCATAAGTTTCTGTTTTTCCTTCTCTGCAACTCTTGTCTCGTACGCCTCAACTAGATACTGTTGTTGTCCAGCATTTATGACGATCAGTTGAGTGACCATTTTATGATTAGTGAAGACTAAAACCAAACTCTTGCATTTGTTAAAAAGTTCACTTAGTGTGGAAACCTGATTTTTTAGGTCTAGTTTCCTATTGTAACTAGCTTGTGGAATGCATAGTTTCTGAGTTAATTTTAGTCTTGCTCTGTTGTTTGAATTTTACTACACTCAAAGTCTCAAATTACAGGAAACCAAAATCTTTACCTCATGCATAACTGTTGGTGATGGCTTTCCATTTTTTGTTTCACCTGTTGAATCATCCATCTGAACTTTGTCTTTTAACTCCAATGGTACTGAAACATCATTTAAATTTCCATTTGCAAGGTCCACTAAGAACTCTGCAGGGTTCATTGCAATGAGAGGAGTGCACCCAATGGATGAGAAATAGACCATTGCTTCCGATGCATTGCCAAAGTACAACAGGCTTCCTTTCCCCAAAAGGATCAACTTGTCAAACTTATGGAAAAGTCTGCTCGATGGCTGATGGATGGTCGTCACCACTGTTTTCCCAGCCTGTTAGAAGATTTCGATGATAACTTAAGCTTTTTCTGAAACCCTTCAATGGTAAACACCTACAAATCTTAATTGTCATCGCTTCTCCCGGACTCAATACATTCTCGAGTCAGATATTAAATTCTGCATACCTTTGCTATTTCATGTAACATTCGCACCATCCTCAAGGCTGTCGTTGAATCCAAGCCTGATGTCGGCTCATCAAGGAACAGAAGAGAAGGGTTGAGCAAAATCTCATTGCCTATACACACTCTTTTCCTCTCGCCACCTGAAATTCCTCGCACGAATGTACCTCCGATCATTGTGTCTTGACACCTATATGCACCGGTATGTTTCTATATCAGACATTGCTTTTGAGTAGATGAATCTTCTTTTCCTTCATCATCAATTAACTAGTAGAATTATTTCTATTTCAAGTACAGTTCACCTTGTCTAGTCAAGTTATTTATAAATAAACTTAATAGCATCAAAAATCAGAACAGTAAGGTACAAGATATTTTACCTCTCTAATCCAAGGTCGCAGATGATCTCCACGGCTCGTTGTGCCTTGTGTTGTTTCGTTAAGGTTTTTGGCAACCGTAACAACGCAGCATATGTTAACGTTTCCCTCACTGTGAGGTGGGGAAATAGAACATCATCTTGAGTAACAAACCCTATCCTGCCATGAACTCAATTTGCTGCGTCTCTTAAATTCTTTCTGAATAAGTTCATCACTAAGCCGAGTTGTTGGTTGCTTTAAGTAGAGTTCTAGGAAAACAAATACATATACTAATCCTTTATGTACCTGCGTTTAAGTGACTTGCTATATTGCTGATCATTGTATGTAATGGAACCTCCTGAAGCGGATTCAATCAACCTACCACTCAGTAGGTTAAGAAGTGTTGTCTTTCCACTCCCTGAAGGCCCCATTAGTGCTAAAACTTCTCCTGGACTTGCTGAACCTGTAATACCATTTAAAATATTTTTCTCCATTATCGTCCTTACACCTCTGGGCACTACTTTGAACTTCACATCTGTGAACTGCAAAAAAATAATTGACGGAAACTATCTTGTTAGTAACTCATTAACATTAACATTCATGAGATCATTATCCTTTATAACTGTTCAATTAGTCTGAATTTATTGTTTATTTTTTATTTCTTATATAAAAGGTGAATGTAAACAAAAATTGATTCTGTTTTAATTGATGTGATTACAGTTTTTACGGTGATTATTAGAGACGAATGCACATGGATATGCTTGGGCATCGTCGACGATACGTTACCTTGAGATATATTGGTAAGGTAGGCTCAGTATGAATCTTTTTTTGTGTATTCGCTTCAATATCCTCTGCTGCAAAACACATAAAACATTCAACAATGGTATGGAAACAAACATATTATTAGCCTTCACATATATATGTTATTGACATTGTTGAAGTAAAAACTGACCACCTACCAGTTCAGGTTGGACACTGGCACGACTTGGTCTGAGATACTTGACCAATGCAGTATATAGGTGTAGTGTGTGTGTGTGTATGTGTATACACTATTCCGTTTTACATGAAAGTTTTACACCACCCTCATGGCTCCACACTAGGAAATATGGATATGCAATTTTTTTGATGATGATATCCATCCTTATCTCGACGCGTAAACTCTGTTACGCATCCATCTCACAAAGGTTCAAAGTGTCCAAACACTAGGTTGCTTTCATATCTGTTTGTCTATCTGTCCCTATTTGCAGTTTTTCCTTTGGTCTTTGTCGATCCAATATCTCTTTAGAAGCCCCATATACGTGTTCTAATGTACTTCTCTCCTTTAGTTTTTCCTTTAGTCATGTCACGGATGTGTTAGAAACCATTTTTTTAAAAACTCATAAGTTCTTGAATCTGCCAATCAGGCCTCAAAGAAAAATAAAATGAAATGAAATGTCGAATTTTGATTTTGCTTACGTATGTCATCATCGCTGATTTCTTGTAGGTTAGCAATGTCTTCAGGTGGCACCGTGAAGCCAGCAGAAGAAAAGAAGCCAAAGCTAGCGCTGGATGCTCGGCTCAGGGCTCCCCCGCTGCTCACTTCATCAATCTGTCCACTCCTCGAATGCTTCCTTGTATGTGTCCTTGGACCAGGTGAGGAACCAATTCTCAACTTTCTAGCTAGGCTCGTTGCACTTTCAGCACTTGGTGATTTCCTCAACATTGTTTCTAGTTGATCTGATTTTGATCGAGGTAGCACAGTCGAAGATGATGCCAATTCCATCTTCATCTGTGCAATCACGGACTACTTTTCAGTTTTTGTAATCGAATTTTTAGAACAGGAGTTTTGAAGAACAGATATATTTACCTTAAAATTATAGAACAAAAAAAAGTAGAGAAACTGAATTTTAGAAGAGGAGTTTTGAAGCTAATTAACTGGGTTTGGTCACATAAAGATATATAGATAGGAGTGCACCTCCTATATGGATGGAAGAAAAATCACACTACTACTTTTCTAACTGTATTATTAATGTGAAAATGACTAGCCATGATATGAGATTTTTGTGAAAATTACACTTGAAGTCTTCTATGTTTTATGGTTCGTCCACGTGTACGACCGTATATCATGTCATGTTCCACCAATAAAGCTTCAAACATACACGTGTACCAACTCCTCATCTTCTTGTGTGGATGCACCGGCTAGTATGGGGCAGCATTAGGTTATGACTCATCACCACTTGAATAGATAGATGAGATATTAAATCTTAGTGTTTGTCCTCTGTATTATTTTGGTGTCCCAAGTGTGTCGGAATTGGCTTAGTTTTTCTTCTGCCATGTCATGAATGATTTGCCAGGAGTTGTTGAGACTCAACTCTCAAGGCACAAGTCATGCTTGATTTGTCTTTTGTTTTAGTTACAAAACACCAATGTGTGATTTTTTTTCACTTACATTACACAAGTTGTTTTTTTCGCTACTGGCTCGTTAATAAATCTTACTCAAAATGAGATTTATTAAAACTAAATAAAAATTGAAAAATCAATTTCTTAAAAATGGAGGGAGTATTGCAATTAGAATTTTTTTAATCCCGTCAGATTTGTGTCCAATGAGTTGTACAAAATAGTACCCAACTCAAATAGCTTCCGGTTAGATATATCAGTTGAGTTAGGTGGATACCGGAGTTTGTTAACTTGAATGATGCTCAACTATTTTTGCTTAAGCAGAACCAGGAGATAAGGGCAGTGAGATAGTCGGACTGATCACATGTTTGAAAATCCACTCAAAACAAGAGGAATCAATTTCATAAGACCTCCACACAATTTCTTCACTGATAAAATCTGGTTAGATAAGATGGGATATTAAAATCTTAGTGTTTGTCCAATGCAGTATTGAGGTGTCCAACTATGTCGGAATTGGCTTGGTTTTTCTTTTGCCATGTTACGAATGATTGTCATGCCTTGTACAACTGTGTCCACTCGCTTGGTGTGTCTTCTAATCAGACTTCCGCCTTGGTGTGTTTTCTGTTTCCAATTTTTGCCAAGTCTCAACATCCTGAAAATGTTTCGTGCCTGGAAATATATCGAAGTTTTTGCCAAGTCTCAACATCCTCGGTTCCGGTCATGTGCCTTAATAGTTAAGTTCGATGTAAAAAAAAAGGGTCATGTGCCTTAATAGTTAAGTTTTTGAACGAACTTTGTATAGCAAGTTAAATCATTGCTGTGGGCAGCTGATTAGTCTTCGTTAAGAATAAAGTTAGTGATTAGGACTTAAGAAATCATGATCAGGATTCAGGACCACACTCAGATCCAAAACTCCAAGAACAGAAAAGACTCATTTTCCCACATCTTACACGATTAACCCGTGAAACACAACCCTTTTAATGTTATCTAAAATAAGCAAACCAAACTCAAAGAACAATCATGTGAAAAGTAAATTTCCATGATTCTTATGATTCCACCTCTTGAAAGAACCAGAATGATCATCAAATCATTTTTTTCTCTTGTGCGTACAATCCCATCTTTTTACTAGTGGCTTTTAGAAAAAAGGGGGTCGAGTTAAGTTACTTGTTACCCTTTTCAGCTGATCATATGTAGAACCGAGAGATTAGCAGTCACATGACTCACATATGTGAAAACCGAAATGAGTAGGGTTAACTCCACAAAACCAGAGGCAGATCTTCGAAAGACCGTGCTACAGTACTGCTGTTTTAGCTCGTGAGATGATCAATGCACGACAATGAAATGAAATCTTTCATTTCTACATTTTTTTAAAAAAAAAAAAAAAAAACAGGATCTTCATATGAACAGATAAAGCGCATTAATTTGGTCGTCGCCTAAATTAACAACAGACATATATTTGTCTCCCGTCTGCAACATGCATGGGGTTGGTTTAGATATTTAAGTAGAATAGGCTTGGTTTTCTTGAATATTACGTTCACTTATTGGTTTAGATAAATTTATTCTTTATAGATTTAGGTTCTATGTAGCTCTTGCCAGGAACAAACCCTGTAGGCTGTAGAACAACAAGTCGTACCACTCCCAGGTCCAAAAATCGAGGAACAGAATCAGTACATTTTACACGATTAAGCCGTGATTCCTTTTTATGTTCTTGAAAGTAAATTAACAGAACCACTGAGGTCTAACCAAACTTCATAAATGAGGTGACAATCATATAAAAAGTAGATTGACATGAGTCTTATGATTCACCCTCAGGAAAAAAAGATTGACCGTATACCAGGATGATCGATCCTCAACTCCTTTTTCTCATTAGTTGACGTGAACGTGATTACTGCATCAGCTCTTTAAGTGGAACCAGGAGATTAGGACTTGGGAGTTGTCACATGTGTGAAAATCAAAATGAGCAAGGACTGTAAGGTCGACTCCAATACATGAGGGGCACATATTTAAAATACGGGTGGAGTTGTTTAGCTCGTGACATGATCAATGCACGACAATGAAATGAAATCTGACATTTCTACTTTTTTTTTAAAACAAGATCTTCAGATGATCAGAAAAGGCACATTTGGTCGTTGACAAATTTAATCACAGACAGAAGTTTTGTCTCTTGTTTTTTGCATTTGCAGATATATGGTTGGCAATATTGGTAACTTTACTCTTTATGGGGTCAAAGCCCCACCGTAAAACAAAGTGATGACTTTTTTACTTGGATCCCCAAATCGGCAATCCCCGTTCAATTTGATAACTCCCTACAGAAGTCTTTTGGACTTTGCTTGTTTCATTTCATGTTTGTTGGATCCAAAAACAGAAAAGTTTACGATAGTTGAATCTGTAGACTATTGATCTTGTATGTTTGAGATTCTAACTTGATTCTGCGATGAAAAATTTAGCAATGAGGAGACATCCGAGCTGTTACCATACTTCAAAAAAAGAAAAATGAAATTCCGACACTCTATTTCTGATCATAAGTTTTAAAAACAACATTTTGGACTTTGTGCAATCTTTTTATTCCTTTTCTTACCCCTTACAGTGTACTTTTTACAGCATTTTTTTTAAACGACTCTTGTTAGATTCCAGAGGGGCAATGCCCTAAAGTGTTCTTTTTGGAATTGTAATTACCAAAAATGTTCACTTTTTTATAAATTCCTAAAAATGTTTTTTTGAATTATTTTTTCCTATTTTACCCTTGAATTAAAATTTTTATGACCGTTAAGTCCTGCACATTCTATTTTTTTACTATTATTTGGAAACCTTTTTAGAAATAGTGTCATCTTAATTAATATTTTAATTGATGAAATGTGTTCCCATTGTTAAAATTGTGTGCACAATACGAAAAAATCTTTTTATATTTAGAATAATGTGTACCCAATGGGTTAATATTGTGTTCACAATAAAGATTAATTTGGAATGTGTACCCACTGTTTCATTGTGTTCACAATAAGGTCATTTTTTATTTTAGTGAATAACTAGAATGTGTACCCAATGTTTTCCATTGTGTTCACAATAAGGTATAATTTGTAATGTGTACCCAGTTTTTTCCATTGTGTTCACAATAAGGTATAATTTGGAATGTATACCCACTATTTTTCATTGTGTTCACAATAAGGTATAATTTGTAATGTGTACCCACTGTTGCCATTGTGTTCACAATAAGGTAATTTTTTATTTTAGTGAAAAATAAGAATGTGTACCCAATGTTTTCCATTGTGTTCACAATAAGGTATAATTTTGAATGTATACCCAATGCTTCACATTGTGTTCACAATAAGGTAAAATTTGGAATGTGTACCCCACTGTTCTCCATTGTGTTCACAATAAGGTATAATTTTGAATGTATACCCAATGCTTCACATTATGTTCACAATAAGGTAAAATTTGGAATGTGTACCCCACTGTTCTCCATTGTGTTCACAATAAGGTATAATTTAGAATGTGTACCCAATGCTTCACATTATGTTCACAATAGAGAAGTCAGTGACAATAAATTACTCCGCAATAAGCAGTTTACCGACTCGGGACCAACATGCTAAATTTATAAAATAATAATTTTTTTTATGCTTTTTATAGGTCCCTGTCGTTTCCTGTTGCAATAAAAACATATTCAATATCTTTGCAGCTTTGATAGCTTCTTAACATTAAAAGAAGCATATTCAATAAAAACATATTCAATATCTTTGCAGCAATAAAAACATATTCATGGAACCCTCAATGGATTTTTCTTAACATTAAAAGAGTTCTTCGAATTTCCATCTTCGATTTCCACATCATCACTTTCGATTCCCACAGTTCCATTATTATCAATGGACGAATCTTATAATGACGGTGTTAACCATTGAACGAATCTTATAATGACGAAAACAATTAGCAATGGAATAAGGTGTATTGGTTCATTTTGTTGATTAATATTTTTTTTAATTAAAAATTATTTTGTTAAACTAATTAAAATATAATTTAATAATTATTAATTATGCAATTATTTAATATCGCGATAAATTGATAAATTTTGCCGGTCCTAATGTTGTATTATGTTTTTCTTTGTTACAATAGATTTTAAATTTTCATGGGAAATGCTATTTCTTTTAAACTTTATAGTATCCATGAATAATAACTTCTGAAATTGTTTGTCTGTTGATGTGCGATGACATTTTTTTTCAAATCTACAAGATCCATAAATAATAACTTCGACATTTATGTTTGCCTGTGACATTTATTTTCAAATAGCTCTTTTGTCTTTTGCATATATACGACACACTTCCTAAATAAGTAAAGTAAATATTACAGACTGTGAAAATGACAATTTTACCCTCAAAGGAAATTAGTGCAATAAATATCAATGGATACTGTGAAAATGACTAGACCACCCTTATCGAAAATAAGTAAAGTTAATTTTAGAGAATGTGTAGATGACCATATTACCCATACTAGAAATAAGTGCAACAAATATTATGACGACTATGAGAATGACCATATTGCCATTATCAGAAATAAGTAAAGTAAATATTACAAATAGTGAAAATGATTGTATTACTGGAGATAAGTGCAATAAATATTATGACCACTATGAAAATGACAAGACTACCATTATCATAAATAATTTTAGTAAATTTTCGACACTTTGAAAATGACCATATTACCCTTACCGGAGATAAGTGCAATAGATATTATTAAGACTACATGAAATGACCAGCCTATCATTATCAGAAATAATTAAAGTAAATATTAGAGACTTTGAAAATGACCATATTTCCCTCATTGAAGATAAGTGCTATAAATATTATGGAGAATGTGAAAATAACCATATTACCCTTCTGGTTATCGCCACCACAGAATAGCTAGTTTTTGTCCTAGACCTGAAAATGTAAGTGAAAAGAGATAGACCAAGTAATAGTGGGACGGAGGGAGTAAAAAGTAATAAATACGACACACTTTTTAATTTTAGTGTACTCACTAACTTTTTGTCTGGAAATTCACTTCATAATTCGACTACTCACTCACTTTTTGTCTCGTGTGTTATAGAAAACGTCCCACTTCAGATTTGTCCAGTACTTTTCTTTCTTTTTCTTTACCTATTGCGGATTTTGGTTATGGATTTTTGGATTATGTGGCGAATTTAAGTAGATTTCGTAACAAAAGTTAAATACTTGAAGATTTGCTGATGTCGGTCGGTGACTGATAGAGCCTTTTGCTTGAGCGCAACAGCAGGAAAAGGCAGGCCTTCGTCCAAGACTCGTGACCGTTTGAGTTGTCTCGTCGTACCTTTACACTAATGGTTCACTGTTCTGAAATTTAAAAAAATAAGTGTAATAAATATAATCCAACGTATAATCCGAAGCTTATAAGAAAATCGGATCCGAGTCTCAGAAACAGATGAGGAACTTGAAATCCAAAGCTTATTAAAGTTATAATATTTATTGCACTTTTTTCCCGTAAGAAAAATTAGTCATTTTAACACCCTTTTTATATTTTTTTTTACTTATTTCCGATACGGGTAGTCTGGTCATTTTCACAATCTCCATAATATTTGTTGCACTTATTTATAGAAAGGTTAATATGGTCATTTTAACAAAACAATATTTTGTTTGAGCAACTAAACAATCCCATTCGAGAAGATATATTTTATCACATTCCTTGATATTTTATCGCATTCCTTGATGATACACATAATATGGATTGTATATAGGTTGGTGCGTTGTGTCCCATTCCTTGATATGACCACTCAATGGAAGTTAAAAGTAGGCACATGGTTAGTCCTCCGTGTGTACGTTAGTAGCTGGTGCCAAACCGGGATGCAAAACCAAGGGGTGTCCCATTCCTTGATATGACCACTCAATGGAAGTTAAAAGTAGGCACATGGTTAGTCTTCCGTATGTACGTTAGTAGTTGGTGCCAAACCGAGGTGCAAAACCAAGGGGTGTTTTTCTTTGCAATAGGGTAGGGGTTGTCGGTGATAGGTCTTTCCCCATCATCCAAGGGGTGTTTAAAATAGTAAAGGGTACATATGAACAGTGTTGAATTGTTTTTAAAATATTATCGTCCGAATTTGTAAGTTGGTACCTATAAATGAGCGTGTAACCCGAACGTATTTCACACTTCAAATTTACTTCTTTCCTAAAGCCCTCAGATCATTAACTAAAATGCCTGAATTTGATACCGCTGAAGATCTTGTAATAATGAAAAAATGGGTGGAAGAATTTAATGGTGAATCCTACAGAAGAGGAAACGTAAGTGAAGATTTTTTTTGGTTTCGCGTATTCCAAGGTTATGAGGAGGAGTATGGAACTGAAAGGGGAAGAAATTTAAAGAACATAAAGGATAGGTGCAGATTAATCAAATCTGAACTTTCTAGCCTTCGTTTCCAACAAAAACAAGCATTCTACAACGATCCTAATCCTAAGGACATGACCCAATCGACCATGGTAAAAAAATTCCCCATTTCTTTTTAGTGATTTAGACTTGACCCAAATGAATTAATTGTTTATATTTAAATGTTGCAGGAGTTACTTGGAAAAGAGAGGTATCGCAGAGATAACGGGGTGGATTTTGGTCACGGTGAAGTATTTGAATTTATGAAAACCTCATATCGGGTGGACCTTTTAACAGAACTCAAAAGTAATCTTAATGGAGTTCCTGATGAATGGGAAGGTACCTATTAGGTTTTACCAAAGATTTTGTGGGTAAATCTGACGCAAAACCCTCACGAGACAAAACTCGTCCGTTTGAAACACTTTACGGTTTAAAGGCTAGTTGCACGTGCTAAGTGTAACCGTGATTCCTACGAAAGTGAGTTAGGTTTTGTATTATGATTCCTAATGTAATGAGATTTTATAATAAAATTCATCATTCTTAAAGGTGTTCATCACCTCTTTGCAAGAAGGATAAAAACATAATATGTATGACCACGGTTAACATCAAAAACATATGTTAACCAAACTTAACCACACAATAAAACATAACAACCGAATTTAAATTACCAACTTCATGTTCATCTAACTGTGGCATGAGGAGGTTTTATGGTTGAATCCGATATAACCACCTCGGATTGTACTCGTTGAAGGCGTCCTTCATAAGGACGTAGCATTCATAAAATCTGAAAGGGCGTCTTTTTTTGCAAGTGGGAAATATGCTTTGGTTTTGAGTGTTATTTAAATAATGTTCCCCAAAAAAAATCCCAAGTCCAACTCAAGTCATGCCTCTCCTTCTGTCGACATAGAAGGCCACCCTAAAAGGAACAAATGCTCTTACGACTAATATGAAATGGTCCATCTCACTAGATTAGACCATTTCTCTCTCTCTATCATAAAAAGTAATTATGCATCATAGACTGATTCCATCCATCACTTTACTCTCACTTGACTAGACCATTTCTCTCACTCATATACGGATATAGATAAACACAGGAAACTAATCCTTACAGTCAAGCGGGTGGGTGTTTGAGTTATGATGTGTATGGTGTTTGAGTTATGTTGTGTATGGTGTTTGATTTATGTTACAAAGTAGTAGTTCTGATCAAGATAATAAAATAAGGCTACTGTCGGTCATTTTTTTTGATGTGTGACAAGGCAATGCCATTTTATTTTATTTTTTAAAAATTGAAATTTTGTAAAATAAGATTTATACTCTTAAAAAATAAAAGAAATCCATTATTTTTTACGAAATTGGTTTCATGTTTACAAACGTCCTAACTTTTTTACGAAAGCCACCAACTATTTAAAGAGACATTTACTATTTGGATGACATCAATGACATTGAATTATGAAGAAGTACATAGACATCGTAAACTGAACATAACAATAAAAATATGATGATAAGAATCCAAGGCTAACATTTTGTTCGAGTATATGTAAATGCACCTTCACACATGTACCTCCAACACAACTGAAAATAGATAAAACGTAAACTACAATTGAAAATACGGCCTATGGTTAGCCGTTCCAAGAAAGAAAATACGGTCTATGGTCACCCCATTTTGGCCACGGTTTTTTGGATTGGGCATGCCTATAACACTCGGTCTAATTTGGAATGTGTACCCAATATATCCATCCCATTGTGTTCACAAGAAGGCCATTTTTAATTTTAATGAATAATAAGAATGTATACCCATTGTTTTCCATTGTGTTCCCAATAAGGTATAATTTGGAATGTGTACCCAATATATCCCATTGTTTTCCATTGTGTTCCCAATAAGGTAAAATTTGGAATGTGTACCCAATATATCCCATTGTGTTCACAAGAAGGCCATTTTTAATTTTAATGAATAATAAGAATGTATACCCATTGTTTTCCATTGTGTTCCCAATAAGGTAAAATTTGGAATGTGTACCCAATATATCCCATTGTGTTCACAAGAAGGCAATTTTTAATTTTATTGAATAATAAGAATGTATACCCATTGTTTTCCATTGTGTTCCCAATAAGGTATAATTTGGAATGTGTACCCAATATATCCCATTGTGTTCACAAGAAGGCCATTTATCATTTTAATGAATAATTAGAATGTATACCCATTATTTCCCATTGTGTTCCCAATAAGGTATAATTTGGAATGTGTACCCAATATATCCCATTGTGTTCACAAAAAGGACCTTTTTCATTTTAATGAATAATTAGAATGTATACCCATTGTATTCCATTGTGCTCACAATAAAGTATAATTTGGAATGTATACCCAATGCTTCACCAGATATTCAAAATAGGGAAGTCAGTTTATAATAATGTGAAGTATAACATTACAGTATAACCCCTATATTTTAATCTGCGATAAATTATTAAATTTTGTCGGTCCCTATTCGAGACTAACATGCTAAATTACAGTTTCATCTTCGACTTCCACATCATCACTTTCGTCTATTCCCATGGCACTCTATTCCCTGTTGAATTATAATAAATTCAACATTTATTTGCCTGTGATAATTCAATTAATTGATTAAATTTTGCAATTGTCTAGTTCCTTTATTATATAACGCTTCACTTGGATTCTTTGATACGGTGTTATCCATTGTTAAACAAAAACAATTAGCACAGGAATAAGATGTGTTGGTTCATTTTGTCGATTATTATTTTTTTAGAATTAATAAATAATTTGTTAAACTAATTAATATATAATTTAATAATTATCAATTTATGCAATTCTCTAATATCGCGATAAATTGATAAATTTTTCCGTTCACAATGTTCTTATTGTATAGGGGTTATACTGTATTGTTTTATTGAATGTGTACCCACTGATTTACATTGTGAACACAATATAGCATAAGGAATTATAATAACTATATAATGTGAACCCATTTTCCTACAATGTGCACCCATCGAACTCGACACACTCGTTTCATACGCGCACCGAAATCCACACACTCGTTTCACACGCGCACCTCTTCCATTTCTTTTAACACACTGAACTCGTTTCATTTTTTTCTATCAAATCTTCTTTTCGTCGAACTCTGCCTCTTCTCTTCCATTTTTATTCTTTTCTTCTCCTGATAGAAATACATCAATCATCTTCCGGCACAAAGAAAACATAACGTCAAAGCTGGAATGGATTAATCTATACGCTAAATTACGCTGGTACCAATTTTCATCTATGTTAAATATGTATTTCGGTTATGTCTCTATCTGAATGTCTTTGAAATTGTTAATCTCTTTGAATTTGTTAATCTGTGAAATTCATAGATTGGTTCTTCTATAATGTTAATTTCTATATTAATTTGCCTGATTTCTGTCTTCGATCGTTATAAAATTAGGGTTACTAGGTTTCAATTAAAAATTAGGGTTTGATATTCATGGATGAAATTTATGTCTCGGGGAAGGATTTGAGATGGGTTTAATTCTAATTAGAATATGATGTTTAAGAATAACTGAATATCATATTTTCAGTTGATTTAAGTATAAATTTGTTTTGTATGTTTGTGAATTTGGATCTTTTTGAACACTGAGTTGATTTAAGTATCAGGCTTCGCAGGGAATTTTATTTATAGGGGGTAGTAAACTCTAATTAGAATATGATGTTGCATTAGATTATACCCTGTCTTGCCTCTATTTTCCTTCAACTCTGTTTCGGTTTATCATCATCACACTCTTAGTTTTTGTGAATTTTCCCAATTGGTTGCTCATTTATTCGTTTTTCTTAGGTCTAACGGTATAATTAAGGGCCAATAGTCTAACTGCAGTGGCACTTAAATGTTGTTTTCATGTGCAAGTTACTTTTTGGAGTTTGTGGGTGCTTGCTATCTTATGACTAGTTTCACTTTTATTTCATATTGAATTGCTCATCTATGTTAGGTTGTAAGTTCTCTGGATCGTGTGTTTCTATTGGATATCACAAGACTATTTTGTTATGAATTGTGTCTTATATTAGTTACAGGACAGTCATAGTTTCTGTGTATTTATCATTCTCATGCACATGACATGACCCTGCTTGACAGTAGTAGTTTTATCTAGTTTTATTGGTTTTTGGTTTTATTCCTTAAACAAATACAAGCTTGTCTTTGTTGGTCAAAGTGTTTATGGTGGTTAGTTCAAGTGCTTCATATTTACATTTGGAGGTGATTCATGCTGTAGAGAGCTCTAAATAAACCTTAACTCAAGTAATGTGTATATAATTCCAAAGGAGTCCTCATGTAAGTTCAGTGATAAGTATGTAAGTTCAGTGATGGCGTTTCAGTGATAAGCATGCCTATCTTCATTGCTGTAGCTCTATTTTATGTCGGTTCTTCTTCCATTATTCAACATAAACTCCCTCTTGTTGCAAGTAGCAAAGAGGAATACTGCATAAAACATGTTGTTTTACAATAAAAGATGTCTCCCTTTTTTGATACTGTGAAAATTAGAATATGAATATAAGATTGAATTTTTCTATGTGCACCATAGTATATAGTAAAAGAGGGTCCTGACCGTCATGTAGGCTTTATCTCATAACATTATCCAACAGTTGACAACCCACAATCGAGGGGCCTGCCCATCCCTAACAGATGCTTTGTGTGTAAAGAAGAAGAATTTCCCCAACACTTAATGGTGCACTGTAGGATATGGAAAGCTCCAAACCCATCACTGGTGTTGGAGTTTCCCTTAGTCTATCTTACTGTTAGCCTCCTTTTTGGCTGCTAGGGTGATCTTTCCTTATCTTGCCATGTCCCTAGATTAGGATAAATCTATTCTCAAGAGTTCCATTATGTGATTGTTTAGTAACTAATTACTCTTTTATACTTTCTCAAGAGTTCCATTATGTGATTGTTTAGTAACTAATTACTCTTTTATACTTCAGGTGGCGTGCACTAGGTTGAGACCATTAGCAAGCGTCCGTCTGACTCCATTTCAAGGGATCGACTTTCTTGGGTTTCAGCTTCTCTTAGGTCTTGGAATTCTCCAGCAACTAAACATCCACAGGTGTTTTATTTTATAATCTCTTCATATCCGCCTATTTCAGTTACATTAGTGTTCTAATCTCAGCAAACTGTAATTTATGTGTTAAGATATAACATCACACATCTTCTCATACCAAAAAACGTTATTTCTTGGCTCCAAGTGAGGGTAGGCCATACAAACCCGAAACACTCAGCAATCTGTTGTCACATTCCCTTGTGTATTGGTGCAGCACTAACTTATTTATTGATAGAAAAAAATGTTATAAATTAACTTGTGACACATCTTACCCCTAATTTCTATTTGAGATATGTGGGTCAAGTTATCTCTATTTTCAATGGAATATCTGAAAATTTACTAGCTATTCTTGATGTGAATGTTAATCTTTTATTCCTGCTCACCATCAACTCCATATTTAAAGCGTCACGCGAGGCATACATGGCTTATTTGCAGTTCCTGTTTTATTGTGTTTTTAAGGTCTGATCACATTGCTTGACAGCAATGTTCAAATAATAACAATTATGTTTCTTATTCAGAATGAAAATGATTCTGTTACAGTTTAGTGCTCAGTCTTTTACATGTGACTGCATTGTATACTTGTTTGTTTTGGGCGCTTTTCTGTTTGTGAGGAACATACATGAATGAAAGATTTCTTCTAGTTTCCAAGTCGTAAAATATGTCTGGGCTGCCATTTTGTTGTTTTTTAGTTATAACCGTTATTACTAATGTGTATTTCTAGACAACATATCTTTGTTTTTTTCTTCTTTCAAAGATATCACCTGTCAATGTTCCTAGCTTTCGTATCTTTGTTCTATATATGTTATAATTTGACTACTTTCCGATGGTTATCTAACCTAACTATACTGCCTGTAGATGCTCTTTTCGCCGTCATCCAATATCTTTTTACTGTAGACATAAGAACTGTGTTCAAAACAGGGAGCGATTTACCTATATAGGTAATCTTTTTAATTGTTTTTCATCGTTGCGTAAATATTATTTCCAAGTTATTGGTCCGCCACTGTCCTCTATATTGGTAAAAGAAGCCGAAACAATAATGGAAATGAAATAGGCAAAACATAAACTTACAGCTAATAGGAACTTTGATCTGTTCTCGATCTATTCGTTGACACATATGGAGTAAGGATATGTTTGGATGGAACAAAGTAGAGTTGATTAAAACCGTTGAATGTATCTGCTATTATTTTACAGGACCAGTAGCATTGAGAAAGGTGTTTGAACCACCTGGTTTACTTTTCTTTAATTTTGTTTGGTGTTTGAACAACCTGATACGTTGGTTTAATTTTCGCTAATCCGATGCTTGTGTTGCAGGTGTTTTGGAATTATAATTCCTCCTCCCTCAATGACAAGTAAAACCAAAACAATTTTGATTCATTACAACGGAAAATGGGTGAAGAAAGGTGGAGACGATTACTACGATGGGACGTTACAACCAGCGTTTGTTCAGGATGAATACACCGTTGAAGATGTGAAGAACCAGGCAGTTGGGGCTATTGGTTTCTCGCACGGACCAGCTTTTGACCTCTACGGCCTGGTACTTGTTGCCGCCTCAGGATTTAAAATGCGGTTTATCATTACCGGAGAACAAGCTCTGAAATATTATGTTTCCGAGGTACATGGCACGTCTAGTTTTTTCATAGTACCATCTGCACAAGAATTGAAAGTAGTTTCTCCCCCAATAACTCCTAATGGAATGGCCCTTTTGCCCAAGGTTGTGACCCCCTTAACTCCTCACTGCAATAGCAAAGTCAGATCCTTCGAAGGTGATGATTCCAAGAATTTACCCGGCAGCGGACATTGCACTGGCGGTGTAGGTTAGTTATTTTCTCCTGAAATATGTTATACTGTTATGGATCTATTCTCCTATTATGTCACGTATATCGCTTCAATCTGGGAAAACCTTTCAGAATCTATATAGACAGCCGATTCACATTGTTTGCGCTAAAATTTCTTACTACATCATCTTGATGTTGGCATCTTGTTATTCGTGAGATTGAACTTGTAAACCAGCTGAGACTTGATCATTATTTAACAAAATTTTGAGTAAATGGTTGGGGATAACCATTCTGTATACCACCTGCCTAATCTCACCAGTAAGAGTTGTTATCTTCCTCCTCCTGTAGCGAACTATATGACATTAGGAGTTTCATTTTTAGTAAATAGTTGTTCGAAAATATTAGGTTTGTGTGACAACTTTTCCTCAACTTCATTTTTGTTATTTGATTTTTTTCAATTGTATCAGTTCTCAATGTCTTGAACCTAAATAAAACAATTTACTCATTCTTGGAATCTTTAGAGAAATTTTTGAACCGTTTGAGCCGGTAAGCAGTATTGTTGTATCTTTTCATGCATATGCTGATATTAGCATGATTTCGAAGTTTTTTCCTCTGATTATAAATAGTATGTTGCTCTATAGATATTGATACCTGGTAGCTAGACTAACTTTATTAATCTTTGTGGATTGGGAATGATCTGGAATGACATTTATGTTTACATTCAACCACTGCATATACATAAACGATCAAAATAAAACGATAGAAGAAGAAATGAAAGAAGGTTTTGCATTGAACGAATTGTAGTCTCAACTGAATTTTATAACATTCACATGTGTCTTCAGTAAACATATCGTATCTCGGTTATTTACATGTGTCTAGGGAAACAGTTGCATGTTCACGTTGTTATAAATCCTTCCTTAGCGCATCGTGATGATCTGACATTAGATTGATCTAATGTTTGCTCTTCAAGTAGCTTTTCAAAGATTTTCATTTAGCATTTTTAAGTTGTTAGTAGTTTTACCTTGGGTGAATCTATTGTTATTGTCTCAGTGTTCCGCTATTTGTGGGAGTTTATGTGTGTTTGAAAGTCCCGTTTACGTTCACTTGATTTGATGCATGATTTATGTGTCTATAGAACGGTTTAACTAATTTATATTATACTTTTTTTTCAGCCCCTCCCAGGCCTGGAAATGTTAGGAGACGTCTAATATCTGTTGAGAACCTTGCAGCTTCTGAGAACCTTGCAGCTCCCAAGAAATATCCTCAGCTTCATGATGCCGAATCAACTCCACATCCTGAACCCGCTAGTTCACCTCCCCCAGCCTCAAATAAAGTCAAGTACGGCAAGCTCACCCCTGGTAGCCATTTCAAAACCAAAAAACAGCTGCATCTTAGCTTGAAAATTGCTTCAATAAGAGGATCATTCAAGTACATAGCCAAACCATCCAACGATAGCCGACTTGTTGCCAGCTGTTATGATCCTACATGCGGTTGGTTTGTGCGGGCATCGCGGCTGAAGTCTCTTACCTGGTGGGTAATCAAACGCACAGAACCTAAACACAGTTGTGATAAGAGCAAGAACAAGACGGACCCTAAGTATGCTATAAAAGGGATTGGTCCTGCCATGGCAAAATTGTTCGAGTCGGAGTTTGGAAAGTGTGATAGTCTGTATACACCGAATGATTTGAGAGCAGACATGCTTAGCGAACATGGTATAACTATCAGTTACAAGCAGGGCCACACTGGTTGTAAACGCGGAATCGAAGCGACCAGAGGTACGACAGATGAATCATATCAGCACCTTGTTAGTTATAGCTATGTTCTTGAGCATAATAACCCGGGGACTGTCACATGTATCGAAACGAATTCTAGGAATGAGTTTGTGTATTATTTCATGGCACTAGGAGTATGTCTGGATGGATTCAAGAATTATTCGAGAACAACAATTTCTATTGATGGCACGCACCTTATTGGGGAACGCGCTGGAGTTCTACTGTCTGCCATAGGGTTGGACGGTAATGAAGAAATCTATCCTGTTGCGTTTGGTATTGTCGATTCTGAGAATGATGCTTCGTGGGATTGGTTCATTAAAAATTTGTTTGATGCGCTTGGGATTGAATATTTGAAGAAGAATCGAGATCTGGTAGTGGTTTCAGATAGATCGGATCACATTCATAGAGCCATGGTGAACCGGTATCCTGCTGTGTGCCATGTATTTTGCGCCTACCATATTAAACGTACTAAACAACACAACCTTATATTTAATTCCCCCTATCTTGATTTTTTTTTTTTTTTTTTTTTTGTTTGCATATTCAGCACTCTGGTATACTAACTGGGTGTTTATGAATTCAGGAAATATCCTTAAGAAATTTCACGACGGCGACGCGGCGAATTCATTCATCATAGCTGCAAAAGCGTACACTCCCTGCCATTACAACAATGCTATGAAAGATTTTTTTAAACTCAACTCCGCAGCAGTAAGGTATGTACAGGAGATTGGGGAGCATAGGTGGTCCAGGGTCGAGGCTATAAGAGCACGTTTTACTCTGATGACCACTAACATAAGCGAGAGTTGGAATTCAAAATTGAAAAATGCTAAAAGTCTGCCCATTTGTCATTTAGTTGATTTTATTCGGAGATCACTGATGGAATGGTTTGAGGAAGTTAGAGAAAAAGCTCTTCGTTGGAAGGCTCCATTGACTCCGTATGCCGAAAAAAATTTAGAAGAACGTTGGGAACTTGCAAAACTCTTTTCCTGTTGCCGTATCATTGGAGATCAGTACGAAGTCATCGAGCGTGGTATTAATGATCAGCACCAAGTCAACATTTTGGAGAAGTCTTGCACCTGCCGAGTGATCAACTACGAGCATTTGCCGTGTCCACACGTTTTAGCGGTATGTGAGAAATATAATTTGAGCAATGTCCCTCTTTGTGGTGATTACTACCAAACTTGGAAATGGCGATCAATGTATGCACCTGCAATTTACCCGGCATTGAGTTCAGAATTTTGGAATGTCCCGGAGAGTGTTTCTGCGCGTATAGTATTAAATCCCAATACAAGAAGAGGCAAAGGTCGTCCGAAAGTAGATCGGATCAGGTGTGTCTCAGAGAAATCTAGTAAATTGAGCAAAAAGCGAGGGTGTTCTAACTGTCATCATCCCGGTCATTATGCCACTACTTGCCCAAAAAAGTTGGCTTAGCAGAATTTGTTTACTATATTGCATTACTAGTTTTAATCCTGCTTTTTCTCCCTGTTTATTTATAATGTGGTGGATATTGCTATACACAACAACTGATGATATGGACGGAACTATTTGATATGCAGTTGTTGTGAACTCAAGAACTGAGCACCATATGTATTCACCTATTTCGAAAAGTTTAGCATTCTTATTCCATCACAAAATGGTTGTCTACACCTGGTGTATATACAATTACAATATATATTTAAGTGTGTCCATCCCTATCACATAACTGACATGCATCCTGTCTAAATCAATTTTTTGGGTAAGTTCCACACATTGTTACTCTTAAAAATGTACTGAAACATAAAGGAGGTGGGTTCCAACTTTGAACACGCAGTGATTTGATTGGTCAAAAAACACTTACCTAGACAAAGAAGCATGCATGCTCAGACCTACTCTGCTAGCTAGTCAGTGAATTGCATGATAAATTTGACATAAAGGAGGTGGGTTCCAACTTTGAACATGCAGTGATTTGATTGGTCAAAAAACACTTACCTAGACAAAGAAGCATGCATGCTCAGACCTACTCGGCTAGCTAGTTAGTGAATTGCATAAAAAACTGTGATACTCTACTATTGTGTTGCTTTTAGAGACACGTCTTCCTTGAGAGCCTCAATCAACAAATAAATAAAAGAGAACACTAGGTTGATGTTATAGATACTAGCAGTGTCTTTCACATCAACACTGAAAGACAACACTTGGAGACTCACCTAATATTTTTTTGAGGAAGTCCCCATGCTCTCCTATATAAACCTTTTGTATTCCAAAGAGTTGTTATAGTAGTTCTTAAGAAAATAGAGAATAAAAAAAAGTGTTATTCATTTTTAGTGGCAAACCTCGTTTTGTGTTATCTTTCAACGTATCCAAATAAAATGTTTGTATGTTCACAACAATCAATCGTAACTTCAGTTGGATCCAGGTCCAGAAAGGGTAATAAAAATGAAGTCCAAAACAACACATATACTACCATATATGGAGGGCAATATATACATGGGCATCCTGTGTTTGATTCTCACAAGCGGGTGGTAACTAATTTCTATACTATAGAAAACGAAAGCCAATTTTGTGATGAATGGTTTGCAAACGTAGAAGAAGATCGCGTATTACGTAAAGAGTGTAACATGTTGGGGATCCCAGTGTGCAGCTCATGTCACATTCCATATCATGGCACGGGAATTTTTACTGAGGAGGTGAATTTCGGGCAGGCTTTATTTGAGATACTCATTATGGTAGAATTAATGAATATTGGAATGAGAGGAGATATTGAAGCACATAATTACAATCAACGTCCAAGGAAATAGGGGAGGTTTTTACGACGGGTTTGCAAATGTGTAAGCTAATGATGACATGTTTGATAATGATTTATTTTATCTTTAAAAGTAAGTTGTATTAAGTGTGGAATTGTTACGAATTTGCATTTAATTTCTTTCTTTTTTTTCTTTTTTTTTGGGTTGGTAAGTTGTGCTCTTTTTTGTGTTGTTATTTGAATTTTAATGTGGTTATATGAATTTTAATTTCTAATAACAGGTTGTGGCCAATTTTATGGATCCACTTGCAACTAGATAGTTAATTTTGAACCCCGCAAAAGACAATTTTCAAGTCAAAGGAGAGTAATATAACCTAGCTTGATCGGGGTATACCCATATTATTTCGGATATACACAATTTTAAATGGACATGTGCCCTTACTAAGGGGAGTTCAAGTATGGTTGAAGTTACAATACTACCCTTGCCCTTTATAATTTTATTACCCTAATCAGTTTTTTTATTTTCATTTTGTCTTCCTTTTTCTCTTCTTCTTCTCTTTATAACCACACCGGCTCCTCCCCCACCACCAAAACTCGTCGATTAATTCATTAACAATGACGATTCAAAAACTCCGATTAATCTTCATCAATGGATCCACCACGATTCAAAAACACCGATTAATATCTTCATCATGATATTATAATACTTTAGTTAATGTTTGTTTTTGGGCGCCAACAAATGGTCGATCTTTTGACGGTTTGATTGTAATTTTTATCTAAAAATTTATTTTATTGTCTATCTAAAAAATTGCTCAGGCCACATATTCAAGGGTCTTTATAAATTTAGACTTTATACTTTGAAATTCCTAGCCATAGTTTAATCCTTCACCCTCTTTGTATACACCAAAAACAAGTGGGAATGTTATAAAGACCCTTCATTTTCGTTTATTTTGCATAAAAATATTAACTTGTACTACTTATGTCCATTTCTCAAACTAAGTTGTGCTATTAGCTTCCACTTTCAGAGAATTGAGATATTTTTAACAATGGAATAGGATATATTATAAAGGGAGTATTTCGATGTTTTTTTACATAATGTTCCCCAAAAACAACCCCAAGTCCAACTCAAGTCATGCCTCTCCTTCTGTCGACATAGAAGCCCGCCCTAACAGGAACAATGTTATTACGACTAATATGAAAAGGCAATTTTGACTGACCCCCCAAAAAATAATCCACTTAAACTGCCCCCACCATTTTAGAAAACATTTATTCTACCCCCCATTCCGTTTATTTAGAGGTTAGTTCACTATTTGGACCTACTTTTTGCACCTTTAAAGTCTTAAATGCCCTCAACCCATCAGATAACCCTAGTTAATCTGTTGATCATCTCGATTATTTTTTGACGGTGGTAGATGTAGATTACGGATACAGAAAAGAGAAATGTGTACCTAACTTTTTACGGCTAAACTACTGTACCTAAATTTTTTGGGGCAAAACTATTGTACCTAAATTTTTTCACCAAAATATTTTTACGGCAAAACTATTGTACCTAAATGGAAGTGGCAAAACTACTGTACCTAATTTTTTTTACGGAAAAACTATTGTTCCAAAATATTTTTTCACCAAAATATTTTTACGGCAAAACTACTGTAACTTAATATGTTTACGGCAATACTACTGTACCTCTCTTTTTACGGAAAAACTACTGCACCTAAAATTTTTTACACATTTACTACTGTACCTAATTTTTTGAACACCTAAACTACTGTACCTAAATTTTTTCACCAAAATTTTTTAACGGCAAATATACTTTACCTAAATTTTTACGGCAAAACTAATGTACCTAAATTTTTTTAGGCCTTGGTATTTAGATTAAAATGATGTCACCAAAATATCCAATAAGTTGTTAGACGTTTAGATTTATGGTTGGATTTAATATTTTGATATTTTTCAGTGCTTTCCTACGTAATCTGTTGGATATCCAAAAATTTAGGTACAGTAGTTTTCCCGTAAAAATATTTAGGTGAAAAAAATTTGGTACAGTAGTTTAGGTGTAAAAAAAATTAGGTACAGTATTTTAGGTGTAAAAAAATTTACGTACAGTTGTTTTGCCGTAAAAAATTTAGTTACAGTAGTTTTGCCATAAAAATATTTTGGTTAAAAAATTTAGGTACAATAGTTTTTCCGTAAAAAAATTTAGGTACAGTAGTTTTGCCGCAAAAATTTCGGTACAATAGTTTTGTCGTAAAAATATTTTGGTACCGTAGTTTTGCCGAAAAAATTTAGGTACAGTAGTTTTGCCGTAAAAATATTTTGGTGAAAAAATTATGGAAGATAGTATTGCCGTAAAAAAAATTAGTTACAGTAGTTTTGCCGTAAAAATTTAGGTACACATTTCTCTTTTTTGTATCCGTAATATAAATCTACCACCGTCAAAAAATTATCGAGATGATCAACAGATTAACTAGGGTTATCTGATGGGTTGAGGGCATTTAAGACTTTAAAGGTGCAAAAAGTAGGCCCAAATAGTGAACTAAGCAGTTTAAGTGGATTATTTTTTTGGGGGGGTCAGACAAAATTGCCCAATATGAAATAATCCTTTTAGGTACATAAGACCATTGATCTCTCACATAAAAAGTAAATATGCATCATAGACTGATTACATCCATCAGCTGTACTCTCACTAGACTAGACAAGACCATTTTTCTAGACCAATAAATAGAAAAAAATAATAACAGAGAAAAAAAGAAAGTATCCCACATAAAAAGTAAATATGCATCATAGACTGATTACATCCACCAGCTATACTCTCACTAGACTAGACAAGACCATTTTCCTAGACCAATAAATAGAAAAATAATAACAGAGAGAAAAAGAAAGTCTCTCACATAAAAAGTAAATATGCATCATAGACTGATTACATCCACCAGCTATACTCTCACTAGACTAGACAAGACCATTTTCCAAGACCAATAAATAGAAAAATAATAACAGAGATAAAAAGAAAGTCTCTCACATAAAAAGTAAATATGCATCATAGACTGATTTCATCCACCAGCTATACTCTCACTAGAAGCTATACTCTCACTAGACTGGACAAGACCATTTTTCTAGACTAAGAAATAGAAAAATAATAACAGAGTGAAAAAGAAAAATACGGAGTGATTCTTTTCCATCCATCACTTCAAACAATTCACGCTCAACCGATCTCCATCACTTTACTCTCACCAGACAACTTGTATTAGGCGTACTATCACTAGACAACTTGTATTGCTAAAGATTTTTATTTTGTTTTTTTCCATCACTTTACTCCATCACTTTGAAAATGGAATAAGGATATATCTTTTTCACAGTTTGCTAAAGGGCATTTATTTAGATTTTTAGTGTAATTTGTATTAGGTGTAGAAGTTGTATTCTTTAGTTAATTTTGGTAAAGACGAATTTGCATTTTAATTTCTACACTGTACTCTTTATTTAATTTTGGTAAATAAGTTGTATTCTTTGTTGTGTGGTGATTGTATTTTTCGTTTCCAGTAACAACACCTTGTGGCCAATTGTATAGATCTAAAGAAAAATTACAGCCAAACGAGATTAATGTAACATTAATTTTCTAAAAGTTCTGAAAGTTCAAAAATAAATTAAAAAAATTAGCTTTTGAAACAAAAGTTACCTTCTCATCTGACTCTTTTGGTTTCGGATTGTTAGTCTAAAATAATATAAATAGGTCTCGTCACACCAATTCAAAATATAAAGAAATATCAACACAACTCTCACGTCTACCAATCATCAACAAAACAAGCTTCTTAGAAAAAACATCATGGACTCTTCATCATCAGCTTTTGTATCATCAGAAAATGAGGTAACGAAGGATAGAGGGAAATCACAGCAGCGTGAAGAAACAAAAGAAAAACCCACTCTTGTTCCAGAAATCACAATGACCAATTCGATGTATTCACACAAAGGTGTTGTTTCTTGTGATGAGTGGTTTGATTTAGTAGAAGAAGGACGTAAGCTACGTAAATATTGCATTGAAGCCGGTATTTCAGTTACGCCTATGCGTCCGCTTGCAAAACTCATAAGCTATACCGACGATGGTTTGGAAAGAATTTTAACCCGATTACAAACAGAGAATTTGGAAATTAAACGCCAATTGGCTGTCAAGGAGTTATCAGACAGAATCACGTAGACTATAGTTTTGTTGTTGGAGTTTATATTTTCCTTATTTTGATGTATTATTTTCCGTTGAATCCTAAGATTTTCTTTTAATTGGGTAACTCAACACTTCATCAGGGGATGCATTTGTGAACCTCATTTTTTGCACACCGTACCACAAAATAGTTAGACATGGTCCTAGATTGAAGTAATGAGCGCCATATTTCCTTTATCCAGACAACATAAGTCATTAAACCCCGTAGCTAACATCTATATAATGTACCTAGTGTTCTCTTTCATGCATTTATTATTTGAGGCTCTCGAGGAAGAAGACATGCTAAACCCAACACAACACAATCACTGACGAGTAGTGAGTGATTAGAAATAGCACTGACTGGCAGAGTAGGTTAGAGCATGTCTTCCTTGTCTAGGTAGGTTTTTTTTTACCAATCAAGTCACTGCCGCCCTAAACGAGAATAAAACAAAAAATTATTATATATAAAAGGATGTCACAAATTTCATAGCTGTAACCAAAACCACACCACTCGGTAACGGAAAAAAATGAACTGGGAATTCCTGAATGAAGAAGATTTATTATCCAAATTACCATCAAAGAGGAGACGTTTTAGAAATTCAGACCAAAAGCTACAAAACTACATACCACCGAAAAATACAAATCCAACATTTCCTCTAACAAATTTGGAAGTTTCAGGTGATGGATTATTGTCGTGCGATGAATGGTTTGACGCAATAGAAGAAGGACGGCGAATAAGAAAGGCAACAGCTGAATTGGGTTTTCAAGTTACTCCGCTCCTACCTCTTGGAGATCTCTTAACGATTACAACAGGCGGTATGGTTAACTGTGTTAAACATTTAAGAGGAGAGAACAACACACTGAGTAGACGATTGCTGAACAAGAAAAAAAATTCCACAAATCAAGCTGTCTAATAAGTTATATTTTACCTGTAGTAGATTTATATTTTCTTTAATGTATTATTAAGTTTCAGTCACTGGTACTAAAAAAGTAACATGTAACTACAGGTAAGTTTTAAGTCTAGTAAGTATTTAAGTCGCAAGTACTCATGCGTAACATGTAACTTCAGGTAAATTATGTTCCAATATATATTTAACTCAGTAATTTAGCCGTCCTGACTTTTGTAAGAGATGTGGTACACCAAGACACCTGTCAGTTATTTTCTAATCATTCACCGAACAATTCACCCTCAAATTTCAACTATAAAAGAGTTCCCATTGTTTGATACATTCCAAAGCTTAATTCCCATCTGTAACAGAAGTGTTATTTACCATCTGTTGTTCCCTTCCAACAAATAACCCAATATGAGTACTGTTGGCCAAAACTCTGATTCAGAATCTGATGTTGTATCTTGTAACATGGAAAATGTTAGTATCAATACAAAAGCTGGGAAGCAAAAAATGGTGGAAATCGAAGCAGAGGTAAGTTTCCCCTCATGTCTGTTTCAGTAGATGTTTAAGAGTAACAATGTGTTGAACTAACCAAAAAAATTGATTTTGACAGGACACATGTCAGTTATGTGATATGGATGGACACACTGCTAAAACTTGTTGTTGGCTGTACACAAGGTGTAGAGAACCATGTTGTGATGGAATAAGAATGCTAAACTTTTCTAAAAAAAGGAATTCATATGGTGCTCAGTTCCTGAGTTGCCAACATTATAACTGCAAAGGTTTTGAATGGTTTGATGAAGCTAAAAGAAAACCTATGTCATCTACAACTCGATATGTGTACAAGGAAGGGTGTAATGGATGCAGTGATCTAGATCACGTCATAGGGAACTATAAACTCAACAAGATTCAATGTTTTAAACCAATTTGTGGTGGTATGTTGAAGGTTAAGGTGTCACAAAACATTCATAACAATGGAATTCCATATATGAAATGCAGACAGTGTGGAGACTTCACATGGGTGGCGGATTATCTATTCTCTGGCAATTCAGCCAAATGCAATTTTGGTTTAGAAAAAATTTGTCAAGGTATAAGCCAAAAATTAAACATTGAGTAAGAAACTGTTATGTAGTAGAGACAATGATGTAACAAAAAAGATGTTTTTCTTATATATTTGACTATAATCAGTTTCTTATCATAGTAAATAAATTGAATGTTTTCACAAAATCCTCAATACCTAGAAATATATAAAGAGACTTAAAACTGAAACTGCCCATGACATTTTAGTACCCTCACCTTTGATAATCATGTATGTATAGTTTTTCATTTTAATCCATTGCGGCGCTTCAGCTTGAGCACCATCCCGTTCAATAAACCGTCCCTGCAACAGAATCAAGGCAACGATTTCAGATTCATGTATACAGATAAAAACATTCCACCAATCCGGCTAGCATATCGTTTATAGCGTGTAAAGGCATTCACCTCATGCAAGGAGAATACAGCTTAAAACACACATAACAGATCAACGACCATGGTGCTATCAAGCTACAATGTTGACTCCTTCAGTGAATCAATATAACTCATTAAATCCCGCCAACCATATATATATTATTACCAATACATTTTGTTATTCTGGTAAATTGATTACCAAATGTTAACAAAACAAGTTAACAAATAATTACAAAACCCTGGTGCAACATATCCCAACACAAATCTGGAACCTCCATTCTGGAATTCAAAAATATATAACTTGCAAGAACTACTAAGATTCCACACGAAATCAATATCCTTTTTTTTTGGTCATCTTCCTTCCCTTTACCTTTTTTTGTTGCCATTGCGGGTGGGATTTGAGATGTTGTATATGAAAATATCAAGAAGTGTGGTTCAACCTGGTCAGGGCGAAACCACCTTGGGATAACCTTTTTGGCCTTAGATAACCGTAACTTCTTCTCTACTTCATGAGACAGCAAAAATAACCAGTTCCACTTAACATCCACATCATAAAAATACAGTTTTTGACCAACTCGTCCAACATTGTAAAGTTGAACCTAAAAATTTCACAAATGGAAACTTTACAAAATGCCTGCACAGACAAATTATAATTGTGAGATAGTGTGATTGTAAATCACCCCTAAAACGTACTCTGCATTAATTTAAAAATTGAAATAGTGGTATTGAATCTTTATATACAAATAACACAATTTTAATTGATACACATAACAGGTGTTAAGAATACATTAGATACAAAACAAATATACTTCACGGACCTAGTCTGAAAAACCTAATATTCATACTAATAAATAGAATGAGCAAACACCCAAAACATGATACTAATTTCCCTAAAGCACGTACTGCATCGTCATCATCTAGAATAGCATTCCAATTTCCTTTAAAGTAGTACTACAATTGTACCCTCACATAGGCAAATTTATAGATCAGAAAGGAAATTCGACTTACACACTGGAGACATTCTTAGTTCAAAATATATTTACACAAGAATATGTTGGGTAGGAATGATTGCTCCGGGGTCTGCACAAATTGCTGACTGCAAATCGAGTGATTCTACCTCCAGATCTTCCAGTGATCAAGTAATACACTGTCAACATACAAATACAATTGATAATTAAAACCATAAAACAAAAAATTAGGAAATCGGAAATAAAACAGATTGGGGGATTGATTTCTTCAAACCCTAACTCTGAGATTAGAAACCCCAACTTTAATTGGCTGAAAAATCAAGATCCAAACTTTAATTGTTGAGCATCACAAAATAACGGGTATTCAACCAAACGCGAGATTGATTTAACCACAGTAGATCGGAGTTTTGTACACGGTGTAATGGAGGTGGGTAAATGTGTTTTTTCGTCTGCTGTAGTGTTTGGGTTTCTTCGATAATGAAATGGAGTTAAGGAAATATGGTCATAAAAATGTGGCACAAGTTAAGGTCATTACTTTTTAAAAACGTGGCACAAGTTAAGGCCATTCCTTTTCAAAACGTGTCATCAGTGAAGGCCCCATACATTAGAACTTCGATAAATTAAGAAGAATTAATTGGGGGATATGGAAACTAATTGGAGGATATAGCTACAGGACAAAAACGGTGTCCCAATAGCAATTCTGGGTGACCCCCTATGTAATTTTTTTTTTAATTCCTAATCTAGCCCTCACTAATCATGTTTAGTAGTTAATAATAATTAGTATATGCTTAAGTATTTGGGGGATAGTTTAGTGTGTGTTTTGATTTTAATTTGTGTGAGTGAGGAGTAAAAGGAGAGGAAAAAAAAATAAGTGGAATTTTTTTTTTGAAAATGGAAGATGATTGTGATGAGAGAATTGCTGCTAAGAGGTTGAAAATTTGATTTGTTTCCTTTGAATTCACCATTGTTGCAGTTGAAAAAGCTCGGTGCCGGCATGGTATTCAACCAAAAAACCATGCCGTCATTTGTCGGAAATTTTCAAAAATTGTTTGCCACTATCCAGGGGGGGGGGGCGGAGCCCCAACGATAGGGCGTAGCTCTCTCGTTACGATTTCTTTCTAGTTTTGATCTTCATAATGTTGATTTTTTTCTGGGTTTGAACAGGTACCGGCATGGTAATCTAGTTTTCGAGCATGCCGGTACCTGTTCCGGCATAGTATTTTGCTTACATTTCTATGCCGGAACAAGATGAAAAGTATCCAGAATGTTCATTTTTTTTCACTTGAATACCGGCATTGATAGGAAATTCTCGAGCATGCCGGTATCATGTTCCGGCATATGGTCTTCATCAATTCCGGCATGGTCTTCATCACTTCCGTTTTGAATTTTTTCTGGTTTTAGTCACTCCACTTCCGGCATGGTCTTCATAGAAAATAAAGCAACATGCTATGCCGGAAAGCAATACCGGCATGGTCTTCATATCAACTGACCATGCCGGCAGTGAAGTGATTAAAACCAGAAAAAATTCAAAAAGGAAGTGATGAAAACCATGCCGGAATTGATGAAGACCATATGCCGGAACATGATACCGGCATGCTCGAGAATCAATTCCGGCATGGTCATCATCACTTTCAGCATGATCTTCATCACTTCCGAATAAAATAAAAATTCGTTTCCAAAGTGAAGAAAAGAGAATTTGATGTAGAGTGGGGAGAGTTTAGAATTTTAAAGGGAATGGGGAATATTTAGGTTTCAAAACTCTACCCCTAAATAAGATTAATAAGAAGTGGAGATGGAAATGGGGGATATGATTTTGTTTTTTGATTTTAAGTTTTTGATTTTAATTTTGTGGGAAGGGTATTTTAGTATTTTCATAACCAAAAATAACCCCTTAACACATACCATGGGTTGGGGGAAGTAATTCATATCCCCCAATTAATTCCCATATCCCCCAATTAATTGTTCTAAATTAATTACTTCGCTAAAATAATAAAATTTTCCGGTCCCAACTAGGGGGGACGAGTTTGCTCTAGCAGCATTTGCTCTAGCAGTAGGATTACTCGAATATTTAAGTTATTATCCCTGACCGTTGAATTTGTAGCAATCAACGGTTGATAACTATCTTGAGAGTGAGAATCAAGGACTTGTTAGTGAGATATTCACCTTGTAACCTTGAGTCAAGTAATAAGATCACCCCTTTACCCCACTGGACGTAGGTAATCATACCGAACCACGTATATCTTGTGTTCTTGTGCATATCTTGGTTATTTATTTCATAGTTTGTGAATTATGATTCTTTGGGATGTAGTAGTAGGATTTTCCACAACTACATGTAAAGTAGATAAATATTATAGACTGTGAAAATAAGATAACTTACTTTGTTCCTCTTTTTTCCAATGAGGTTAATATGGTCATTTCCAATTAGGGTATAACATTTACTAACCTAATTTCAGATAAGGGTAGTATGGTCATTTTCACAGTATCCATAATATTTTTTCCACTTTTTTCCTATAAGGGTAGTATGGTCATTTTCATCGTGGGTAACATTTACTTTGCTTATTTTCGATAAGGGTAGTATGGTCTTTTAAACAGCCTATAACATTTACTTTGCTTATTTCCAATAAGGGTAGTATGGTCATTCTCACAGTCTGTAACATTTACTTTGCTTATTTCAGATAAGGGTAGTATGGTCATTTCTGATATATTTCATATCCAATTAACCCGATAGAGAAACTCGGGTCTAACTCTAGTAATCTTTGAACATGTGATGTTCACTTCTGATATATTTCATATCCAGTTAACCCGGAAGAGAAACTCGGGTCTAACTCTAGTAATCTTTGAACATGTGATGTTCATTTCTGATATATTTCATATCCAGTTCACCCGGAAGACCTACTAGGGTCTAACTCTAGTAATCTTTGAACATGTGATGTTCATTTCTGATATATTTCATATCCAGTTCACCCGGAAGACCTACTCGGGTCTAACTCTAGTAATCTTTGAACATGTGATGTTCATTTCTGATATATTTAATATCCAGTTAACTCGGAAGAGAAACTCGGGTCTAACTCTAGTAATCTTTGAACATGTGATGTTCACTTCTGATATATTTCATATCCAGTTAACCCGCAAGAGAAACTCGGGTCTAACTCTAGTAATCTTTGAACATGTGATGTTCATTTCTGATATATTTCATATCCAGTTCACCCGATAGAGAAACTCGGGTCTAACTCTAGTAATCTTTGAACATGTGATGTTCACTTCTGATATATTTCATATCCAGTTAACCCGCAAGAGAAACTCGGGTCTAACTCTAGTAATCTTTGAACATGTGATGTTCACTTCTGATATATTTCATATCCAGTTAACCCGGAAGAGAAACTCGGGTCTAACTCTAGTAATCTTTGAACATGAGATGTTCATTTCTGATATATTTCATATCCAGTTCACCCGATAGAGAAACTCGGGTCTAACTCTAGTAATCTTTGAACATGTGATGTTCACTTCTGATATATTTCATATCCAGTTCACCCGATAGAGAAACTCGGGTCTAACTCTAGTAATCTTTGAACCTGTGATGTTCACTTCTGATATATTTCATATCCAGTTCACCCGGAAGACCTACTCGGGTCTAACTCTAGTAATCTTTGAACATGTGATGTTCACTTCTGATATATTTCATATCCAGTTCACCCGATAGAGAAACTCGGGTCTAACTCTAGTAATCTTTGAACATGTGATGTTCACTTCTGATATATTTCATATCCAGTTAACCCGGAAGAGAAACTCGGGTCTAACTCTAGTAATCTTTGAACATGTGATGTTCACTTCTGATATATTTCATATCCAGTTAACCCGATAGAGAAACTCGGGTCTAACTCTAGTAATCTTTGAACATGTGATGTTCATTTCTGATATATTTCATATCCAGTTACCCGAAGAGAAACTGGGTCTAACTCTAGTAATCTTTGAACATGTGATGTTCATTTCGATATATTTCATATCCATGAAGACCTACTCGGGTCTAACTCTAGTAATCTTTGAACATGTGATGTTCATTTCTGATATATTTCATATCCAGTTAACCCGGAAGAGAAACTCGGGTCTAACTCTAGTAATCTTTGAACATGTGATGTTCACTCTAGTAATCTTTGAACATGTGATGTTCACTTCTGATATATTTCATATCCAGTTAACCCGGAAGAGAAACTCGGGTCTAACTCTAGTAATCTTTGAACATGTGATGTTCACTTCTGATATATTTCATATCCAGTTCACCCGATAGAGAAACTCGGGTCTAACTCTAGTAATCTTTGAACATGTGATGTTCACTTCTGATATATTTCATATCCAATTCACCCCGAAAGAGAAACTCGGGTCTAACTCTAGTAATCTTTGAACATGTGATGTTCACTTATGATATATTTCATATCCATTAACCCTAAGAGAAACTCGGGTCTAACTCTAGTAATCTTTGAACATGTGATGTTCATTTCGATATATTTCATATCCAAGTTCACCCTAAGACCTACTAGGTCTAACTCTAGTAATCTTTGAACATGTGATGTTCATTTCTCGATATATTTCATATCCAATCATATAACTCTAGTAATCTTTGAACATGTGATGTTCATTTCTGATATATTTCATATCCAGTTAACCCTAACCTAAACTCTCAAGGTCTAACTCTAGTAATCTTTGAACATGTGATGTTCACTTCTGATATATTTCATATCCAGTTAACCCGGAAGAGAAACTCGGGTCTAACTCTAGTAATCTTTGAACATGTGATGTTCATTTCTGATATATTTCATATCCAGTTCACCCGGAAGAGAAACTCGGGTCTAACTCTAGTAATCTTTGAACATGTGATGTTCACTTCTGATATATTTCATATCCAGTTAACCCGGAAGAGAAACTCGGGTCTAACTCTAGTAATCTTTGAACATGTGATGTTCACTTCTGATATATTTCATATCCAGTTAACCCGAAGAGAAACTCGGGTCTAACTCTAGTAATCTTTGAACATGTGATGTTCATTTCGATATATTTCATATCCAGTTCACCCGAAGAGAAACTCGGGTCTAACTCTAGTAATCTTTGAACATGTGATGTTCACTTCTGATATATTTCATATCCAGTTCACCCGGAAGAGAAACTCGGGTCTAACTCTAGTAATCTTTGAACATGTGATGTTCACTTCTGATATATTTCATATCCAGTTCACCCGGAAGACCTACTCGGGTCTAACTCTAGTAATCTTTGAACATGTGATGTTCATGTGATATATTTCATATCCAGAACCCGGAAGATTTCTAACTCTAGTAATCTTTGAACATGTGATGTTCACTTCTCGATATATTTCATATCCAGTAACGAAGAGAAACTCGGGTCTAACTCTAGTAATCTTTGAACATGTGATGTTCATTTCGATATATTTCATATCCGTTCACCCGTTCTAACTCTAGTAATCTTTGAACATGTGATGTTCACTTATGACATATCCAGTTCACTTAAGACCTACTAGGTCTAACTCTAGTAATCTTTGAACATGTGATGTTCACTTATGATATATTTCATATCCAGTTCCACCGAAGAGAAACTCGGGTCTAACTCTAGTAATCTTTGAACATGTGATGTTCACTTCGATATATTTCATATCCAGTTAACCCCGCAAAGAAACTCTGGTCTAACTCTAGTAATCTTTGAACATGTGATGTTCACTTCGATATATTTCATATCCAGTTCACCCGATAGAGAAACTCGGGTCTAACTCTAGTAATCTTTGAACATGTGATGTTCACTTCTGATATATTTCATATCCAGTTCACCCAGAAGACCTACTCGGGTCTAACTCTAGTAATCTTTGAACATGTGATGTTCATTTATGATATATTTCATATCCAGTTCACCCGATAGAGAAACTCGGGTCTAACTCTAGTAATCTTTGAACATGTGATGTTCATTCTGATATATTTCATATCCAGTTCACCCGAAGATATCCAGTTCACCCGGAAGAGAAACTCGGGTCTAACTCTAGTAATCTTTGAACATGTGATGTTCACTTCTGATATATTTCATATCCAGTTAACCCGGAAGAGAAACTCGGGTCTAACTCTAGTAATCTTTGAACATGTGATGTTCACTTCTGATATATTTCATATCCAGTTAACCCGGAAGAGAAACTCGGGTCTAACTCTAGTAATCTTTGAACATGTGATGTTCATTTCTGATATATTTCATATCCAGTTCACCCGATAGAGAAACTCGGGTCTAACTCTAGTAATCTTTGAACATGTGATGTTCACTTCTGATATATTTCATATCCAGTTCACCCGGAAGACCTACTCGGGTCTAACTCTAGTAATCTTTGAACATGTGATGTTCACTTCTGATATATTTCATATCCAGTTCACCCGATAGAGAAACTCGGGTCTAACTCTAGTAATCTTTGAACATGTGATGTTCACTTCTGATATATTTCATATCCAGTTAACCCGGAAGAGAAACTCGGGTCTAACTCTAGTAATCTTTGAACATGTGATGTTCACTTCGATATATTTCATATCCAGTTAACCCTAAGAGAAACTCGGGTCTAACTCTAGTAATCTTTGAACATGTGATGTTCATTTCTTATATATTTCATATCCAGTTCACCCGGAAGACCTACTAGGGTCTAACTCTAGTAATCTTTGAACATGTGATGTTCATTTCTGATATATTTCATATCCAGTTCACCCGGAAGACCTACTAGGGTCTAACTCTAGTAATCTTTGAACATGTGATGTTCACTTCTGATATATTTCATATCCAGTTCACCCAGAAGACCTACTCGGGTCTAACTCTAGTAATCTTTGAACATGTGATGTTCATTTATGATATATTTCATATCCAGTTAACCCGGAAGAGAAACTCGGGTCTAACTCTAGTAATCTTTGAACATGTGATGTTCACTTCTGATATATTTCATATCCAGTTAACCCGAAGAGAAACTCGGGTCTAACTCTAGTAATCTTTGAACATGTGATGTTCACTTCGATATATTTCATATCCAGTTAACCCGAAGAGAAACTCGGTCTAACTCTAGTAATCTTTGAACATGTGATGTTCACTTTCGATATATTTCATATCCAGTTCAACCCGGAAAGAAACTCGGGTCTAACTCTAGTAATCTTTGAACATGTGATGTTCATTTCGATATATTTCATATCCAGTTCACCCGATAGAGAAACTTCTGGGTCTAACTCTAGTAATCTTTGAACATGTGATGTTCATGATATATTTCATATCCAGTTAACCCGGAAGAGAAACTTCGGGTCTAACTCTAGTAATCTTTGAACATGTGATGTTCATGTCCAAGCTTAACCCGGAAGAGAAACTGGTCTAACTCTAGTAATCTTTGAACATGTGATGTTCATTTCGATATATTTCATATCCAGTTAACCCTAAGAGAAACTCGGGTCTAACTCTAGTAATCTTTGAACATGTGATGTTCATTTCTGATATATTTCATATCCAGTTCACCCGGAAGACCTACTCGGGTCTAACTCTAGTAATCTTTGAACATGTGATGTTCATTTCTGATATATTTCATATCCAGTTCACCCGGAAGACCTACTAGGGTCTAACTCTAGTAATCTTTGAACATGTGATGTTCACTTCTGATATATTTCATATCCAGTTCACCCGAAGAAACCTACTAGGTCTAACTCTAGTAATCTTTGAACATGTGATTTTCATTTATGATATATTTCATATCTTTGAACATGTGATGTTCACTTCTATATTTCATATCCAACACCCTAAGACCTACTAGGTCTAACTCTAGTAATCTTTGAACATGTGATGTTCACTTCTGATATATTTCATATCCAGTTCACCCGGAAGACCTACTCGGGTCTAACTCTAGTAATCTTTGAACATGAGATGTTCACTTCTGATATATTTCATATCCAGTTCACCCGATAGAGAAACTCGGGTCTAACTCTAGTAATCTTTGAACATGTGATGTTCACTTCTGATATATTTCATATCCAGTTAACCCGCAAGAGAAACTCGGGTCTAACTCTAGTAATCTTTGAACATGTGATGTTCACTTCTGATATATTTCATATCCAGTTAACCCGGAAGAGAAACTCGGGTCTAACTCTAGTAATCTTTGAACATGTGATGTTCATTTCTGATATATTTCATATCCAGTTCACCCGGAAGACCTACTCGGGTCTAACTCTAGTAATCTTTGAACATGTGATGTTCATTTCTGATATATTTCATATCCAGTTCACCCGGAAGACCTACTCGGGTCTAACTGATTTATAGTTGTCCGCTTTCAGCCATGATTCGATCTCAGAGCTAGGTGATAATGCATACACCTGAATCCGTGTACATTATATTCAACCAATAGGAAGACATTCACAAGACGTCATACGGATTACCAACACCCATAAGTGAACTTCCCGCCACAATTTCGTTTGGCGCCCAAACCAATTCAGTGGAAATACTTGGCGGCAAATTTGGGCGCGCCCTAGTATATGTGTCCCGCCCTAATAATTTTGGGAAAAATAGTCTCTCTCCAGAAAAATTAAAATTAACAATGTCGCCTTTAGAACCTCCGCCTCTTCTTATCCATCTATTATAATAACCAAGTGATAATTTACTTCTCAATGGGCGGGTTTTTGTTTTCTTCTTATACTGCCTCCACTAAAACTCAAAAGCTTACTCTCCTTTTTTATTTCAAAAATCAGATCAATCCCTGCATATTTTTTTATCAGAGCTCACATACTGCTTTTCAATTTGTTTCAGTTAATTTTCGAATAATAATCAAAGATCTCTATCTACTTTTCTTTCTAATCTAAGGATTTGTTATGTTCGGTATTATTTGGTCTGGTCACTATTAAGGGTTGACAAAATCTAATCTTTGAAGGTGTTTATTTTACTTTGGATTTGGTTTTGAAAATTAGAGTTTTCTGAAGTGGGTTTCATTAATAGCGGTGTATTAGGGTTCCGTTAAGGCATTTCATCTTTGAAGGTGTTTATTGTTGTAACAGTTTGCAATTGGGCCAATTTTCAGATTTTGCCTCTATTTGATTTGGTGGTTAAGTGTTCCCAAGAACATTAGTCGTTATACGGGTAGTTTTTTTTTTCTTTGAATTGATTTTATGTTTTATTTCTTAAATTTGACATCTAAAGATGACATGTTTCTTGGATTTCTTACATTGCATCTGATTACGAAGTATTGGGTGACTTATGAATCATGTAACAGTCAATAAATTGGTTTGGAAGTTTTTAATCGGTGTATAAAGAAGTAGGTTTGACTTATGAGAAGGTAATTCATCATGGAAGTTGTATCTATTATCTTTGGTTTACTGCATTGTACTTTTTGTTCCATTCATACAGTTCTGGAACCATGTTCTATGATTTTAGTTCTCTATTTGACAACCTAATATACAGTCCAAGTTACTATGGTAAGTAGTTATATTTACAGAATCACCTGTCTTACTTTGTTGATTGTTTGCAGGACATTGTTGCCGAAGCAGTAAAGAAGAGGCGAGGTGCTAGTAAGAAGCCTTAATTTAGGAAAATCGTTGGTGCTACTTTGAACATGTGATCCAGAATGGAACAACAGAGAACTGGTGAGGCCACATTTCTGGTATGGTTTGGTGTATTACATTTAAATGCTTAGATTGAAGGAGGTTATTAAGTGTTAGGAGTGCATATAGGTGTACTATTTTTGACTTCCTACATATTAGTAAATAAAACTATGTTTTGATGGGGTTGGTTACTGGTATCTTGCATATTACCCTTGTTACGAGATGGTACACATACCTTGCTTGATGGTATGCCGGTCGCATTTAGTGGATGATATTTTTCTTATTTGATGTACAATTGTTTTTTTATTTTACATGAATTACGTTCCTTCCTCGTGGGGCTAATTTTACTAATCTTAGAAAATAGTTCCATCAAATTTCAGATTTTGGATTGACTGCTCAGATACTCTAATTAGATTATTTTTGGATTTGTTAGTTTGTGTTACTTCTTGGACATGTCTCACCATTTTAAAGGGAAAAATATGTTGGTGTTTTCAATTGCGAAAATATATTGGTAAAAGGTGGTTTTTCATGTGGTGGGACACTCAAGAATTCCTGCATAAAGGAAGTGGTGGAGTCGGTTCATGTTGATCTACCCTAGTAGGGGTATTTGATCTATAAGGAGCTAGTCTCAGGTACTGTATTTATGTGCACATAATTGAATGTTACTAGTTTTGTGTACCACTTTTATGTTGAACACTTGAATCCCCTCTTACTTTTGTTGATTGTTTGCAGGACATTGCTGTTGAAGCATTAAAGAAGAGGTGTTGTGGAACTATGATTCCTTAATTTAGGTCAATTGTTAGCACATAATGTGTTTGCTATTGAGGCAGAAGTGAGAGTGTAGGTCGTGAGCTCACTACTTAGGTATGAATTTTTTTTTTTAGCGGTTTTTACAAATGAACTTCATGATTTACAATGTTAAAATAGTTGTTTCCCCATAATTGAAATTGTTGATGATGATATCAAATCCTTGAACTTTAGATCCTTGATTTTGCATATGTTTGTATGTGTTTTAAATAATGTCTTACTATTACATATATGTATTGTGTGAGGAATTGAGTGAATTCTGAATTAAACTCTGAATTTTCCGTGGAGCTAGCATGTTTGATAGAATGTCTCACCAAACATTTATAAGGACTGTGCGAACGACGTTTTTGGAGACTAGTTTTGGTGTGTATTGGTGGGGTTTTAGCTAATGGTTTGTCTTCGAGAAATGTTAGTTGTAGTGTCCTCTATAATCTATCAAATGGGCATGTCGTTTGGATCTGTAATTTAGAAGTTACTATGAAAAGTGTACAGGAAGTCGCGACGGACTTCCGGGAAGGACAACACGTGACAGTTTTGTTGGTTGGTTTTGGAGTAGTTAGAATCTGAACTAGTCATGGGAGTCTTCTAAGGAGTTGTCATGGGACATCTCTAGTTTCCAACTAGATATAGTTTGCTTATTTTCATTGAATAATGAAGGTTTTTAATAATTTTTAATATAGCCCTTCGGAGCTGAAAATGCTAAAATGGCAGTCTGTGTAATCTTTTGTTGGTGACTGTTTCAGCGACAGTTTGACTTATTTATCTGTCTATAGTTTGTATGTGATATAATTCATGATGTGGTTTGTAATGACATGATTTATGCTTTTATTTGAACACTGTTGAAGTCTATAAGAATTGTTGAATGTAGGTTGTATGAGAATCTCTAAACTGCTACTGTATGCGAGTGAATACTCTAGTCTTCGAGTTTATTAGTGAGTTGTATCACTCCCTTTGGTTTTACAGTTATTTCTGATGGTGGTGGTGGAAAGTTATATAGGTTGATGATGGTTAAAATAATAAAATGACATTTGTTTATAAGATATAAGTTCTGCATTTTTTTGTTTATTTACTTTTGTTTACTGATTTAATGTGATAGTTTTCAAGATGTTGATGGAGGTGGGAAATTAACCCAATTGTTTTGGTGGTTTGGAAGATGTTAGAGGTGGAAATAGACCAAACTGCTGTGGTATGGTGGTTTTGAAGATGTCTATGGAGGTTGTAATGGACCTCCGCTGCTATGGTTGATCTGTTAGAGGGCCGTGTATGATGGTTTTGAAGATGTCTATGGAGGTTAAAAAATATTAAAAAAAAAGGGCCAGTGTTTTTGGGAACTGTTAGATCTGATGGTTGATGAGCATTTTGTAAACCAAATTAAAATGTACGATCATTTTGTAAATGGCCCGAAATTTAATTGCGTCAGTCTGTTGAGTATCTCTTAAACTTGGCATAGTGAATCCTGTGTTTTTGTTGTTAATAACAACTCTCTTAAATTTTAACAACTCTCTTAAATTTTAACTGTATTGGAGCAATGACTGGTTGGTAAATAACATTAATTTGAAATTGCAGCTTTCAGATAAAGAAACTACATGGAAACCGATTTCATTCATCACTTCCACACCGCCCGGTGAAAAAATATTGCAAAACCTTTCAGAATCTATACATCATGAACAAAATATCCACAGACATGTACCAAAAAAACAGGGACCACAAGGATCCTGAGCCACTGTGGGGTAAAACGGCCGTCCAAAAAATATTCACAGGTCTGAGAACCCAACACCGTCCATACTTCTAGTCACATGATAACTGCACCAAACATAAACATGTTATACTTGTGAGAATGGTGAAGTCATAAAAAATGCAGCTTCGACGATGTATTTTTATTTTACCTTTATGGAATCTCTCTTGAACAACTGTAAAGCGAATTCACGACGATATTGATGAAGATTCTCCTTTTTAATACGTGACAGAGGAATACTCCTGATGAGATATTCAACGAACTTCAAAGCATACACCCCACAAGAGCATCTGCGATATGCATAAATGGATTACGCATAAGAAACTTATTTCATTTTCAATTGAATTTACAAAAAGAAGACATTGTTTTTGTATTCCGGGGCGTTTGTATCACAACTTAAGATGTATACTACATACCCAGGAGTGGGTTGTGGGTTTATTAAATTTTGTTCACCAGTAGAGAGTACTTACGAATCGTCTTGTTGAGGGGGGAGCGGTGTATCCTCATATCGAGCCTTCCATAAGGCACCATCGTACCTTTGGTCTAAATAGTGGCAAATCAATATGATTTCCTTGCCGACTCCGTCTGACTGAGGAGTTATACCAGGTCTAAGGGAATCATATATGATTATTCTTTCTTCCTTCAATTTAATACATATTGCGACCCAGTGCTTCCTCGATTCTATGTTCACCACGCCATAAACCACATCGACATCTTTCCAAGGTTTACTGCATTCAAGCAAAATGCCATCTACATAATTATCCGCTAGTCTAAACTCGTCATTTGTTGTGAGTTGATGCTGCACAAATTCAGGGAAGATTGCTTAATATGCAGATACGCTGTTGAATACCCTATTTAAGAGACTAATTTGGAAAAATAAAATACCACAAAGCGAGTGTCGATGGTTGTCCATTTCCCCTGGGAGCAGACATTTGATTTGCGCATGAGGTGCAACATGCCGTTAATATGCTGCAATTTCACCGCAAAAGAGATTTGTTAACAGTGCCAGAAAGAAAAGATTATAATCACATAGTTATATTATTCTTATGGATCAGCGGATCGAATGTAACTTACGTAATCGCCTAGCCACCCAGTTGGATCCAGGAGTTTTTTAAATTCATCACAATTTGCAAAAGGGTCATCTGCCTGGTCGTCAATACTAGACCATACAATAAAACATAACAACACGAGAATAAGAGTAACGTTCAAAATAATATGTGCACCCAAAATAAACAAATAAATAGTAGGGAGAATTTACCCGTGGTGGATGTAATCGTTTACATCTTGTACATCCTTCCGTGTAATTTGATCACCCATTCTGAAATACTCAAAGTAATCAATTTTCACCGCTGGCTTATCAGGGGTCTTAATTTCAGTAAGAAACTTGTGCTTCTTGGAATAATTCTCGGACCCAGGGGAGATCTTTAAATCAACTTTACTACAATCACCCTTCTCCAAACCCTTATTCTTAATCATAACAATCTCATCCTCCACAAAACCAACCTTCTTCCGAAGTCTAGGCGGCCTCATATAGTCATAAGATACATATGGAGTACAATGGTACTTGCTATCCTTCTTTATTCTCCCACCCTTTGGGAGATAGTTCTCATTAGCACTGCCAGATGCTTCCGCTTCATCATTGTTTCTTTTTTTCCCTCTAGGCCTTTTTAAATCGTTATAGGCCTGCATAACCAGGGACAATTAAAAAGATTTTTAAGCACCGACAGATTTTGTAAATGCTATGATAAGATGTAAATGATACTTCATCAACAGATGACTTGTTTCTGTTATTCAACAGCGTAATGAGCCCATTTACTATCAACCCAAATACTCCATATGATAACCAATGTTTACATGAGAGTATCGAGGTAACTATGAAAACAAACAGCATAGGATACATAATAGCAAAACGGAACACTCCACATTAACACGTCTATAGTCACGAGTAATAGCAAAATGTGTATATATGTCAGACTACCAACTACAAATTATTTTAATTACAGACATTATGTTGACATAAAAAATATGGTTTGTCTATTGTGCACAGAATTAATATGAAACATGTACATGCTAATGTCACACAAAAACTAGTTATTCAAAAATTGTGGTCAAACTCATGTAAATCAAAATTCAAGCAATAGCAATGGACAAACCTCTTCGTAATTCTTAGTTGGAGTATTGTATGGTAGTGATGTATTAAGAAGTTCATCATCATCGTGGGCAGAAGCATCAACGTCGCCTAAAAGGTGATTGCGCCGTGTTTCAGCTTCATCATGGTCTGCAGCTTCGTCACCAACATGAAGAATAGGATTGTCATACAAATCACCACCAACCTCTTTACCAACATTTATACCAATCTCTGTCACTTTGTTATTTGGATTCCAACTCGCACCATCAGACATTCTCTCACCGTTGCAATTCACCATAAATGGAGGAGGAAACTGTTGCACAATAATTTCCGTAGAATCAAATAAAAAACTAATTATGAATAGGATTTAACAGTTCAATCCAACATAACAAAAGGGTTCCAAATAACTCACAGTTCTTGACTTTATAAATGAAAGCTCCTCCTTTAATGCGGTGCATGTATTGTTCAAATGGACAACCTGGCCACTTAATTGGGTAACCTTAATGTTTATATCTACCACAACACTGAAAAGTTGATCAAATCTAACCTTCCAAATATCAGCACCAGGCTGAGGATTAAAAGCCGCATCACTAGCTTTTTCATATGCGACACTACCCTCCTTAATCGTATCGTACATGTGTGCATTGCCTGGAGCAGCATTAGGTTGATGTACAATTGGAGAAACATCCTCCACTACACCTTTGTCATTCAGGGGACCCTCAGCTGAGCCGGAAATTAAAACCCGGTCGAAAACAGGCTCAGGCCACAACATGTCTTCAATGATTCGAACTTCAGAATTACCCTGCAACAAGGAGATCACACTTAAAACAACGTTTAGTACTAATTTAAATTTTTATTTTTTTTCGAAGGACATACCTGTTCCGGTTCCAATGCGCTACTAACTTTATCGTAGGTCACAACATTGGTGCAGCACACAGTAAAGATATAGGGGAGCCACACATCACTAGCTTTCTCTGCACCACACATCGCAAGCAATTTCGGGAAGACTTGAACAGCCCAGACCTAAAACACAAACATAAACTATTAAAAAGCCAATTTCAAAATAATCATGAATAAAATATCAACCAAACTACTCTTACCACCAACACGCCTGGCATTCCTTGAGGATGGATGGAAGGTAACTTTGTAGGTTTTACTACAGCGTTATCATATTTATTCATTTGAAAAACAAAGGCATCGTGGGTCTTTTCAAATGTTTGCTTATAACCTACGTGTCCCCAGGGATAATTGTTGAACTTAACAAAGTCTTCTACCAAGTGCCATGTCATCGCCTCAATACAACTGATGTCTGGGTGCCCATATATAAAACGGTGCACAACATAGACTAACGCAAGCTTAACCCGGTCCACAACATTCAGTTTCATCCTATCTTTAGTACCCACTTTCACACTCTTTTTCTTCCTTTCGGCTTCTTTCCGGTTTTTTCTATCTTCCGCTTTTTTAATCTCTTCATCATTTAGATCAACTGCAATTGTAGCGCAAAAAAGGAACTCATACAATTCTCTTCCGGTAACATTTTTTCCAGGAGTAAAATACTTTTTCATGAATGTGCTTACCCCTGGGGGATGGACATATGGCGTATCCAACTCCGTGACTCGGAGGCCTGATATTGCGGCAAAATGCGGCTTCCTAAAGCAGATTTCATTACCACCTACTTTAAACCAGATATCTTCATCTCCTTCTACCTGAATCCGCCGAGTCATCAAGAAACTAAATATTGGCCCGGACATCTTCTGATCATCAGGAATGTCAAGTAGATGCCCAATTTTAGTTTCGCGGAACAGGGCTTTCTCAGCGTCAGACAATTCATCGTGTATAGCATTTAGTACCTTGTAGCCGGAGTCCGAATTTAGTTCACAGTAATTGGTCCGGTACTTGTACACATCTGGGTAAACATAATTCCTACACAACACAATAAAAAATTATAACAAAATAATGGAAACGTCTAAAAAAGAAAAAGATTTTATAATTTAAAAGATATTTAGTCATTGATGAAACTATAAAACTTATTAATCGACTCCTAATTCACATTTTTACCTTTCCTCAACTGCAGTTCTGGCTTTTCTACCAACAACCATGCTTGCAACCTACAAATTGTTGGTTTGATGCTTTACTGCTTACCTACATTCAAATCGTTTAATCAATTCAACAAGGGAGATATTTGTGACCACATTCCTCAATAAAATGAAAATACAAAAATCACACCAGTCTACCAAAACTATAGATTTAGTAAACTATAGTTTCATTTGCAAGAAAATGAGACAATCTCCCAACAACATAAGAAAACCGACACAAAGACAGAGATTTGTATGAGAAATAGATTTAGTAAACTGCAAATTGATTAAACCTATTATACATGTATCCTTTTTCATTTGCAAGCCATCAACACCAAATAATCCTTCCCCACGAGAATAGATGTCTTGACTAGTACCAAAGGGGTGGAAATAATTCAGTTTCATTTGCAAGTTCACAACAACTTTAACAAATATATTCCACAGAATACTCAAAATTTCCTTTCAATAAAATTGGGTTTTATATAATGATGGAAAAGGAATTGGGTTTCAATCATCTCTTATTAATCGATGAATAAAAACAACTTGGGTTTCAATCATCTCTTATTAATCGATGAATAAAAAAATAACGATTGAAAACCCTAGATAGATAGAAAATTTACCTGATTTTAATTGCAATCGATCTGAACATGCCAGTCTTTAGGTACAACTTCTAAGAAGTATCAAACATTGTTAACGAACCCCCAGGGATGTTCTGTGACTTCAGGCTTCGAAGGAGTGGGAGAGATAGAGTTACAGACGAGGGAGGAAGAGGAGAAAGAGTGTGATTTTCTTATAATTTCCCTCGTGAAAGATAATGTGCAGGCGATGTGGAGTTAGAGCTAATATACTCTAAAATAAGACCAATTTGGTAACGAAATTACGGGACCGAACATTTTTATTTCTGGGGGTGTTTAGGTAGGTTAGAAAGTCCCTATACACGTTTGCCAATGTTCCGGTTTACCATCAAATTAAGACCAATTGCATGTTTAAATGTGCGATGAATTTCATTTTAGGCTCAGACTGCCATACTTATCTAGTAAGAAGATTGGGAACAACCAAAATCGTTAACCAATATTGATCTCACTGGTACTCATGCAGTTCACTTTATTGCTTGGCATGGATCTGATCCAAAAAACTAAATTCTCTACCATAACCAATATATGATCAATACTGTTCTCTCTCTTATGGTAAAGCCGCTATGCTTTTAAGTTGGATGTCTTCAATTTTTTGGTTTTGTTTGCGAATATTACAACAAGGTTTTAGACAAATACAAATATACCTCCACCAATTACATTTATCACTTCCACACTGCCAGATATACAAAATAACCTATCAAAAGCTTAGAAAATGATGGACAGTGTACATAAACGTAAATGTACAAAAACACGAGGGGCCAAAAGATTCCCTGTGCCACTCATGGGTACTAAGGTCGTCCACTAAAATTGACAGACAACCCGTACCTGTCCGTAAATCCTAATAGCACGAAAACTGCACCAAAAAATTAAGGTGTTATTCAGAGTGAGGATCCTAAAGGTAAAATAAATACTGCTAATTATTCACTACTCTTTATGGCTTTATTTACCTGAATGGATTTTCTCTTGAACAACTGTATGGCAATTTCACAACGATAGCGGTGAAGATACTCCTTTTTAATACACGACATAGGAACCCCCCTAATCAGATATTCAACGAACTTCAAAGCATACACCCCACACGAGCATCTGCAATATGCATAAATGGATTACGCATAAGAAAGTTGCTTCAATTTCCATAAAACAAACATTGTCTTTGAATTTCGTATCACTCCTACACTACTTGAATGTATACATATAGCCTGGGCGAGGAAAATATATTTCAAGTAGAGAGTGGTTACCCATCATCCTGTTGAGGGAGGAGCGGATCCTCATGAAATACAACTTTCCACATGGGCCCCTGGTTGTACAGTTGGCTTAAATAGTCACGAATCTGTATTATTTCATTGTACACTCCCCCTGATTCACGAGTTTGACGCGGTCTAAGGGAATCATATATAATTACTTTCTGCTCCTTAAATTTAATACATATTGCGACCCAGTGGTCATATCGTCTTTTAATGTGGACCACGCCATATATCACATCTACATCTGCCCAAGATTTACCGCCTTCAGGCCTATGTCCAGATGGATAACGATTGGCGGATTTGAACTCGTCATCCATTGTCAGGCATTGCTGTTCAACATCAAGGAAGCAACACATAAATTAGTTAATACACAATTTAAGTAGCTATTTTACAGTTAACAGACCTGAAAGCAAGCGTCTATGGTCGTGCACTTCCCATCGGCGCAGAGAGTGTCTGGGCGCATGAGGAGCAACATGCCGTTAATATGCTGCAGGACGACACAAAAGAGATGAGTTTCTGTTGCAAGAAACTTTTACCATTAGATAGTTAGATTGTTTTTTTTTACAGGATCAACAGATGGAATCTAACTTACTTCATCACCTAGACATCCATTTTTATCCAGTAGTGTTTTAAACTGGTTACAAGTCGCAAAGGGGTCATCTTCCTTGTAGTCAACACTGTCCCATACAAACATCCATAACACAAAGTTACGATCAAAATAAACAAGGACACCAAAAACAAACAAATAAATAAAGGATGTTTTGGGGACACTCACCCTATGTTGATGTAATCATTCAAATCCTGTACATCCTTCTCAGTAACTCCGGAGTCCAATCTGAAATTTTTGAAATAATCTATTTTCACTTTGAGTTTTTCAGGCAAAAACGTCTTCTTCAGGGTATAATTCTCATCACCCTCTGTCAAAGGGGAATCCCCAATTTCAATTCTATTCCCAGCCTTTTCAAAGGCTTCGAGTACACTTAACCTTCTTCCGACCATTCTTCTTATGATCACCACCATCTCCCGCAAAATTAACCTTATTGCAAGGCACAACTCTAGCCTTCTTCAAATTATTTACATCGGTAAATGGAGGTTGTAGCGCTTTACTAAGCTTCCGTACTCTGCCATACTTTGGGAGAGTATTGTCAACAGCACATCCGGACGCATCAGCATCATCATGATTTCTTTTTTTCCATTCGGGCCTTTTTGAATTTTTATCGGCCTACAAAAACAGACTCAATGAGAAGAATTTCAAGAAACGGTGAACACAGTTAATGAAAATACTACGGTCAACAAATGACTTAATTCTGTTATTTAACAAAGAGAAGTTGCATTCACCGTTTACTATCAACCAAATATTCCATAAGATTAAAAGGATTTCTGAAGTTTAATAACAAACAAATGGAGAAATATCACGCCGTTCTTATAAAACGAACAATCCGATGTTTATAAACGAGTTACCGAGTAACTAGGATAATAAACAACATCAGATACATAATACAACAAACTTAAATGGAGAGAAAGCGAACATGACTACAGCATTTGAAGCAAAATTCACAAGAAGAACAATTATTTTTTCGACAACTGGCTTATTGTATGAAATAGTCACTATCAAGTAGAGACGACTAATAGCAAAATGTGTATATATATTACCTACTTCATAGTCAGGCATTCAAGAGCGAATTTTATTAACTGCAGACATTACGTACATAGACCTATTGTGATTTGTCTATTGTGACATAATGCAAAACTAATAGGAAACTTATACATGCTAATGACCAACAAAAATTAATCTATTATTCGTACTCAGGCACATTAAAATTCGAGCAATAAGAACGAACAAACCTCTTCGCCTATCTTATTTGGAGTATTATATAGTACTGGTGTACTAAGAAGTTCAACATCATCATGGGCGTTTACATCATCGTCTTTTAAAATATTATAGCGCCGTGTTTCATCTTCTTCATTACCCACAACGTCTTTACCAACATCAAGAATAGGCTTCCCATATAAATCAACACCACTTTCTTTAACAACCTCTTTGACTTTGTTATTTGGGTTCCAACTTGGCCCATCCGGCATTCCTTCATTGTTGCAATTCCCCATATATGGAGCACGAAACTGTTACACAATATTTTACATCGACTCAATTAATTTTCAAGTTATGAATAGGTTTAACTGTAAAACTTAACAGAATAAAAAGATTCCAAATTACTCACAGTTCTTGACTTTAAAACTGAAACCTCCTCCTTCAAAAATGTAACCTTCTCTTTCAATTCGGTGCATGTATTTTTCAAATCGACCACCTGGCAACTTAATTCTTCCAACTTGCCTAGAGACTCACTCTTCATACCTAACACCAAACTGAAAAGCTGATCCATCCTATCCTTCAAAATATCACCATCAGACCGAGGATTAACTGCTGCGTCTCTAGCTTGTTCTTCCAAGCCGTCAACCTCTATATCATCGTCAGACAAAGTATTAAAAGCCGCATCACTAGCTTGATCTCTGGTGACATTACCCTCAATTACCCCAGAATTAAAAGCCGGTCGAAGCGAGGCTCGTGGCCATATGATGTCTTCCAGGAATTGAACAACAGAATCTTTCTGCAATAGGGCGAAGATGGTCAAAAACAACATTAAATACAAATTTCAAAGAAATAGAATTCTAAAGACATACTCATACCGGTTCTAATGCGCTACCAACATTCACATGGGTCAGGGCATTAGTGCAATGACACAAGATAAGAATATAGGGAGCCACCCATTAATATATATCTCTTTTCCACACTTCTCAAACAATGTCGGGAAGACTCGAACAGCCCAAACCTAAAACACAAAAAAAACTATTAAAACAAAAACTTGAAAGTTAAACATATACAAAATATCAACCAAACTACACTTACCACCAACACGCCTGGCATTCCTTGAGGATGAATGCCCCGTTGACCGTTAGGTGTATCTACTCCAGTCATTTGAAATTCATAGGCTTTGTGAGTCTTCTCAAAAGTTTGATAATAAGCTACATCTCCCCAGTGATAATTGTTGAAGTCATCAAAGTCTTCTACCAAACTCCATGTTGTTTCCTCAACACCAGTGATGTCTGGATACCCATATATAAAGCGATGCACAACATATAGGAGAGCAACCTTTACCCTGTCATCAACATTAACTTTCCCCCTCTTTTTAGCATCCACTTTCTCACTCTTTTTCCTCACCGCAGTATTTTTCCTCTCTTCAACATTTGTCCTCTCTACAACATTTCTCCTCTCTTCAGCATCCGTATCGATAAAAAGGAAATTATACAAATCTCCTCCGGCTACTTTTCTGTCAGACCAAAAATACTTCTCCTTCAGTTTACTCAGCCTCGCGGGTACAAAACACGGTGCATCCGTCTTCCTGAAGCTAAGGCCTGATATTGCGGCAAACTCCCGCTTTCCAAAGCAAATTTCCTTACTAAAATCTCCATTACAAAATCTGAACCAGATAGCCTCGTCTTGCGGTACATAAATCCGCCTAGTCATTAAGAAATTAAATATCGGCGCAGACATCTTTTGATCAACATGAATGTAAAGTAGGTGACCAATTGTAGTTGATTGGAACAATACTTTCTCAAAGATCGGACAATTCTTCGCGCACGGCTTTTAGTACATCGTAGCTGGGGTAAGTAATCAATTTGCAGGAACCTGTCCGGTACCCGTACTCATCTGGGTAACAATATTGCCTACACAACACAACAAAAAGTTACACCAAAAACATACCGGTTCTATTCGTGAAAAGATCCTTATTCGTTAATACACTACTAATCCACATATTTACCTTTCCTCAACAACAACAACAGGTTTATGTGTTTTCTTGGGCAATTTACCAAAGACGCATGCTTGTAGCCTACAAACATAATTCAATTAATAAATAAATATCTGAATAATAAGGCATTGTGGAAGGGCAATAGATCACACTCTCAAGCTACATTACGTTTACGGATTACTGCAGGTTTGGGGACTACACTAGAGAGTCAAAAATCTTACAAGACGGGAATGAAAGCTATGCAGAAAATTATTACACGGTTAAAACAAACATATAGGCAAGTGACTATAATTGGCAACTGCCCATAAAAACTAGGTTAATTTGCAAGTGACTTTTCAAACATGATGAAACAATCTCACTCTCAACACATACATAAACAATTAATTGAGATAATCAGGGACATGCATTGGAGTTTAAATGTGAGACAGTACATTTATTATATCAAAATGATGAACATGAGGTTTTGAAAACAAACTTAAACTAGTGCCATAAGGCAAAAACATTGAATAGATAATCTTTTAAGTTGAAAAGCTAGGGGGAAATTATGGACTTCAGTGAGTCCTTTTTTAGAAACAATTTTAAAAAATAATAAATGATAACTAATAATGGTATAACAAACATGAAAGTGAACCTGTCCATCAATTCTAAATTGGACATCAATGTTTCAAAACGGAACTCGTTGGGTAATTTTAACAAGCAACTGAGAGGCTAGCTTAAAAATTCAATCCATTACCTCATTTATGATGGAAAGCTAAATTTTCATAGATGCAATCATATTTAATCTTCAAAGAAACGTTTATAAATCCAAAATCACACATGGTTTAATATGTCAGGAATGATTATTGTGTAAATAAAGTTTTCAAGCAAAGTTCAACAAAAACAGGGAGAGATTGGGAAAAGTTAATGGACAAAGATTATCAATTTCACGGCTGAGAAAAACATCTCAACTCATAAATTTTAGATCCAGTTAAAATAGTGTTGTACAATAATAGAAAATTGCATTTGAATATACATGAATCGAAAAATCAGGAGACAAACGAATAAATAGCATTTGAATCGACATGAATCGAAAAAGGTGGAGAAAAAGGAATAAAAGGAGAAAGAACCCCTACCTTTCTGTAGAAGAGAAATTCAACCAATTTCAATGAAAGGAGAAGTAACCTACAAACATCTTCAATTGATAAACAAACATATAAGGCGTTGCGGAAGGGAAATAGATCACATTATCAAGCCTACAGTACCTTTATTGATTCCTGCAGGTTTGGGGACTAGGCTACAGGCTCAAAAATCTAACAAGACATGAATGAAAGCTATGCGAAAATATGTATGCCAACCCGAACCTGTACATACACGAAAAAAAAAGGTTTTCAGATATAAATTGGAGTTCCATCGATAAACATCATTACAAAATTGAATATGTAAAAGTTCTAAACCACTATAACCTAATGAAATTCCAGAATATCCCCAATGCTTTCCTACAAGCATAAATATTCACTAACCCAAGTATTTATAGAACCCAATTTGAAGTTATCAAACTGAAATCGTACTCATTACACAAGTCTTTTCAACCAAGTAGTGTACATACAACTAAACAGATAATAATAGCAAACTGATTTGCACAAACTTAATTTGTTAATAAGCTAATTCATAACCACAAAAACTAGGCCTAAATGCACTTTCATTAATCAATAATCCATTCTAGAGAAGTAACTTTTGGGAGATGTGCAAATATCTTATGCAGCTTGAGCAACATCCAAATGCCAAAATCAAAAACTTTTTACAATTTTTAGAGCAATTGGTGGACTATAGCACCTGCAACATGAATTACCGTAAACCTTAAGAAATTCAAAGTAGTTAGCTCAATATAACAACAAACTTAGTCTTTAACGTACATATCCAAAGAGATACCATATCATAAACGACAAAAATACATTGTATCAAAAAGTTATATCCATTCAGATTGCGAAAATAGTTAAGTACAAAAGATTGCATTGCATATTACTTCATGTTATACATTAAGATTCTTTATGTAGGTAAGTACAAGTATAACCAAGTCACCAACTATATATGTGAAAAGTTTCGATCCTACCTGTTGAACAAATGAAGACGCACATGCTCTATTTGTAGAACCAATCGACTTCAACTTTGAAAACCCTTCGACTATTAATACATCACGCATTAGTGGATCATTTTAAATAATAAATCAACGGAAGCAAAAACTATGAGCGATTCACGGAACAATAAAATGTGAACCATATTCGCAATTTGGATGAGGTATTAATGAAACAAAAAATTATTTACATAGATGAGAAATACTAAGCAAAAGCGGAGGTGAAGGACACTATCCGAAGAGCATGGACAACAATAAAACATCCGCCAGGACCTTGCACTAGTGCAACCCATATGAAGCGATTAAGCCACTAAACTTGTCTTATCCAAAGTACCTATTTATTAACCAAAATCTATATTTGAAATCCAGGTATCGGGTAGTGGAAAATCACTTGCATACATCCTCGGTAATCCAACTAATCCAACTATCTGTAACTAACCACTAAAGCTACCTAAATCGTTTGTAATAAGCTGAATATTATGACTTCTAATTATCCTTGAAATCTTATATGAAACAAAAAAAAGTTTCCAACCTTTCCTAGCAATCTCAAAGTAGGAAAGTAATAACACAACATAATCAAAATTAAAAACCAAACCAGATAGCAACTATTCATCAAAAAATAAACCACATAGTATTGACCAGACAGATTTTTCTAAATAAGAGAACCATATCAACAATCCATTCCACTAAATTAGTTAATTACCTGAATTCCTTTTTTTTTAAGCAATACTCTAACAAAAAAAACCTTATATTGAAAAAGTTAAAAAACGATAATTACACACTTTTGGTAAAACAACTTTAAATGATAAATGATAACTAATGGTAAAACAAACATGAAAGTGAACCTGTCCATCAATTCTATATTGAACATCAATGTTTCTAAACGGAACTCGTTGGGTAATTTTAACAAACAAGTGACAGGCTAGCATAAAAATTCAATCCATTACCTCATTTTTGAAGGAAAACTAAATTTGCATAGATGCAATCATATTTAATCTTCAAAAAAACGTTTATAAATCCAAAATCACGCATGGTAGAATATGTCAGGAATGATTATCAGAAAAGAAACTTTTCAAGCAAAGTTCATCAAAAACAGGGACAGATTGGGAAAAGTTTATGGACAAAGTTTATCAATTTCACGGCTGAGAAAAACATCTCAACTCATAAATTTTAGATCCAGTAAAAATAGTGTTGTACAAGAATAAAAAATTGCATTTCAATAGACATGAATCGAAAAATCAGGAGACAAACGAATAAATAGCATTTGAATCGACATGAATCGAAAAATCTAGAGACAAAGGAATAAAAGGAGAAAGAACCCCTACTTTTATGCAGAATAGAAATTCAGCCAATTTCAGTGACGGGTTGAGGTCAGATTTGGATTTAACCTAACCCTAAACTTGCTTGTGTTCTTCTTCAACGTCTAACGATGAACCACCCACCAACGTCTAATGATGAATCAAAAACTTACACAAATGATTCTCAATAACACCTTCTCAACAAAACCAGTCTGTCGACCTAATTTTTCAGCAGAAAGAAATGGAAGTTCAGGGAATGAAATGAATAGGGGGAGGAGTTTAACATTTATCTTTTCTTTTATTAACTCACCAACAACACGTGTAAGAGAAAGGAAGAAGGGGTAATGTGTGCACATTACCACATGGGTTGGCTTTATAGTAAATAGATTGAAAAATTTGTCCGTTTTGTTGATGAAAACAATGTTCTAAACATTTTTGGTAAATTTTAACATTTTTGGGAATACTGAAAAAAAAACAGACACGGCTGGAAATTTCCTCTCTCAAAGAAGGGAACTCCTACTCAATTCATATTGTACACTCAAATATAGTAATGTTGACTTAGTTAATATTTGGAGCGCACTATTAGCGCAGTCCAAAAATTATTCATACTGCATTTGTCATGCAATCATATGCGTCATCATTTTAGAGACATGGACAATATATTTTTGGTCATATTTTGCTCTTTTGGTCATGCGTTCCCTCTTTTGGAATTCACTAGAATTCTGAGAACGCGGAATTTCACCTTTTCTTAAGTCCCCATAGTTACTCCAAAAATTCAAATTGCCAAAATCTATATGACTTCTAGTGCAGCATTATTTTAGAATCAGAAGCAAAAGCAATTCTCCAGGCATCGTTGTGGGCAATGTAAAAGGCAATAGCCAATTTTCGAATACAACTACAAGGAGATTGCAACTTGCAAGAACGATTTTTGTCAAGTTACAAGTCATGTTCTTATATCTGAATATATATAAAAAAAGAAAACTGTGATTTATAAATGGTCCAATTAGAGGTGTAAATTGGGCTGTGCCAGCACAGCACGTTAAAATTTGAGCACAGCCCAGCCCAGCACGTGACTTAGCCCAGCACGACACATCACGTTAGTTAAATGTGATGTGCTGGGTTTGACTAATTGGCACAGAAGCACATCACGCGGCACGGATAAGCACGTGGCCCAGCCCAGCACCGCACGTTAAGAAAGCACGTCATAACATGTACAATTACACCATATTACAAGGATCGCATTTTTTGTATATTTCACAAAAGAGTCACTATTCTAGATAGTTTTTAACATTTTATGCTGGCTAATTTATAAAAACACATATAATACCTCAATATTTGGAAAATGTATTTCAATATCGTTGTTATAATGTCATCACCTATATTTAACTAGAACATTAATTTACATGACAATAACCCAATTTTATATTTGATGAGCTATTTTTTTTTATTGAATAAACTTGTTAATTTTACTTGAAATAATTTCAAATGATATGTTGTCTAATTAAATTCTTGTGATCATGTCCGACTAAATGTATACATTAAGTGATTTCAAATTATTTATAGCATGTGTGCCAGCATGGCACGTTTATTCGTGTGATGTGCCCGTGGGCTGTGTTGTGCCTAGCTTTTGACTAGTAAAGCACAGCACGGCACAACACGTTTAAATCGTTGGCACAGCACAGCAAGTCACATGGCACATGAAGCACGCGACTTCGTGTGCCGAACTGTGCCGGTCTGGCACATTTTACACCTCTAGGTCCAATCTACGGCCTGGTTTGATGTAGCTCTCTCCCAGAACTAACGCTGTATAACAGGGCATATCGTTGTTCTAGCAGCTGGGTCTTACTTATGGCTTAAATCATGGTCGGGACTGTCTGGACCATTACAAAAAAGATTCAGTGCATCTTACACGATTAAACCGTGATACAACCCTATTCATGTTCTCAAAAGTAAACCAATTAACAGAGAGGTCTAACCAAACTTTGAAAAGAGGTCATGACAATCATATCAAAAGTAGTAGATTGATATGATTCTTATGATTCAACCTCTTGAAAGAACCAACCAGTACAATCCTTGTACCAGAATGATAGCTCGCCTCATTTTTATAGTATGTTCATTCAATCTCCTCATCAATTTTTAAAGGGCAAATTAAAAAACAGTCCCAGTATTAAGACCCGGTTTGCAAAACCATCCTAGTGCTACCAACCATTAACAAATTGGTCCTACTTCCGTTAAAAGCAAGGTTATGTCACCGGGACCCACTGGTGCAGAGTTAAATACGGTGGTAAATTGTCGAGTTTACCCTTAACTGACATCAGGTTAACTCTAGAACCATACATCTTGCTAATGATGCATCTCGAGATGAAACAGAAGGACAGGATCAAAAGTAAAACACTCAAGCTATAATAGTTTAGGGTTTTGCAAACCGGGAAACTAATTTCATTTCGTTTTTTTCATCTCTCTCTCTAAACTCTCTGAAAAAATGGCGATAGTTGAGAAACTTGAGATTTCCAGTGGTTAATGTCGCAAACATATTAGGCTGGTAGTGTTAATAGTCTAGAAAGCTATATCAGTGCTTATTCGTGAAGATTAGAGACAAAAGAAGGTAACTGGTGGCCAAACGGCGGTGCTTTTCATACAAGATTTCGAGACCATGTACGCGAACATAATGAGGTTGGTAATCATAACCTTCAATTCTGGCAATTTCACATTAGATTTCAGTAACCTAATTAGTCGAATTATTTCAACTTTTATAAACCCTAATTTCTCAAAATTAGGGTTTTTACAGATTCAGTAATTTGGGTATTTTAAAAATTCAGTAATTTGGGTATTTTAAAAATTCAGTAACCCAGATTGAGGACTGTTGTGTATGTTATATGTTAGTAGTGTGTATTGAATTTGATTATGTGTATTGCAGGAAGTATGTGAAGAACCCAGTTAGAAGCTTTAGGGTTGAAGAAAATGATACAAATAAGACTAGGTATTTTGATAATATAAGTGTGAACTGTGGTGGAATGAATGGTTTTAGTCATGTTGTTCATGATCTTATATCGATTACCCCTATTAAGAAGGTTAGTCTGACCTGGTTCAGTGACACAGACCCTTTCTATATTGGTAATAATGAAGAATTCTTTGAGATGTGGGAAAAAGCAGTGGTTGAAGAAGATGGATACATTTATCTGTACATGAGTGTTACACACAAGAAAGTGCCTCTCAGTGATGAATTCCCTTCATCCTCTTGTATTTCAGTTTCAAAGAGTCTTATGATGACCCCTGATAAGGTGCAGAGTACATCAAGACTATATATTGAAAGAGATGCAGCAGCAGTGACTATTGACCCATCCCTTTTTTTAACCCCTAAGAAGAGGATTATATATAGTAAGTCACCTGAGTTACTAAGAAGAAGTCCTAGATTGTTGAAGAAGTAAATTGTTGCAGTCACTGGTAGTTTTGGTACTGTGAATGATAAGAATTTATTTGTTGATGTGGATGATGATGAGGTGAGGGATGAAGAAATATCATTTGATTCAAGACAGGATGAGTTGGAGTATGAAAACATACAACTCACAAATTTTGAGTTAGATATGTGTCATCCCATTGATGACTATAGAAGTCCAGTTGTTGATGATGCAGAAATGGGTATTGAAGTGTATACTGATTTTGTGAACAACTATTTTTGGGGTTTAGACTCTTTTGATTTCTTACATCCACAACAATATAAGAAAAAGGGAAATACAGGTATGATTTGTATCTGTTTAGATTAAATATGTTTGAATTTGTATGCATTATTTTGATTAAATACAATTTAACTTGTCTGTATTTGGTTGTAGTTGAAGCCCACAATGAGAAAAATGGTGGTGGTGTTGAGGAATGTGACCCAAAAGGAAAAGCAGTGTCTGTTGTACCATCTGATACTGACAGTGGTGATAGTTCTGGTAGTAGTGACTCTGAAGATGAAGGTACCTTAGCAGTTTCTGGAGTTGCAGAGGATGATTGTCAGAATACCATTTGGATCAATCAGTATGAGCAAGTTTGGGGCACACATGTAGAAGCTGCTGACAGATCATCTGATTTTGATGATGACACTGGAGATGCTGAGGAGTTTGTGGATGTTGATACAATGTTTGTAGGTATGGAGTTTATGGATAGGAAAGACTTTAAGAAGCACTTAAGGGCATATGCAGTGAAGAAAAATTTTCAGTACAAGTTGAAGCCTAATGACAAAGAAAGGATCAAAGTTAATTGCAAGTATAACAAGTCTCAGGGTTGTAAGTTTTTTATTTATGCAAGTGTTAGATGTCATGAACCAACTTTCATAGTGAGAAAGATGAACTTGGAGCATACATGTGTAACCGAAGGAGTAACCAGAAACAGGACAGTAAATGCAGAATTTGTTGCTCAGTTCTTGTATAATAAGATGAAGAGTGGAGACCCAATGCCAAGACCTTTCAATTTACAAGATCAGTTCCACACTACTCATAACACTAGTGTTCCCTATCATGTGGCCTGGAGAGCTAGAACTAAGAAACTGGAAAGAGTGAATGGCAATTATGATGAGTCTTATAGACTAGTTCCAGCTTTTTGTGATATGGTGGAGAAAACAAATCCTGGTTCTCTGACAAACTACACATTTGGAAGGTGAGTTGGCCTACATTTTTACATTGTCCATACTCTTTTGTTGTACTTGTTTTACTTTTTTGACTCTTAAACTCTGAAGTATGGTTACTAATAGCAATGCTTATTTGTTGCAGTGTTGATGGATGCTTTGAGTCAATGACAATTGCTTTTGCAACACCACTCAAAGGTTTTAATGATGGGTGTAGAAATGTGATATGATTTGATGCTTGTCATTTGACTGGAAAACATGGTGGTTGTTTGATGGCTGCAACATCTTTGGATGCAGAGAATAGGGTTGTCCCATTGGCTATAATGGTGACTAGAAATGAAATTGGTGAGAACTGGCACTTGTTCATGAAAGCATTGAAGCCATATATTGTCAACCACCCTAGAGGAATGCTGACTTTTATCTCAGATAGGCAAAAAGGGTTGTTGGAAACCATTACTGAATTATTTCCAGATCATAACCAAAGATACTGTTTCAGGTAAATTTTAGTTCCTAAGTTTTAATTTGAATTGTTTAGTTTGTTGGTTAATTTGACAACTGTGATTAATTTTATTTTGTGTTCACCTGCAGACATATGTATGCAAATTTTAAAAAATACTATAAAGGTACAAAGCTACATAACCTGGTTTGCAATGCTGCCCTATGTTACAAGGAAAGACATTGGAAGGTTAGTATTATATTGCATTACTCTTTATATGTGATTTTTTTTGTAACTGTGGTAATAATGAATGCCTTATTTTAATCACTAGGTGCATATGGATGAGCTTGTGAAGTTGTCTCCAGCAACATCAGAATATATGATGAGGGAAACACCACAGCTATGGTCTAGATCCTTCTATGACCAGTCTACTTCTTCTGAGCACACCAACATCAATTTCTGTGAGTCCTTCAAAAACATGGATGGCCCAATGAGAGACAAGCCCATTTGTACCCTGGGAATGATGTATGGTCAACTCATTATGGGTATGTTCTACAAAAGAAGAGTTGAAGCTGATAAGTTGGAGCTGGGAACATTGGTGCCAGAAGTTATGAAGTTGATAAAGAAGATGCAGAATTGCACAGCTCACCTGAGACCAAATGGGGAAGTTTATGGCAGGTTATATGAAGTGAAAAATATTGAAACCAATGCTCTGTTTCAAGTTGATATTGTTGACAAGACTTGTAGTTGCATTCAGTGGCAACTTAGAGGAATTCCTTGCCTTCATGTTGTGTGTGTGTTAATGGATATGAGAATCAATTGGGCTGAGTAAGTTCTCTTCCATATTTGTGTTTTATTTTATTATTTATAATGTGGTTGCATTGTAGTTGAGTTTGTCATTATTAATGCTTTTGTCCTTCTGATGGCAGTTATTGTGACAAGTGCTATCTGGTTGATGCTTTGAGAGCAACTTATGCTCCTGAGATGGGATTATTACTGGGAAGAGAAGACTGGGATGAGGTAATTACCCTTATTTACTCTGTTTTATTTGTCCTTTTATGTAATTTACACTGTTAGGGAATCTTTCACTTTATGAAAAAATATTTTTTAATAATTAGGGTTTGCTTCCACTACTTATTGTCTTCTTTCCTTACTTGTATCTTCTTTTCTTATCCATTCTTATCTCTTTCTATCTTGTTTCTTTGTGCAACCAAAAGACATAGTTAATATGAGGCCTCCAATTGACATCAGGAAACCAGGGAGACCATGTAAGAAAAGGAAGAGATCTTATGATGAAGGTCACAAGGAGAAGAAGGTTAGGAGTTGTTCAAGGTGTAAGACAATTGGGCACAACAAGAGAACGTGTGCTGGTGCACCTGTTGGATCCAATCCAAAAGAAAAAAGGCAAAGGACTATGGTTCAAGGAGGATCTCACTCAATTTCTTATCAAGATCCAGCTGAGCTTAGTAGCAGTAGGAGAGTAAGAAAAGCAACAAGAGGAAGAGGAGCTGCATCTTCATCTCAACCTACAAATACTGCTGCTGCTGCTGGTGCATCATCTTCTCAACCTACAAATAGTGCTGATGCTGCTGGTGCATCATCATCTCAACCTACAAATAGTGCTGCTAGTAGAGGGTCCACATGAAGTATAGGTTCAAGAGGAGGTAGAGGTTCAAGAGGTGGTAAAGGAAGGTCTGGAAGTGGAATGCAGGTGCATCAAACACTGTCACAGAGCATTGCAGGTGTTGGTGGACTTACTTAGACATTAACTCAGACATTCACAGTTCCAAAACCCAAAGGAACTACAGTTCCTCCTGCTGCTACTCAATAAGTTCCTTTCTGTTTTAGACTATCCACTTATGATATGGTATTAATGTATTTCTCTATGTTTTGGATTTATGAACACCCTTATGATATGGTCTTAATGTATGTTTATATTCTATGTTATTGTGATGGTGTCATAATCATGAAAGTTTTTTTTTTTATTTATAGTGAAGCTCATTACATTTGTAGATCTGCTATTTCCTTGCATAACTCTGCCATTTTCAGAGATGTTTGTTTTGCATAGGATTTTGCTTCATGGAAGACAGCATCAGACAACCATTGAAAATCATTACAGTGGGAGCATTTGAGGTAAGCAATGTTAAAGTTGTGTACATTATGGCAGAATAAAAGCTTCACAGTTCCCTTACAGTTCTTCTTCTTGCAGGCTTGGTTCTTCCATGGACAATTATTGTGCACATGACTCTTGTCACCACAAGCAAAGAAGGAATGTGGTGTTGGGAGTTGAACTTTCATTGATGTTTTAGGGTTTTTGGCATCTGCAAACCACTCAAAGTATGAGCATACTGAGCATCTCAAGAACTTCTCAGCAGGATGATCTTCAGTTTCAGATTTCAACAACTTTCTCACTCCATTGCAAGGTACTTTTTTACACCTTGAATATAGCCATGGACAAGAAATAGGATCGTGCATTTCAATCTCACATAAACAACAAATGATGTTGCTTGATCCATCAACTATACTGCTACTGCTTGCCTCACTAGAATTGTTGCACCATTCACTTTTTCCTCCACCCATTTTATGTTTCAACATTCTGTCTGCTATGCTTGTTGGAATTTGAAGAAAAATATGAATGTATGGAGGTATTATGGTTGTTGGAATTGTTGATAAATAAGAATGTTTGCAGGTATAAAAAGAAAAGGTGAAAATCATACCGTTGGTAACGGTCTGAATTTCTGGCCACCAACTTGTTGCCACGTCACATTGTTGCCACGTCACCAACTTGTTGCCACGTCACGATCTGCCATGTCACAACAATCCGCGTCAGATATGTCACAACAATCCAGCCAATATACCACGTCAGCCACAGGTTAACTCCAGTTAAACTGGTTGAGTTAGGCAAGAGGGCATTTTGGGGACAATTAACACCGTTTTTTTGAAAAACGGTTATGTCGCCCAAAGTGTGACTGTTTTGTACACCATTTTTAAAAGTATGATCAATTTGTAACCAAATTAGATAAAGTAGGACCATTTTGTAATTGGCCCATTTTTTTAAAAAAAAGTGGTCGAATAAAAGTTACTGGTTACTCTTTCTTGATGAATTGGTTGACGTGATGACTGCATCACCTCTTGAGTAAAATCACATGTATGAAAATCAAAATCAGTAGGGTCAACTCCAGACCATGAGGCACATCTTCAAAAGACGATGCTGCGGTTTTAGCTCGTGAAATAATCAAGTAGAACAGAAAAAACACATTTAGTGCGGCCCTCCCCTAATTTAACCACTAACAGAAGTCTGTCTCTCTTTTGCAACAGTTGGAGGGGATGTTCTAGATATTTAAGTTAGAATAGGCTTGGTTATCTTGCAATCTTTGATCACTTTAGAGGCGATATGGTTGTCAATTAAAAGACAAACCATATCTTTGAATATCTTTGTTTTAGATATAGATTTCCAATGAGTTTGAAATTGATGACTTGAACTTGGGTTGTTGGATTCAAAACTAAACGTGTAGTCTAGAGGTGTAAAACGTGCCGTCCCGGCACAGCCTGGCACACGAAATCGCGTGCTTCACGTGCCATGTGCCGTGCTATGCTGTGCCAACGATTTAAACGTGATGTGCCGTGATGTGCTTTACTAGTCAAAAGCTAGGCACAACACAGCCCACGGGCACATCACACAAATAAACGTGCCATGCTGGCAGACGTGCTATAAATAATTTGAAATCACTTAATGTATACATTTAGTCGGACATAATCACAAGAATTTAATTAGACAACATATCATTTGAAATTATTTCAAGTAAAATTAACAAGTTTATTCAATAAAAAGAAATAACCCATCAAATATAAAATTGGATCATTGTCATGTAAATTAATGTTCTAGTCAAATATAGGTAACGATATTATAACAACGATATTGGAATATATTTTCCAAATATTGAGTTATTATATGTGTTGTTATGAAAATAAGTCAGCATAAAATGTCAAAAACTAGCTAGAATAGTGACTCTTGTGTGGAATATACACAAAATGTGATGTATTATGCCTTGTTATATGGTGCACTTGTGCATGCTATGACGTGCTTTCTTAACGTGTTGTGCTGTGCCGTGCCACGTGCTAATCCGTGTCGCGTGCTGGGCTGGTCTACTGTGCCAATTAGTCAAACCCAGCACGTCCCATTTAACTAACGTGTTGTGCCGTACTGGGCTAAGTCACGTGATGGGCTGGGTTGTGCTGGCACAACCCAGTTTACACCTCTACGTGTAGAGGTTAATAGTCCTTGGATATATTTGAATCTGTAGACTTATGTTGAGATTATTAGTCCCACATTGTCTAGGCTATCTTGCCAATTGGTTTTGAGTTGGATGCTCATATTCTAACATGGTATCAGAGCAGGCTATTTGCGATGAGTCATTTGACCGCGCCTTTACTCCGTGTCACCCGATTTAATTGTCCACGTTAGACCCAACAAGGCTACACGTGAGGGAACGTGTAGAGAGATTATTAGTCCCACATTGTCTGGGCCGTCTAAGATCCTACGGTTTATAATCTTTTTGTCAATTAGTTCCTTTGGACCTCTCCACTCGTGGCCTTTAAGAATTTACACAGTAGCATGGCCTTTGAAGCATGCTATAGTAGCTGCTATGAACGGAAATAATTGGTGTCCCGAGGATTTGGTCCCGAAAAAGTCCAGGCGGATTTAACCTGTCTTTTTACCCTTAGCTCAACTGTTTTTTTTTTTATTAAAAAAAATTAGAAAAAAATCTTCATAGACATTCGAACACCTGATTCTTTGAGCGTTGGTTAGTGCATCAATCCACTGAGCTAGAGTCTTTGTTGTTCTTTATTTCTATTTGTGCTATTATTATTATCTTCCAAGACCTTTAAATACAATGCCATTCGAGTTTTTCGCATTCTTATTCCTTTATGTGGACATCAACAAATAAAAGGTTCAAATTGAATAATTTTCTTTAATTTTAAAAATAGGCGTTAATATACCCGTTCAGTGTCAAAAAATAATCTAACACATTCGTCTATAATTTTTCAAAGTAAAAAAAAAAAAATTGAAGCTTTTTTCTTTACGATGGTTACAAAAATTCGACACTATAAAAAGGCCCTACGAAAAAATTCGCATAAGGCCCTTTTGGACACGGGATCGGCTCTGGAACTAACCGTATTTTTGCAGATGGATGTCCGGACAGATCGCTAATGAGTTGGACACGAATGAGATTTTTTGAAATCCAACGGATTAGGGATTGAGCCCGGATGTAACTTTGAAAATCCGTTGGACATCCATATCCGTTACATTAAGGGCATTTATATAGTTTCTAGAAAATATATAGATAGTTTTGGAATTTTTAAGATGTTTGCTTGGAGTGTTGTCCATGAAACTTCTATATTTATATACATATATAAAATGTGGAGTTTCTATAAGAAGTCATCTATATATGCTTTATTTTTTAATTATAAATTTTAACTAACACAAATCCGTTGGATTATCCGCACCCAATCCGTTCATCCGTGCATCTATTGGATGCAAATCCGTTGGATATTGGGTTGGATGCGGATGCCAAATTTGAAATTTGTAGTGAATTGGATTGGATGCGAATGAGGTAAGAACCCATCCATACCGGCCCATGTTTACCCCTATGTCCTGGATACTTGCCTCGGTCAATTTGAGTTTTCATGTATAAAAAACGGAAAATGGGTCATTCGTCCAATTTTTTTTAAAACATGGTTCAAATGGACGAGTAAAAATTAGTATGTGTGAAATGGACACAAATTTTTTTTAGCAAGGATGAAACTGGATTCATCCTGGATTAAACTAAAAAAATAGCGAGGATGAAAATATTTTTCGTGAAAACCGACTGAAATTTTAACTTTGATTTAGCCAAGCTCAAGGGCGATAAGTCGGGCGGAGCTGACTTAGTCAAAATCAAAATTTTCTTCAATTTCTTCGATTAAATTTGTTCTGAATCTAAGTTTTTTGATCTAATCAAATGTTCTTCTTGTGATTCTTCCAGACTTTTTTGGCCTTCTTTCAATTTTGATGTTTTAAAACTTTCCTTCAGTTCTTCTTATCCTAATTTTTTAGGGTTTCAGTAAAATTTTTGTCTGCAATATAATTTATTTACCTTTCATGATTTAGATCCAATGTTTTGAATTTTTACTTGCTTTTCTTATTATTCAGGGTTTTCTTTGAGTTTGCTCTAATGTTTTTCCTTCTTTGTGTTTCAGGATAGGTCATGACCGTTGGAGGTGAGGTCTTAGATTCATCGTTCATCATCATGAGATTATTTAAACACCAGTGATTAAAGGGTTTTCATAATTGGCAGTGAAGGGTATTGGCTCAAGGATTCGGTTTTCTCAACCTCTCTGGTTCTGTTTATTGCTAGTTTGCGTCTGTTTCTTTAAGATTCTCGATTAGACGGTTCAGTTGAAGAATCTACTGTTATTTTTGAGATCCTAATGAGTGTAGGGATTTGATGCTTATTAGAGAAGGAAGTAATCTTTTATATTTCCTTTTGAGGGTTTGGGGGCTTTAATCTTTTTTGGATTTAACTTTAGCCTCGTTTTAGCAGCTCAGTTTTAAGTTTAGAGAAAGAATGAAGTGTTTATATATCCAGAAGATGATTCAAATTCATTAAAAGATGTGTTTTGGATTTTTAATTGATACTTTATTGGTCACTAGTGGGATTCTTTTATAATATTTGTTAGTAAGAGATTTTACTCTGCATTTGAATCTGTTCTATAGGGTGGATACTCAGAAGCAATTCAACATTTGGCAATTCCTTTTCTTAAGTCTGATTCAATTGATTTTATGTGCATGAAGATAGAGAATTTTATTCAGCTTGTGCTCTGAAATTTACTGCTTATTCATCAAAAAATGTGTTGTCATTCCTTTACTGCACGCAGTTTAATCTGTTTCTCTCAGTTCTCAATTAGTTTTCAGGGAGATTTGATGGGTTTTTTGAGATGTCTTTCTCTCTGTCTCTTAATAGCCCTGTCTGAGAATTTACTGTTTTGCTGCTTTCTCAAGCATATTTTCTTTGGCCTGTTTATTCTGTTTAAATTCTATTTATACTTCATTTATGATCTTATTCTGTATCATTCTTCTTTCCTCTATCATCCTGCAAGTTGTTTTGAAACTAGATAAGAATTTGAAGTAGTGTTTCAGTTATGGATTTTCCAGTTGATCAAGTGAGAATTATTGAGTGTGATGAGGATGTTGAGGAATTCCCTTTTAGATTTGCTGGTTTGTTGTGTGATGATTCTTGTAGTTACCTCAAAAATTCTGTCAAGCATCATCTGAATAGGGCTTGGCCAATTGAATCCAATGATTTTCAACTGGCCAAGGCTTATGTTCAAGGCATGGAAATGAGAAATTTGTTTGTGGTGATGTTCAGAAAGGGACAGGATAGAGACATAGATTTCAATGCAAGGCCAACTTTGTTGTTTGGACATATTTTTGCAGTTCAACCTCTTGGAGATTTGGATTCGATTTTTGATCTTACTTGGGATGTTACTCTTATGCCTGTGCATATTTCTATCCATTCTGACCTGGTCAATGATGGAAAGGTTAGAGAAGTCTTTGATCAGCTTGGTAAGTTTGTGGCAGCTGTCTCTCCAGTAGGAAATTGGTTTGAGGCTAAGATGATTGTTCCTTTGAGATCTCCCCTCACAAGGAAGGTGGTTTTTAACACCAAAAAAAGACCATAATATATGTCAGCCTTTTACCTTAAACTTCCTATTAGAGCTTGCAAAAAATGCTTTGTGTTGTATCACAATGAGGAGAAATGCAGGGAATCCCAGTCAAGAATCTTTGTTAGAGCTTTGACTTCGCCCTCTCGTCATGCCTCTCATGTTGCAGTCACCAATGTAAGATCTCACTCTGAGACAGGTGAAATCTAATGCTGGTGAATCGTCTACAAACTCCCCTCCAATGGATCACTCAAAACCGTCTGCTTTCTCGGTTTTTCTTCAACCTTTGGGCAGCATTGGTAACAAAGCTTCCTCTTTTGCCCCTCTTGCTACTTCAAGTACTTTGCATGTTGTTTCTACCCTGATTATTAGAGATTTGTCATCTACTCAATCCTGTACTGATAACCCTTTGGCTTCTTCGGGTCCTCCTATGCCGGCCAAGTCTACCCCGTCTTTTATCTCCCCTTTTGACAACTACTCACTTGGAAATAATGAAAATGTGATTGATAGAAAAGGAAAGAGACCTAGGATTGTGTTTGAGTCTATTTACTTAGATGCTAGTAATTACTCTTCTTCTTCAGTTGGTGCTCATTCCCCAATATGGCTATCCCTCTCTCCAGTCCCGCCATTTTCACCTCCAGAGTCTTCATTTTTTAACTTGGGGAATGTTGGTTTTTCTGCTAATCTTAACTCTTCGGTGAGCAATGTTTTTTGGGCCTCGAACTGTTCCTCCTTTTCGCATTCTGTGGTAACTACTTCGAGCTTCGCATGTACCTCGGTTGCGGGAGTAAGTTTTGCGGCTGGAGGTTCTGTGTCTCATACATTTGATCAAGAGCTTAATGCCCCCCCTCGTTTTGGAGAAAACAAAGATGGATTAATTTTGGAACCAACACCTCTTGCAACTCTGCCTCTGGAACCTACTATCACTGATGAAGAATTCGAGAATGAAGTGGACCTCGTGATGATGGATGATGTTTCTTTGGCCGATAATCCCTCCTTGTCTCATGAGCAAGTAAGTCTTTCTTTCATAACTTAAGATTTAATACCTGTTTTGCCGTCTGTTATTTTTATTGTTCTGGTTGTTCTCTATCTGTCTGGTTGTTGCTGATGTCTCTTAGTTGATTCGTGTTTTGTTTCTAGTATTTTTAGTTTGAGTCTTTAAGATGAAGTTCTTATGTTGGAACATGAATGGTTGTTGCTCTAATAAAAAATGGAGACACTTGCTAAGTATAGTTAGGAAGTATAAACTAGACGCTATTTGTTTGCTTGAAACCATGGTCGATTCGGACACTGTTAAAAAATTTACTCATCATCTTCCCTTTGATGCTTGGTCTATTATTCCGTCAGTTGGTAAATCGGGTGGTCTTGCTTTAGGTTATTTCGCTAAATCGAATATTGAAGTTCTTGGTTCCTCTCTTAATATGATTCATATTCTGTGTGACATTTCTCCAACTATCAAAAACTATGTTGTTTCCTTTATTTATGGGTCTTTATCGGTGTGTGGCAAGAGGAATCAGTGGAAGTTTTTAAATGATATGCTAGTTAATAACAACAACCCTTGGTTACTAGTTGGTGACTTTAACTTCATTTTACATAGTTCTGAAAAACAAGGTGGTAATGCTTATGTTTCTTTTCCTCCGAATTTTGTTAGAGAAAGTCTAATTAAAATGAATATGAATGAAGTTTTTTCATATGACAATCCGTTTACTTGGTGTAATAGGAGATTCAAAACTCCCTCTGAGTTGATTTTTGAAAAGTTGGACCGTAGTTTTATGAATGATAAATGGATTTCACTCCTTCCTCACACTAGGGCTACTATTATGGGTAGAATTTATTCGAATCACAGTCCCATTCGGGTGAAATGTTTCCATTTTGAAATGAAAGTTATATTCCTTATAAAATTTTCAAATGTTGGCAACTGAACCCTGAATTTAAAGAAGTTCTTTCTGATTCTTGGTCTCATAATGTCATTGGTTCTCCTTCCTTTGTTGTTGCCAATAAGATGCTTCAAGTGAAAAATGGTTTAACCAAGTGGAATGTTAACTCCTTTGGTCACATTAAGACCACAATAGGGAGATTAAACGCTGAGATTGAAAAATGTCAAGCCTTGCCTTATTCTCCTCAAATTGGTGGTTTTGTCTTGAAATATTCAAATCAACTTGATTATTGGTATGAAATTGAGCATTGTTTTTACAAGCAAAAGTCCAGAATAAATTAGTTTATGCATTATGATAAGAATACTAGTTTTTTCCATAACACTGTGAGGCTGAGGAATATGTACAATACCATTCACACTATTAGAGATGATCAGGGAAACTAGATTGATGATAAAGAACAAGTAGCCGACTTGATTACTAGGTATTTAAAAAAAAATTATTCTTCTTCCAAACCTTGTGTTCAGGATATACAAAATTCCTTGGAGTTTGTGAATCCAATTATTAATGAGGATATTAATAGTTCTTTGACTGTCATTCCTTCGGCTCAAGAAATCAGGGATACTGTTAATATGTTGGCTCCTTGGAGTTCTCCAGGCCCAGATGGTTTCTCTCCTGTATTCTTCAAGGATAACTGGGAAATTGTTGGCGAGGAGGTGGTCACTCATGTGCAAAGTTTTCTTAGAAATAAATTTCTTCTCAAGAAATTGAATATCTCCTTTATAACTTTGATCCCTAAGATTAAAAACCCGGCTTCTCCTCATGATTTCAGACCTATTAGTCTAGCAAAATGTGTGTATAAAATTATCTCTAAGATTCTTACAAATAGGTTGAAGCCTCATTTAGATACTTTCATCTCTCCTTACCAATCGGCATTTGTTGCTAATCGTCAGATACACGATAACATTGTTATCACTTATGAAATTATGAACTCTTTTAAATCTAAAAAGAATAAATCGAAAAATAATTACATGGCCATTAAACTTGACCTCTCGAAGGATTTTGATAGACTTGAGTGGTCTTTCATTATTGTTGTTTTTAAAAAACTGTGTTTTTCGGATGTTTGGTGTCAATTAATCATGAAGTGTATTAGCACTGTGTCTTACTCGGTTCTGGTTAATGGATCCCCAACTGAATCTTTTTTGCCTTCTCGAGGAATTCGGCAGGGAGATTTTATTTCTCCGTATATCTTCATTCTTTGTATGGAAGTTTTATCTCATCTCCTCACTAAAGCTGAGAATGATATATGATTCAGGGTTTTAGATTTAGACAAACTGGTCCTTCCATTTCTCACCTTTTTTTTGCAGATGACTGCATGCTCTTCTGTAAAGCTTCCGTCACTTATGCAAAGAATATCATTAAAGTTATTAATATCTTTGCAAAGGCGTCAGGTCAGGCTATTAATTTTGAAAAATCTGGTTTTATTACTAGTGGGAAGATGCATCATAGGCATATCAAGATTCTTTCTAAGTCCCTTAATTTGAAGTTTCTTAGTAGCTCTGAGAAGTATCTAGGTACACCCTTATTTATAGGCAAGGACAAAACCAAGTCATTCTCCTTTCTTATTGATAACTTCTATGCTAGGCTTAACTCTTCACAAAAATCGAACCTAAACATAGATAGCAGAACAGTGGTTACGAAGCATGTTCTTTATAGTTTGTCTGTTTATCATATGGCTTGCTTTCCTCTGCCTAAAATTGTCACTAGTAAAATTGATTCGATTCAAAGAACTTTCCGGTGGGCCAAAAAGAATCCTAAGCATGCTGCCTATTTTCGATCCTGGGGTGATATTGGGAAATCTAAACTTAGTGGGGGTCTGGGTATTAGGAATACCTATGTTACTAATAGGGTTTTCATTTGCAAACTGGGGTGGAGAATTATGCAGAACAAGAACAGTTTACTTTCTAGATTAGTTAAGGACAAATATTTTCATAATCAGAACCTTCTTAAAATCAATAAGGAAGTTGACTCGGCATCTTGGTTATGGAAAAGCATTATAAAAGGGCTAAAGTTTATTAAGTCTAATACAGTGGTTAAAATAAACAATGGGGCCTTAACACCCATTTAGGGCGCTTCTTGGATTCCAGGTCTTGCTCTACCTCCATCTCCCGTGAAGCCTAATAGCAATAACTTTACTTTCGTATCTGAACTTATTGACTATTAGATTAAATGTGATGAACTCAGACTCTCTAATGTTGGCACATACTAGGAATGGTATGTTCACTATCAAGTATGCGTATAGACCATATATGAATGATTTTCCTTCGTCGGAGGTCTCCAATTTTTGGAGGAAGGTCTGGGATATTGAATGCCTGCCGAAAATAAAGTTTTTTATATGGAAAATTTTTGCTCAAATGTTGCCTGTTAACTCCCTGTTGCATTTTTACAACCAATGCTCTCTGCTCCTTATGTAATGCACATGAAGAATCTGTGATTCACCTTTTTATCAACTGTCCTGTAGCTTCGCGTATTTGGTTTAGTCTTTCCCTTCATCATATGGTTTCTGCTGATTTTGACTGGATTGATGATGTTTTCTTATAATGGCATCAGTCTAGTCTGGGGGTGTCGCTATATTTTGTTGGTTGGCCTAGTGTTGGTGCAATCGTAATGTGGAATATCTGGAAATTGAGGTGTGATGTGATTTTCAGGAGTGCTTCTTTAGATATGAACATGATAGTTGTTGATATTAATAGAATGCTTAACTCCTACAGTGCCCCTCAGACTAGGGCTGTGAATTGTATTTCTACTGTCAAAATTCCTCAGTCTGAAGTTGAAAACTTTATATTTTTAGATGGTTCTTTTAAGGACTTTAATCTTGGTATTGGTGCTATCTGGTGTGATAAGTAGGGAATGTAAGAAAAGCGCGTTCCGACTTTGGGTTGATTCAAAATGCAGTGGAGGATGAAGCAGCTGCGCTCAGTTTGGCCATCTCTTGGAAAATGAGATGAATCTTCTCAAAGTAGTGTTTCTTAGCGATTGTCTTCAACTGGTGGATTTTGTTAACGGCTGCAACTCTTCTGTCGATTGGAGAAGCCTAGACCTTTTGGAGTAATGTCGGAGTTTATTTTCTAGTTCTCCTTCTTTTAAAGTTTTGTATATAAAGCGGTTGGATAACTCTTTAGCAGACCGTCTGGCGAAACGGGCTAGGAAAAACAAACTAAAGGGTTTATGGTTTTCTCTTCCAAATTTTCATGATGAAAAATTCAGGAAGATAAAACTGGATGTAATATGTAGCTCTCTCCTTTTTTAATGAATGGTTGTGTTGTTTAGCAAAAAAAAAAAAAAAATAAGAAAAAGTATTTGAAAATAGGTAGGATGAAACTAGTTACATCTTGACTATTTTTATATTTTTGTCCATTTAGACAGAATCAAAATCTAGATGTCTTTTTTACCTGGGAATTGTTACTTTTGGTCTTTTTAACCAATTTTGTGTATAAATTTTTTTTTTAATGTCTCCTAATTGATACTCAAATTAAATATGTCATCACATCTTGGCTGGTATACAAGGGACCCGTACATGGAATTTTAGCTTTCGAACCGGAGAAAGGCTGGCTGCACATGCATTTCGGAATTTTGGGGTTTGGGATGTGAGAGTGGTTGAAAATGAATTTCTCTCTATAGATATGCAAAAAGCAAAATGGCTGATAGTAGGAAATTCCATTCTTTAAGTAACAGAGTGTGAATTTGTTCACCCTTAAAAACCACGATATACGGGTACCTTTATTTGGTAATTAATTTTAAAAATCAACGTGTTTTTTTCTTTATTTTGTTCCAAATGAACATACTGTATAAATTAAAGAAAAGATTCAAAAGAAGTATCTGCTCCCTCTAAATTTTGGATTCATTTGATTCATTTCAACAACTAATTGGATAAACTAAAATTTTATCTAGAAAAAGAAGACCATAATGATCAAATTTGTTACAAGAATACTATATTAATTAATGTTTTGTAGGAGAAAAATGATGATCATATTTCGTTGTATATAAAATAAATAACTAGTACAACCATTTCCACGGTGGAAGGGCCAACCAAAGAAGAATCTGAAGATGGAGTTTGCATGCGACTATTGTCGCCCCGTTTTAGAAAAAGTGATATTTTTGTCTTGTTTCAGAAAAAATGATAATTTCGTTCAATTTTAGAAAAAGTGATATTTTCCCTCAGTTTCAGAAAAAGTGATATTTTCGTTCCGTTTCAGAAAAAAGTGATACTTTCGCCCATTTCAGAAAAAGTGATACTTTCGCTCCGTTTCAGAAAAGTGATACTTTCGCCTGAAACAGAATGAAAGTATCACTTTTTCGGAAACGAAAACTTAGTCGATCCATAAGTCAAAATATGGTTGCATGACATCCTTTGTGGTGGGTTGCATAACGGCTATGCATTCAATTTTCGAGAATTGTGCCTGAAGTGAAAGTATCATTTTTCTTGAAACGGAGAGAGTACATCGTTTTATTAGTTGCAACTTACAAAGGAAAATTAGTTGACGCATAAACCAAAATATGGCTACTTATGTATCCTTTGTGGTGGTTTGTATAATGGATATACATTTAATTTTCTAAAATTTTGCCTAAAATGATAAATACTTCCGATTTTTCGTAAAAAACTATAAATTTGATATTGTTGTTTGTACTTGTTGCATAGATTTTTTTTATAACCTTTCCAACGAGACAAAATTTGTAAAATTCTAAGGCATGGATTTTTAGATATATCATATTAAAGTTTGATTTCCAATTATACCCCTGAAAAAGTAAGATACACAAAGAGGTATAATTAGGGCTGCACAAAACCGAACCGATAACCGCACTAACCGAACCGAAAAGTTGAAGATAACCGATTATTATTAGGATTAATCCTAGCCGTCTAAAAAATCGGTAATCCTAAGTATAAAAACCGAAAGACCTCCATAAAGATTCAAAACTTAAGAGCACCACCACCTCTATGATCTAGTAAGTTATTTTCTCTTTGATTGATTTTTTTTTATCAATTTCTAGTTAATTTATGGTTTGAACAATAACCGAACCGAATAATTTATTGGGTTCGGTTTAAAATTTGAAGAATAATTAGTTGATCTCCAATGAAAAAGTAACCACAATAATTTGAAAAAGGATAATCTTGTCTAATGAAAAAGTAACCACACAAAAAAATCACTTGGAAATCAAATCCAATCTTTTTATCAAATTGTTAGGTTTCGTTTCATTTTACAAAAAAGTGGTCATAAAAGGGACTCCCTCCCTTTGAGCCCTCCGGTAGGTCGGCCCAAATAAGAGAGAGGTTAACTACTGCCTTTTTTCATTTGGTCAAACTGAGTTGTTGGTTGGACAGTCTGTTCTTCACTACTTGAATCAGGAAAAGTTGAACAAGCCAGCAGATAGTGATGTTCCCCCAAGGGGACCAAATTCTTAAAAAATATAGAATTAATTCTTAAATAAATCAACATACACAATTACTGGATTGTTCCTTTGGAGGAACTGCAGGAGGTTTAATTCTAGCTTGGAAGCATCATGTTCAATTAACAATCCTAGATTATAAATATAATCAGATAAATGCTAGAATCTATGATCACACATAAATTCCAATTGGATTATATCTTGTTTTTATGGTAGTCATTACAGAGAAATCAAATATGACTCTTGGAAAATGATAAGAGAAATGGCTAGTTACATCAATGAACCTTGGATTATTATTGGGGATTGCAATGTTGTTCTTCATGATTATGAAAAACAGAGTAGATTCCCAGTCAACCAGATTGAAGCTGACTTATTCATAAATATGCTTGATAGCTTAGGTCTGCAAGACCTAGGATTTGAAGGCTATCCATATACTTGGAACAAAAGAAGAAATGGCCCAGACTTTACAGAACAAAGATTAGACAAAGCATTAGGGAATAGTGAATGGTTTAAAGCCTTCCCAACTAGCACAATATCTCATTTGTCTCCCTTAATATCTGACCATATACCCATTTGCCTCAACAACCACGCTGTCTAGAACGACGGAGCCAAACCATTTAAATATTTTGGAACTTGGATAGAACATCCTCAATGTAAACCTATCATTGAAGCTGCCTGGAACAAAAACATAGATGACTCTCATGCGTTCCGTCTAACTAAAAAACTGTTAAATGTTAAGCACATTTTTAAAAAGTGGAATAGAGAAATTTACGGTAACATAAATGCCAACATAAAAAACACCAAAATGAAGTTTAGACATAGCTAACAAAAACCTCCCCTCTAACATCAAAGCCAAAGAACTAGTCAAACTCACTTCTGATCTCACTTTTTAGTATAATATAAAAGAAAAATTTTGGAAAATAAAAAGTAAAGATCAATACGTCACACTAGGAGATAGAAACACATATTGTTTTCATGACACTGCTAGGCAAAGATACATAAGAAACCGAATAGATACTGTAAAAATTGATGGTGACACTTGGATAAATTCAAAAAAAGAAATAGCTGATTGCCTAACAAATCACTTTAAGGAAATTGCAACCACTGTGAATCCCCAAGTAGATGACAACATGCTATATCTTATTCCCACTTGCATAACAGATAGTGATAACTGTATCCTTGAATCTACTCCAACTTACGAAGAAATAAAAAATACTCTTTTTTCTATGGAACCTAATAAAAGTCCGGGACGTAATGGATTCCCTCCAAACTTTTTTCAAAAAAATTGGGATAAACTGTTAGTAAAGATCTTGTAAACATGGTACAATCTTTCTTTTCTTCTGGGCACATTATGAAAAAATTAACTCTTCTTTCATTTCTCTAATACCGAAACTGAAAAACCGTTAACTGTAGCTGAGTTCAGACTTATAGCCCTTTGCAACACTTCTTACAAAATAATATCCAAATTAATAGCCAACAGAAACAAACCACTCCTTAACAAAATGATTTCTGCTTTTCAATCTGCTTTCATTCCAGGAAGGCAGATATCCGACAATATAGTTGTTGCTCATGAGCTCATACACAATATGAGAAAGAAGAAAAACTTAATGAGTTTAAAAATAGATATGTCCAAGGCCTTTGATAGGGTCGAATGGACATTTCTAATAAAAATCATGAGGAAAATGGGATTTTCCAAGAAATGGTGTGGTATCATCTTTCAATGCATATCTACAACCAATTTAGCCATTCTTCTAAATGTCTCACCATGTGGTTTTTTCAAACCGGCTCGCGTACTTAGACAGGGGGATCCTCTATCCCTCTCTATGTTTTCCTGATATGTATGGAAACTTTGTATAGGACAATAGCACATGCTGAAAACTTAAAAATGATACAAGGCCATAAAATCACAAAAGATGCTCCTTCTGTAAGTCATCTTTTGTTTGCTGACGACTGCCTCATATTTTGTGAAGCGACTGTCCAATCTAGTAGCAATATTTTAAAACTTCTAAATGACTTTGGGGACACTTCTGGTCAACTCATCAATCTAAGCAAATCTGGAGTTTTCTACAACCCTAAAATCGATACCAACTTAGCCATACAAATCCAAAATACGCTGAATGTCCAACCAATTCCACTAGAAGATAAATACCTAGGATCCCCATTATTTACTAACAAATCTAAAATTAAAAGTTTTGAACCAATTGTGAAAATTATGAAAAGTAGACTCCTTGGTTGGAATAAGAAAAATCTTACAACTGCCGGTAAGATAACCTTGATTAAACATGTAACATCTTCAATGAGTGTTTATCAGATGAACTGTTTTAGATTACCTAAAGAAATTTGTAAGAAAATAAATAAATTTCAAAGAGATTTTTGGTGGGGAAAAAACATGGAAGCACCAAAAGGAGTTTATCTTAAAGCCTGGGATTGCTTTAGTATGCCCATAGAAAATGGAGGTCTTGGATTGAAAAACATACAACACTTAAACACTGCTATGATTGCAAAAATGGGTTGGAGAATCAAGGAGAATCTAAACTCTTTTTCGACAAAAATGCTAAAGGCCAACTATTACCCTGATAAGGATCTAATGCACATAGACCCGATTCCCAAATAAACGGATAGCTGGATCCGGAAAGGAATCAAGAGTGGCATAAAAAAATCCAAAACAATTGTTTAGGGGGAACATTATCTATATACCCCTACTATGAGACCCCTTGCAAAAATACCCTTATGAACTTTACAAATACCCCTAAGCCTAATACATTACTAAAATATCCTCTTTTATATAGTAAATATACAAAACCACCACCACCACTATTCAAAAAAAATAAAAAAAATATCTAATGCCCACCACCACTATCCACCGCCTCCCACCACCACCGACGACCACCACCACCAAGCACCAACACCGACGACCACCACCACCAACCACCACCACCGACGACCACCACCGCCAACCACCACCACTGTCCACCACCATCGCCAACCACCGCTGCCGCTAACGAACACCACCACTGTATACTACCACCTCCGCCTCCAACAACCGACACCCACCGCCGCTGCCAACCATCACCGCCGTCAACCACCATCATCGCCGCCAACCACCACCACCATGTGGAGTCAACTTGCTGAAGTTGTGTCCATATCGAAGGCAACTAGCTCAAGTTGTCTTCAAAAATAAAGTCAACTAGCACAAAGTTGTCTTCAAAAAGTGACAGCAACTAGCCTAAGTTGTCTCCATATATGGAGGCGACTGGCACAAGTTGTCTCTAAAAAAAATAAAAATTATACACAAATAAGTGAACCTAGTGTGAATCGAACACACATTTTCTAACATATAGTCAGTTGTGCTACCATTGCACCACAGGTTCTCCACACCATCAGTGCTCAACCAACAATTCAAACCACCACTAGACAAACACCATATCCTTCACCTCTGCTACTGCAAACTCTACCTGCAACAAATTCATGATAACAACCATCTATGCAAACTTGCAACATGAGTCAATAGCTGCAGTCACTTCCATTCCCCTACTCAAACACTATCAGCAACACACAAGCAGTAACAACTTCTTGTTCTGCTTTCACTGCCTGGATACATATTGAGTTCATGCTCAAGTTGCTAAGCATACATCTATCCTCTTGAATTTAAAGCATGAGCATCAACAACACAACCATCATCAGCAAATCAACACAACCCTGTGTTACCATTGCACCAAAAATTCGTCAACTATCTCAAAAAAATAACCAAGTTGCCTCCGAACTAGAATCAACTAGATCAAGTTGCCTCCAAAAGTGAAAGCAACTTGGTCAAGTTGTCTTCAAAGTTGGAAGCAACTAGCACAAGTTGCCTCCAATTTGGAATCAACTAGATCAAGTTGCCTCCAAAAGTGAAAGCAACTTGGTCAAGTTGTCTTCAAAGTTGGAAGCAACTAGCACAAGTTGTCTCCAAATAGTAGAACCATTCTCTGCAGCTGCCTTTCTCAAATCCACAAAATATTCTTTCTCCATCCACTGAAACTGAACCCATCTGCTCATTTACAGCTGCACCTTCAAGAATATCAACTCTAACATATCATAGTTATCCTCCTTTCTTGTTCTGAACCTTACCAGATGCACCATCTCAACTTCTTTATTGACTGCAACATCTCTTCATAAACACACAACACCTACAATTGCAAACAAGACGACCACCAAACTAAGATGCACTTGATCACACTGATATTCCTTTATGCTCAACACTTCTTGTGCATATTCACCTCAACTGTCATATCCTTTCAACAGTACCTCATTTCAGTTCCATGGCAACAACACCTGCAATCTGTACTAGTCCTAAAACATTCATCTATTTCAGTTCATTGCACAACAAACTGCACCACAACTTCATAATCCCCTGTAACTACACAGATCATTGGAAACGACATACTCAGCTCCCTGTTAGCTTGTAGCAACATCACCAACATTAATCCTCTGCACCTGCAACCAAAGAAAATCTGAATCAACAACTCGAAATCTGAATCTACAACTCGAAATCGAAAATCAAAGAAACAAACAAATTTCTGAATCTTTCTCGAAACTGAATTCTTCATTCAAACTCCAAATTGTTCATTCAAAATCGAATATCGATCTCAAAAGTTAAACGAAAGCAAAAATACCCGTTAAGTGAATTAACCAGTACATATTTGATATATATCCTCCATCATCGCCTCCAGCACCACCGCTATCATCACCAATACAACTTCAACAACAACACCCATTTTCTAAAAATCATGAGATTCAACTCAGAAACATCACCAGAACATTGATTTCTTTTATCAAATTCTGAATCAACAATGTCGATCTCAATTAAATCGATTTTTTTTTAAAATTAATTGAATCAACACAAATCAAATTTTTTAGAAAACTCAGCAACCAAAATAACAAATCGAGTTGCCAATTCAATTAATTTCTTTAAAATTAATTGAAAATCATACATACCAAATCGATGTCTTTGAAATCTGAATCTGCAACTCGAATCGATCTCTGAATCTGAATCAGCAACTCGAAACCGAAACCTAAAGAAACAAATACCACCAACACCATAGTTTATACCACCAACACCAGCAGAAACTTCAAAGCAAGAGAAAGAAGATAATCGACATGAATTTGAAGTTTCTGATGCTTTAGATTAGGTTTTAATCATCAAGTTATCCACAGTGGCGATGAAGATGAAGGTGTCGAAGAGATCTGGTGATGTTGGTAGCAGTTATGGCGGTAGAGAAACACTGGTGGTGGTGGCGATTGAGATGATGGTGGCGTTGGTTGTGGTCGCGACGGAAAAATGAAACTGGTTATTCTCAGAGTGAAAAATGAAAAGGAAGTTGAAGTATAAGTTGTAAAGGTTAAAACTGGAATTATGTGAATTATTTTTCTATTCATAATTTCAATTATGCCATCAAGGGTATTTGTAAAGACTCATAAGGGTATTTGTGCATGACCCATGGATAGTAGGGGCATAAGTAACATTCCCACTTGTTTATGGGAAGTAGGAAAAGGAAACAAGATAAATATATGGAACGACTATTGAATCCCAGGTAAAAAAACCCCAATTATTAAACCCAACCAAAGATATAATAACATAAACTATGTGAGTGATTTGATAACTCAAAACAACACTTGGGACAATCAAAAACTGCAAATTTGTTTTGACACAGATACTATAAGGAAAATTCAACAAATTCCTACCCATTTGATAACAGGGAGGACAAAGCAAGATGGAACTTAAATAAAAATGGCAAATTTAGTGTTAAATCTTTGTATAGAAATTTAAATCAACACCAACCTGAAGACGGAAAATGAGCCAGTGTATGGAACTTGAAAGTCTCTCCGTCTGTAAAGATGTTTATATGGAAGGTATCTCACACCATACTTCCAAATAGTATGAGAGTGGCTGTTGTTTTACCGAATATTAATACTATATGCAAGCTCTGTAATGAGCACAATGAAACTCTATCTCACATGTTCATTGAACGTAACTTTGCTTTACAAGTATGGGATCATTTAAATTTTGATATTAACTATGTAAGAGGAGAAGCTACAGATTGTCATGAATGGATCAACAACTGGTTTGCCACAACAGAGAAGGACGGTACTGAGATGACATGGGCTGAATTATGCAGTACTATCATCTGGCATATCTGAAAAGCCATATGCGGCAAAGTATTGGACAAGAAAGACCAAAACAGTTTGACGACAAAAACTAACATAGTAAAATACATCAATGCTACTATGAATGTCAATAACAAAAGTTATAATCTCAGTCAAAGTTGCATTACAATCCAATTCAAGACCAAAATCTTTATATTACCAAGCTAAACAATTGGCACTATCCAGGTTTTATGAGATATAGAATAAACGTAGCTATTTCCATGCTCAATGATGCTTGTGATTCTGAGGTAGCACTGACTCTCATTGACGATGCAGGAAACTGCAAAGAAGCTAGAGGGGAGTCTTCGGGATGGAGCTCTCAAGAATTGCTTGAACTAAATGGAGCAGAAACGGCTTTTCAGTGGGCAACGGAGTTGACGGGTCACAACATTGAATTCCAATGTGATCCAGAACCCGTCCTTCTACTTCTAGTAGGGATGTATGCCAAGGACAAAGTAGAGAGATTCAAGAACAACAATTTCTTTAGAAACCCAAACAACAAACTTGTTAATTTTAAGGCCATGTCTTTTATTTTAGTTAGTAGACAGTTAAATGCTCTTGCAGCAAACATTTCAGTTTTATGTAACAAAACTATAACCGTCGGCAGATGGAAAGATGAACAACTAGAACATTTGATAAATCATCTCGACATGAGAAATGATATTATCAACCAACTGTATCAAGTCCATACTTCTGGTTAGAAGTTTGGATGGTTCTGAATTTTCTTATAAAAAAAAAAAAGAGGGACCAAATTTATGGTCCAAAGATTGTTGTAAAGTTTCTTGATTCAATTATATCAAAAAAAGGAAAAAAAATTAAAAAATCTTGATTCAATTAGATCTGGCAAGATCTCTAACTCTAACTCGAATCTCATCATCCTTGATCGGTGTTAAATAGGCAGGACTTATGGTGAATGCAAGCCGCGAAAATCAACGGGTAGGGACGTAAGCTTAGTGTCTACATTTACTGGTCACTGACTGAATTGTTTTGTATAGCTTTTCTTATATGGAGACAAAACGTTTCATGTCCTTGGAACAATCTGGGATCTATTTAGTAGTAAGCTAGCCGAAGTAAAACTGGATAGGCCAGAGTATGGTGGAGTATTCTTTCCAAAAAGAAAAAGCAAGGCTAAAATTATTCATAGATTGGCCTGGAGGCTGGACAAATTACATCCGGAAGATAAAAGAAGATTGTGGGAGGAACTAAGTTTTGCATGACAAATTACATGGACAAATTCACGATATTTTCAGTTTTGCACGACAACAAACGGATATTATGTGAGACCAAAGCACGATAAATTTTGTACGTCTTTTCAAGTATAAAAGGTATCTACTACCATTCTCCTTCAAAATATTTTTGCCCGACTTTTAAAACTCATCCACACTTGCCTTACAGTAAGCACTATATGTCATACTCAATCTCATACCGAGTCTGAACTTCACAAATTCTAGTGTGAGGTGATGGAGGAAATTGGAAAAAATACATATTTGTACTTCGATCCCAAAGAATGAAATAAAGAGCACAGGTGATAGTTCAAGTCTTATGGATGTTAGATTATGTGAAAGTGATCAGCATGTTCTGGCTGAACCATCTTAAGTAAGTCGTCATGAGTGAGTTGTGCTTTCAACTTCTATTCATATTTTGCGTTTACAAGAAGGATGATTATCTAAAGCATGTATGGTTTACGATTGTTAATTTATAGAACTAAATAGTATCTTGAGCTTTGAAACTATTCTTGGACGTACAATTGAAAATGAAATCTGACATTTTTTCAGGTTTTTCACTTTCTACACTCATTTGTAACTGGGATGCAGTGATTCACTGATACCCTATCTTTGCTTCTTGTCACCTCTTTAGTGACATGAGCTCTTTCTTAATAAATCTTGCCCTTTTCGGTCAAAAATAAATAAATGAAAATGAAATATTACTTGTTTTGAGCATTCTAACTATGTTGAAAATGAAATATTACTTGTTTTGAGCATTCTAAGTATTCTTGGATATACAATTGGAAATGAAACAGCACTTGTGTCAAAAATTAAAATCAGTAGGGTCAACTCCAAAACTAGAGGCACATCTTTAAAAGACGGTGCTGCCGTTTGGCTCGTGAGATGATGAATACACGACAATGAAATGAAATCAGTCATTTCTACATTAAATCTGTCATTTCTATTTTTTTTTTAAACAAGATCTTCGGATACACAGAAAAGGCACACTTGGTAGTCGCCTAGTTTAACCACAGAGAGCCAGAGACAGATTGTCTCTCGTTTGCAGCAGGAGGGGTTGTTTTAGACATTTAAGACTTTAGAGTCCTGAGATATATTTGAATATTCTTTAGCCTTAGGACTTCAGTAGGCAATGATGTAACCGAGTAAGGGTTCCTCTCCTTGGGTTTCCTTATAGCCTTTATAGTCTGAAAAACAAACACAACCCAATTGTTTAGAGCAGGGAGTTGGCACTTGCTGACATAGTTTTTTTTTTTTTTTTTTCTTTGAAGCAATCATTTACATAGTTGATGTGCATGAAGGTGATATTATTTGCAAAAAAAAGAAAAAGTAAGTTGTAAGCAATTCAAAGATTAGCATGGACAAATTATATCTTGAAGATAAAAGAGATATTTTGTAAAAGAGTCGTATGTTTTATGTCTAATTAGGGTTTGGGTTGTAGAAGATGCAGTTGATGCATTAGGGTCGTAGACTAACCGAAGACCGTTACGAAACTGTTAGCTGACTTTTCTTATTTTACAAAGCACATTGACCATCAGTTGACCGTCGTTGACTGCCCAAATATGATAAAAAACTTATTGCACTTTCATCCTTTTCCATCTTCTTCCCTCTATTAATACCAATTCAGCTCCGCCATTGCTAAACCAGAAACTCCAAAACTCAATTAGCTATGGAACTTCTCATAATTACCGCCAACAATTTCTTTCAAGAGAGTTTCTGGGTACCGGGTTTGCTAGCTCTTGTAGTTTCTATTGACTAGAGCGTTTATGCTGTTGAATTCCCTTCTGTAAATATACTTTTTTATCTCAGAAATTGAATGCACCTCAAAATTCCCATTCTCTTCCACTTGGTCTATTCGTTTTTCCACTGTTGCTGAGCGGAAACCCTCTTTGTATTTATCTATTCTTGAATCAGTAATGCAATTGTTTGCTGTTTATAAAATTCGAAAAATTCATTGTCTTTTAAGAAAAGATAACATCAATCATTTTGTTCAGAAAATCACTTATGCTAGAACGATAAAAATGGATCCACATCAAACCCCTTGTAACTATATCGCTTATTTTTTTCTTTCAATGGCCAGTTGGTATGAATGTTGGGTGAAGAAAATGGCGAACCATTGAGATTTGAGAGATTGATTTTGTGGCTGTAGAACAGATCAAAACATATGAATTTTTGAGATTTATGGTGGTGGGTTAACTAATCTGAAGGTTTTAACAATCTTCTTATAGATTTGGTGAAAAAAGATGCGTATGAATATCAGAACATGCTCGTCAAGTTTTTAATTGTGCTTAGGAGATGATGTACTTTAACTATTTCTTAAGGATAATTTAGTAAACAATTAGACGGTCAAAGTCAGTCTCCGACCCTAATGCATCAAGTGCAACTTCTACGACCCAGACCCTAATTAGACATAAAACATACGACCCTTTTACAAAATATCTCAAGATAAAATTGTGAGAGGAACTGAGTTTCAAATTCACGATATTTTCAATTCTGCATGACAACAAACAAATGCTATGTGAGAGTAAGACCAAAGCATAATGAATTTGGAAAAGAGGCAAAATGCCCCAAAATAGACGTCAACCTTGTAGAAATGCCCCGGCTGTTAGTGAATAAAGTAAAATGCCCCAAAACGTTACTGTAGCTGTTAAGTAGTCATTCCTGGTCAAATTTGGGCATATTGACTAGTCAACGCCCGAGTGAAATGTCAGTAATAACCTTGCTACTACTAGTGGGTGTGTGAACCCGTACGTGCCAGTAGATATCTTATCTTCTCTTTCGTCGAGTTTCCTCCACAGAAACTGAAAAGCTGAAAGGGGAAATAATCCAGAGAGAGAGACAGATCGAGAGACGGAGAGAGACAAATCGAGAGAGGGAGAAGAACTTTATCTTCGAGAGAGACAGGTCGAAAGAGAGACAAATCAAGATACTAGGTCGAGATCCGAAATCCTATGATGTTTGTACGGCATGAAGAACTGAACTGAGAAGATTCAAGATTACTGAAACAGGTTAGTAATCTAAAATCCTTAATGGTTAGTATAATTTTAAACTAGTTAATGGTTATTGTGACTTAGTATTTAGTTTTCTGCTATGTTTACAGAAATTAGGGTTCATAAAAACTGGATATTTTTATTTTTGAAATTAGGGTTTTTATAAATTGGGTATTTTTATTTATGATGGAAATGGTGGAAATGGGATTTGAAGTAATAGGTTTAGAAATGATTTGATTTGAGGGTCTTTTTTTGCAGTTTCTCAATTGACCATGTAATTTGATAACATTGGAATTTTTTCTGTAATAGTTGGGAGGAGGCGATTGTAGTTGACTGGTCCAAAGGGAGACAAAGATATGGCTATGCTGGTGCCTTAGAAATCTTTCCAACTGAATATGAATGTGTGGGGGTAAGTTGGGAACTGTTCTTTGCTATTTCTTTATTATTTTCTCCTAGTTATGTTTGCTACCTTGTGCTTCTTTTTGTTTCCATAGTGATTGTTCGAAAACTTAATTACTAGGAAATTGAGATACCATTGATTACATTGGAATTTTTTCTGTAATAGTTGGGAGGCGATTGTAGTTTTAAGATTCAACTGGCTGACTGGTCCAAAGGGAGACAAAGATATGGCTATGCTGGTGCTTTAGAAATCTTTCCAGCTAAATATGAATATGTGGGGGTAAGTTGGGAATTGTTCACTAGTGGGAAAATGGCTATTTGAGGCGTAATGAAACGACACAAAAAAAACAAATCGAGGTACAGAAAACTGAAATAACATATGGAAAGTGTCCTTGACTATAGTCAAGATGTCATTGTGGGATGACTTTTGCTGACTTATAGAACGACACGTGAATAGTATAGTTTCGGTGGTCCTTTGTACAGGCATCTCATTCTTATCGCCCCCTCTATTATTTCTTTCTTCATTTCTCTTTATTCTCTCCTTTTCTTTTCTTCTCTCCTTACCTTCTGCTTGTTTCTTCTTCAACTTACAGATCGACCATGGCTTCAATTGAGATTATTAGTTACTTTGTTTTGTGCTTTTTTTTTAAAAAAAAAACCCTAAATCTCGAATCTAAAATCCCAAATTTAGAGGTGTTGCAAACCATTTTTTTTCTTCTGTTTATGGAAATCCTAATCTGATAGATCCATTTTTGATTTTCATCTTAAACTTTACTTGTTCCGGTTTTATTTTTGTTTACGTTGTGTAAAAGGTGATGATGTGGAGTTTCAAGAGAAACTTTGCTTCTGATATTGGTGGTGATAGTGGTTTAGTCATTTCTGTATCTTGAGAAACTTTTTGATTTTAATTTCGTACAACTCCAATGATTTTATTTTTGATTTCTTATAGGGGTTTCATTTGTTAGTAATTTTCTAATGATTTTTGTTTTTAGATCAGATGATGTTTTACAGAGAGGAGGAGAAGAACAAGTTGGTTGGTTTTCTAATAATTGTTGTTTGATTGAATCTGGGTGGAATAACATTGCTCCTAAAGGAATTGCTAAGTAATTTGCTATCTAAATCCCTGAGTATTTCGATTTTGTTGAATCTTTGGCTTAATTTTATTTTTTGGATTTTGAATTGGTTCATCAAGGAAGCTATTGTAGAGGAAAGGGAGCATGCTGAGTTACTTATGGAATATCAGGTGTTTGATTAATTACCTGTGTTGGAAATGATTTTGTATGATTGTTTTGTTTTCTGGTACGATTTGTCTGATGAATGTGTTTTGCCAGTTGTTAGAATAAAAGAAGGGGTTAAAGTCCAGCTACAATCTATGTTGATGCCCATGTGTGAATTCAATTAGCCCGAGAAAGGATTGGCGTTATATGGTAATTCCTTGTTCTCAAATTCGTAATTGACTTGTTTGTGTTCTATATCAAATGTTTGCTCATGGTGTTTGTCAAATTGCTGCTAGTATGTCCCTTTTCAAATGTTTGCTCGTAGTGTGTATATGTTGTGCTAGTTATGCTACTCAGATATGATAGAAATTCTTGTTCTCAACTTATTCAGGACGAGGATTCAACGAACATGCGCTATTCGGATAAAACTTGGAGAACTTGAATTGGAGCTGATAGAAATCAATTGGAACAGTGACATGTTGTAACGTGCATATAGTGAGTTTTTTCTGCAATAGGTATGGCCACTTACTATTATAGCACATAATTCTATTGAAGATAGCATTATAGTTATTCCCATGGTTTGATTTAGCAGGGGATTTGTTCGCTTGTAATATTTCATTTATTTTGCTATTTCTATTTATTTATGTCTACTGTGTGGAGTTAGTTGTAACTTGTAAAGCTTGCATGTAGGAGTATCTGCAATAGGGTTGTAGTTCCCCAGGTTCTTTATCAGTTTTCCTATATGTTCTCACTTCAACTATTCAAGCTCATTCTCCTAGATCTTATGTCCCTTGTAGCAAAGAGTATCACAAGCTTAGAAACTTCTGCAGGATTGTCTTTGTAAATTAGCTTTTAGTATGAGTATATAATGTCACTGGTCAAGTGAAATAAATGACGAATGTTTTTTCCTAATGCATTTTTTTTCTGTGGCCTTGTAGTACAATGAGTTTTTATACGAAGCCCGAAGTAGTGCTACTACACAACAAAGAGAAATTGAGGCATGCCAATCTGGTGAAGGGTCCTTGGATAGTCCATTGTTGTTGGAGCAAGTAAGACTTTCACATCTTATAATTTTTATCTCAGTAACTGAAACATCTTGACAACTTGTTTCTCATTCAATAGAATTGTTATAGGGTCATTCTAAACTAGTCGAGCTAGAGTTTGTCAGTGGCCTTACACCAAGGGATAAGTTAATGGGTTTGAAGGGGTTCTATTTTGATCTACCAAGGGTATTGTATTTATTAACTGTTATGCAAACAATGATTGAAGACCCTGTCACCTATCCTGTCTCTGAGGAGAAGATCAGTGATTCAACTTTTTGTGACAGTAATCTAAGTTTAAGAAAGCTTTATTGCTGAGTAGATTATTTCGAAATTCTACTTTATATTATTTCAACTATTTTTAGGGTGTTTATAGTTGTTCATGGATCATAGTTATCCATTTTCAGGTTGATACACAATCTTTTTTCATTTATGAAGTAGATATATTTATCGAGTCATTGATTGACCAATTTTTAGTCAGTGTTCGGCATTTTTATCTTGCAGCTCAATGCTACTAATAAGGCCTCTCAAGCTGCTGAAAGTGAAGGAACACGTGGAAATGTTGCTGGCGGGGTGGGAAGACCTTTCCAAATCAACCATTTCAACCTCTAGCTCAGTCCTTGCAGTTTAGGATTTCCATTGACAGGGCCAGCTGTAAGTGTTCCTTCATATCAAATCGTAGAATCTTGATTCTCTCTTCTCTACTTGAGGTCTTATGCTCACCTCTTTAAATTTTTGTCTCTTTTTACTAGCCTATTCCTCATTCTCTGAGCACCCTTTGGAGTTCATAAACCACATGGAACTGGTTTTGCGATTCAATGGTGATAATCAACAAATTTCTTGCTCATCTATATGGTGATATTATATCTTGATGACTGAGCTTTACTGGAAAGAGAGCATTCTGCTTCCTTAACTGGGGTATAGAAGCATTAGGATCGCACTCTTGGGCATCCTGTTACTGGAGGGGCAAGGGTGTATGTAACTTTTTTCGTTTGTTACTTTTGAAGTTTATTGTCGGTTATGAATTACTTGTAACCTTTGTAAAATTTGTTGTTTTCAGGTAGACATCAATGCCTTGAAAGATATTGTTTGTTCACCTCTTGATGTGATCCAGGCAATGGGTTCATCTATATGTTCTTTACAGTTGAGGGTGAGATTTATATTCATTTTTTTACATTATAGGCATAGCTTTAAACTCTTATATCTGAAACCTTTTTATACCCCTAAATTGTTTCAAGTTCGATTGATTTAATGTTTTGTTTTTGTTGTTTTTAATTCATTTTGTTTGGATTTATGGCAGGTGGATTTAAAGTTTGAGTACAGAACTTGCAAGGGATGTGACAATGGACCTCCATATGAGTGGCAAGTCTACAACTGGGTTTTGTGTTCCCTTGTTTTGAATTCTGTGAATGTGTTTTACTGATTGATTGATGATACTTTTACTATCATGGTTTTATGATCATGAACACTATGTTTCAACAAGTTTTACGTTTTGTGCAGCGCACTTGGTGGTAATCACAGGTTGCCGAGAGTTATTACAAGGGCAAGCAAGCAGATTTTTACATCATGGTATGCTTTGGATAGTTTGTGCTGACAAGTGAGGTTGTTTCAGCATTTTAGTGTATACATAAAGGATTATCATATCATGTTATGCTTACTTTATTTGTTTTAATATCGTGGCAGAATAAATAAGTAATTGAAGCTATTCAGAAGGATGTTGCTAGCTATGACTGCAAGACTGTTGGTGCGCAGTCATTAAGTTCAAGAAGTTTGTGATAATAGACGAAAACTGGTGGAATAAATGTAAAGGTTTTGCTTCTTTTTTGGCTTGTTTTGAGTTTATAGAGTAGTGTTCACCTGAGTTTGAGTAATTGAATTGTGGAATTTTGAATCTGAATGTAATTGAATTCAGTTAAAAATTGTGTAATCAATACAATGAATTTTTATTTGAATTTATAAATTCAGGTTTCATTTTAGTGTCATTTGAGTTTCAATCAGATTATGTAAGCCCAGTCAGAATGACTACACTCAGTCAGCCAAATCTGATTTTTTTTTTTAAATTAATAAATTAAATCTACGACGCAGCCTAGGTGTCTCACCTAGAAACAATCAGGAAGTATCGTAATTCATAATTATTCAGAGGCACTCCCAAAGTGTCTTTTCATAATAAGACACTGAATCTACGGCACTTTTAGAGGCACCCCCAAAGTGTCTTATATCTAGCTTATACGACACTTTCTAAATATCTTAAAACAACTTTTTTCCACTAGTGGTTCTTTGCTATTTCTTTCTCATTTTTGCCTAGTTATGTTTGCTACCTTGTGCTTCTTTTTGTTTCCGTAGTGATTGTTCAATAACTTAATTACTAGTAAATTGAGATACCAAATGTATATACGCGATCACTATTTAATTATGCAGTAAGTATTTGCAGTAAGTCCTGTACGTACATGAATTTTGTAGATGTTATCTTCTTTCTTTCTAGCTTTTTTCTTCTTCTATATAATGCAATATATATAGGTGTCGTGACTGATCACTTAAACGTAACGAAGGGCTAAGTTATCATCATGGTGCTCATGGCTCGCTACATTATGAATAAGCTAGCTAGTGCAATATATCCCCCAGTCTCTGTCACATTGTTCCTTCTGTTCCTGTTTTTCGGTTGGGTATTCTTTGTTTCTGTTTTTTTAGTAAGGGAAAATACTAAAAACAAATGTTCATTACTTTTTCCATGTGGAATAATAATGCTGACACTAACAGTACATATTACTTGGTGGAGTGCGATGTTGTTCACCCATTTGCAATGGGGTAATCATTATGAGTTAACCTAACTTTGCATGAGGGCCTGTAACATTTCATTGTTGAAATGACTTTCCCAATTAAGGTTGTAAGGTGTAAGCCTGTAACTCATTATGAATGACATGTATGGTGGTACTGCTAACTGTAATTTCAAAGAATTTTCTTATTGTTCTATGGATATTGATTATTGATTTGTTCTATTTGTTAAATGTTTCAGAATGGGTAGTGAAGATAGGAATTTCTATATAACTGATATAGGTGGCAGATATAGGGACTTGTATTGTTATGATTGTAAAGCTGGTACAAGTGGAGACAAATTCATGGCTATGCTAAAGAGAAGATTGGTAGATGAACATGGTATGGATCCTACACTTTAATTGTTTTTGTTTATTGATGAGGATGGGGATGCATGTGATAAATGTGAATCAGAAAATATGTTTATTTTATTTTGGAAAAATGGGAAACCCGATAAAGAAAATTTTGTAAGACTGTGGTTTACTCCAATTATTCCTACACAAGTAGAATGGGGTGTTTGTAACGATACTGCTAGTGTTAGTGGGGTTAGTGGTATGACTGAAGTGATAAGTCTAGTGAAGAAGAAAGTTTCTAGTAAAATGGTTGAGGTTAGGAGGAGTCCAAGACTTAATAAACAAGATAACAACCATGTTAAGAAACCTGATATGAGACCAACAAGGCTTGATTTTGTGCATGAAAACCAAGTTATTCCTACACAAGCATCTGTTGCAGACAACAATTTGCATGAAGAGCAAGTTATTCCTACACTAGCATCTGTTGCACACAACCAAGTACAAGGGTATGGAGATGACCAAATTAATTTGCCTAATGTAAATACAGATGAGTGTCATCCTGATGATAGGCCTGACTTTCTGTTTAAAGAATATCAAGATGAAGATGAAGAGGATGGTGAAGATGACAGTGAAGATGAAGATGAAACACAAGAAAAGTACAATTATGAAGATTGGGTTTCTATGTGTGCTAGAGGTATAGATGTTGGTAATGATCTTGGTGATTTTAATGAAGATTTCAATATAGGTGGTTATTATGAAGAACAATAGATTGTATCTGTGAATGCAACTTCAGATGAAGTAGTTCCCAGATATGAACCCACTCAAAAGGAAGAAACTAAGTGGAAAGAAGATTTTGGTCAGCATTTAAAGGAACTAAAGCGTCTAGAAATGATAAATGAAGATGATCCTGAGGTTGAACCTGGTGAAATAAGTATTGGTATGGCTTTTGGAAGCATGGAAGCTTACAGGGATCATCTAAGGGAATATGAAGTGTTAAAGCATAGGGATTTTTTGGTGAAGAAGGGAGATAGGACCAGACACTATTCTTATTGTGCTTACAGGGATTTCCAAGGATGTTCTTGGAATTTGAATGCAAAAAATCTACCAAAGAAGGGAGACCTAACCGTCACAGTTAGAGAATGCAACTTGATACACACTTGTAAAAATCCCAATGAAGACCGCAACATAAAATGCAATGCAAAATTTGTAGCTAAGTATTTTTTGAAGAACATGGATGTTGGTTCACCAGTGGACAAGGCAAAGTATGGTTCACCATTAGACCTAAGTTGCAAACTGACATAGCATATTGGGTTGCTAATGATGCAAGAGTATGTTTCTGATGCTTGTTTTTATTCATTTGTTAGTGCATTTGTTAGTTTATTTGATAACTTCTGTTATGTGTGAAGTGCTAATTTTTTCTATGTGTGTACACAGAAATTGGTGCTAGTAGAGAAGAATGGAAGTTTTGAGAGTTCTTACTCAAAAGCACCACAACTGGTCACAGCCGCTACATCTTTGAACCCAAACAATATAGGTCATTTCAGTTGGTCCATAGAGGGTCAAGATAACATATTTGAGAGTGTCATTGTGGCCTATGATGCACAGATTAAAGGTTTTTTGAATGGTTGTAGATTGGTTATTGGCTTAGATTGAGCTCACCTAAATGGTAAGATGGGTGGTGTAATGCTTTCAGCAACTGGTATAGATGGTCAGAATGGGGTGATTCCTATATTGTGATGATTTGTAGAAATAAAACTAAAGAAAATTGGTTCATGATGTTGAAAGAATTGAGAAAAGGGATACCAGATATTCCTGGACTAACCTTTATTTATTATAGAATGAAGGGGATTCTTGAGTCGGTCAAAAGATTGTTTCCCTTGGCCAATCATAGATACTGCCTAAGGTCAATTTTGTTCCCATTTTGTTTTGACTTGTGTATTTTGGTTTCCTTTTTCTTAAAGTAACACATTTTTTATTGTGGAATTGATTAATGTTTTCCCTTGTTTTATTTTTCTGGCATCTATACAAGAATTTCTTGACCAAGGGATTCAGAAATCCAAGACTCACATACCTTCTTTGGCAGGCTGCCAAGGCATACAAGTATAAACATTGGCAGGTAAGTAATATTTGTATGATGTTTGATTATAATGAATGTTCATGTTTTTAATCAAGCCTTTAGTCAAATGATTTAACTTAACTTATTCTAAATCATTCACTTCTCGACTGAACGCCGCGTAACATCGACTCCTTTTACGCAATTATTAACCTTTCTCGATTCCAATGCAACTTCTCCTTTTTGAGGAAAATTCTCAAGACACATATTTTCTAGGATGTCATGCAAGAAATAGCAGAAATAGATCCCAAAGCATACCAATACCTGATTGATGCAGAACCGAAGTCTTGGTCAAGATCATGGTTTCCTCATGATGTTGCCTATGAGCACATCTACTCTAACTTTTCAGAAAGTTTTAATAACATGGCCCTCAAACTTAGAGACAAGCCTCTCATTCAGTTAGTCAATATGTACACACATTTGGTGATGGTGTTGTTTTCAAGTAGAAGAAAACTTGCTGCAACTTGGCAATCTGGTGATCTTGTTCCTGTTGGGAAAGATCTCATTAAGGTGATGTGCGATCTTAGAGGTAACTACGAATGTGATCCTTCTGAAGAGCGCAAAGTGTATGAGGTTACCAACAAATCTACGAACAAAGTATTTGTTGTTCGAGTAGAAGTACGATCTTGTACATGTCTACAGTGGCAATTGAGGCAGTTCCCATGCTTACATGGTGTAGTTGCATTGTTTAAATTGAATCCTAATTTTGGTCCAAGTGAGTTAATTTACTACACCTAAATAGTTGAATGTGGTTATGCAATAAATGAATGATGAGTGATTGCATCAATTATGTGTGCATGTATTGCATCAAATACTACATGTAGACTAATATAGGACCACCTAATTATGGTCAATAACACCATTGGGAGACATTGATGAGTATCCGAATAAGGTTTAACTTTCAAATGCTTTAACTTTTTCCATTGTCTGATTTAGATTATTTTTGTTTTGATAATATTTTCATTAAATAATATTATCTATTTTTGTACTTTTACTTTATTGAATTATTATTTTTTCCATTATTCTCTAGATCTTTGCATTTAAAGTATACCAACCCTAACTTTATTTTGTTTGCAGACTGATATCAACATTATACATCCACACAGATTGAGAGATAAGGGAAGACCTTGTGTCAAAAGAAAGAAGTCTTGGTATGAGAAGAGTACAAGCCACGCAAAAGAGTAGAAAAGTGCAGTGTATGTAAATGTCTTGATCATAACATCCTTACCTGTCAAGGTCCTCCAGTTGGGTCTAATCCCAAGAAGAAAGTTGTTAGAATGGAGTGTAAGAAGATGAGGAAGGCCTTGTATGCACCAGCTACTGCAACAACATCTGCATCAAAGAAATCTTCTAATGTACCACCGCTGCCGAAGGGAAAAGCAGCAGCTAGTAAACCATCTTCTTCTTCAGCTGGTTCCCAGAAAAAGGGTAACACAACTGCACCATCCTCCTCCACTTCAGCTGATGTTGGTGCTAAAAGGAAGTTAGCACATCCATCTACTTCTTCTACACCTTCTACTGCCTATTTTAACCAGACTTATAATGGTACTGTTAATATTGCTAGCCAAACAATCAGCATTACTGAACCATCATCAAAAAGGGTTAGAAAGCCTAACTCTAAATATCAGTAATATCAAAATTATATAATGGCAGACCTATGAAGTTTGTTGGGTTCCTGTTTTATTTCTTTTAGCATTTCTAGACATATGCAGTTTTTAATGGCCGACATACTAGTAGTCATTTATTTTTTAAGAGTGTTGATAGTATTTTGTTTATGAATCTACACTCTTTAAAACAAGCTTGGTAAAGGGGCGGCATGAATCGGTAGAGGGGCGTCAAACTAATAAGACAAAAAGGTCATTAGAAGTAAAATCAAGTGCCCCTTATCAATGAAAATATGTAAATGACTAATTAGCCCTTATTGTTAATAATCAAGATTAGTAATGATAATCAAGATTAGTGTTGATTATCAATATTAGTGTTGTTAATCAAGATTAGTGTATTATAACTCTAAAATCAGATTTTTAGAGTTATAAAAAAAAAAAAAAAATTGAGGAGAAGAAAACTTATGTGATATTTGTGAAACCCTAGATTTTGATTCACTCCACCAAAATGAGTGATTCCAGTGGAAAATTTGAGATGGGTGAATCTCTATATGATAAAGAAAACAAGTACTACATACCTCTTGATGGAGATCCTGATATGGAGTATTTTTTAGATGGTAGAGATGTTTTAGACCAAAGTGAATCTCAATCTCAACCAATTGAAGAAATTAGCCAACAAAGTGAAGCACCAAGCACTGAAAATAACCAGGTATACTTCTAAACTAGTTCTCATTAGCTTTTTGTTAATCAAAATTCTCTAAATTACGTAAAAAGATCAAATTTTTAAAACTTTCAGATGAACATACGGTTGGAATTGAGCACAATACCAACCGTAACTACATGTTACGATACAAAAATATATAGTTACCAACCGTAAGTTCTTGAATTTTGGGGAAAACCCAGAAATTATACCAGTTACGGTTGGTTAAATTTGTTGGATTACCAACCGTATTGTAGTTACGGTTGATAAGTACGTGCAACACTTACCAACCATAAGTTATCTTGTGCATGTGAGTATTTACTATGTTTCAATGCACTAGTTACGGTTACTAATATATTAATCGATACCAACCGACGCTATATTACGGTGCGTTGTTGACTTTTAGTTACCAACCGTATATTTAACTGTGTGTTACACTGTTCCTTTTTTTTTATATACGGTATGTTGGAGTATGACATTTACCAACCGTAACTGTGTTACGGTTTGTTTATGCTCTTTATTTACCAACCGTATATGGATATATGTTTTCGTTTTATTGCCTCGTTTAGACTAACCAAAGATTCACTATTCATTTTGTCCAGGTCGTTTATTTACCTCCTATAATGGATGACCAACCTTTAGCAAAAGAACTTCTCACACCGTATTCTAGCTCTCACTATTTAACCAAGGAGACATGGAAGGTGAAAGACGATGCAAAGGAGTGGGCTAGAGAATGAGGAAAGTTGATTATGTGTATCATAGTTTGTAATGGTTCCACTAGTGATATTGCATTTCAAATGGTTTGCGAGTGTAGTGGACAACATAGAAGTCACGCAAAAAAGGATACCTTGCAAGCACCAAAGAAAAATAGGAAGAATACTACTTTCAGTAAGAAGACCCGATGTCCCTTCAAGCTTCATTTTAAAAATAACGCGGAAAATAGGTGGTTTTTGGAGAAAGTTGTATGTGGTAGTCATAACCACCCTATACCGGAGAGTTTGCTATCACACGCTTATGTTGGAAGCCTTACCCAAGAAGAAGAGAAGATCGTAGAATCACTTTCACAAATTCGTATGAAGCATGTTGATATCCTCGCTCACTTAAAGGAAAGAAACCCACAAAATGCTTCTACTTTGGATAACATCTACAATGCAAGAAAAAAAAATTGAAGGCTAAGAAATGGGAACAAAGAAACGAAATGAAACAATTAAGGAATTTGGGGGAGTTGCATAATTACTTGGTTTTCCACGATGATGACGAGAAAGGAAGAATAAGACATCTTTTATTGGCTAATCTTGAGTTCGTGAAGTTGGCACGGTGCTCTCATCAAGTGCTTCTAATGGATTGCACATACAAAACCAACAAGTTTGAGATGCCGTTGTTGAACATTGTCGGGCAAACTTATACCAATGCTCCTTTTAGTGTTGGTTTTTCCTTCTTGAAAGATGAGCTCAAAGAGAGCTATGTGTGGGCACTAGAACAAGTGAAGTTATTTTACGTAGAGGGATATACTCCAAAGGTGATTATTACCGACAAGGAGCAAGCTTTGTTGAATGCAATAAGGAGGGTTTTCCTGGAAGCTCATAACCTTCTTTGCACATTCCACTTGTGGAAAAGTATTGAAACTAAGTGCATGCGCCTTGTCCGTCCAACCCGAAAAAGCGAAATGGATAGAATAAAGGAACTACCGTTACATAAACAAGATGAGGCCAAAGAGAAATTTAAGAACGATGACAAGTTGGCGGAACTAAAATGGGAAATTTTCAAAACGGAGTGGAGAGCCTTGACCTATTCTATCACCGCAAAAGTCTCACAGATTTTTGCGGCCCAGGAATTGGTATAACCAAATAAGATTGGGGACTTATCTGGTGCCTCTCCCCAAGGTCTTTTATTCTTCTTCCTTGGCAACAACATGTCTTTTCCTTTAGGAATATGCAACCATTTTGGTGCAGGTTCCTTTCTCGGCTTCTTTTCTTTCCTTGGTTTAGCTGGAGCTGGAGTTGTAGCCACAAAAATTTCTTTCCCCTTGTTGTGTACTCCTTCTTCATCATTTGCTTCCTCTTCCTCATCTTCATCATTTGGTTCCTCTTCCTCATCTTCATCTTCATTACCTCCTTCCTCTTCCTCATCTTCACCATTTCCTTCTTCATCCTCAAGGTTCTTTTCAACTCCTACCTCTTCAATTTCTTGATCATTAGGTTCATCTCCTTCTAATTCAAATGGTTCTCTAAGCCTAATCTCAAATTGATTCGTCTTCTTCTTCGCATTCTTGGGGACACCTCTATGATCTACCCCTAAATTCTTGTCACCACGAGGGGTGGGTGTATGATCAATCGGAGTTAAGTTATTCCCTCTCTTTTTCTTCACCCTATTAGGATTCCTACACAAGTAATAATTTAAATGAATTCCTAAGGGTTGAACAAATAATGTGTTACAAACTAAAATACAAGTTATTCCTACGGTTGGTAACTAACGTATCGTGTCAAACCGTACCATTGATACGGTTCGAAACATAACACCTATCCCATCCGTACATAAACTTCACCAACAATTTTCAAACCACAGGATAACATACGGTTGGTAACTAATATAAAATAGGAACCGTATAAAATACATGGTTGGTAACTAACGTAAAATAGGAACCATATGAAATACACGGTTAGTAACTAACGTTGTCTTAAGCACCGTAGGAAAAAGTTTTTACATTTGCACCAGAGAGAAAGTCGGTTGGTAACTATCATAAAATACGAACCGTATAAAATACACGGTTGGTAACTAAAGTTGTATTAAGCACCGTAGGAATTTTTTTTAACATGCAGAGTGAAAACCGGTTGGTAACTTAGTGACATTATCAACCGTAACTGGAAATAAATTTTGAAACCCAAGAACATACGGTTCGTATTTATTAAAATTTCAATTATTACAAACCGTATGAGTTTCATACGGTTCAAAAAATTCACTAACCGTATCTAACCAAAACCCATGATATGAAAACTTGATTTTCACCTAAAACCCTAATATTTGATAGAAATTGAAATTAAAATGAACAAATTAAACTAAACCCTAAATGGGTTCCGCAAAACTTACCTCATGTACGTCATGACACCTAATTTATCCGGTGGAGGGGTTTGGAGTTGAGATTTTTGTTCTTCACCTAATGGAACATTTGATTGATTGGAATCGCTACAATCTTCGTCAACTTTCTTCTTATTCGTCATCTATAATGTAGACTTCAATCAACGATTATCAATTTTGCGAATTGCCGATTAATCGAAGACGATGAATTTTCAAACTTTAATGGAGGTGGTGCTTACGGTTACAATGGAAGTGGAGAAGCTGAAACAAAAAAAAAACTGATTTTGATTCTTCACATAATTAGATTTATAGGATGGAGGACAATTCAGTCTTTTCAATCAAAAAAACAAGGGTAAATTAGACCATTTGAGGTGAAAAGGGTAATCTAGTCAATCTACACCCCTATAGGACACCCCCTAACCAATATGAGGGACATTGCTATCACACTTGACGCCCCTCTACCGATTCATGCCGCCCCTTTACCAAGCTTGTAAAAATATGGAGAAAGTGTCGGGACGTTAGTTAATTCAGCTAATTTCAGAAATTGTGCACTACACGGGATATAAACTCGGTCACAGTCCTTATCTGTGGCTGTTATTTTTTTTTCGAGATATGTACTCTAAAGGATATAAACACGTGTCCCCCAATATAATCTATGGCTATGAATTAGTAGCAAGGTTATTACTGACATTTCACTCGGGCGTTGACTAGTCAATATGCCCAGATTTGACCAGGAATGACTACTTAACGGCTACAATAACGTTTTGGGGCATTTTACTTTATTCACTAACGTCCGGAGTATTTCAACAAGGTTGACGCCCATTTTGGGGCATTTTGCCTCTTTTCCCTGATGAATTTTGCATGTGTTTTTTTTTTACGTATAAAAGGTATCTTCCATTCTACTAGAAAATAGTTTCACCCGAATTTTTACCTCTAAAAAAGCCATTCACATTTACCTTCACAGTAAATACTATATGCTCAATTTCATGCTGAGTGAACTTTAGAAATTCAAGTGTGAGGTGATGGAGGATATTGAAAAAAATAAATATTTATCTTTTGATCCGTAAGAAACAAATAAAGAGAACAGGTTGTAGTCCAAGTCTTGTGGATGTTAGATTATGTGAAATTACTCTAAGTGTTGAGTCTTAACTTTCTCTAGTTGTCATGAGTGAGTTGTTCTGTTCATATTTTACGTTCACAAGAAGGAAGTGATCCATATTTAAAATTCATTAGAGAAATAATTCCGCTCAAACCCACTTTTGTTACATGTCCGAGAATTTAAATTAGGAGCAAAAAGAACTGTGCTTGATTTTCAGAATTAGGGGAAGAATTGGCTTGTTACCAACACAAGAAAAATAATTCCCAGCTTCCAATGAATTCAGTTACCATGTCCATCAACTCTCCTTTATAGATTAGAATTTCTAATAAAAATGTTTTTGATTATGCCTTATGGGTAAACTTTCTGGTGATGAAGTATGAAGATGACGAAATATGAGAATTTGTTGTTAGTGGTGATAATCGGGAGGCATTGAAACAGCACAGATGAGAAACCTTATTAATGTAAAAGTAGGAGAAGAATAATCATGTTGAGATGACAGTAAACGAATCTTCAAAAATAAGTTTTAATTTGAGAGAGAAAATTGATCATTGATTCATTATAAAGAGTGCGATGATCATGATTCTTCCTAATCTCGGCGTAAAGACCACCAAACAGAGAATAAGGTTGGTTAAAAGGCATAATTGTGGAAATAATCAACCATTGGATAAAATTCATTTAACGGTTTAGATTAGCCCTTAACCCGTGCCACAGTGGCACGGGCCATGATATTGGTTCATTTTTAATATATCATATAATTTGTGTCCCGAATACTTATCAACTCCTTATGATTTAATATGTGTTTGTCATAAAAATAGTTGAGATTTTACTCTCATTTTTTCTTTGTCTTTTCCTTTAATATTTTACCACCGGAAATTTTCTCAAACGAAAGAAATATAATCTTAACTTCCAAACACTTTTTTATTTAGGCTCATTGCTTAAAATGAGATAATGCTCTATATGAACATGGAAGTTTAAATACTTTTTGGAAATATGTCGTCAGCTGCACTCATCTCAGTGAAATTAACTAATCAATATCGTCCATAAAAGTCTCCACATGCTCCTACTTCGCTCTAGTTGACTCATCTATCATGATCATGTTGTCGATCCTCCAAATAGGCAGAGAATAGTATTTTTTTTGCATCGAACGAATGACACAAACTATTAGATGACGCTGTTTAAAATGTGTACCCATTACCTTTTCGAGGGGATTATATATATGCGAACCTCTGCCATTAAATCTTCTACAAAGTATTGTGCCCAGCAATTCGTCTTAACGAACATTTTGTCACTTCCTTATGTTCCTACCTTCACTTGGAATACAATCTGGCGATACATTACCTCATAAAGAACCTTGAACACATATTGTACTCCCTGATCCTATTTCAAATTAATAGGTTGTTAATAAATCCTTTACCAAAAGTTGACATATTCTACGTTGAATATTTATTAATTTTTTTTTATGGTATTGTGGATCGTTTCTTTCTAAGATTGTAGTTTTCAAAATTGGCCTCTTCAAGTCCCTCGGCTTTCTAAGTTTATATATCTTGTATTTTTTTTAACATTTTAGTTAGCCGTATTATGTTTGTTACTAACTTTAAACTTGATGTCATCTTCTACTATGAACTTTATGTGATTTCAGAATCGAAATAGTTATACCTCTTTCGTTCGTATCAAGTAATCTGTTGTATATCCCAACAATTATTCTACAACAATTCCTTTCTTTTGCCGTTTCAGGACCATCAGTAGCCATTATTGTCAAACGTAATTTGTCTAATTTTTGTTGATGTTATGTATTTGCAATGTTCATTTTTATTAAATAAATAGATTGTGGAAAAGCTAAAAAAAAAATAACATAAGTATTATATCGGGTATAAGTTACTATATCCAAAATACTCCGGACACTGCTTCTGGTGCCTTGTTTCCTCAAATTCCTCGTTGCATTCTAGACAGTACATGCAACACCAATCATTTGCGAAGTGAGCTATTTGCGCAAGTGTGGTCAATGTAAATGTATCCCTTGCCTGTAATAATAATAACAACACGTCAATTTTTTTCAAGGCATCCAGATGTAAATGGTATGAATCTAATAGATTTGAATTATACCTCAATCTTAGATATCACCTTCTTCTCACATAACATAGCAATTGAGGAAGGAAAAATCTTGACCACTCTTTACATAGGCAGAGTTAGCCAAACTATGTTTTGCAATTGTCTTACGTGAAAATTATTATTAATTCATATTTTAGTCAGCTCCTATCGAAGACGATCTAATTAGTCCTATAGAAAGTTAATCTTAAATTTTTGACCTTATCTCTTGACCAAATTATTGAAGTATTCTCAGTCATGTTCTGCATTGTGTGATCTACCCATCTGTGTCTACTCTACCTTCTAACCCAGTGAATGAAACCTACACATATTGATCCGTAATTTGATATTGTTTATTTGTCATCAAGAGGTTGCATGATTTGAGAATGTAAAATATAAAAAATATTCTATAAACTTCGGAGGCGAAATTTAGATCTATGATTTAGAGTTTTTTATGATGATTTTGATGAACAAACATAATTTGCAAACAAATATTTTAGAATGCAAATACATTTTCCCGGTCAATAAGGTTTTATATCGGGAATTGAGTGAAAATTGTTGTCTTTGTAGGTAGTTGTCGCGAAACAACTCGACATTGATGGTCTTTCAGGAAAAAGAATGTAATAATACTTGAGAGAGTGATAATGTTCTCTTACGCGGGTACACCAATTTCCTTTGCATAATACGGGTTATCGAACAGTCATGATCATATTATCTTATACGTTCCGGTATCATCCTCGAAATATTTGGTTTTTGTCCATATCAATCGTGCTAAAAACAACCGATTACATCTTTCACAATACAATGTTGCATGTTTTGTGAAGATTATTTTTTTACTTGGTCAATAAAACTCACTAAAAAGCAAAAACTATTATTATACACTACTATTACCAACACCCACCACCATAAAAACCATCCACCGCCACTATTTCTTCCACCAATAGTAATGTTACCGCCTCCACTATTCACAAACACCCGCCACCACTTATACTCACCATTAGAATTAGTATAGTTTTTAGTAAAATTATTTATTTATGTTAGACTATTAAAGGGACATTTATAATAGAAATTTAATTAATCATTATGAACAATCAATAAGAAACTAATTAATAAAACATTTAAAAATGGTTAAGTTGAGCAAACACCAACGGTAAATTTATCTTTGCCAAGGTCAAATCCTGACCACTCTTTACATAAACAAATCGATAATAAATAATTTCATATGTTCTGATCTTGGTTCATGTCATTCGTTTAGTTATTACATAACATGGCAATTGATTGCACCATTTTTTTAAATGGATGTGTTTTATCGAGTTTATTTTAATATTAAAATGATTAACCATGTTTTATACTTTATAATATAACGTTACACATTTTGTGGCGTTACGAAATTAGCATAATATGTTTTTGTTCACCAGTACCCGCCACCACTATAAAACCATATTAGTCCACTTTTTTTATCCGCCACCACCTAGTGGCGGAGCCAAGGGTTGACTAACCTGGCTCTAACCCCTTAAATTTTTAATAACTACATAATTTTTTTAGTTTATATTATAAATAGTACTTTGTCCATATATATTTATGGTTTAATCCACCAATGTTTACATGTTTCTTTAGAAAAAAAAAAGGCCTCCTCAATGTCAATTTTTGACTCCACCACCGGCACCATCACTGCCGCCCATCCCATGTAGTTTGTTGGATGTAATTCTAATTTTCAATCACAAATGCCATGTATGAGATTTAGATTGAACAAAATTTCGTCAATTGATTAGTTTCATTATTTTCTTTCCGTGCATATATTTTTTTTTGGAATAATTAATTGGGGGATATGAAAACTAATTGGGGAGATATGAATAGTGCGGTTACTGTTTATACCGGCATAGTATTATTTTTTTGTGTTGCAACACTATGCCGGTATGAACAGTAAAATTATTATTTCATATCCCCCAATTACATGTTCTTTTTTTGTATTTCAATCAATTTTATTTTTACATTAAAAAATCATGATTTATACGATATAGTACCAAAGATAACAGGGGCACTATTTGGGTGATCCAACTACGATCATGAAAATATTGTCTTGTATGATATCATCCCTGAAATAAGTGTTAAAAACAACCATCCACATATTCCACACTATGATGTTATCGATATGGTAACGACAACATAAAATTAATAGTGTCCATCACTACTCACCAGCATTCACCGTCACTACTTCTTCCACCATAAACCAGGGGCGAAGCTAGGATTTTGAGGAGTGAGGGATAAAAAAATCTTGGAAAGTTGAATACATGTGAAAAATGGACTTTGTATCCCATTTTACGATAAAAGAACAAAAATAAATATAATTGTGCTTGGCTCCGCCCTTAACCATCACTAATCTTTCGGCCTCCACCTCCTCTACTACTCATTATCGCAGAAAATATCTATTGATATTATTTATCAAAATTACTTATTAATAGAAATAAATATTATAATTAATTAAGAAAACATTTATAATTAAAAAATGGTTAGTCATTTATTATGAGCAATTAGTGAAACACTAATTAATTAAATACTTTATAATGAATAGATTATTTATTATGTGCAATTAGTGAAACACTAATTAATAATGTATTTAAGTTGAACAAACCACCACTGTTGATTTATATTTTCTATCGATTCCAACCAAGGTGGAACACTGGTTAGAGGCCACTCTTATGACACATTAGGTCATGAGTTCGAACCTCCCATACGTGCGAGATGTAGGGGGTGGTCAGGAAAACCACAACCCTTGATTTATCTTTGTCCAGACAAATTCTGACCACCACTAACAAAGGAAAACGTATCCAAACTATGATTTATACTAATGATTTAGTTTTGTGAGCTTTATATGTTTAGATGTACAATTTTAAACGAAGCAGTACTTGTGTTCAAAGATTTATAATCTTCTTTATTTATGATGTTAAAAAAATTAAATCATGGTCGGCAAGTCTGGAGTCGCCCATGTCCAAAACTCTAGGAACAGAAAAGATTCAGGACATTTTACACGATTAAACCGTGATACGACGCTTTTCGTGTTCTCACAAGTAAGCAACAGAGAAGCCTAACCACACTTTGTAAAGATGTCATGACAATCATATCAAAAGTAGTAGCTTCATTGATATGATTCTTATGATTCAACCTCATGAAAGAACCAACCTTACTATCCTTGTACCAAAATGATTCTCTTGACTCATTTTTCCCTTTTTTCTCTTTAGTTGACGTGATTAATTACTGCATCAGCTCTTGAGTAGCACCTGGAGATTAGGAGAGTCACATGTGTGAAAATTAAATGAGTAGGCTCAACTCCAAAAACAAGAAGCAGATCTTCAAATGATGGTGCTGGTGATTAGCTCGTGAGATGATGGATTAGCGCTACATGGTATTCTGTATAAACTATTCTTGCATATAATTATCCTGTGATTATCATGAAGTTCAGGGATCCTAAATTATGTATCTATAAGAATTAAAACTTAGCTCGTGAGATGACGAATGCCCGACAATGAAATGAAATTTGTCATTTCTACTTTTTATAAAACAGGATCTTCAGATGAACAGAAAAAGGCACTTTTAGTCCCGTGGTCGCCTAATTTAAGCACAGCCATAAGCTTTTTTTTTTTGGGAATTAAACACCACTAGAATATGACATTAACCAACAGCATGATGAAAAAATGTCTTAGGTATCACAGTATTAACTATCCATCTTCATAACAAAACCAAAAGAAATTTTAAGCTAGAAAACTAAAGCGGCATAGATAAGTATGAGTTGTTTACTTTACTCTACAGATAGATTAATTCTTTCATCTAAATTCAACCTTTCTTCTGTCTTTCCTCTTCTTAGCTCGGTAAGCTTTACCACTCACTCTACCAGTGGTTCCCTGTCATAAAATTGTTCGTCTAAACTATAGCATGGGTGGACATCTGGGTCCGAGTAGTAAACCTCTTTAGTTTCAGTATCCTCGAGTTCATCCCATCCACCACGCTGAACGAAGCCTTGCAGATCTTTTGCAATTTTTTCCACTTCGGACTGCCAGTTCCTCCTCTTTGTTCACATAGTACTTAATGCTTGCTTGGTTAAGGGCACATTTTATACCAGGGAGCGAATCAACAGGAATCGACTTGATTTCAAGCACATTGTTCAAGTCCTGAAATATGACTGTCATATCAATCCCACTTTCAAGCTCTGCCAGATTAACAATCTCAACGTCGCTTAGTGTGACAACTAAAAACGGTTCTTCTGAAAGCCTAACTAAGGAAAAAAGAGTCAGGGCAAAGACAGTTGGTGCATTATGTGAGGGATAAACCCCCTGAAATTCATACTCGAGTTCATCAAATGGATTGGGTGGCATATCCCTTTTAGACCATTTATCTCCAACACCCTCGACAAAGTACTCCAAATCATTGTCGCGGTCCCTATTCTTCAAATACGTCTCTATCTCAAACTCATCTGGAACATAGTCATATGTCATCAAACGGAATTGGATATGTGCTGTCATTCTTTTTCCGACCTTAACGTCTTTGTTTAAGTGGAAGTGCAAAAGAGGTGGCATACTATATCATCTGCAGCTCGACAGAATGAATCCTTTAGATCCTCATACATAAAATGTGTCTTTAAACTTGAACTGTGTATAAACTGGAACCCGTTTACATGGGTTTCGAGGGTACCAATAATAGGCTCTCCACTTTTGCCTGGAAATACTAATTCGACGTAACCCAACTTTACAACCCTGTTCTTCTTTTCCATCCTCAGTTTCTCGGCTGCAGACACAGGAGGCTTACCAGCGGCACTGTTCAATTCACCTTTTGTCCCCAAAACATTTCCAAAACCATCTGCTGTCCTGCTAGACTCATCCAACAATCTCACAGCATATACTTTATTTAAATGGCGAGCAAGTCTTGCCTGATTATGCATGAGCAGCTCTGCCGCGTACATCTCTGGATCGTCATCAAAGTTAAATTCATCCCAGAGAGAGTCTAAACGGTAATGAGTGTAGCAGTATTTCAGATGTTTGCGGAAGTTTTTGCGTTTAGTAGCATCATCTATGGTAGGTTTCGAGAATCCTTTCGTCTCCGTTGGAGGTTTTTCTTTTGGGTGCTTTTTTCTTCCTTTGGCCCTATTTTTTCATCTATTCATCTATTGGTCTTTCAATACCAGCTGCTAGGGTTAAAATACAATGATAACGATGAAGTTCAGTGGTTTATATATACAAGCCACCTTGGTGATTAATGTTATAAACGGCAGTTTATCACGTATATGCCCATTTTAGTGGGACCTTATTACTTTGACACAAAGTATATAATTTCTATAAATAGAGTCCTAAACCTTTATATTTTGTGTACGCATGAATAAGAAATCTATCTCTTTTTTCTCCTCTTTTCTATTTTCTTTTACAAGACGTTATCACTTATCAGTCGGGTTGCTTTAGCGACTAAGCCAAAATATTCTTTCTTCCTCCATATAGTGGGATTGGACGGGCCAAACGTCCATCACATATGCGAACAAAATACAGAGAGACTTCTTAACTTTTCTCAACTTTCTTTAACTTCTGATACTGAATTTGTTTTATATACTTTTGTCACGTAGACAAAGAGTGTAGCATCCATTAATATTGGTCCACTTTGATATCAGTACTAACAATATTTTAATCTTTTGTAGATTTAAGTTGGATCAAGATCCATGTTACCTCAAAAAGTTTTTCATTGAGCACAAGGGCAAGACATCAAAACGCCAATATACCGTGCATGTTTATTTTTCTAGGGTTATTGCATTGTCTTATTTTTCTTGAGTATATATTTTTTTTTCCCATTTAATGAAACCATTATCGGTGAAAGATGCTTTTCCTTTTCAACGCGCATCATGTTGTATTCCTCCGTGGAGGATTTTTATATATATTCCCTAGTTTACGGGGTGTGGTGATCAACTTACTAATTAAGTTCAATCTTCCTTCTTTCTCTAATATTTTTTTTATAGAGAAAGAAAAATAAAATCCATCAATTGATAGTTTACGGTTCCTATAACCCTAATGAAACTGTAATCACCAACGTTGGTGTTGTTGTAATTTGACTGCCTTTATGGTAATGAATCACATGCATGGTTGCAAAATCTACGGCCAATTAAATTTGGTATCTTTATCCGTTGGATTTATATCATGCGATTTGTAATTTTAGTTTCCATTTATTTACAGGAAACCATCCACCAGACATAAGATGGATTTTCCATATGCAATGATGAAACAATATCTTTTATTTTTCGATACAATTTCGTTAATTATACAAACCAATTGATATTGGTTTTTCTCATCAATTCTCTACAGCGAGATGTAAAAATTGGCATTCTAAGAACTCTTAGCCAATTTTAATTACTGATTTCTATTCCTTCAAAGAAGTCTTTATCAACCAAAAAGTGGATTTTTCTCTATAAATAAAGAATACAATAATGATTTCTTTATTTTTCCCAAAAGAATCATTTAAACCAATTGAAATTAAATTTCTCAAAGGATCCTAAAAGGATAAGATTGGCTATTATGGTATTCACAATGCAAACACCAATTGGTGCATTCCTGAGGGATATTGGGCAATTTTTTTATTAGTATTTTTTTTTTCTTCCTTATGTTAATCTCCAAAACGGAGACCGTCAACTTTATGTTGGAATACGGTGGGACATAAAAGATCAATGGTTACATACCCGGTTTGTTAGCCAATATTATTTGTCCTTGTGGTAACTATATTGATCTTAATTTTATTTCTTTTCATAAGGAAAGTGTCCATAATTTCGTTCTAAATTAATATTTCATGGCCTTTGAAGTTACGAAACTATTGGAGATTTGTTTGCATTTTTTTCTTCTTCATGCTTTTGGTTTTAACATATCGTTTTATTTTATTTTTGTTTGTGTTCCAAAAGTAATCCATGGTTGATGGTAAATATGCATGTCTATTAAGACTATTTTTTTTATGTCGAAAGATATATTTCATATTGAGTATATGTCTCGAATTAATCGGATAATACTTTACGAAACTTGAAGTTTTCGTACATGAGATAAACATAAATTTCCACCATGATTAGGGGGAGGGCATACACTATCAGAAGCTTGTGTTAATTAACTTAAAAGTTATATCAATTTCTTTCCCATCACGATCAAATCTATTAAGGGTGTCAATATATGATTGGCATGAAATTTCTATATGAGCTTTTGTCTCATAAGAGGAAATCCAATCACATCCGATAAATATTATTCTATAAGAGGCTACAGGTTCCAATTGAGTCAACCAAATATTCTCAAATATAATATCTCCTCACTTGAAGATGAGGAGATTATAATGCCCGCGGGCGCTGGTACCAGTAATTATGAGAATTTTTCAAGATATATATAAACTTGAGAATTGGGTGGGCTCGTAATAAGCTAATGATTGTCAAATATTCATTTGTAGTAGCTACTGAAATAATAAAAATGGTGGTAGTTAACTCCTATGCAGAGGAATATTCACATATGTGATTGGTTGATATACAATCCAAATTAAGTTGGATTACTTTCTTAATTAACACAATATTTTTTGATCCAAAACTTAACACTATAAAAATGCCAAGCCTAATTACAAGATAGTGTAGTCATAATGTGTTATACGAGAAATTTTTCGTTGTAAAAACGATTTAAGGGTTTCATTTTTTTCTCAGACCCTAGGATTGATTCATTAATTGTTCTCTTTATACAATGCACTTGGTGTGGTAGTCTTTGAAGGACTCATATTGCATTGACACAAGAAATTTGGTCGAATAACATATTGAATATGTAATCTTTTGAGGATTCAAATTTTATTCAGGTGTTTGTAGGTGAAAATGATTTCTGCTGATTTCGGTAATTGCGGGTGTGCAGGTGAGAAATAATTAAAACCCTAAATAATGTACTGCAAGGAAGTACTTTAGATTCGAGAGATCAATCTGTACAAGTCTTGCGTAAACCAAGAAATGGCCGTTCCAGACTTGCTTCGGTCATAAAGTGGTGGAGAATGGGTTGGTTTTGGGGAGGTAATCAAGGAAAGTGGTGAGACCATAATAGTTGATTCTGGAAGAGTAGTTGGGTTCCTACGACTTATTATCTGAAAAGCGAGAGAGCTCACGAGGTGAGCTAGCAAGTAAGTATTTTCGAGTGTTGTATCTCCCGTATGAACTTGTTGTTCAATGGAAATAGGTAAGACCTATTTATACAAGTCGGAATAGAAACGTAACCTGGTCTCATTAAGGATTGGGGAAGTAAATGTGAGGAGGTGGTAACCGTATGCATGGAATTGATGTCCATAAAGTTGTTAACGCATGAAACTGCTAACGTTATTGAATTGATGTCCCATAAATTTGTTAACGCATGTGCTTTATGTCCCATGAACGTTTCACACATAACTTCCCATATTTACTAACCGCCTCACCCTTATGACACTTCCTTATGACAGGCGTAGTGTACGCCGCACGATGTAAACCTCCAAACCAATACCCAAAGAGGATCCCCCAGTTTGTGTTGATGTCTCGAATGTTTTTGGAAAACATGTAGCACGTTGTTGTGGCTTTGAAAGTGAAGATCAAGAAACTTGCTAGCTTGGTGACCTTCGACGGTCGATATTTTGCATCTTGATAGTAGGAGCAACCGTTGATCGTTGCACGCCTTTGTTTTGGTAGCCGTGTAGTGAGGGCCAACATGGTGGCGCGTCTAGGTTGTCATACCGTTGGCATGACATGGTTTGGCGTGGCCAAACTTAGGTTTTCGAGGCAAAGGTTACCATGTGTCTTCTGGTAACCTTGGATGGATAGGATTTTCTCCTGGGATTGAAGGGAAACCGTTGATCGTTGCATGCCTTCGTTTTGGTGGCCGCGTAGGGAAGGGAAACAGGGCGGCGCGGCTAGGGTGTGGTTAGGCTTGGCCTGGGCGTGACCAAGCTATGGTTTTGGGTCAAATGTTACCATGCGTTGTCTGTTAACCTTGTACGGCTAGGATTTTATCCTAAGATGGAAGGGTGGCCGTTGATGGGCGCACGCCTTTTTTTTAGAAACCCTAATTAGCACCCTTTACTAGAATCATTGTAGAATTCAAGTACGGACTCGGATTTTGATGGTCCACCCCTCAAATAGACCGAATTATTTTTTACTTTCTCCTATCGCGAGGATATTTAGGTTTTGAACTCATTCGGTAGGTGAAAACAGCACAAAAGTAATACTTAGGAAGAATTTAGGAGGGGTGGCGGCATGGACAGGTATGCCTTGGTGCAATTAGGTTGGCATGGCATGCCTTGGCGTGGTTTGGATTGGCATGTTGGTCCAAGGGTTTTCCATGGGTGCGTGGCGTGGCTAGGGCCACGACAAGGGCGTTTGTCTTGGCATGGTGTGATTAGCATAGCTAGGGCCAATGCAAAGTGTCTTTGGCATAGCGTGGCTAGCTTGGGCTAGGTGAGGTTTTGGCTTTGCATATGGGGCCAAGGGGTTTCCATAGGCGCAAGGCATGGCTAGCTTGGGCTAGGTGCGGTTTTGGATTGGCATGTGGGACAAGGGTTTTCCATAGGTGCATGGCGTGACTATCTTGGGATAGGTGCGGTTTTGGCTTGGCATGTGGGGCCAAGGGTTTTCCATAGGTGTATGGCGGGACTAGATTGGGCTAGGTGTGGTTTTGTCTTGGCATGTGTGGCCAAGGGTTTTCCGTAGGCGCATGGCGTGACTCGCTTGGGCTAGGTGCGTGACCAATATAGGGTTTTGGGGCAAAGGTAGTTTGGTAACCTTGGAGGGCCAGGATTTGCTCTTGGGATTGAAGGGAAACCTTTGATTGTTGCACGCCTTCATTTTGATTGCCGCGTAGTGAATGCCAGTATGGTGGCGCGACATGGGGACATGGAGAGGTGCGTTTGGCATGGCGCGGTAGGTGTGGCTGGCATGATTTTCCATTGGAACGGAGGTGTGGCTAGCATGGTTGGCATGCTTTGGCGCGGTTGGTGTGGATGGCATGATTTTCCATTGCCACAGACGTGCGTCTAGCATGGTTGGCATGCTTTGGTGCGGTTGGTGTGGCTGGCATGATTTTCCATTATCACAGAGGTGTGGCTAGCATGGTTGGCATGCTTTGGCACGGTTGGTGTGGATGGCATGATTTTCCATTGGCACAGAGGTGTGGCTAGAAAAGTTGTCATGCTTTGGCGCGGTGGGTGTGGCTGGAATGGTTATCCATTGGCACAGAGGTGCGGATAGCATGGTTGGCATGCTTTGGCGCGGTCGGTGTGGCTGGAATGATTTTCCATTGGCACAGAGGTTCGGCTAGCATGGTTGGCATGCTTTATGATTTGCCATTGGGTGCGGCTAGTGGTTGGCATGATTTTTCCATTAGCATGGTTGGCACGTTGGTGTGGTTGGCATGATTTATCGTTGGCACACGTGGGAATTAGGGTTTTTCTTGTCATAACCCTAATCTGAAAAAGATACCCCGATAATTATTAGAGACACATTAAAGGTTTCAGTAAATGTGCCTAGTAAATCTTTGTTTCTTTAAATGTTGTGACATCACTATCTACTAAGGTTTAGTGTTTTACGATTTTATCCCTAAGCTAAAAACCACCATCAACATTAAGTCCCCTGCTTAGCTCGTAACAGGTGCCATGTTGCGAGGTAAGCATATGATGGTGACAGACAAGGATGGAATTGAGGTGTAAATCATTGCAAAGATAGTCAGGAGAATACGACTAACCTTTTTGAGTGGTAAAGAGAGTTTTGGTTTCCCATGCTGGTAGCCCTGCATGAGTTGTACTAGGGATGCAGACCGTGGAGTGGTGAGAACAAAGTTTCCGGCTTGGTCTGGACGTACATCACCGAGGCACAGCGAGTGCGGTCTTGGAAGGAAAATCAAGAAGACGGCTTGGATCGTGGGGCTAAGGGAGTAGAAAATGGTGACATAAGAGGATATAACTAAGACAGTAAGTCATGAAAGAGGGCCAAGGAGATTTGTCTGACATTTTTCGAGATGTAAGTATAATATGCAATCCTTGCATCCGGTAACTTTGTACAAATCCCAGTATGACTAGGTGTCTTTGTGGCTAGGCTTTGGAACGCGAGGCGGAGCTTTTAGCATAGACTTGGCATAAAAGGGATTTGTCAGTACCAATGGGCTTGGAATAGGCGTGGGCCGCTTGGCAAAGCATGGCGTCGATAATGGAAGTGCGGCAATGGGAAACGAAGGTTGCTGGAAAGGCTCTGACATGGTCCATTGGAAGGGCGTTGGCATGGAAAGCGCGGATTTCCTTTGCTGGCGCGGAGCGTTGGCGTTGGCTGGAATTAGCATGAAAGGCGTGGATTGTTGCAAAAACTGAACGTGGAGCGCTGGCAAGACTTGCACTAGCAAGGAAAGCGCGGATATCTTGGGAGTTGCAAGGCTTTCTCTTGTGGGACCGATTGCCTTTCTTCATGCGCGGATTTAACATGAAATTCTTTCCTTATTAAAAAATATTTTTCGAGTGGTAGGTAGCATCCGTAATCCTTTCATCTGGTAGCTTTGCGCAAATCCCGGTACGATTTGGTGTTCTTCAAGGCTAGGCTTTGTAACGTGAGGCGGAGATGCTAGCATGGACTTGGTATGAAGGGGACCCATTAGCACTGACGGGCATGGAACGGGTGCGGGCCGCTCTGTAAAGCGCTTGGCAAGGCATGACGCTGGTAAGGGAAGTACTTTGGAAGGGAAATGCTTCTAAGAGAAGCGCTTGCGGTTTAGGGTTTGACACGCCGAAACCCTAATTAGTGCCCTTTACTAGAATCGCTGTTGAATCCGCGTTCATGCTTGGATTTTGATGGTCCGCCCATTTATCGCACATGAAACATAATTATGTATCTCCCTACGCGGGAATATTTAGGTTTTGAGCTCGTTGGGAGGTGAATACGACCCGACAGTGAAAATTAGGAAGAAGTCATGAGGGATGTTGCAGGCCCGGGGTGGCATAGTCGTGCGCCAGTGACCTATTCCCATTCAAGGAGCAAATATTAATTCTATTCAAGCTCTAAAAACTATGTACGCATGAAAAGAGGTATCGACCATCTTCTGTTTTTCAGTTGTTCATGTGGATCTGTGTTTTCATCTGCAGTGTCTCTCCAGTGGATTCCAAAAATTTACCAAAACTCTGTTGTATTCTTGGGACGGATGGATGAAATGTATGCTCAGAAACGATCACGTCAGGGATAATCTTGGAGATTGTGGTTGCGTCGTCGGTCCATCCTCGACCTTAGGTTGTTCAGTGGACCTTATGATCGTGATGATGATGTGTTGTGAATACTTGCATGGCCGAAAACTTTTGGTGCCCCTGGATGAAATAGGGAGATGTTCCATTGCCGATGCGCTGCTATCAAATCTTCCGAGACTTTGTGATATGATTTTTATGTTGTTGTAGAAAAAGGTTCGTTAAAGACTTGTGAAAGTTCGATTCTGGATTTAAATAAAACTAAAAATATGAAAAACTCAATTCAAAGTTGTTATCAAGATTGTAAAAATACTGAGACTCAGGATTCCACCAATCTCCAATTTTTATGTGATTTAATCTAATCAATATTCATGAAACTCTTTACGTTTAAAGTGATTCTAATATTTTTTCCTAGACAAGTAGATTCTCAAAACAATAGTTGTAAATCGAAATCATGGCCCATCAAAAGACTTAACCTAAGCATGACCCATCAATTGAGAACACAACCACTTAATTAAAATCATATATTCGATTTCAGTTCAGTGCAAATAATCATAAAAGAAATTGCAAAAATCATTAAAAATAGACATTACCACATAATAGTTGGAAAAATGACTTCCTCCATCGCCTCAGCAAAGGGGTTTAGCTCCTCATGTTATTCAAGTGCTCAAAATAGGTGTTCATAGCTCAAATAGATGAAAAACAAAAGAAAACTAATGACTCGGGCTGTTTGCAACGATTTATGCGTGTTATAGACTGACTGTTACAGAGACTTAACTGAAAAACTATTGCAATGAGACTGTTATAAATAGAGAAAGAAAAGATGACAGTTCCTGGATGTTACACAGAAACTGTGATCCTTTCTTCTTCTTCTTCTTCTTCTTCCTTCTGTGATGATAAAAAACACCTCTGCAACTCTTGGATTTCTCTTCAACTACTCCAAACGTCCCCCAAAGACTCGATAGATACTTGTGCGACCTCCCACAACTCCTTTTATAACAACAACAACCCCTAAGACTCGAGTAAATCTCGTTTTTCTTCTCTCCCAAGTCTCGGTCTATTTTTTCTTTTCTATTCTTCACGCGGCTCCGATTGATTCTCAGTTGTTCACAATTCTCCAAAGATAGATGCGAATCAAATCAGAGAAGATATTATCTCCAATTTCCGACAAAATATTCCCAAATATATCACAGATGAAATCCCGAGAATCTTTCCATGTTGTTTATCGTGTTTACCCTTTCCTTTACGTTTTTACTTCGACTATAATCCCTGTTTTACAATTACAGGCCCAAACGAAGCCCTTTCCCATAAAAATATCTGGTTAAACATCTCCAAATCCGATCCAACAAGTTTTGCAGGCGAGCATCTTTTGAACGTGACATTTCCCGCCACAAATCTGTTCAAATCGTGAACATGAAGGGGTGCCCCTATCCAATGCGATGGTGCCTATAACACATGGAGTGTGAATAGAAATTAGGTTTCCCCTTATCAATGATGTACCCCTTAGTAATTTAGGTGCCCCTTATCCAAACTGAGGATCCAAATAGTAATTTTCTCCCACGTGCGTAGACACCACTTTTCGAGCCAATTTTCCCGCAAAAGCCTATTTTTCCAAAAACACCTATAAAAACATAAAAAACCATAATAAATACAAAATCAAGCACTAACAATATATACAATTGAGATTATTTCAGACACAAAAATGTGTCGATCACTTTGTTCCAAGTTACATCCTTCAAACCATCTCCTGAATCTTGGACTATCGTACAGAATGGGATGCGTTGAGAAGTCCCCGATTATACTTCGGTTTGATATGATGGCATGGATGAATATGTGAATGTAACCTTCTAGCGTGCTTTTGGAGTCTTCGGTGCACATGTATGGCTTCATGTTGAGAAATTCCCGTGGCTCGTAAAACCTCAATAGTGATGATGTTGAGATCACTAATAACCTGGTTGAGGGGGGTGAAAGTGGCTCATGCTGGTAGTCCCCATGCGTAACCTACTTTCATTACATTGCCTTGAATCCCCGTCCACGGAATTTGATATAAGCCTAACGTACTCTTATGTATGTGACACTTGGATGCTCAGAAATTACATGATAAAATATTTTGGATAGTGTAGGCTTGGGATCCTCCGCGGCCTCGTAAAGTGTTGAAGGAGTTTTCTAGTCAGAGAGGTGATGATATTCTTGCGCTGCACCCTTGAAGAGTAGATGACCTTTTTTTTTTTGGTTAGCTGTGTCTTCTGAGATTTGACAGTGAAGGGATTCCGTGTATACCCTCAGTCCCCAAGTATGGTTTACATGTTTCCATCTTATATGGTCAGTGGGTTGACCATGATAAAGATATTACCATCGTGCGTTTGTACTGATGATTTTGTTACTTCTTCCACGTGAAACTCAGAACATGGAGGAGTATGGGTTACCTTTGTAATAATTGTTGTTGTGGTGAAGCTCTGGCTGGTATCAACAAATGAGCGGAAACAGTTCTTGGTAATAGATGTAACCAGAAGAGACTATATTGTCGCGGTAACAAAGTAGGTTGGATAGAATTGTATGGGCACCCATGGAAGTAAAAGGATTGGATGGATGCGTAAGCGAGCAAAACTGTCCATGGTCACGAGTTTTGGAGGGATGGACCAAAGGGTGGCCATGACTACGAGGATTGGATGGCTGCGCTCATAATACCTGACATGGGGAGTGTGGCGACATGACCCTTTGCATGAAGGAGTGGTGTTGAAGCGAACTTTGAAGCGGAGCCGTTGTTGGAGAACGTTGAAGTGGAGCCACTTATGGAGAGAACGTTGAAACAACGCCTTGCAACTCTCAGCACCTTGACGGTTACCATGTTGAAGTCGGAGGCCGCGTCACGTTCTGTCAAACTCGACATCCCTCAAGAGAAGAGAGGTTAGAAGTCCCAAGCTCCATCTATCGATCATGCTTTCTAGGAGAGGTTGGGGTTTGAGAACGTCTTACCTGGCTGGAAACGCCTTCTTTCCTAATGCAGTGCGGTTGAGGGATGCAAATATGTATTGACGCTATGCCTTGGAGAAATATCGAATCTCACATAACTATTTCATAATAGACTGTACGAATTTGTGGGCGAAGTTCCCATCGTGCGGCTCCTGAAGAGAGAAGGGTCTCCGTGAACTCATAAGGGTTGTTGATTTCCTTTGCTTTCTATTTTGGAGAAGTCTTTCCTGATCTTTACGTGTGATGAAATTGGATTGCTGATCCCCTTCTACTGGGTGTTCAAGAGCAACGCGAGCCTTTTCATACAAAAACGCACGTCCCACTGAAGTGCATGTTGTCTTTTTATCAAATCAATAGTGGTAAAAGGAGGTCGGATTCTCCCGGCTCTTCCAGTATCTTGCCCTAATGGTGGACCAGCGTCTCTGGTGACGGTTGGAGATGTAATTCTTTGAAGAAACGTTGGGGTGGTGGAAGCGGCTCTGGTTCTGGTGATCGTAAGTGTATCTTGTAAAGACGACACTGTTCTGCTCATGGAGGGCTGGAGACATGGCGCTGCTTTGGATGGTTGCGGAGCGGAGAGGATGGCGCTAGAAGGGCGTAAGATGTTAGCGCTGGAAGGATGCAAGTTGTTAGCGCAGGGTATGGTATTGTAGCTGGCATGCGCGTGCGGCATGTGTGCCTAGCATGCACGTCTGTTAAGAATGTCTGGTAAGCTCGTCTGGTAGGCGCGTCAGGTAAGCTTTTCTGGTAAGCGCGTCTGGTAAGCACGTATGGTAAGCACGTCTGGTAGGCGCGTATGGTAAGCTTGTCTGGTAAGCGCGTCTGGCTTGTGCATATGGCATTGGATTTGGTATGGCGCAGAATGTTGGCTTGGCACAACGCTGGCTTGGCATGGCGCGGAATTGTTCTTGTAGGTCTAGTTTCCTCTTTCCAGACGTATCTCAAACAAGAAATCCTTTCGTTATTCAAATTCCAAAAAGTGTTATGCTTATGAAAGGGGTTAGCTCCCCTTTTTACCTCATATCTTTGTTATCACGTCCTGGTGTTAGCGGTAATACAGTAGTGATAAAGTGGCAAGCATATTCCAGCTATGTACTCCAGCATTTCTCTTTCAATTTGTTTTCTTGTTTTCTTGTGCTGGTGCAAACCATAGCCATATGTGTGCCTTCCATAAGTCTGTAGAAACATTTTTCTTCTGAACTGGTGTAAACCCTAGCCATGGGTATGCCTTTCATAAACTTGTGGAAATATTTCATCATAAACAATTCTTCGAATGTCACCATAGTAACTTCTGCTAATAGTGACAGGTAATCACTTTTGTGCAAAGTAGGCACGGGTAGGTGATTTTTTATTTTATTTTGAAAGGCAAACTAGACGCCTGGTTTATGGTTTGTTGATTTCCTGGATTTCTTGGGCTGATAGATAAATGTTACCTTGACGGTTTTGGGTTATTCTTTTAGAATGAATTATTTAGGAATTAATTGTTTTGGTTATGATTGAAAGTGACACGGAGATCCCAGGAAAAACCTTAGAACCGTGTGTTGGTAGATGACATGGGGTAAACTATGTATCTTATCTTGAAAACTTGAAATAGAAAACCATGTATCTTGTCTAGGTAAGACTTACTCGGTTTTTAGGTCTCCTGATGAAAAGTGAACCTTCTGGGTGTAAGACCGAGTTTTATGGGAAACACCTCCATGGAAAGTCTCTAGTCATTACTGAGCCATCTGATAACCGAGCCGTTGATCCTTGGGCGGATCATTTGCTTCTATCCTCCAGGAAGTCCCAGTCATCCCTTGTCGTGTCATGATTGATAATCGATCCGCCGGGTAACTAAGTCGGAGTGGATCGTCTTCCTCTACCACCTTGATGTCTGGGTCGAAGAACGAGATTGACGGTCGAAAATTGACATTGTAACCGAAAGATCGAACCTCCCGCTGTGGTCGCCAATTATTTGTAGGTGAAAATGGTTTCTGCTGATTTCGGTAATTGCGCGTGTGCAGGTGAGAAACAATTTAAACCCTAAACAATGTACTGCAAGGGAGTACTTTAGATTCGAGAGATCAATCTGTACAAGTCCGGCCTTAACCAAGAAATGGTCGTTCCATACTTGCTTCAGTCACAAAGTGGAGGAGAATGGGTTGGTTTTGGGAAGGGAAGCAAGGAAAGTGGTGAGACCATAATAGATAATTCTGAAAGAGTAGTTGGGTTCCTACGACTTGTTATCAGAAAAGTGAGAGAGCTCACGAGGTGAGCTAGAAAGTAAGTATTTTTGAGTGTTGTATCTCCCTATGAACTTGTTGTTCAATGGAAATAGGTAATACCTATTTATACAAGTCGGAATAGAAACGTACCCAGGTCTCATTAAGTAGTGGGGAAGTAAATGGGAAGATGTGGTAACCGTATGCATGGAATTGATGTCCATAAAGTTGTTAACGCATGAAACTGGTTTTCATGAAACTGCTAACGTTATGGAATTGATGTCCCATAAAGTTGTTAACGCATGTGCTTTATGTCAAATGAACGTTTCATACATAACTTCCCATATTTACTAACCGCCTCACCCTTATGACACTTCCTTATGACGGGCGTAGTGTACGCCGCACGATGTAAACCACTAAACCAATACCCAAAGATGATCCCCCAGTTTGTGTTGATGTCTCGAATGTTTTTGGATAACATGTAGCACGTTGTTGTGGCTTGGAAAGTCAAGCTCAGGAAACTTTCTAACCTGGTGACCTTCGACGATCGAGATTTTGCATCTTGAGAGGAGGGGCAACCGTTGATCATTGCACGCCTTTTTTTTTGGTAGCCTCGTAGTGAGGACCAACATGGTGGCTCGGCTAGGTTGGCATGCCGTTGGCATGGCATGGTTTGGCGTGGCCAAACTTAGGTTTTTGGGCCAAAGGTTACCATGTGTTGTCTGATAACCTTGGATGGCTAGGATTTGCTCCTGGGATTGAAGGGCAACCGTTGATCTTTTCATTCCTTCGTTTTGGTGGCCGCGTAGGGAAGGCCAACAGGGTGGCGCAGTTAGGGCGTGACCAAGCTATGGTTTTGGGTCAAAGGTTACCATGCGTTGTCTGGTAACCTTGGACGGCTAGGATTTGCTCCTAATATGGAAGGGTGGCCGTTGATGGGCGCATGCCTTTGTTTTAGAAACCCTAATTAGCACCCTTTACTAGAATCATTGTTGAATTCTAGTACGGACTCGGATTTTGATGGTCCGCCTCTCAAATCGACCGGAAAATAATTTCCTATCTCCCTTAGGAAGGTGAAAACATCCCGAAAGTAAAACTCAGGAAGAATTTATGAGGGGTGGCGGCATGGCCAGGTATGCCTTGGCGCAATTAGGTTGGCATGGCATGTCTTGGCGTGGTTTGGATTGACATGTGGGTCCAAGGGTTTTCCATGGGTGCATGGCGTGGCTAGGGACACGGCAAGGGCGTTTGGCTTGGCATGGTGTGATTAGCATAGCTAGGGCCAAGGAAGAGTGTGTTTTGCATGGCGCGGCTAGCTTGGGATAGGTGCGGTTTTGGCTTGGCATGTGGGGCCAAGGGGTTTCCATAGGCGCATGGCATGTATAGCTTGGGCTAGGTTTGGTTTTGGCTTGGCATGTGGGGCCAAGGGTTTTCCATAGGTGCATGGCGGGACTTCTTTTAAGTGCCTATTTTGCATATATTTCGTGTTGAATCCATGCTAGTAATTGCTTAGTTTCTTGCAAATTATTGTGTATTACGTTTGTTTTCTCTTATTTGTGACCAGGAGAACTTACGGATGGGATATCCCATCCGTAATGAAGTGAAATAAATAGGCTATTAGTTTTGGAAAACTGACAGGCCAAATGGAAGATGAATTTTACATGGGTTGGGCTTTGTTATTCCTAATCAAGCCCATTAAGAGTGTTTTTCACGTGGGCTATGGAATTTGCACGAATTTGGCATTCTTTTGGCTAGTTTTTGGCAAGTTTGGCACACCATTCGACCGGGATTCGAGAACGGGCACAACTACAATTGGGACACCTATATAAGAGAACTTGTAATATTTTTGGGACATCAATCATATAATCTTTAATCAAGTTTTGGAGAGAAGAACACAAGGCAGAAAAGCTAGGGTTTTGGAGCGTTCTTCATCACCGTAACTATTTATTTTCCATTTTATCTTATGAAACTCATGGGTTTTATTAGCACCATGAGTAGATAAACTTCTTAGTGATTGGGGATGAATTCTAAGTTCTAGACACGATTTGAGTTATTATATAAATATATTTTGAAGTTCTTCACATGATTATTGATTGTTTATACTAATTAAAATATTTATGATTAATTGATAGATTGTTTAGGTGGCCAACTGAATTAATTTGTTGATTCAATCAAATGCTAGTAATGAGTTAGGAGATAAGTAATAGTCGAATAATTCATACAAAAGTAGGGAACACAAGAACTTGCAGAGGGTTTCTATGTAGCGATTGTGTGCATAAACAACACTAGAAAGTGGACCTTGAGCTAAGAATCTAACTACTAGGATCAATCTATAATTCACAAAAGATAAAGCATTCGGAGAAATTACACCTTGAGTGAGCTACTACTAGGTGGTTCAGACGAATAGAATCTGGTATTGGAGAGCTTCCGTACCCAGTGATATAAGGAATTTAGGGGATAGAACTGAGCTAGCTGTTATTCCACGGTTGGTAATAATCTGTGATTAATTCTATTAATGGATGAATATAATAACTTGATGACGGTTTAGTAACGAAGAAGGATTCCATGATCATATTTCTCTCCATTGCTTGAAAACTTTATTAATTTCAATTGATTTATTTACTTTGTTTACAATCTAAAACCAAACCCCCCATTGTGACACTTTTGACAACTAAATCTCCCTGCTCTTCGTGGGAACGATCCTTATTTCCATTATATTACCAGTTAATTGTGTGGAAATAATTATTTAATTTGAGTGTACCTACGACACGCATCAAATTTTGGCGCCGCTGCCGGGGAGCAGTCAGTAGCTTTAGTTGTTATTTCTTTTTGTTTTCTTTTTGTTTTTAGTCTTATTTTTAGTTTTTGATTTAGATTTTGAGAATTTTATTTCAGGTACTTAATCTCTAGCATCGAAGGATTGGAATTACCAAAGGTGTGGAATTCAAACTCGCAAGGTAACGGTACTACAATCACGTCTAAAGTTGCAAGAAGAACCTTCTACATCAACAATGGTTGGCGGTAACAATAATCCACCACCACCTCCACCCCCGGAGAGAAAGTTAGGAGAGTTGACATCTCCGTGCTTAGATTTGCAACCACTGTGCATTACAATCACTGAACCAGTGGAGCTGAAGTCGACTCTACTTTATCATCTACCAAAGTTAAAGGGACATCCATGTGAAAATCCAAATCGACACCTTCAACAGTTCCAGAACACAATGACAAGTCTGAGGCATGCAACCGCAGACATAGATATGGCTAGGCTACAAGCCTTTCCGTTCTCATTGACAGACTTAGTAGAAGAATAGTTGTATTGTCTTCCTTCAGGGAGTGTTACAACATGGAATCAAATGAAAAAGCTATTTCTAGAGAAATATTTTCCTTCTTCCAAAGCGACATCTGTTCGCAAGGAGATTAGTTTCATTCTACAAATGTCTGGGGAGTCTCTATATGAGTATTGGGAGAGGTATAAGAGGTTGTTGGAAAGCTACCCACACCATAATATATCCTCAACACTTATCATTCAATACTTCTACGAAGGATTAATTCTAGAACAGAGAAATTTGATTGATGCAGCTGCCGGTGGTTCACTTACTGAGAAGACGATTTCGGAGGCAACCAGTTTGATTGAGAGTATGGCTGCTAATACTCAAAAATTCTACACCAGAAAAGACTCTAATATCAGAATAGTTAGCGAGATAGGGAAATCTGCACAATCAGAGCAACGGATGAACAACATAGAGAATGTGGTACAACGAATGGCAGTTGTGATTATTCCTTCTTATGAAGAAGAGTATGAACAGGTGAATGATGTGTTCCCTAATCATAGGCCAAGGTATGATCCCTACTCTAAAACTTATAATCCTGGTTGGAAAAATCACCCAAATTTCAGTTATGCAAAATTTCAGTTATGCAAATCAGCAAGCTGCAGATCCTAATCCTTATGGGCGACAAAGTGGTTTTCAACAACCACAGTTCCGACAACAACCTCCAACTCAGTCTCAACAGTAGAATCAGAGTTCTAGTTTATAGGAGATGATAAAAATGATGATGAAAAAGTAAGATGCAAATGCTCAGTGTCAAGATGCAATTCTGCAGAAACAAGATATGGCTATAAAGGACTTGCAACTTCAAATGGGACAGTTGGCTACATACATGAATGAAATAAAAGCACAGAATTCGGTGAAGTTTCCATCACAACCTTTTGTGAATCCAAGAGTGAACGTCAATGATGTAACTCTAAGAAGTGGGAAGCAAACTGAAGAGCCACAACAACAAAAAGAGGTTAGTAACGACATTGAAAAGGAAGTAGAGGAAGAAACCATCCCAAAGGAAAATCCAACCTCAACTGGCCAACCTAAAGATATGGTTCCCACCTTTACCTCACCACCTCCTTTCCCTAGTCGTTTTGCCAAATCAAATAAGCAAGCTCAAGATAAGGAGATCATGGACATTTTCAGCAAGATACAAATCAACATCCCATTTATTGAGGCCATCATAACCGTACCCAAGTATGCTAAGGTTTTGAAGGATTTTTGTACAAGGAAGGATAGGTTTATTGCTAATAAGATTACTCAGGTGGGCGGAAGTGCAACAGCTATGCTATTGAAGAAGATGCATGCAAAGTGTGAAGATCCTAGGGGTTTCACCGTGCCAATCACTATTGGTACCAAGAGGTTTGAGCATGCTTTGCTTGATTTGGGAGCATCCATAAGTGTTATGTCATCCTATATTTATGATTCTTTGAATCTTAGACCTTTGAAAGAAGCAAAGATTACTATTCAATTGGCAAACAAGTCCAATATATATCCTAAGGGAGTCGTGGAGGACGTGTTAGTTCAAAAGAATCAGTTAATATTTCTAGTTGATTTTTACATAGTGGATATGCATAATGAAGATAATTGTTCATCTACTTCGTTACTTCTTGGGAGACCGTTTATGAAAACAGCAAAGACGAAGATTGATGTGGACAATGGTACACTCACTATGGAATTTGATAAGGAGGTTATACGCTTCAATATTTTTGAAGATATGCATTATCCTAGTGATGTGCACTCCTCTTTCTATGTTGATGTTATTGGTTCGTTGGCACAACAAATGTTTGATTTGAACAAAAAAGATGAACTTGAATCTGTGCTACAAAATAACATTGATTTGGACGTCCATGGAATTCCTAACTTGGACGTTGATATTTCTAAGGAGTTTGTTGAGACATGTGGTGCTTTAACGTCATCACAAGAATTCAAAACATGTAATATTTCACATATCTCTTTACCTATTACTGATGAAGTTCCTTTACCTTCTGTTATGCAGGCACCTAAATTAGAGCTAAAACCTCTACCTGATCACTTAAAGTATGCTTTCTTGGGTGATGAGGAAGAGCTTCCAGTCATTATTGTAAAGAATATCACAACAATACAGGAAGAACGCCTTCTTCGGGTTCTGAAAGAGCACAAAACGGCTATTGGTTGGACAATTGTTGATATTAAAGGCATTAGTCCATCCACATGCATGCATAGAATCCTTATGGAAGATGATGTAAATCCAGCACGTGATGCTCAACATAGTCTTAACCCCCCAATGATGGAGGTCGTGAAGAAAGAGATCCTCAAATTTCTGAGTGTGGGGGTGATTTACCCAATTTTCTGACAGCAAATGGGTTAGTCCGGTGCAAGTGGTGCCTAAGAAATCAGGTGTCACTGTTGTTAAAAATCAAGATGATGAACTTGTTCCTATAAGATTCCAAACAGGATAGCGAGTGTGCATAGACTACAGAAAGCTCAATTCGGCTACCCGCAAGGATCACTTTCCTTTTCCTTTCATTGATCAGATGTTAGAGAGGTTAATTAGCGGGACATTTATATTATTGCTTTTTGGATGGTTATTCGGGCTACAATCAAATTGTTATTGCACCGGAGGATCAAGAGAAGACAACTTTTACTTGTCCTTTCGGTACATTTGCATATAGAAGAATGCCGTTTAGTCTTTGCAATGCGCCTGCCACTTTTCAAAGATGTATGGTTAGTATATTATCTGATTACATGGAGAACATCATTGAGGTATTTATGGAAGACTTTGGTGTTTATGGCGATTCATTTGATATTTGTTTAAATAATCTTGAACTTGTGCTTAAAAGATGCATAGACACTAATTTGGTTTTAAACTGGGAGAAATGTCATTTTATGGTAGACCATGGAATATTCGAGCACGGGCACAACTACAATTGGGACACCTATATAAGAGAACTTATAATATTTTTGGGACATCAATCTTATAATCTTTAATCAAGTTTTGGAGAGAAGAACACAAGGGAGAAAAGCTAGGGTTTTGGAGCGTTCTTCATCACCGTAACTATTTCTTTTCCATTTTATCTTATGAAACTCATGGGTTTTAATAGCACCATGAGTAGCTAAACTTCTTAGTGATTGGGGATGAATTCTAAGTTTTAGACACGATTTGAGTTATTATATAAATCTATTTTGAAGTTCTTCACATGATTATTGATTGTTTATACTAATTAAAATATTTATGATTAATTGATTGATTTTTTAGGTGGCCAACTGAATTAATTTGTTGATTCCATCAAATGCTAGTATTGAGTTAGGAGATAAGTAATGGTCGAATAATTCATACAAAAGTAGAGAACACAAGAACTTGCAAAGGGATTCCATGTAGCGATTGTGTGTATAAACAACACTAGAAAATGGACCTTGAGCTAAGAGTCTAACTACTAGGATCAATCTATAATTCACAAAAGATAAAGCATTCGGAGAAATTACACCTTGAGTGAGCTACTACTAGGTGGTTTAGACGAATAGAATCTGGTATTGGAGAGATTCCGTACCCAGTGATATAAGGAATTTAGGGGATAGCACTGAGCTAGCTGTTATTCCACGGTTGGTATTAATCTGTGATTAATTGTATTAATGGATGAATATAATAACTTGATGACGGTTTAGTAACGAAGAAGGATTCCCTGATCATATTTCTCTCCATTGCTTGCAAACTTTATTAATTTCAATTGCTTTATTTACTTTGTTTAAAATCTAAAACCAAACCCACATTGTGACACTTTTTACAACTAAATCTCCCTGCTCTTCGTGGGAACGATCCTTACTTCCATTATATTACCAGTTAATTGTGTGGAAATAAGTAATTAAATTTGAGTGAACCTACGACACGCATCAACTAGCTTGGGATAGGTGCGGTTTTGGCTTGGCATGTAGGGCCAAGGGTTTTCCATAGGTGCATGGTGGGACTAGCTTGGGCTAGGTGCAGTTTTGGGTTGGCATGTGGGGCCGAGGGTTTCCCATAGGTTCATGGCATGACTAGCTTGGGCTAGGTGCGTGACCAAGCTAGGGTTTTGGGTCAAAGGTCGTTTGGTAACCTTAGACGGCCAGGATTTGCTCTTGGGATTGAAGGGAAACCGTTGATTGTTGCACGCCTTCGTTTTGATAGCCGCGTAGTGAAGGCCAGTATGGTGGCGCGGCATGGGGCCATGGCGAGGTAGGTGTGGCTGGCATGATTTTCCATTGGCACGGAGGTGCGGCTAGCATGGTTAGCATGCTTTGGCGCGGTCGGTGTGGCTGGAATGATTTTCCATTGGCACGGAGGTGCGGCTAGCATGGTTGGCATGCTTTGGCGCGGTCGGTGTGGCTGGCATGATTTTCCATTGGCATAGAGGTGCGGCTAGCATGGTTGGCATGCTTTGGCGCGGTTGGTGTCGCTGGCATGATTTTCCATTGACACACGTAGGAATTAGGGTTTGTCTTGTCGTAACCCTAATTTGAAAAAGATACCCCGATAATTATTAGAGACATATTAAAGGTTTCAGTAAATGTGCCTAGTAAATGCTTGTTACTTTAAATGTTGTGACATCACTGTCTGTTAGGGTTTAGTGTTTTACGATTTTAACCCTAAGCCAAAAACCACCATCAACATCAGGCAACCACCTTATTTTCTTACATAAGGTTTAACAATCCTTTAGGTGTTTTTAGAAATTTGGTACACAACCAAAAATCCGTATTAATTAGTTGATGATTTCAACGTTATAGGTTTCTTGAGGAGTCCTTAAAAATACTAAAATCCACGCTTTGACAGTATAAATTATATTATTTTTCTTTCTTAATATGCAGTTAGAATTATGCTAGCTTAAACTCGTCTTTGAGGTAGACTAAAGTTATGATTTTGATGCTCATTTTCTGTAATACTCATATAGTGGAGTTATCATCCAGAAATCGTCAAAAGTTGTACTCTTTTTTCCTTCATTTCAGGTTTTGTCCCACGTGGCTTTCCTGACAAGGTTTTAACGAGGCAACATACTGTTGAAATTTAATTATTTTATTTTATTTAAAATTTTAATATTTGTGCTCTTTTTCCTTCGTCCAAATTTTTTCCCATCGGGTTTTATTGGCAAGGTTTTAGTGAGGCAATTTAATTCAACATGATGGTTATCTATGACCGGTCTTGCAAGTGAGCATAATAATTGTGCGTCACAGAGTTGCATACCAAGTCAGTATTCATCCAAAGTGGCACAATGCAAAGCCATAATAGCGGTATACTGTTGTTGATGGTGGATTTTAGACAATGGGTAAAATCGTAAAACCCTATGACCTAATGTTGCCCAAAACACATTAACTGAGAGCATTTAATTCAGGTGTAAATAATTAATAGGGGTATTTTTTCAAAATACTGGATTAGGGTTTTTGACACAAAACCCTAACTTCAAACCAAACCGCATATTGCGCACCATGGCAACTGCGCCAAACCAAAGCCACATACTGCGCACCATGGAAACTGCGCCAAACCAAAGCTGCATAATGCGCATCATGGCAACGATGCCAAAACCAAGCCGCATACTTCGCACCATGGCAACTACGCCAAACCAAAGCCGCATACTGCGAACCATGGCAACGACGCCAAACCAAAGCCGCATACTACGCACCATGGCAACGATGCCAAACCAAAGCCGCATACTTCGCACCATGGCAACGACGCCGAAACCAAGCTGCATACTGCGCACCATGGAAACGATGCCAAAACCAAGCCGCATACTGCGCACCATCGCAACGACACCAAAACCAAACCACATACTGCACCCACGGGCAACCATGCCAAACTAAGTCGCTATGTCGTTTGGCACATGCCAAAAATAGCGCCCTAGGCTGGCAAACCGTGAAACTAGGTCAACTTTGCCGTGCGTGCCATTGGCACATGCCAACACGCACCACTAGCCAATTTCCAAGTCGATATGCCGTTTGGAACATGCCAAAAATAGCGCCCTAGACTTTCAAACCGTGCAACTAGGTCAACTTGGTCGTGCGTGCCATTGGCACATGCCAACACGCACCACTAGCCAATTTCCCAAGTTGCTATGCCGTTTGGCACATGCCACAAATAGCGCCCTAGGCTTGCAAACCGTGCAACTAGGTCAACATGGTCGTGCGTGGCATTGGCACATGCCAAACACGCACTACTAGCCATTTTCCAAACCGCTACCAAGCCCAAAACTCAAGGCCCAAGTGTCCGTGTGTGCCATTGGCACATGCCAACATACAAACCACTAGACACTTTCTATTCCAAGTCGCTATGCCATTGGCACATGCCAAAGTAACGCCCTCAACTTGGCCAAAGTGGCCGTGCGTGCCATTGGTACATGCTAACATGCAACCACTAGCCAATCCCCATTCCAAGCCGCTATGTCATTGGCACATGCCAAAGTAGCGCCCGCAACTTGGCCGAAGTGGTCGTACGTGCCATTGGCACATGCCAAACACGTTACCACTAGCCACTTTCTATTCAAAGGCATTCCGCGCATGCCATTGGCACATGCCACATGCTCCACTAAGCGACTTTGGCATTTCCATCCGCACTCAAAGTACAACTCGCGGCCAAGGCATTTCACACATGTCATTGGCACATGCCAAATGCTCCATTAAGCGACTTTGGCATTGCCATCCGCACTCAAATTACAACTAGCGGCCAAGGAATTCCGCACATGGCATTGGCACATGCCAAATGCTCCACTAAGCGACTTTGGCATTGCCATCCGCACTCAAAGTACAACTCGCGGTCAAGACATCCCGCACATGCCGCAATATTTCACTAGCAACTTTGGCATTGCCACTTACGCCCAACTCTCGAGACATCAACACAAACTGGGGGATGATTTCTTGGGGTTTTGGTTTGGCGGTCATAGCGTGAAGCGTACACTACGCTAGCAATAAAGCAAGGCGTGCAAGGAATGAATACGGTCAATTAAATAAGGAAATTTATGGTTAAAACGTTTTTCACCATAAATCCAACGGTTTCCATCTCCTCTGTTTTAATTGACACATTTACTCAATTCCTTAATGAGGCCAGGGTACGTTCAATCTCACTTGTATAAATAGGTTTTACCTATTCTTCCAAAAGACAACAAGTCTTGGACAGGCAAAATACAACACTATCTGATAGCAACTTTGCAAGCTCTCTCAAAATCTTCCATCACTAGCAAGCTTCCGCAAGCTTCTACACTTCTGATACAAGTCGAGATACTACCTAGCCAAAACTCTCTGGTCTCATCACCCTTCTTCGCTATCCTCCCCAAATCAACCCTTCTCCTCCACTTTGTGACCGAAGCAAATCTGGAACGGCCATCTTCTTGGTTTAGGCCAGAGTTGTACAGATTAATATCTCGAATCAAAAGTGCTCACGTGCAGCACATTTGTTTAAGGGTTTAAACTATTCTCTCCATCATCGAATTTATCAAATTCGGCAGAGGTGATTTTCTCCCATAAATAATTGGGGACCACAACGGGAGTTTCAATATCTCGGTTACAATATCAGGACCTAGGTTCTACCCTGAAGAATTCGCGCAAACATGGTTGGTTATCAAACCACATCCGCAGATACTGATCCTGCTCGAAGACATGACGATCCGCCAACTTCTAGAAGCAATGCAACCGGTGAAGAACTCCCAAGACTAGTTGACCTGATGCGATCTCAGGAGATTCACGCCAAAAATATGGATCTAATGAAGGATGCGATCAACATCATACTCGAATTCCTTATCAGCTTAACATTGGAGCTAAGTGGCTCATGTCTTCCAGAAGATCAGGAACAGGGGACTAACATCCCGAATGAGCATCCTCAAATTAACGGTTTCGCCGCTAACCGGAAGCCGGCAGATCAGGAGGCGACCGCGCTAGTAGAGAATTTGTGTGAATTATTGCACCTCTCCAGAGATCAGCGGGTGAAAACGTTTTCATCCATTAACCAAATAACGTTGAATGCATCTCTAGTCCCAGTACCCACAGGGACTCCAAGGCCACCTAGGAGATCCACCAACAACATTATTTTTACTGACGACGACATGATGGTAGAAGAGGGCCATAACCGAGCCATGCATGTTACGACCCTCATTAGGAGCACAGAGTTTAGGAGAGCGCTCGTTGACACAGGTGCATCTTCCAATGTCATCACCCTCAAAATGCTCAAAGCTGCCAGGGTACGACCTAACGAGGTCATATGACAACCCACTACGATGACATACTTCGAGGGAAACCAAACTAGTACATATGGTTACATCAGCCTGGACCTGACAGTGGGACCAATTCAATCAAGTGTGAAGTTCGAAGTGATCGAAAAGGAACCAGATTACCACATGATACTGGGAAGGTCGTGGATGCACGATCTTAGAATTGTTCCCTCGACATACCATCAATGTCTGAAAACAGTTCTGAACGGGGAAGTAGTTTGCATCCATGCGTCACTATCCCTATATGCACCTGTCTACTACATAGAAACACATAGTCCGAGGGGCTCAAGGGATACGACGACCAAGGTGCACAGTTTCCCGCTGCCAAAGTGGACGTCACTCAGAGATGGCAATGAACCAGAGCTACTCAACAAAGAAGACCTCTCTCCCGCCATCCCATCAGAAAGAAGACTCGCCAATCCCACATTTCCAGGCCAGGGTGCAACCCATACCTTCGCTAAGAGAGAACACACCTTTACCACAAGACGAAGCAAAAAGGGAAAGCTCACGTATTATCATCGTTGTTATCAATTAACAGGGGAGACCACAATCCGGTCTCTGCGCTAAAGAGAATGTCTTCACAACGATCAGGAGGAAGTTCCCAACGCCCCTCAGAAACTACAAGACGAGACTAAATTAACCACAGACGATATCGACACTATCAATATAAGGGATGAAGAATTCCCATGCCCTATTTTAATCAGTTCAGCCTTACACTCAACGGAACACTCGAAGCTAGTCGATCTACTCAAGGAATAACAAGATGTATTCGCATGGACATACGAAGAAATGCCTGGTTTGGATGAAAAACTGGTTACCCACCATCTTCATGTGATACCCGGGTCCAAACTGGTCAAGCAACTTTCAAGACAATTCAGGCACGATGTGGAAGAACAAATCAAGGTGGAAGTTTAGAAACCACTAGACGTTGGTTTTATCAAGCCCATTCATCACACCACTTGGTTGGCCAATATCGTTCCTGTCAAGAAGAAAAATGTCCAAATCAGGTGTTGTGTCGACTTCAGAGATTTGAACAAGTGCTTCCCTAAAGACGATTTTCCGCTCCCTAACATCGACATGCTAGTAGACGCTACCAGTGGGCATGCCATGTTATCTTTTATGGATGGATATAGCGGCTACAACCAGATAAAGATGTATGAGCATGACGCAAGTAAGACTACTTTTTGAACCCCTCTTGGAAACTTCTATTACACTGTGATGCCTTTCGGCCCGAAGAACGCTGATGCTACTTACCAACATGCCATGACCACCATCTTCCACGATATGATGCACAAGAAAGTTGAAGATTACGTAGACGATGTGGTGGTTAAGTCTAAGACTCGAGAAGATCATCCAGAGACACTGCGACAAGTGTTCTAAAGATGCCGCGAGTATAAATTGAAGATGAACCCTTTGAAATGCGCTTTCAGCGTCTCTTCGGGGAAGTTCTTAGGGTTCCAAGTAACGGATGCAGGGATAAAGGTCGACCCAATCAAGACAAAATCTATCCTGACGATGCCGCCTCCACGAACTGTAAAGGAGATCCAGAGTTTCATGGGTAAAATAAACTACATTCGCCGCTTCATACCGGGACTAGAACAGCTCATTACCACATTCACCCCTTTGCTAAAAAAGGGGTGAGTTTCACATGGACTGCGTCTCAACAAAAAGCATATCAGAAGATCCAACAAACACTATCTTCCCCAACCGTCATGAAATCTCCTATGCAAGGGAAACCGCTATGTCTCTACACATCTTTCAGCAAAACTGCCATTGGAGCTCTCATCGCTCAAGAAGATGACGAAGGAACTGAATATCCTATATACTACTTCAGTCGTATGTTAAGATATGCCGAACTCAGATACCCCAGAGTGGAAAAAGCATGTTTAGCACTTATCCACTCCATCCAGAAATTCAGGCACTACCTCCTTTCCAATAAGGTAATGCTGATATCAAAGTCAGATCCTGTAAGGTTTCTCCTCTCAAAACCTGCACTGATAGGGAGGCCGGCTAAGTGGCTCCTATAGCTTTCAGAATTCGACATAACGTGCACTACCACGAGGGACATAAAAGGACAGGTCATCGCACACTTGCTAGCATCATTCCCAGGAGAAAACGCCGTGGAACTACGTGAAGATCTCCTTGGGGACTTTCCAGAAATTCTCTCGGTCAAATAAGAAGCATGGCTGTTGTTCTTCGACGGCTCATCCACCCCCATCACCAATACTGGAGGAGCGGGTATAGGACTGGTATCCCCTGGTGGGGAAGTTTTTTCACACTCTTTCAAGCTAGACTTACCCTGCACCAACAAATCAGCCGAATACGAATCCTTCCTCATAGGATTGTTACTAAATAAACAAGCTAGGGCCATACGTTTGGAGATAAGAGGGGATTTTAAACTTCTCATCAACCAGGTGAACGGGATTTACGTATTGAAAGAGCTAACGCTGGCACCATAGAGAACTGAAGCACAAAGATTACTGAATTACTTCGGCGATGAAACTATCACACACATTGGCCGAAGCGGTAATAGGCACGCCGAATGCCTGGATACACTGGCGTCAAGACTACAGTTCGAAGGATCCAAAGAAATCCTGACAGTGCGGAAAAGAACCATAGCCTCAACATTGCTTTCACAAGTTGAGAAGACCGAAGACGATGACTGGAGGGCCCCTATCATCCAAGAACTCAACAACTCACTTTTCCAAGGGAAAGTTAGTCTCAAGACTTTGCGAAACTTCTTTGTTCTTCAAAATGTTATGTATCATCGAAACCCGGATAGCTCCCTGTCAAGGTGTCTCGGAAAGGAAGAAGCACAGAAGCAACTTGAACATGTCCATACCGAAGTATGTGGAATCACATCATTGGTAACCCTCTACCGCCGCCTACAACGACTTGGATATTTTTGGATGGAAATGGAAGCCCAATCTCGATTGCTCCAAAAGACGTGCCCCAATTTCCAGGCACCCCCATGTCCAATAAAAGTCCTTAACATTAACCATTCTGGGGACTAGCAAGAGCCATACATCAGTTTCCTCCGCGATGGCATTCTCCCTACCGACAAAGAATATGCATCCAAGTTAAAACAAAAGTCCAAGAGATTTGTGTTTCACGATGGGGTTTTATATCGCAAGAGTTTCGGGGGAAGTCTACTACGGTGTTTAGGAGATACATAAGTACCAGTTATATTAAGAGAAGTACACGATGGCGAACACCAAGGGAAACACAAGTTGTTCCTACAGATACATGAGAAGTACTCCTGGCCAACCATGGAAGATGACGCAGCCGCTTTCTTCCAGAAATGCCGTGAATGTCAAGTCCACGGAAATCTCATCCACGCACCTCCAACACCCCTACACTCAATAAGTATCCCGTGGCCCTTTTATAGCTGGGGACTTGAAATCATTGGAAAAATCAACCCACCGTCCTCGAAACAGCACGAATACATAATAACTGCAACCGAGTACTTTACCAAATGGGTTGAAGCGGTCCCGCTGAAAGGAACCACCGGAGCCATAATCGCAACATTCATCAAGGAACACATCATCTGTCATTTCGGCGTACCTAAGCATATCATCACCGACAATGGCACACCTTTCGCTAACAAGCAGGTACAAGTCTTCTCCACCATCTACTACCCGCAGGGAAATGGGCAAGCCGAAAGCACCAACAAGACTTTGATCCGGATCCTCAGCCGAACAGTACACTACAATCCCAGTACTTGGCATGAGCAACTTCCAATGGCTCTCTGGGCATACAGAACATCTCATAGAAGCTCCACCGGCATGTCTCCCTACTCTCTTATTTATGGCACAGATGCAATTCTCCCGACAGAAATCAAAATTCCATATGCCCGAATCGCCGCCGCAAGTGGACCTCAATGGAGTGAAGCCGAGACGCTGAATGCCAGAATAGAAAAACTAGACACTATAGACTCTAAAAGATCTCGGGAAGAAGAACATGCACAAGCATACAAAAACAGGATTTCCAGGGCATACAACAACACCGTGAAGCCTAGATTTTTTAAAAAGGGAGATTTGTTGCTGAAAACTGCCAAGCACATTCAACAAGATGTATCGGCGCCAAAGTTTTCTCCCAAATGGGAAGGGCCATACATAATCACCAAGGCATATGACAACGGGTATTACAAGATTATCAAAGAAGATGATGGAAAACTAGAGGTAGTCATCAACGGAAAATGGCTCAAAGCATACTATGCTTGATTACTTTCCCGCAACATGCTACATCAAAGTGTACACACCCAACACTCTTTTTGCTTATGTTTTTCCTTACCTATTATCAAAACTTCCATACATCCCAACAGATTAATAAAAATTCCTTTATTCATTCAAAATCTTTTTAAAAATCTTGTAACACAAATCAGAAAATCCCATCTAGTAAATCATAATCCCTACAAAAAATCATATTCAATCGACTATGATATCTCTCAGTCCTACTCTTCAAATCTCGAGTTAACCCTTCGATCCTCTGAAACTCCATGGCCAAAGCTTTCTCCTCTTCCAGAATGGCTTTGGTGGAAGGAATCACACCAGCAAGAATACCAGCTCTGTCGACTTTCACAATATCAAGACGATGCCACAACCAGATGATGTTGAACTCCAAGGACTCAAAGGTAGCCACCATGATCTCCCATCTATGAATTGCCATCTCTGCAACAACACGAATGGATGTACTCTCCATTTCAACGATCATTGGAAAAAGGCAATTCACTACAGAAACCAAGGCATACGAACAACATTTCACTACGCTCCTGGTAGCAATATGGCTGTACGTCTTCCATATCCTTATGTAAAGAGTCAAGAACTCTTTTCGCACCATGAAACCACCAATGTTCCGGTAATTGGAAGAGAGGCACCTCATGCGAGTCCCAAACGACAAACCCGCGTAGGGGTATTCGTGACAAGAAATCCCTAAATCAGCATTCTCCAAATCTGCAGTAGCCAATGAAGTCGGGTTTGAAGGCAGGGGAGCAACTAGATCATCCTCATCGATAACAGTAACACATGATCCAACGGGATATCGCTGTACGGAAGAAGAATTTCTCATTCATCAATAAACAAACGATGAAGTAAACATTGATCAACAGAAGAAAAGGGAACATACCAGTATGATCTTCTTGACCCGCATAACTCTAGTTGGGATGCTTTCACAAGAGTCGGATCTTGCATCTTTACCCGGAGAATCTGGACGATTGGAGGATGATTCATCTCTGGGCGACATAACAAAGAAGGAAAAGAGCTCAATAAGAAGAACCTTTTATCAAAAGAGAGATGGTGTAGTTATGCTGAAAATAAATGTGGAATCCTAAAAAAGGAAAAGAAGTAATGAGGAACATAACGCTTTTGGATTTTTAGCATGAATAGTTCCCTAATTAAAAGCCGTGTGTGAAGAAAAGTCAAAACTACTTCCCAACTTTCCGCTGGTCCCACCAATCGCGATGACCTGTCAATGCCTCCCAAGCTGCACCAGCTATCACGTCCATCTTCCACCGGCCCCACCAACTAGCACGCCATCTTCTCAAGTCCCACCAGCTAGCATGCTCAATTTCCCAATTCGCGCCAGCTACTCAATGCTTCTTAACTTCCCATTTCCGCCAATTTGTGCCAACCTCCCGCTTCGTGCAAAAACTTCCAAAGACAAGGATTCCGAATCCATTTCGCATCTCAGAAAAAGGTCAGATAAATCTCCTCACTTCTCTTTCAGATTTTGTCTTGGCACCATCTTATGCTTACCTCGCAACAAAGCTTCTGTTCCGAACTAAGCAAGGGACTTAATGTTGATGGTGGATTTTAGACAAGGGGTAAAATTATAAAACCCCGTGACCTAATGTTTCCCGCAACACATTAACTGAGAGCATTTAATTCAGGTGTAAATAATTAATAGGGGTATTTTTTTCAAAATACCAGATTAGGGTTTTCGACACAGAACCCTAACTTCAAACCAAGATGCATACTGCGCACCATGGAAACTGCGCCAAACCAAAGCCGCATACTGCGCATCATGGAAACGATGCCAAAACCAAGCCGCATACTGCGCACCATGGCAACTGCGCCAAACCAAAGCCGCATACTGCGCACCATGGCAACGACGCCAAAATCAAGCCGCATACTGTGCACTATGACAACGACGCCAAAACCAAGCCGCATACTGGGCACCATGGCAACGACGCCAAAACCAAGCCGTATATTGCGCAACATGGCAACGACACCAAAACCAAACCACATATTGCACCCACGGGCAACCATGCTAAACTAAGTCGCTATGCCGTTTGGCACATGCCAAAAATAGCGCCCTAGGCTTGCAAACCGTGCAACTAGGTCAACTTGGCCGTGCGTGCCATTGGAACATGCCAACACGCACCACTATCCAATTTCCAAGTCGCTATGCCATTTGGCACATGCCAAAAAAATAGCGCCCTAGGTCAACTTGGCCGTGCGTGCCATTGGCACTTTCCAACACGCACCCCTAGCCAATTTCCAAGTCGCTATGCCATTTGGCACATGCCAAAAATAGCGCCCTAGGCTTGCAAACCGTGCAACTAGGTCAACTTGGCCGTGCGTTCCATTGGCACATGCCAACACGCACCTCTAGACGATTTCTAAGCCGCTATGCCGTTGTCACATGCCAAAAATAGCGCCCTAGGCTTGCAAACCATGCAACTAGGTCAACTTGGCCATGCGTGCCATTGGCACATGCCAACACGCACCACTAGCCGATTTCTAAGCCACTATGTCGTTTGGCACATGCCAAAAATAGTGCCCTAGGCTTGCAAACCGTGCAACTAGGTCAACTTGGTCGTGCGTGCCATTGGCACATGCCAACACGCACCACTAGCCAATCTCTAATCCGCTATGCCGTTTGGCACATGCCAAAAATAGCGCCCTAGGCTTGCAAACCGTGCAACTAGGTCAACTTGGTCGTGCGTGCCATTGGCACATGCCAACACGCACCACTAGCCAATTTCCCAAGTCGCTATGCCGTTTGGCAAATGCCACAAATAGCGCCCTAGTCTTGCAAACCGTGAAACTAGGTCAACTTGGCCGTGTGTGCCATTGGCACATGCCAACACGCACCACTAGCCAATTTCCAAGTCGCTATGCCATTTGGCACATGCCAAAAATAGCGCCCTAGGCTTGCAAACCGTGCAACTATGTCAACTTGGCCGTGCGTGCCATTGGCACATGCCAACACGCTCCTCTATCCAATTTCTAAGTCGCTATGCCGTTTGGCACACACCAAAAATAGCGCCCTAGGCTTGCAAACCGTGCAACTAGGTCAACTTGGCCGTGCGTGCCATTGGCACATGCCAACACGCACCACTAGCCGATTTCTAAGCCGATGTGTCGTTTGGCACATGCCAAAAATAGCTCCCTAGGCTTGCAAACCGTGCAACTAGGTCAACTTGGTCGTGCGTGCCATTGGCACATGCCAACACGCACCACTAGCCCATTTCTAAGCTTTATGCCGTTTGGCACATGCCAAAAATAGCGCCCTAGGCCTGCAAACCGTGCAAATAGGTCAACTTGGCCGTGTGTGCCATTGGCACATGCCAACACGCACCACTACCCAATTTCCCAAGTCGCTATGCCGTTTGGCACATGCCACAATTAGCGCCCTAGGCTGGCAAACCGTGCAACTAGGTCAACATGGCCGTGCGTGCCATTGGCACATGCCAAACACGCACCACTAGCCATTTTCCAAACCGCTACCAAGCCCAAAAATCTAGGCCCAAGTGGTCGTGTATGCCATTGGCACATGCCAACACACAAACCACTAGCCACTTTCTATCCCAAGTTTCTATTCCATTGGCACATGCCAAAGTAGCGCCCGAAACTTGGGAAAAGTGGCCATGCGTGCCATTGGCACATGCCAACACGTAACTACTAGCCAATCCCCATTCCAAGCCGCTATGCCATTGGCACATGCCAAAGTAGCGTCTGCAACTTGGATAAAGTGGCCATACGTGCCATTGGCACATGCAAAACACGTTACCACTAGCCACTTTCTATTCCAAGGCATTCCGCGCATGCCATTGGCACATGCCACATGCTCCACTAAGGGACTTTGGCATTTCCATCCGCACTGAAAGTGCAACTTGCGGCCAAGGCATTCCGCACATGCCAAATGCTCCACTAAGCGACTTTGGCATTTCCATCCGCACTCAAAGTACAACTCGTGGCCAAGGCATTTCGCACATGCCATTGGCACATGCCAAATGCTCCATTAAGCGACTTTGGCATTGCCATCCGCACTCAAAGTAAAACTCGCGGTCAAGACATCTCGCACATGTCATTGGCACATGCCGCAACGCTTCACTAGCAACTTTGGCATTGCCACTTGCGCCCAACTCTCGAGACATCAACACAAACTGGGGGATGCTTTCTTAGGGTTTTGGTTTGGCGGTCACAGCGTGCAGCGTACACTACGCTCGCAATAAAGCAAGGCGTGCAAGGAATGAATACGGTCAATTAAATAAGGAAATTTATGGTGAAAACGTTTTTCACCATAAAGCCAACGGTTTCCACCTCCTCTGTTTTAATGAACACATTTACTCAATTCCTTAATGAGTCCAGGGTACGTTCAATCTCACTTGTATAAATAGGTTTCACCTATTCTTCAAAAAGACAACAAGTCTTGGTCAGGAAAAATACAACACTATCGGATAGCAACTTTGCAAGCTCTCTCAAAAGCTTCCATCACTAGCAAGCTTCCGCAAACTTTTACACTTCTGATACAAGTCGAGATACTACCTAGCTAGAACTCTCTAGTCTCATCACCCTTCTTCGCTATCCTCCCCAAATCAACCCTTCTCCTCCACTTTGTGACCGAAGCAAATCTGGAACGACCATCTTCTTGGTTTAGGCCAGAGTTGTACATATTGATATCTCGAATCAAAAGTGCTCAGGTGCATCACATTTGTTTAAGGGTTTAAACCAGTCTCTCTATCATCGAATTTACCAAATTCGGCAGAGGCAATTTTCTCCCATAAACAACTATATGGACCATCAAGCATTGAGATAGTGTCACCCTGCAGGGACAGTGAAGCACAAATATAGCGCTACACTATAAAGATATTTGGCTAAGGAATGAAGCTTATTGGCCGACATAATGAGGCTTCATTAAGGGAAAGGCAAGACGAGGCCAAAGTGACAGATGAAACATGCGATGTTGGCATTAAGGAATATCCGTGGAATTGAGTTGTCCAAAACTCAGGGATGATGCAAGAAGGTAGAAGAAACCAATAGTTGGTCTATCGCATTAGTTCAAAGTTGGCAAAACCTTGCACAGTGCAAACAAACTAGTAATGCAGGAGTGGTATTGCTATTGTCAAGCTAATTAGCGAAGTGAAGCATATATATGACGCATGAGTAACTAGAGTGAGTGTAAGGAGTTGGCCTAGATGATTGAAGCATAATGATTTTCCGTGCATTAGCTTAGAGTGATAAGCATGCAGGGCTAAGAGGGCTGAACATTGGAGCGTGGCAGAATCTAGTATAACACAACAAGTTGTGCCGTACAGCTCAAGTGATGATTACGAGTTAGTTATGAGCTTCACAAGCATACCAATGACGCATGATGAAGTAGAACGATTATAAAGGAGTTTATAAGCGTGGGAGACGGTTCCTAACTATAATAGAACCGATGTTGGATGATTGGCGCGAGTTAGAAGAGAATTGGAAACTTAGCACAGTTATTGGAGGTTACAGAACTGCTTCATGGGACAGATGGTTGTCCCATGTGTGTGCAATGGTTGTGCACGTTTTTGGCCAAGTAAAGTTGTTGTATAAATAGTCCTAAAGAATGGAAAATTCGGCAGGCTTGCATATGTGAGTGTGAGACTCAAAGTAAGAGATTTTTTGTAAGGCTAAGGCTTGGTTCAAGGTGAACAAGTATGTGTAAGTCCCTAAGTGGGAAAGTTTTGTATTTCTTCCCTTTTGATGCAAAAAAAGAAGTTGATTGTGTCATGGTCTAAGTGTTCTTGGTTGGCTGATTGTTATTGACAAAGTATGGCAATGTTCGAATGCATTATGGGGTGTATTTGAGAAGTTTAAATGAAGAGAAAGAAGGTTAAGACTTATGTTGAAGAACTGTTGAGTTGGCAGTTTGCATTGGTGCAAACTTATAAGGCTGAAGTGTAGGTGGGTGAAGCTTTATTCACAAAACCACTGTGCTTCCGGGATACACTTTTGCAGAAAATTATCTGTGGAGTTTGAAGGTGTGACATCATCCAAGGGGGAGTTGTATCAATTTTGGTTGTTTAGTGGATGCCCACATTTGATCAAACCAAATCAACTTAATCATCTCCTAAGAATTTGGATTTCCTTCTCACAAATACGATTTTTGTTCACATATGGTAGTTAAGGCAGTCATATCTTGGAACTTTGTTGAAGAAACTACATCAACTATTTGTGAAAATCATCTCCAAGAAATTAGCAATCCTAGACTCAAGTAGTTAATGTATTTAAAGAAACATGAAGACTCGAGAACACCACTTTTAGAAGACCAACACAAAAGAAGACTTCATCAACTGGTAGATTTCTCACGAAAGCATTGCTATCTCCACCATTCAAGAAATTCATTTATCGAAATTGGGAAGTGTCGACTTAAAGATTTGCAAGCCAATATTTAACTGAAGTACTTATCAGGGGGAGCATCATAGTGAAAGGTATTTTAATGGACTATCACGTTGTACTATTTTTCCTTCGTCAAGGTTTTGTCCCACTGGGTTTTTCCATGTCAAGGTTTTAACGAGGCAACATATGCATGTACAACTCTGTTCTAAGTTTTGTCATAATTGTAATCTTTTCCCTTCAGTCAGGTTTTGTCCCTTCGGATTTTCCTGATAAGGTTTTAATGAGGTAATAAGCTTAGATATAGTGGTCGTCTAGGGGGAGTGTTATAAACGGCAGTTTATCATGTAGATGCCCACTTTAATGGGACCATATTACTTGGGTACCAAGTATGTAAACTCTATAAATAGAGTCATAAACCTTTGTATTTTATACACATGAATACGAAATATCTCTCTTTTCTTCTCCCTCTTTTCTATATCCTTCTCCTTTCACAAGAATTAATAATAACCTCATGTGATTTTTGGTTGTCTACTGTCTCAAACCTGCTGGAATCCATGTGGGTTTTTCTTCCTTTGGCTTAGGACGTGGAATAATACAAACCCTTGTTCTTCTCCGTATGAATTCATCGGAGTTATCCTGCCTATTATGAATTGCAGCAATATCCAATAACTATGGCCTACCCAATACGATGTACCACATATCCATGTCCCGCCTATTATGAAATGAAGCAATATCTAATAACCATGGACTATCCAATACGATATACCACATATCCATTTCAACAAATTCATTAAAATTTGAGATATAATAACACCCACCAAAATATAGTGAAATTATGCAACCACCAATGCCATTATGACAGTGGTTTTTCCTAGGTTGTTAAACCATTAGCATTCTAATACCAATCTATTTCAAGGCCCAATAACTCTGCCATTCTTTTCGATACCATATTTTCTTTGCAACATCCATTAAAAAATATCATCCCATACCATTAACTGCTCCAACAAACTTGGGCAATTGAACATCAAGTTCTCCCATCATAGCTTAGGTGAATGAAGAAGTGAGTGGGTTTGTAGTAAAGAAGACTTCCCAAAACACTATTATTATCGACTTCATAATGTATATTGAAATAGTTAAATGGGATGAGTATATCTTAACGAGTAATAAAACTAAAACCCAATAACTTACACTTAGAGTTTGGACCTTAACCGAACATACCTCTTTCTCAATACAAGGCAATCAAAACCAATTTGACTTTGTAAGATCTTGAATCTAAGAAGCAACAAAAGTTAGAGATCTTACCAAAAATGAAGGATGCGACTTTGATGATGCACGGTAGATTTTTATTTTTGGATAGAAACCTAGAGATCGCAGAAATCCTTGACGGATTCGTTCGAGCGGCATCGCAGACGAACCGTGCAGGAACGAACTTGCTCTGATACTACCTGATATGGCACAAGTGGAAGCGATAGAAGAGAAGTATAATCCACTCCTTAATGGTGATGATAGAACACTCCAATCCGGGAGAAAATACTCTAATTCAAGAGTTAAAAGAGAATAACACGGTGTTTAACCAAACAAACTTGATAGTTTCATTAATCGATGATGCAACTCCTTAACAATGATAATAAAATAGGCTATTTAAAGCCCGAAACATAAAACCTATAAATCTAAATATTCCTAATTAGCCTAACATAATATAATATTCTCATAAAAAAAAATTAATAAAGAAAATAATAATCCTAACAAACAAATGTTATTATTAATAAATATCCAAGATATATCCATATCTTTGAATATACTTCCGACTTTCCTAATACGTCCCCTATCATATTTGCTCAAAAGAATGATAATTTGAATCTCAAATTATAATCTTAGTCTGAGATGAAAGATCCGGGAGAAACTAAGAAGATTCTTGGCATTGAGATTCAACATGACAGAGAGAAGGGTATAGTTGTTTATCTAATAAGTCATATTTGAAGAAAGTATTACATAAATTTGGTGTATGCAAAGGAACTAATTAAATTTGTAAGTAGTCCCATTGCTACTCATTTTAAGTTGAGTATTGATATGCCTGCTACCACTGAAGAAGAGGGTGAGTATATGGCCAAATCTCATATGCTAGTGTTGTTGGTAGATTGATGTATGCCATGGCATGTAAAAGGCCGGACATTTCCCATGTAGTAAGTATGATCATTCGTTATATGCATAATCCTGGTAAAGGACATTCGCAAGATGTAAAATGGATTTTGAGGTATATTTATTGTACTATGTATGTTGGCTTGGAATTTGTGAAGGAAGTTGCTAACAAGATTTGTGTTGGTTATGTGGATTCTTACTATCATGGTGATGTGGACAAGGTAATCAACTACATGATATCTATTTATGTTGGTAGGAGCACTGGTTAGTTCGAGATCGATTTTGCAGTCTATTGTAGCTGTTTCAACTACTGAAACGGAGTATGTGGAAGTGACAGAGGCATTTAAAGAAGTTATATGCTTAAAGGGTTTGTTAGATGACTTGGGTGTTGTACATGAGCAACTTCCTGTGTATTGTGATAGTTTTAGTGCAATTTACTTGGATAAGAATCAAGTGCATCATCCCAGAACCAAACATATGGATGTTTGATTTCACTTTGTTAGAGAAATTTTGGATAAAGAAGACATTATACTTATGAAGATCGATACCAAATACAATCCAGCTGATATGTTAACGAAAGTAGTATCTTGGCTCAAGTTTAGGCATTGCTCGAAATGGATCCACATTCTTCCGTTTGGGTGAGACCCTTTTGGGTAGAGGTTCTTCAGAACCTGGTGGAGGCCTTCTATCATGGAAATTATGGTCGGTTTGATTCCATGCATAAGATATATAGGCAACCTATGGTGTTCAACATTGGAAGACATAGGTGGTTTCGTGTATTGATCGTCTGATGCATTAATGCATCATTCGAGGTGGAGAATTTTTGGCTAGGCCGGTGAAAGAGTTTTTAGTTTTTTGAAACTCAATGTAATCAATCAATACGATAATGTCATTGGTAGGTTGATGGGTTTACTGGTGCTCAAGCAAACATTGCTATGGGTATTGGTTCAGAACCAGTTACAAGAAGCATCTAACAAGTTCCTAGCCAGGGAAGATAATTTTGATTCTAATTTCAACTGTGAAGCTCGAGGACCTGCCAGTATGGGATATTTTGATTCTGCCAACATTATTGTAGATGATCTACATTAAAAATGTAACTATGTTTGTTTTTTGTCTTTTGATTATGATGTTTTATAGTGTCAGTTCAAGAGTTTTTTGTACATCAGGAATCTTTTGGATTTGGGATGTGACTACTATAATGTTGATGGGATAACATACACTCTTGCAAGTACTCTATCTGTGGTTGTAATGTTATTGGTTATGATCTAACTTAATTACTTTAAGTTAACATAACTTTTTTACCGAGAACGTATGGCTGCTTTGAAGTCATCAAGTGTCTGATCACTAAAACAATGATGTGTTGCATTTTATTTGTGTCATCTTTGTATTATAAACTTCATTTCATGTATTAACTCATTCTAGTATATATCAATATTTAAAATACTAGTATTAATGTGTATCACCAATAAAAACCGGCATAATCTTTTGTATAGGTGTATCGGATCCGGACGACACGATAACGATACACTATATTAATTACCTTGCTTTGTATACAAGTTTGGAAACCCTATTCTTGTAGGCTAAGTAATTTACCTATATAAAGTAGTAAAACCTAGAAAATTTGTTTGGAGTCATGAGTATCCTCACAAAATCAATTTTTTTATTTGTCTTCTTTCTCATGATCGGGTAATGACGACGGATAAACTTTTAAGAAGAGGTATGGATGTTTCTAGTGTATGTCATTTCTTTGAGGAAGACGATGAATCTTGTTCGAAATTTTTATGGTTGTAGGAGAATCCAAAGAATATGGGATTACTTTGTTGAAGGATGCCACTTGGATGGTCTTACGATCCTAATGTCATTACTTCTATGAAGACTTGGAAGTTTAATTGGGAAGATGAAAGACTTAGTAGAATATGGAATACTATCCCGGTTACTATCTGGTGGTATATATGGAAAGAGAAAGGAATACAAGAATCTTTGGAAAAAAAAAAGACAAGCCTCATTAGAGATAACAATTACAAGCGTACTTTTGTGCCGAATCGAATACAAAAATGTTAGGGATTACGACAAATATGGTGATTTCTTTATGGGATTCATTATATCGTCCTTCTGTTGATGGTGGTTTTTAGTTTATGGATAAAATCGTAAAACACTAAATCCTATAGGACAGTGGCGTCACAACATTTAAGTGAAAAAGCATTTACTAGGGGCATTTATTGAAAAGCCTTTAATGTGTCTCTAAATAATTACTGGGTACCTTTTTTTGAAATTAGGGTTACAACAAGCAAAACCCTAATTCCCCATTGTGCCAATGGTAAATCATGCCAGCCACACCAACCGCGCCAAAGCATGCTAACAATGCTATCCGCACCTCTGTGCCAATGGAAAATCATGCCAGCCACACCAACCGCGCCAAAGCATGCCAACCATGCTAGCCACACCATCCGCGCCAAAGCATGCCAACCATGCTAGATGCACCTCTGCGCTAATGGAAAATCATGCCAGACATACCAACCGCGCCAAAGCATGCTAACCATGCTAGCCGCACCTCTGTGCCAATGAAAAATCATGCCAACCATACCAACCGCGCCAAAGCATGCCAACCATGCTAACCGCACCTCTGTGCTAATGGAAAATCATTCCATCCACACCAACCACGCCAAAGCATGCCAACCATGCTAGCCGCACCTCTGTGCCAATGGAAAATCATGCCAGCCAAACCGACCGCGCCAAAGCATGCCAACCATGCTAGATGCACCTCTGTGCCAATGGAAAATCATGCCAGCCACGCCGACCGCGCCAAAGCATTCCAACCATGCTAGATGCACCTATGTGCCAATGACAAATCATGCCAGCCACATCGACCGCGCCAAAGCATGCCAACCATGCTATCCACACCGACCGCTCCATGCCAAACACATCTCGCCATGGCCCCCTCATGTCGCGCCACCATGATGGCCTTCCCCACGCGGCTACCAAAGTGAAGGCATGCCAATTGGTCCTAGTTATGCTAGTCACGCCACGCCAAGCCAAACGCCCCTACCTTGGCCCATGTCATTCCATGCGCCCATGTCAAACCCTTGGCCCCACGTGCCAAGCCAAACCAAACCTAGCCAAGCTAGCCGCGTCAAGCCAAACACATCTCGTCATGTCCCACCATGCCGCGCCACCATGCTGGCCTTCCCCACGCGGCTACCAATGTGAAGGTGTGCAACAATCAACGGTTTCCCTTCAATCCCAGGAGCAAATCCTTTCCGTCTAAGGTTACCTCACGACCTTTGGCCCAAAACCCTAGCTTGGTCATGTACCTAGCCAAATCTAGCCACGCCACACCCCCAAGGCAAACCCTTGGCCCCACATGCCAAGCCAAACGCCATTTCCTTGGCCCTAGCCACGCCATACGCCCAAGGCAAACCCTTGGACCCACATGCCAAGCCAAACGCCCTTGCCTTGGACCTAGAAACGCCATGCGCCCATGCCAAACCCTTGGCCCCACATGCCAAGCCAAAACCGCACCTAGCCCAAGCTAGCCACGCCATGCCAAACACACTCTTCCTTGGCCCTAGCTATGCTAGTCACACCAAGCCAAGCCAAACGCCCTTGCCTTGGCCCTGGCCGCGCCACCCTGCTGGCCTCCCCTACGCGGCTACCAAAACGAAGGCGTGCAACAATCAACGGTTTCCCTTCAATCCCAGGAGAAAATCCTAGCCATCCAAGGTTACCAAATAACACATGGTAACCTTTGGCCCGAAAACCTATGTTTGGCCACTCCAAACCATGCCATGCCAACGACATGCCAACCTAGCCGCACCACCACGTTGGCCCTCACTACGCGTCTACCAAAATGAAGGCGTTCAACGATCAACGGTTTCCCCTCCTCCCAGGATACAAAATCTCGACCGTCGAAGGTCACCAGGCTACCAAGTTTCCTGAGATTGACTTGCCAAGCCACAACAACATGCTACATGTTTTCCAAAAACATTCGAGACATCAACACAAACTGGGGGATTCTCATTAGGGTATTGGTTTGGTGGTCTACATCGTGCGGCATACGCAAATGCCCCTTTCAAGATATTGTAATAAGAATAAGATGGTTAGTACATGCAGGAAGCAACGGTGAAATGCTCTTTCATTATGGAACATCAATTCCATCAAATTCCATCAATACCAGGCGTTACCACCTCTTCCAATTTAACTCATCCGTTTTCTTCTCTCATGAGGCCATAGTACGTTTCTTTTTAGACTTGTATAAATAGACCTACCTATTTCCACCAGAACAACAAGTTCTTGGTCAGGGGAAAATACCACACTCAGAAAGGCAACTCTTGATAGCTTTCCCGAAGCTTTCACCTTCTGATACAAGTCAAGTACTTCTCTTCCAGAATTATTCTGGCCTCAGCTCTCTCTTCGCTTCCCTCCCTAAACCAACCTCCACTTTGTGACCGAAGCAAGTTTGGAACGGCCATTTCTTGGTTTAGACCGGAGTTGTACAGATTGATCTCTCAAATCTAAAGTACTCCCTTGTAGTACATTGTTTAAGGTTTAAATTGTTTCTCACTTTCACACCCGCAATTACCGAAATCAGTAGAAACCATTTTCACCTACAAACACCTTCGTAATTCTTTTGTGGTTTTTTTTCTTGGGTAGCCGAATCCCCTTTCGGTTCCTATTTTTTTCTCGGTCATAATCATTAGGTTAAGGTACCTCTCTTGAGTGATTTTTGTCAATGATATTTCTATTTGACCGATCAAAAGAAAAAGTAAAAGCAAACCTAGAAAAATACACCAAGAAAATCCTCTTTTTCTCTTGGGTTATATTTTCTCCTGAACGATAATATATAAAAAAAATATATTATTTTTTCCGAGGATTCAACCTCGTTAAATTCTTATCTCGTTTATGTTTCTAGTTTGTGTTCTTTACGATATTTAGAGTACTATTGTGTAGCAGCTGTGCTAATCGCTACCGCGGGTTTTAGTAAAGGCACTGACTTGAGTTAGTAACATCGAAATAAACTAATAAAGTGAATGCCACTATAGCACAATGCTAAAGTTATTCGGTACTGATACATACATAATAACGACTTGAGTTGGAAACTCATCAATAACGAAACGAACAACAAATTGTTTTCGATCAGAAAAAAAAAATGGACGTATATGATTACTATATAAACTAATGGGCCGTAAAACATCAATAGATATAGTTCCTCTAGTGTCTAAGGCTATTTTTTTTTTATGCAAACAAACTTTGATTACTTGAGCATTGTCGTGCTAGATAGTTATTAACAAGAACGATGGAGGGATTCTGAGCCAGGTTCTAGATATTCCTTCCTTACGGGCATACTTTGCCAATTCATCAGTACAATTATTAGCTAATCTATTTATGTGCTTACACGACCAACTCTTAAAAGAAACTAAAAGAAAAATAATGTCTTCAACAATGCCTCTGTCTCACATGGAACTTCTGCATCTTCTCCTTGGAGCATTGTCTTCTGTGGTTTACTTATGCCTCTTTCACATGTCCAAATAATGTCTAAGGCTAAATTATATGGCATACATCTACCCCTTGGTTTTAGGTCTGTGCATGTGTATCTAACAAAAGGACCACTTGGTTCCTAACTTACTTTTCAACAACCTACCAAACACAATCTTCAAAAAAATGTAGTAAACCGCTGTAAAGTCTGTAAACTTAGCACTATGTTGCGAGTTCATGGAAACAAGCAATTTCTTAAAGCTTACCGCTTTGTGGGTAGTAGTAGACAGCCGGACCTAACTTCTATAACGTTTATATATAATGCAAATCCAAGTTTATCTGAGGTTGTGCATATCTTAGGGTTGTGAATATATATACTGGATATTCAAGTTTATCTGAGGTTGTGCATATGTGCATATTCAAGTTTATCTGAGGTTGTGTTATATGCACTTAAAAAGGACAAACGTTTAACTCTTCTGTTTGTTTCTGTAGTCACTATGTGATTTCAGAGTATAGTATATATAATTCATATTCAAGTTTTATGTGAGGTGGTGTTATTCATTTAAGGTGGTGTTATTCATTTACAATGTACATTTCAAACCTTAATAACTGGGGTAGCCCGTAGCCACTTTAGACGTGGCGACAGATGGTTTGTGCGATCCTCCGTCGTGGCGCCTATCATGGTTGCGGTTGGTGTACATGAGGTAGGTCGCCCTGAAGGACATGTACGGAGGAAGTTTATTTGGGGTAGGATCGTATATGAGTGTACTGTGATTTTCGTGACGCTTCTATTAGTTTATGGGGATGTTTTTGGATCTGGCTTTCTTGTCGAGAGGTGGTCTTGAGTCGTTTTAGTAAAATGTTCAAAACCTAGAACAAAACCTTGTACCTAGCTAGAGACAAATGTATATAGCAATTATATTACTGTGATTTCTTAAACTATTTCGACACTAAACTAGTTGCAAAAATACTACCTCTCCGATTACCGGCTCCTGATCCTCTATGACCATAATCGCGTTTTGTCCCTCTAGTCGGGCCAATGACAAAAAGACGAATGTACATATTAGAATAGATGTTTTATGTTATAATCTGTGACATAATCCTTCTAAGATTACATAAGGTGAAACCAAAGTAGTCCCCATGTGAAGACAAGTCATAAACTAAACTGCTAACGAATATAAGCTCTCTCCATGAGGTTTTTTTTTTTTTTTTCATTTTCTACGAAAAAGAGTCAAGTAAAATCTTCACAATGCATTAATGACCCATGCAATAATATGTAGACGCGTCCATTTTGCATTGGGTTGGACAGGGGAAAAGGAGGTCACAGAAAGAGTCCGAAGCATCACCGCACTTTCTTCTGCTATTAATTGTTTATATCCAATATAAAAATGAATGTTGTGTCCATGATTATAAAGTATCCCAGGGCATAATAATCCTCAGATCTCTTATCTACCCCCACATCTCTATTCCTATCATCTGTTATACATACCTACAGAACAGGTTGCCTTCATAATACTCTTATTAATGGACATTGCTGAACCAGCTAAAAACAGAGAAAAAGCAATTGCGATGAAGGTTATCATTTATGGGTGGTGTTTGCTTAAAGAATTGGCTGAGAGATGCGAGAAACTAATGGTTGAATTCAACAACAAGGTAAAGAAGGTTGGAACAGATGATCCAAGAAGAGTATATCATTCTTTCAAAGTGGGATTAGCACTTACACTGGTGTCTCTCCTCTACTACAATAAACCACTCTATGGTGGATTTGGTTCCTCGACTATGTGGGCTGTGTTGACAGTTGTAGTTGTCTTCGAGTTTAGTGTAGGTTAGTTGCTATCTATACTAAATATCCACTTGTATATAAAATCTGTTCTCTTGAAGGCTTGGAACTTAAATTCCTGATCGGATAAGGTTCATGCTCGTCTACATTCTTATTTATCATACTCATGGATTGGCTTATGACTTCATGTGTTTTGTAGGAGCTACATTAAGCAAAGGAATTAATAGAGGGTTAGCAACATTTGCAGCTGGTTCCTTAGGTTTGGGAGTTCATTCCTTAGTATCTTTAACAGGAGATATAGGAGAGCCTGTGCTACTTTGTTTTTCGGTTTTCCTTCTTGGTAAGTTACCTATAGGTAGCAGGAATAAAATTCATAATCAGCATTCTTTTTCTAAGTTTCTTCGGTTTTTTGCAGCGGCGGCATCGACATTTACACGATTCTTTCCTAGTGTAAAAGCAAGATATGACTACGGGATGGTGATATTTATACTGACATTTAGTTTAGTAGCAGTATCAGCTTATAAGACGGATGAGATCTTAACGGTTGCCGGTGAAAGGCTAATAACTATTTTAATTGGTTGTGTTACTTGTGCTGTTATATCTGTTTTTCTGTTTCCTGTATGGGCTGGAAAAGATCTACATAAACTGATGTTTCTAAACATAGAACAACTGGCGGTGTTTTTAGACGGTATGTGACTAAGTTACTAATCTAAATATGAAAAATTGGCTGTCTAATCAATAAACTTACTTGGTAAGTTAAGCTGTAATTAGCTGATGATACTAAGCGCAAACTAAAGTCCAAACTTATGGATGTACGACAGGATTTGGAGGAGAATATTTTGGACCAGAAGATAACAAAGAGAACGAAAATGCAATCACCGTTAAAAAGTCATTTCTTGATGGATACAAAAAGATTCTAACCTCTAAGAATGAGGAAGAGGCACTGGTGAGAATAATCTTCTCCTTCAAACTACATTATGTATATAAAATAGTGATCGCAGCCTCAATGGATGTTCCAAAACATCTGTTCATTCCAAGTTTTGCACTTTATTTTGTAGACAAATTTTGCAAGATGGGAGCCACCTCACGGATCTTTTCAGTTCAATTATCCGTGGAAGCATTATTTAGCTATTGGAAAAGTAACTCGGCAATGTGCATATAGAGTCGAAGAGCTTCACAACTGCATCACATCTAAAATCGTAAGTGTGTTTCTTACTTGTGAGGCGTGGTATAAATAGGACGGTATCCTGGGTTGTAGAGTTCAGTAGTTAACAATTGTATACAATAGCTGCTCAGAAAAACAATTGTAAACAATAGTTAACAGCGAACTGGATTTTTTTCTTCTATTTTGTAGAATGCACAATCAGAGTTCGTAAAGTTAATTCAAGCTTCGTGCATGGAACTGAGCAGGGAATCTGGCACTACTTTGCAGGAACTCTCGGCAGCTGTTAAACAAATGACGTACCCGAAGGGTGTTCCTAATCATATCAAGAACTTGAAGAAGACAGCCTCTCACTTGAAAACAGTCCTAAAGACGGTTACGTTAAAAAATGCTAACGTCTTAGAGGATGTCATGTCGGGAGCTATGGTGGCTTCACTGCTGGTTGATATCGTTGGATGCATAGAAGATATTGCCGAGTCCATTACAGAGCTGGCTCACTTAGCGAAATTCAAAGGTGCTGATCCTGCCTTTAGGATGGAGAAACTTAGCCAACAGTCAGAAAACATAAAGGTGCAGTGCGAGCCGAGTCTGCAAATGTTTCACAATGGAACCATGCACTCTCATCCCACCAATAATAGTGATTAGTAGCTAAGGTCAGATACCCTTGCACCTCCATCATTGTGATTTGTAAATGGGTTTAATATGGATGACGATGGACTTACTAGTTAAACCATTAGTACCATATTTTAATACGAAATTATACATTTACCAGTCCCAAAGCTATTACTCCCTAGCTCCCTCTCACGTTTCATGAATGAACATTTTCATACTGCATTCTCGTGGCTTTCTTGATGGCCATCAAACCCCCAACATTGGTTGATGGTTTTTATCTCTGCATTCTCGTAGCTACCGGATTCCTTACAATAACTGTAAACCAATCGTGTATTTGGTGCTCTCAATAGTTACTACAAAATTGAGCTCAAGTCCTTTTTTTTTTCTTTCTTTTCTTGTCTACTGTTTGTTAAGTACTGTATGCTGCCACAATCATTATTTTTACAAGCATCTAACCCGATACATACGCACCGGCTGTTTCCAGAGTGTCTATATTGTAGGGAGCAAAAATTGGGTTGGTAGACGTAGTATTATAAAATGGCATCATGACAAATGCATATGAAACCTTAAAAGCTTTAAGTACTATCCACAAAAAGCACTGTTACGATCATGATCAGGAAAAATATCTTTTTATTTTTCTTAATGGCCACACTCTCATATCTCATGTTGTAATCGTGTTTCACAATTAGTATTTGCTAATATTTTCTCATCACAGCGTAGCAGCTTATGTAAATACACTTCGCTTATTAATTTATATCCTGCATGTAAATACTGGCACTACGGGAAAAAACAACGTTTACAACACATTCTAAGAGTTGTAGTACCCATACGACAAGCCTATTTCATGCGTTATGGAAGGGGGTAATGTAGAAAGTCCAAGATTTTCTACAATGGTTGGCAAGTGTTGTAACGAGTGATGTGATTCATGGTTCGACAATAGTTTTCCGAAGTTGTGATTCTCTTTCGATTTTTTTTGATAACCTAACACCACTCTTGCTTGTGTTGTAGAACTATCTTGGATGACACAAGCGGGATATCGTGAAAACATATGTAACAACAATTATTAGTATTATGAATAAGATTTGAATAACTCTTGTATGAGATGTCGAACTATCTTGGACAACACATAGTTATGTTGTAAAGAAACTATTTCACAATATTTGGATTGTGTAGTTGAAGAATGGAAGACAACATCTATTAGTATTGTGAATACTCCTGTCACAACACTTCATTGAGTTGTATAACTATCATGAACAACTCCTGATGATGTAGCAAGATTTTATTTTACAATGATTGTTGTGGGTAGTATAACTTCTTACCACAACACTTATTAGAAGTTGTGTGCATAAAATTATTTTGAAAAAAAAATTTATAGCTGAAACCGAATTGCCGAAAGCATTTCGCATTCATAATTTCATATTAACCTGCCATTATAACATATTTACATTCATTCAAGACCTGCCACTCAAATTACATTACCTATCTAACTTCAAATCACATTGAATGAAAGTGTGTTGCGCAACGAAAGAAAAGAAAATGATAGCATCAGGACCACAACGAATTGAAACTAAGTCTTGGAAAAGATGCCATAAACCAACCCATCTTGCCATGACTTGTACCAATAATCTTTTCCAATTCCTGCAACCCATACCCATGGCAAAGCACTTAGCTTCTTCTTTCAATTCAGAATCAAACCAGTTTCTTGTCCTTTCTCAACTGAGCATGACTTAGCCTTTTTCATCCTCCACATTCATTTGCCTAAGGGTAGATTTCAGCTACAATTTCAGTAGCTCAGGCCATTTAGCATTTTCATTCCCAACTATATCTCTAGCACCATGTACCATTCCCTGCATATCAACACCATTCTTCTATTTTAGTGCAAGGTCCGTTCACAATACTCAACTTGACCTATAACCACCGTCGATACTACTTCCTACTTTGTAACTTAACCTTCAGCAGAGAACAAAGAGAAGGAAACTCTAGAATTCGACGATGTTTAATTAGTTGCACATTACCATTACTGGTGTGGTCGATTTAATCATCGCTCCAACATCGCAATAAAGATGGAGTTATCAATTCATGCCTATCTCTTCACATGGTGGAACATAATTATCAACATCACAATAGAGTAAGAACAAAGATGTTAAAAATTGATGATTATCAAATGATCCAAATTGTAAAACAAGGAAGCAACAATTAAAGTAAACAAGATTCATTCAAATAACTTTGTTTCTGGTGAAGTTTAAAAAATTTGTAAGACTAATCCAAAAAAGAGGCCATCGGAGTTAAGGATCTACCAAAATACATCGATATAAATGGCCATGTCAGAGTAGAACTCATCAAAACCCGATATTTGATCCTTAAGTATGGGCAGCAGCAGCAGGAGCTAGCTTCACTAGGAGTGGCACCAGCAGCACCACCAGTACCGATACGTGCGCCTTGTCCTGGCTTAGCTTCATCGTCCTATACATAAAAAAAGAAAATCAAATAAATAACAAATCAACAACAATAATTAGAATATCAACAATTCAACTTAACTGAATCAAAGATTATAAGCTCACCAATAACTAATTAAAGTCTTCCTAGTCTCATCACAGCTTCGATTTAGACCCAATTCAGTTCACCACCAGCTCCATTCTCGTCTGAAAATCAACATACTCCCTGGCAACAAATAACAGCAGCATTGCAACACCCTTCTCCACTTCCTACAACCACAAATCCACTTCTATGAAAGAATACCACATAGTAGCATTACCGTTTTCACCTGCTGTTGCTGCTGCCTTTGTTCTCATTCGAGAAAGCAAAAACCTCCATTCATCATTGTTGCTGCAGTAAAAATCTCATAATCTCAGTTTTGTTGTAACTTCATGCATCACCCAGAATACCACCAACTCGGTTAAGCAGCACCACACACATCCAAATAATACTTGCACCAGTTCACAACCAATTGAAAAAATTGAAAAAGTACTCGGTACTACCACACTTTGTACCACTTTACCTAGTCTGATTTCCCTTAAAATTTAACTAAGATTTCCTGACATGTCCGAGCATAACATATCCAAATTTCACTTGATTATAATGGTTCATCAAAAATATATACACACTTCAACATGGATGCTTTCAGCATCTAACACACAAAATTCAGTTACGATTATACCACACTTTGGGGTACCTAAACTTATCAGAAATTCATGAAATTTTTATAATAAGTTTCTTACATATATAGAAACAACAAGTTAAAAATTCAGCTTCATCCGATATATGGATAATGAGACGCACCCATTCCGAATAGGCTGTTCAGGATATTAATTTTGCAGAACGTAGTAATATATTATGCAATCTTAGAAGTAGTAAACAGGACCTGATCATCATGAAATTTTTATTGTATCATTATGAATTAACGAAACACAATATACTAAAATTTCATCGCATCCTAACGGCTGAATTTAAAGATATCATTAAAACTAAAAGAAAAGGACCCATACATACTTCCTTGAATGTTATCTTTCTTTGAACCATCGCATGCAATTGTAATTCATCGCCTATGAGAATTTTACTTGATTTATAGCAGCAGCAGCGACACAAATTCTTCAATTGCAGCGAGATCCCATTCTTCTCAACCTTTTAAATAGAAATAAAACATACTCATTAGCAGGCTTTCATCCGAAGACAACTTCTGAAATATTTCATTACAGTAAATCGTGCAACACCACACACTACAACTGTCATTTGATTAACACCCTGTAACCCTCATAAACCAAGGCTCCCTCATTCAAAATTGAATGACTGCATATATTTGCAATCGAATTATCAACCCTGAAATTGATTTAGCTCGGATTTCATTTAATGACTCAACATATAAACACCATCATTTGTAAAAAATCACAGATAAAACTCAAAATTCCGATCAAATTACATAAATTTCTCAAGATAAATCAAACCCATGTTTCAAGTCAGATGCACATAATATCAAACAGGGCAATATCAAACATATTTTCTATCTGAGAATCATCTGGTGTACCATTTACACCAGCAGAACACTACTCCTCAGGGTTTACCTTGGAGGTTGTAAACGGACCCTTTTTACGCTGCATCCTGGAGTAGTCAAAATTTCAAGATTAAAATGACAAAATAAAAAAAACGAACAAACAAATCTCAAAAGAACAAAACTAGGATAGTGATTTGTAACTAAACTAAAGTTATTCTCCAATAAACTCACGGATAAACAATTGGGAAATGTCAATCTTCTTCTCTTTCAAAACAAACATTTTCTACCAACCTTAATATAATCGTGTACTTAATATAATCCGAGCCAATCTTCTTCTCCATGAACCCAATTTCAGTTTACATCAAAAACCCCAAAATTAGTGATTCAAATTAGTGGTATTTGGTGATTCAAATTTCAGTTTATATCAAAACCCCCAATTTCAGATTACGAATTGAAGTTGGTTTCGTCTGATTTAGGGTTGTAAAAGGTGGATCTGAGGTATTCGCTTGTTGAATTTCTGTGACTGAGGTTGTGATGATTTTCACCGGAAATTGCAGATGAGATCTAGTGTGGGTCGATTCAATCAGGAGCGCCGAAGAAAGTTGTTCTTCGGGGGAGAGGAAGAGGAGACGAAGAAAGTGAGAAATAGATTGATAATTTTCTGTAACTGAGGTTGTGATGATTTTCACCTAATCCACTACCACCATCAAAATCAGGAACAAAGAAAGAAAAAAATATGGTTTGAAAATTTTAATTACCCATCTCTTCTTTCCCTTTCATCAACGAAGTCACAACCACCTTCACTAGTTTTGTCAAAATCTTCATACAAAATTGAGAGCGAGAATTGGTGTTAGTTTGAGATTTGTGGGTTAGGGTTTTTTTTTCTGTTAGGAGGATGAAGACGAGAGAGTGTAAGGGAGGAAAAGATGAGAGAAACTGAGGAACCGAGAGAGAAAAAAAAATGAGCGTTTTGTGTAAAGGGAATTTGACGGTAAAGATTTCATGAAATGCATTCATACGGATTATGAAAAATCTATGGATGGTTAAGATTTGCTTAAAGAATGTCATGCGGATCAAGGAAAGTGTGTTTTCTCTTTGTGTTAATACAAACTCATGTTTTCGGTTTAATTATCAACCTTCAACATGAAAAAAAATCCAAAAAAAATCCTAATAAATTTAGGACATTGTTATCGACATTCTGATATAAAAAAATCCAATAAATGTATAAGAATGAATCGGGAAATGAAAAATGAATTCGATAATTGGTGTGTTTCTTTGTGCTTTCTCTTTGTGTTTTTGTGCTTTCTCTTTGTGCTTCCGGTTTGAATTTCGACTAGTCGCATAGGTCATGAAGTAATTTTGATCAGTTATACATGTCATGAAGTAGATTTAGTTCACATTGGTAAACTCATGTTATAATATTACTAGAGATGGACCATGAAACTCAGTTATACAGGTCATGAAATCGATAAATATGAAGCTCAGTGTTGATTCGAACTTCAAATGTGGTATAACGGCATACAAACTATGAACCAAGAAGCTTCAGGAAGGTTCTGACTTTAAACTTAGCATGATACATCATCGAAATCGATAAATATCAAGTTCAGTGTTGATTCGAACTTCAAATATGGTATAACGACATACAAACTGTGAACCAAGAAGCTCTGGGAGGGTTCTGACTTCAAACTCAGCATAATACATCATCGAAATCGATAAATATGAAGCTCGGTGTCAATTCCAACTTCAAATGTGGTATAATGACAAACAAACTATGAACCAAGAAGCTCCTGGAGGTTTTAGACTTCAAACTTAGTAGGATATATCATTGAAAGCGATGAACCCATCGTTTCATATGTAAGATTCCATCAAAGTATTCTGGCATATTTTATGCAAACCCTGGCTCTGAGATGGAAAAATGGCTGCGAGTTAACTACTCTAAGTCAGAAACTTTCTAAGAACGAAGAATCCATCCATTTACATGTAAGATTCCTTCGGAATATTCCTCGAAACTTTAAACACACCCTATTTTGGTATGCAGTATGCATAACCTGACTCCGAGATTGAAACCTATCCTTGAGTGGAACATTATAAACCGGAAACTTGGTAAGAACGATGAATCCGTACATTTACAGTTAAGATTCCTTCTGAAAATTCCACGAAATTGTAAACAAACCCTATTTTGGCATACTATATGCATAACTAGGCTACGAGATTGAAACATGGCCCTTAGTGGACCATTATAAGCCTGAATCGGTATAACGAAAAACAAATATGAAGCTCAATGTCGATTTGAACTTCAAATGCGGTATAACGACAAACAAACTATGATCCAAGAAGCTCCGTTAGGGTTCTGACTTCAAACTTAGGATGATACATCATAGAATTCGATAAATATGAATCCACCCATTTATAGGTAAGATTCCATCGGAATATTCCCCAAAACCTTAAACACATCCCTTTTCATCAACTTCGATACTGAACTTGGCTCCGAGCTCGAAGACTGGCCGCGAGTGGTATATTATAAGTTGGAAACTTCGTAAGAACGATGAATCCATCCATTTATAGGTAAGATTCCTTCGGAATAATCCCCGAAAATTTAAACAAACCCTATTCTTGCATATTGTATGCATACAATGGCTCCGAGGTTGAAACCTGGCTGGGAATGGACTACTATAAGTCGGAAACTTGGTAAGAACCTTAAATTCATCCATTTACAGGTAAGATTCCTTCGGAATATTCTCCAAAACCTTAAACAAACCCTATTATGGAATATTGTATGCATATCCTGGCACCGAGGTCGAAACATGGCCGTGAGTGGACCACTATAAGCCGAAAACTTGGTAAGAACGATGAATCCATCCATTTACAGGTAAGATTCCTCTGGAATATTCCGCGAAACTTTAAACAAACCCTGTTTTGGCATATTGTATGCATAACTTGGCTCTGAGATCGAATAATGGACGGGAGTGGACTACTATAATTCGGAAACTTGGTAAGAACGATGAATCCATCCTTTTACAAGTAAGATTCTTTCGGAATTTTCCCCGAAACTTTAAACAAAACCTATTTTGGTATACTGTATGCATAACCTGACTCTGAGATTGAAACTTGGCCATGAGTAGACCATTATACGTCGAAAAGTTGGTAAGAACGATGAATTCATCCATTTATTTCCTGGTTATTTCTGAAACCTTAAACAAGCCCTATTCGGCATATTGTCCGCATACCACAGCTCCGAGGTTAAAACCGCCAGAGTGAAAGCGAAAACTTGGTAAGCACGATGAATCCATCCATTTACATGTAAGATTCCTTCAGAATGTTTCCTGAAACCTTAACCAAGGCCTATTCTGGCATATTGTATGCATACCCTGGCTCTGAGATCGAAACTTGTCCATGAGTGGACTAATATACGTCGAAAAGCTTGGTAAGAACGATGAATCCATCAATTTACACGTAATATATCAGATTTGGTGCAATAAATATTATGGAGACTGTGAAATGACCAGACTACGCTTATCGGAAATAGGTAAAGTAAATATTATAGAATGTGAAAATGACCATATTACCCTTAATGGGAATAAGTGCAATAAATATTATGGAGACTTTGAAAAATGACCAGACTACGCTTATCGGAAATAGGTAACGTAAATATTACAAAATTCAAAAATTACCATATCACCCTTAATGGAAATAAGTGCAATAAATATTATGGAGACTGTGAAAATGACAAGACTACCCTTATCGGAAATAGGTAAAGTAAATACTATAAAATGTGAAAATGACCATATTACCCTTAATGGAAGTAAGTGCAATAAATATTATGGAGACTGTGAAAATGACCAGGCTACGCTTATCGAAAATAGGTAAAGTAAATATCACAGAATATGAAAATGACCATATTACCCTTAATGGAAATAAGTGTAATAAACATTATGGAGAATGTGAAAATGACAAGACTACCCTTATCGGAAATAGGTAAAGTAAATACTATAAAATGTGAAAATGACCATATTCCCCTTAATGGAAGTAAGTGCAATAAATATTATGGAGACTGTGAAAAATGACCAGGCTACGCTTATCGAAAATAGGTAAAGTAAATATCACAGAATATGAAAATGACCATATTACCCTTAATGGAAATAAGTGCAGTAAACATTATGGAGAATGTGAAAATGACAAGACTACCCTTATCGGAAATAGGTAAAGTAAATACTATAAAATGTGAAAATGACCATATTACCCTTGATGGAAATAAGCGCAATAATTATTATGGAGACTGTGAAAAATGACAAGACTACCCTTATCGGAAATAGGTAAAATAAATATTTCAGAATATGAAAATATGAAAATGACCATAAATATACTTTGAAAAATGACCTTAATGGGAATAACAAAATTCAAAAATAAATATTATGGAGACTTTGAAAAATGACAAGACTACCCTTATCGGAAATAGGTAAAGTAAATATTACATAATATGAAAATGACCATATTACCTTTGATGGAAATAAGTGCAATAAACATTATGGAGATTGTGAAAATGACAAGACTATCCTTATTGAAAATAAGTAATTTTCAGAGAAGGCTTTGCGCTGTTTGCGACTCAGTCACCTGAGCTTTTTTTTTGAACATTTTTTTTTTACAAATCTTATAAAGGGTTGTCATAAAGTTAGTATATTAAAGAACCACAAACTTAACAGAACTTGTGATAGTGTAGGAATGGTTAGTGGTGTAGACTTCCATGCAGGAGGCTGAGGATCGAATCTCCCAAACCTCTTTTTTCCCAATATTCTATATTTTAACTTCAACAACACTTATAAGTGTTGTTATATGTTTCTATTATAAAAAAAAAAAACGAAAACACCAAATCTTGCGAACCATAAGGATGGTTGATGAGCTAGAAATCCATGCATTAGGTTCATGTTCGAATCCCCCCAACCTCTTTTTTCCCAACATTCTATATTTTAACTTCAACAACACTTATAAGTGTTGTTATACATTTCTATTAAAAAAAAAAACACCAAATCTTTTGAACCGTTAGGATGGTTGATGAGCTAGACATCCATGCATTAGGTTCATGTTCGAATCTCTCCTCTAACGTATTTTTCATTATCATATTTTTGTCTTCTTCAACAACACTTATGAGAATTGTGATAGACTAAGTCACTATGTTTATATAACAAAGTTGTTATAGCTAAATGTTGTTGCAACAGTTTTGCTTAAGGAGTTGTCGTTTGTTTTCTTCGCACAACCCCTTGTTTCCCAAGGGTTGGTAGTGATGATATACAACAACGCTTCCTTTGAAATCAGTTGTAAAACATATGACTTTCTACAATGTTTAGGAAAGTGTTGTAAATCCCCAGTTGTAGATGTATATTTTTCCCATAGTGTGGAAATCCCGTAGTACACCCAAATGATAATCACAATGAAACTAAGACATAATTTTAGTGACGAAATAGCAATAACACTTTATTAATTTGATTTGAATAATGATTATGGTGATATGAATGATACAAGTATATAGACTCTCAAGAACCCTAACTAGTTCCCCTTAATAATATCTCTCCACTCATCAAATTCCAACCCCCTTTACAATGAACCATGCTCTCTATTTATAGGGAAAGTTACATAGTGGATTACAACTCATTTTATCTCATCAAAAATCACACATTTCACGTGACCTAACTTTTTTACTTCGCCCAAGCTATTTTCAATAAAGTTATTCCACCTCTTTCTCCTATTAATTCGGCAGTTGTCTCATTTCTTGCACAACAATTCATACTTCGTGTCCTTGCTCTTTCTTCGCGAAATATCTTTTGATCCAAGTAACCAATACTTCGTGTCCTTTCTCTTTCTTCACGAAATATCTTCTGATCCAAGTAACCAATATCTCGTTGATTAGCATCTTTGCCGATCTCAGATATAACTTCGCAGATCCAATATTCTTTAAAGTAGGTCTGACATATGATTTGACTCGTCACTGACATTTCTCCTCGAGATTAGTAAATAGTACCTTATCTCGAGATTTACTTCGCGATTTCGTTAAACCTCGTTCGACCACGTGGCGAGTAGATTTTCCGTACCTACATTTTGCCCTTTTCTCATTCCATTCGCAAGGATTTCAGAATGGAAAGAGATTCTTGCATTAAATTCGTAACCGCCATGTTCCCATTTTTCTCGCTTCCCTGTTCCCAACGATCCTTTGTAACCGTCCATAGTCGGTTCTAATTCTCTTTCTAACTCCATAACCTGCCTTTGCTAGTTACCTCTCGGTTCCACTATAAATACCCAACTTCCATTTTGTTCCCTTATTTTCTCTCAAACTTCATCTTCCACCCTTCCAGTGTTGTTGTTCTTCAATTATTTCTCATAGTTCTTTCGTTTACGAGACTTCAAAGTTTCTAAATTCTTAAAGCGGTGGCTCCAAAGAAAATTCCTTCTCTAACAGCGTCTAAAACCCTTGAAGATTTTCAAGCTGACTTTGAGAAAAAGGGTTTAACCTTAACTCCAGCAATCGATTCTTCAATTTCTCCACCCATTACAGCAACAAAACTCATGGAGTTAAACTACAGATGGATTCAAGCAGAAACCTGGACGTCTACCAGATTGATTATCTCGGATGGACAACTACGAGTTGGACTCGTCTTCCCATTGTATGATCCCAAGAACCCTCTCTTTTACGAGATTCTAACTAAGCTTAATAGAGGTGTTTTTCAGTTAAGTGGAAACGCAATTCGTATTGCGAACGAATACGTCAGACGCTCCAATGGCAAAACTTCTCAAATTTCTCTGGTGGCAAAGGAGTTTGACCCTGCTGACTACCACATTGAATCTTTCTTGGAGAATTATTATAATAAAAACCTCTCCACAAGGAAGTACCAAGAGTGGGGCATCAAACTCACCCGGAAACCCATGGACGATCCGATTAAATCTCTTCTCCAAGATGTTGAGCCTTTTGGTACTCCACGAAATGATCGTCTTTGTTTTTCCAATGACGAAGATTGGATGATGTTTCCCATGATTGTTTAAGGTCCCTTATTTTGGGGTTTTGACGAGAATGGGATAGCTCGTACTGGTCCTCTTCCGGAGCATCTTCGCCTTGCGGATTACGAACCTAGTAGACTTCGTTAGACAGAGAGGCCTGATGGGGTATATTTTTTCACTCTTCATCTTATTTATCTTTCACATGTGGTATCCTAACCTTTATCATTCTTGTCGCAGTATCAATTTCTTCCTCCTGGTTTGTTAAAAGATCGCCCGAGAAAGAGATCTTCTATTGAATCCCCTGCCTTCGAATAGGTATTTTAGATTTTCATTTTGCCTATTATATTTCCTTCCCAGCTTCTAACGGCATACTTCGCAGGAAGATGAACTCGTGGAACCCCAAGCTGCTGTGGGATCCTCTAAGAATTTGAGGAAGCGTGATATTCACGAAGTTTCCTCCCCTTCTACCAAGGTACTCTTCTACTAATTTTCGTACATCTGGTTTTATTTACTTCGCCATGTTAACTTTGTTCTTCTCAGGATACTACTCCTAGTTCTCCTGTCACCAAAGAACCCCAAAAGCGCCAACGCATGGCTTTAAATCTAGATGCTTTAACTCTAATCCCTAGTTCCAAGTTGCCCCCAAATCAGTTTGCTCCTCGTCCCAAGGAACAATCTGCCAAGGTTTCTCATAAAGTTGTTCCCTCTTAGGAATCAAAATCTTGTATCTCGATTCCCATAATTACTATTTAAGATTCTCCTGACAAGATGTATAAAAATCAAAGTGACGAGAATAAGGGAAAGAAGAAGATGGTCTACGAAGTTGAGGATCCATCTTATGTTCCTGATATGGAATTCTTGAGGGACATTTTCACTTCAACTTGGAAAGATCCTTCTCTAAGATCCGTTGCTGCTGAATCTCTAGTTTCCTTTAGCTCTGACACATTCTTTGATGAAGATCAGTCCTTCATCATGAACGCTTCACTGAATCTTTCTCTCCAACAACATGCTTCTATAATGGGCTTGGTAAGTATTATATATTCTTGTTTTATTGCTCGTATATATCCCTTTCATGATTCAATTCTCTTCGCAGGAGTTTATTCGTCACATGGCTCAAATCGTGGAGACTAGAGTATCTCGCGAACAATTGGGGAAATCTTGCATCCGCATTCGTGATCTTCAAAATAATCTCGCTGAGGAGAAAGAAAACTCTGCCAAGCAGGAACGAAAGGCTACCGAGCTTCGCAATAAATCTTGTTTTTCTCTACTTATGGTTTTGCCTTAGATTTATCTTTACTATTATTCTTTTTTCATTTTTCGTCAAGCCCGCTCTACAAAATATTACATGGACTTTCTCGAAGACAAGTAATTAGTCGATAATCTTTAAGTCGAACAATCAAATCTCATGTACCAAATTAACTATAATATGATTGAGAATGAGATTCTAAGTGAAAAAGTGGAGACATCATATTCTCTGTCAGAACGTTTGGCTACTGAGTCTGCCGATAATGAGGAATTAAATTCTCATCTTCACAAGTAAAACGAGAATTTGAAAGTCGATTTGCAGCGAATTAACAATCTTCTCCCTACTTCGCGTAATCTTCATTCTTTATCAATGGCTCAAATTGAACGGTTGGAAGAGGATAAGACTCAAATAATCAAGAGAAAAGATAAATCTAAATCTGATCTTTGTAGGGCTATGAATGAAATTGTTAATTTTAAGTCAGGGAATGATAGGTTAAAGGATGAAATGACTTTTGTTTTAGCTCGCTTGGAAAGGTTTCAGGGAAAAAAGAAAGATGCAGTTTTTCCTGCGAAGAAGGATCTTAATGAACCCTTGAGAAACGACAAACTTATCATAAAATCTCCTGATGACGATAAGTCTGAGTCTGGTCATGGTAAAGGCTGGGATAATTCTTATCACGAACTCTGCATCCAACTTGAAGCTGCGAGATGCGATATCTCACGACTTGATCATCTTAACGTCGACGTTCAGAAAAATTTGGGTTCTGTTATTTCGCATAAGGAAGGTAGCTCTAGGGGTTATGGATAATATTGTAATTTACTTAGCTAATCATGTTTCTTACTTGCTCTTTCTTTCTTCGTTGAGTCTGAGGAACACTTCAAGAATCAAAGTTCTTCACTTATCTCGTCAAAAGGAGAAACTTTCCAAGGAAGTTTCCAGTCTTAAAGAAAAGATTGAGTTTCTGAATGAAGATTTTGCTCAGATGGAGAAGGATACTGCTAAGGTCGCGAAGATGACTCGCAAGAATGCTCAAGATGTGAAAGTTCAGCTCTTCAATGAATTTTTTGATTCTCGTGGGATTCCTCGTGTGCCTTTGGATCTTGAAGTTTTCTCAGATGATGAACCTGCTGCTGATGGTGGAGACGATGATGAGAGAACCGAGTCTGATGAGGATGACGAGATCAAAAATCCTAAAGGCGAGGATCCTTTGGTCACTAAGGATACTAACGTTCCTTCCTCTTCACTAACTCCTTCTGGCGATGTTATCGGCAACGTTGAAGCTGAGGCTATTGGTCCTGATGGCAGAAACCCTCCACAAACCAAAGAAGCAGGTGATGGTGATGCTGAGGCGAGAACCCAAGAGACTAAAGGTGGCTCTATTGAAGAAAAAGCTGTCAAAGTTACTCATATTCATCAACTTCCTCCCCGGATTTGATTTTTGATTCCGTCAACTCCTTAGAATTTTTAAGTCTTCAACATTTTGAACTGGACGCTCCCAAGCTTGGGGGGGCATAACATTTGATTTTTTTTGATCTTTTTCCTTAATATATTATATTTTGCTTCCTTTCCATTCTTAAATCCTTATCTCGTTCGACTAACTTCAAATGACATGGTTAATGCACATTTAACTAGTAAATCTAACAGAATATTGAATTTATTTTAAATGTATCCTTTACCTTTACTCGCGAATTGACTTAAACAACATATACTTGAGAAGGAAATGCACAAAGAATGACGAAATCGAAACAGTATATACTTGCCTCTTATTCTTTGTGAATTTCCGAAGCATACCTGCAATTTAAGACATAAAATGCCTTTTCTATTTTGCTAAATTTATACTTACCTTCATTTTGGTTTCACAGTATTAAGTATGCGAAGTAAGTACTCAAAAGAATAATTAAAAATAAAAAGTATATACGTGCCTCTTATTCTTTTGCGGACTTACGAAGCATACCTGTATTTCTTTTCGTGTCCATGGTTCTTCGCGTGCTCGTTTTCTTTTCCTCTTCTATCTTGATTTGGTTTCAAGCTCACTTTTGGTATCTCCTCGTCCATATTTAGCTCTCCTATAACATTCACTTCTTTTCCTCCAAGCTTGTTCCTACATTATTAATATCATAACAATGGTATAATCATTGTAACATGGACATTTACTCAAATCATGCCTTTTATCTCATTCTTTACGTATTTTTTTCATTTACTTCGTGTCTTGTTTTATGTTCTCACGAGGTCATATACTTTCCTCTTATTTTGTTTCATATTTTTCCTTTTTGTTTTGCCTCGGGTTTCATTTTGCGTCACATTTATCTCCCTATCGGCGAGCTATTTATCTCCTAGTTAAGGTATTATTGTCTTCTACTAGTACATTGGGGTCTTACATTGTCGTGACATGGTATTATTAGGACCCGTTCTTGTACTCGTTTACCTTGTCTTCCTTGCATTTTGTTCGTTATCTTGAGGTCTTATTTTTCCTCCTAGTTAAGGTCTTATTGTGCCTCACCCCGTTGTGTAGGGTTTTTACGACGAAGTCTCAGTCTCTCTTTATTCTTGCGAACTAAAGATCCATCAACCTCTCCTTAACTCACTCATTGAGGTCTTATTGTGCAACAATATCATAGGTCTACTTATTTCAGTGAATAATAGTCCCGTAACATTGCCGTCTTTTTTTGGTCACTCAGCTCCCTAAGGGAGGGTGTCGTCCCTTTATATTCCCCCTAAATACCCCCTTGCTTTCAGGCTTAGGTATCAGTTATTTCGTGACTTCTTATCCCTTCACCGATATGGCTCATGGTTACGAAGTCATATCCTAGGTGGGGTTTCTTTGGGACCAAGTGGAGGAATCATGTCAGGCCATCTACTATCTCCACTGGTCTCGTTTCTACACCCCTTTCCGAAGGCCACCATAAAATATACCCTCGGAGGATAGGTCTTATCATTTCCCTTAGATGGTCTTTCTGAGATTATCTCACGACGCGCGCGAGGTCTATTTATTGCCTCTGGTATTTTATGCGATCTAGTTTGCACGGCATGAAGTCTCAGCCTCCCTAAGTAGAGGTTTTATAGATTCCCTGGAAACTGTTTTTCTTTTTATATATATTCTTTACTTCATGGGTCCCATGCATCCTCCTAATGAAGTCTTACTTGCCTATTCGTGAGGTCTTATTTTGTCCAAATTGATATTTCTTTCTTTGCTTCTCTTTTACTTGTACATTTGAGTCGTATTTTGCTCGCATTTTTATTTCGCAATTCATTAAACATATATTTCATTATATTTCTTCTTTTGAAGTACAAACTATGCTTATTTATTTTGTATTATTTGGGAGTACATATGATGGCTATGGATAATACTTCTTGATATAGACTGGATTCCACAGGTGATCTAACCTCCGATCTTGTCTTTCTACTTCTCCATATATTATATTTTCTTCGTCATCTGTTCCCTTGCCTTGTAAATCTGCGAGTTCGTATGCTCCATTCCCTACTTCCCTCTTCACGATGTATGGGCCTTCCCAAGTAGGTTCCAACTTTCCTCCAGATATTTTCTGATAAGGTGGTATTTCGCGTAACACTAATTCTCCTGGGATTTCTACTCCTTTGTATGTGCGAAGTAACACCGCGCTAATTGCATTTGATGTAGTTGCGAGACAAATCAACAATTCCTCGTCGGGTTCTGGTGTCTGAAGGATAGACAGATTGATGAGGTACTCTTTTATGTTTTGCAGTGCTTGTTCACATTCTTGAGTCCATGCAAATTTGGCTCATTTCTTCAAAATATCAAAGAAATGCTTGCATTTATCCGAAGATCTAGAGATAAATCTTCCCAAAGCCGCCAATTGTCCATTCAATTTTTGCACGTCTTTTATTATTGATGGCGATGGAATGTCCAATATGGCTTGCACCTTAGATGTATCTTCCTCGATTCATTTATCCGATATGATGTGCCCTAAAAACTTCGCCGACTCTACTCCAAATATGCATTTCGCATGATTTATCTTTATCTTGTATACTCTCATTTTCTCAAAGATTTCTTTTAAGTCTTCTACATGGTCTCCTAATTCTTTGGTCTTCACCATCATATCATCGACGTAAACCTCCAACTTGGTGTCAACCCACTTGGCGAAGATATTTTTCTACCATTCGTTAATATTTGGATCCCGCATTCTTCAATCCGAAGGGAATTCTCATATAACAAAATAACCCCCGTGGGGCGAAGAAAGTTGTATGTTCCTGATCTTCTTATGCGAGTGGAATATGATTGTATCCTGAATATTCGTCCATCAACGAAAGTTGTTTGTATCTTGATGCTTGATAGACACATTTTTTTGTCTGAATTGTCCTCAGTGTCTCTATTGTTAGTGCTTGATTTTGTACTTCTTATGGTGTTTTTATGTTTGTGTAGGTGTTTTTGGAGAAATACACTTGTGTGGAAAAATTTGCTCAAAAAGTGCTATTTGGAACCAAGGAGAAAAGTACTAAAGGCACCCTTGCTTTGGATAAGGGGCACCTCAGTTGGGAACCTGCTATTCACACCCCCAGTTTGGTTAGAGGACACCATCTTCATCATTTGAAAAAGAATTTTGGCGGGAAACTGATCTTTCACCTGCGACATTCACTGTTTTGATTTTGGAGGAATTGCAGTGAGACTCAATCACTGCTTTCGACTTGGATGATCTTGTTAGGCCAAAACAGGGTTGGTATGGGCGTTTGGATTGACTAGTATTGGCTGAATCCTCGGATTGAAGAAAACATGGTACGCATGTTACATGGAAGATATTCTCGGATTTTTAGTTATCTTAGGAATGATTTCGTGTTCCTACAATGCGCTTGACTTCATCAGATACGCGTAAGAAACCTGTTGGTAGAAATTCGGCATTAGCAGAAGCGTGCAAGTGATAAAAAGGGAAATTATTTCCCGTGTCTGCAGAAGAGAATAATGCATTGATTACGAGAATATTTTGGTGATTCGATGTGCTGTGATGTATAAATAAGGTCCTTGGGATTCATAGAGAGGTGACGGAGAGTTGGTAAGAAAATATAAAGCTGCAGAGAGGAGATTGATCGAGTTGCATAGAATATTTCTCTACTCCTGTGGAAGACGAAGAACTCGAAGAACAGACAGCCAAAAACCGTCGTTCTTCAACAGTATAAACAACATAGCTGGTAGGGTCGTAGTGCTACATAGCCAGTGATGCATATTTGTTATCGTTCTTTGTAAAAGTGTTTTGCAACAATTATAAACGTTGCAAATACCCGATTTTCATTATTTTCTCTCCATTTCATCTTTGTAAACAATTTTTGAGCATGAATCTATATTTTGAGAAAGTTTACACAATGATGGGCCAAACCCAATCCTTAGGGCGATGGACGAAGCTCTCCTGCCAATGAAAAAGTGGTAATTCTTAATTATTTAATATGTGAAATTTTTATTATGATTATTTGCCTAGATTGAAAATAGATTTTATGATTTTTGTTAAACAATTGTATTTTCTATTGATGGAATATGCTTAGCCTAGGGTTTTGATATCCCATACTTTGGATTAACATTTGTTGTTTCTAAAAAAATCTACTTTTTCAATGGTTGAGAATCAAATTGAACGTGTGAAATTGCATGATTGTAATTAGTATCACTTTGGAATTGGTAAACGACACTTTTTAATTTTGAGTTTGTTATATTTTTGCTTTAAACTAAGTCTAAAAATCTGCTTTCACAAGTCTTAAACGAATCATCAAACATCATTGAAAATACCATCAATATTTGGCGCCGCCTATGCGGACTTGTCTTTAGGCTGGAGTTTTTAGATTTATTATTTTAGGTTTTTGTTTTTATTTTATTTGTTCTACTTTACGTTTTTTGGGGTTTTTGTCTTTGCATTACAGATTTTGGAATTTGGAGCAAAAGAAAAATTTGCCAAGCTTTTGGTGAATACTTAAAGATTTGGAGTCAAAGAAAAAGCGAAAGAAAAAAAAAAGAGAGAGAGAGTTTGTTTTATTTTATTTTAGATTGTATTAGGATATCTTATATTCTTGTAATTTAATTTATATTTTGCACTTTGGACTTTAAACTTTGGGACATTATTTTCATTTTTAAACCCTAAGGAAGGGTAAAATTAAATATATACTGTTTGCAGAGATGGACGGCGAATACGGTATCGCCTCGGCCCTTCGGGTTCGTACATGACATAGGAGTTGTGGACCGAGTCGACTACAACGGTTCATCCCCCGTCTGGAACGAGAGGTAAGTTGGTTGAAACACTTGTGAATCCCCTGTCAGCAGGTTACTATATTCCTTCGTTTGCATATCTGTCTAGGAACTGAATACGGCTTCTTTAATTTCCTAGTAAAGGGCAAGGCCTATCCATACAAGATAAGGGTTCAGATTTCATCACCGTTCTCTTCTTTCCCGCCTTAGAAAAACGATACCGAACGCGAAACCAAGCTTTAAATACTGACTAGAATGAGACCGATAGGGTAACAAGATTAATAGGAAAGTCATTCGAAAAATATTGGTTACTCTTTTAAGCATACTTCGAAGTTCATGATGGTTTCCGTAAGTTGAATACGCTTCCCTGTAATGCCGGTAAGGCCTTGGGTATCAAATCTCCACTAAGATTCCCTCGTCTCTATTCAACTTACTTTAACTCAGATTGATTCCAGAGGCACTAGTGGAAAAGAGCTATCTGAGACACAATGAAACGACACAGACTAAAACTCGCGAAATAACTTCATACCGAAAATATCGTTTCCAAAGTCTAAACGTCGTTGTTTTGGTAGTTTTGTTGACTTAGACAACGATTCTTCTTCTTCTTCGCTGAATAAAATCAAGTTGTCGTTGTGTAAAAAGTTTTGTTGACTTGGACAACGACATGCGAATAATTTCGTTTCATTGGTGAGATATTCCACCTTGTATGGTTTGGATTTAATCTAAAAATAGGATCGCTTGGATCAGATGCCTCCCCTTAACTATCTCTATCCCAAAACAAGAGAGAGTAAAATATTATCTCTTTCTCTCTTTCTCTTTCTCCGCCTCTCATTCTCTTTCTCCCTCATATTTTCTCTCCTTACTGGAACTCAGGAAAATCCCCTGAACCTACCAAAAATAAACCCTAAAACCTGCGATAAATCAATAACCTTATCTCACATCTGCAAACCCATTTTTCAAAAATCAAAACTATCTTTGAATGACCTGATTTCGCGAACCCAGTAGATTCAAGTAGAAACCCTAGAAAGTTGAGGACAAGAATCAGGTAAACTCGAATGAAATTTTGCTAATAAACCCTAATTTAATTTTTTGAAACAGATTTACAATTTTATTTTGCCCTAATTTTTTTTGAATACAGTGACCTTAGTTTTCGTGATCGATTTTCTCGTTATTTCTTGTGATTTATTTATCCTTAATCTCCCTCTTTGGTTCTCTTTCTATTTGTTTTTCTTGTTTAGATGGTTAGTTGCACCTTTTGTTTCTCTAATTTGGGTTTTCTTTCACTTTTTTTTATGAACATTTTTATTTTGCTCGATATGATTTTGTTTTTTCTTGTCTATTGTGTATTATCTTTATATAGATTTCCTTACTTTTTTGCCTGTTATGGATAACTAGTTTTGGATTTGGCGATGATGCAGGTTGAAATTGGTAGGGCTTTATGGGTTTGTCATGGTGGATGGAAATTTTGTTATACAGATTGGCTTCAGGTGTTGGTGGTGGATGGTATTTTTCTTGTAATTGTTGGTGCTGGTAGTTTGATGATGAAGCTGGTGGTTCTGTAGCTGTTGGTATTATGGGTGGATGTAAGTGTTTCTCATGGTAGCTTTGGTGATAGTGACTGCTGGACTTTATCTTGTTGGTGGTGAACCATTTCTCTACTGGAGGTAATCGCGGTTGGGTTACATAGGATTGATTTGAAGCTGATGTGCTTTGTTGAACGTTCTACAGTGTGTACATGGCATTCTGCTTTGGTTGTTCACATGTAAATGCTTGGCAGATAAGGATAACAACTACTTAATTAACTTCTCATTCAACAATTACTGAGTTTGGAATTTTTTGTTCGCATGAACTCATGTAAATTCTTTTACAAATGATGGAATCATAAAGTCTTCTACCAATGGTGGAGTTCAGAAAGCTCGAGGCTGTAACGTCGAGAATCTAAAAATGATTAGATAAACAACACTTTTGTGTTGCTACTGTTGTTGAGGTAATTTGTATAATCATTAATTAGAAGGGTATTTTGATGTTTAATAAGATCTCTGGTATATAAAAGGGACATTTGATGTTCGATAAAAGGTTTTTAATCCTTAATTAGTCTTTGATCAGACTTTTAAAGTATTTCTACAGTATATTGCAGGAGTTGCAATAGCTAGTCTTACTGGAGTCTCATGTCTGGTTCCGACAAGGAAGATGTAATTTTTTGTTTCGAATGTCAACTTAAAACAAAGCACAGATAGTCATTTGTTGCTAATTTTTTGTTTTCCTTGTGTTCACAGGAAAGTATGGCTGAGGTCGGTGAGGATCTGTTATGTGAAAGACTGATGTGAATGATAATTACATGAGAAGTGGGATGTAAGTCTCAACTCTACATTCATTGCTTTGTGTGATTATATCATGTCTAGCACTACTTTGAGTTCTAATTTTCTATCATGGCAGGACTTGCTCCAGAAGGCTCACAATCTGATTCTCATCTCTATGATTCCACGCCGAAACGTTAGTTTTTCATTCCTTATGTCTGCTTTGTAGTTTTGTTCCCCTGTGTTTTTGTAATACCGAGAAGTTACAAACTTTATGTTGTGGGCACCATTTGTCATATAACGTGAACCGTAATATCAATTCCATAATGAGTCTTCAAATATGACTAGTTTACGTCCAGAGACTTGTGTTGAAGAGTTAGTGATATCTTTATCTTATGTCAATACCCAAGAGTTTAAAATCCAAAAGTTTTTTTGACTCCTACGTCTTTTTATTTATTTTTTTCTCGTTAAATGTATCAGGTACTTCACCGCTGGAGGCTATTAGTGCAAGGAAGTTCATTCCATCGCACTCGGGAAGCTCATGACCATTGCTCAAGTGGTGAAATCAGAATTTGCTGACAAGGATTACTCACTTCCAGGCATTAGAGGAGTTGGGACCGGCTGGGATGCTGATGAATTCATTCTTATTGGAGCAAATATATATAGTTCTGGTTTGAAGCATAATTGGAACTTTTCTTTGCATGTCCAGGTTTGAGCAGTTTGACTAAGCAATCTTGTACATTTTCTTGGATGTAAATTGATAGGATGGTGGTTCACTAAATGGGGAAGGGACTATGGTGCCAAAGCTGAATTTAATACATGACTGAAAAGGTTTTTACTATTTCCTTTCATTGTTTCTGGTTTATTGAATAGTTTGGTTAGGAATCTAATAACTAGTTTGTGATTTTGGTGCATGTACAGTTCACAGGTCTTTAGCTTATGCTGGAAAAGTTAAAGAGGATCAACGTTGGTCACATTCTTTGTATTGCTCTTTTATTTTTTTTGTTTCTATGATATAGCTTTTTAGTGGAAACTTTTCCTTACATTTACATTGCTTTACCAGTGAAACACCTCGATATGGAAAGGGAAGCGAGACACCAATGCATCCTTCATGAACTCCACTGCATCAAGGTTCGTTCATTTCAATAAGTGGTGCTCTTTCTTAGTCTAGAAAGTCAGCCTGAAAATATTAGAATTAAATATCTTATATTGTATTCAGCAACACCGATACACAATGGTATGCGAGCTCATACGCGAAAATCCTTATGCTCCCATGAGTCTTGCAAGGGTATATCTTTAATCTGATTGTTCTTTTAGGGACTTTTAATTGGTTAAGTAGTTTAGTTTTCAATATGATGATTGTGTATATCTAATGCCTAGTACAATTGTTATTGCCTGTGTAAATTTAAGCTTGTTTTTTAGGGGTTAGTAGATAGAGACTGATGCTGGCACTACGTAATTGTGCATTTTAGAATACTAATATCTTTAGATTTGAATATTTGTGATCCAAGTTAGTTATAGTTACATTAACTCATGACTAACACATTTCTATGATGGTTGTTTCCAGTTGTTCCTATATCACCTTAGCTGATAAGCTTCAACTGGCTGTTATCTTTATTGATGACATTGATAGCTTTTTGGGGTATCATCGTGAAAAGAATTGTGAAGCTTTGACAAATATGAAAATAGAGTTCCATGGCTTGCAACTCTACAAGTTATAGGTGCCTTCGGTTGCAAACAAAGTCATGTCTTATTTTTATGAACGAATCCAATAATTGAATCCCAAGTTTTGACACTCAGAACTGCATTACATGTATTTCTGGATATTGTGGAACTGTGAATATTCTTATGTCCTCAAAAGGTATGGAATGTTCTTCTCTGATGTTATTTATTGTCTAAGCAGCTATTAATTCTTATTCTCTGATTCCTGAATAAATTTGTCATTACGGATAGTGTTTTGCGTTGTCACGGGACTGTTAAAATTCTCATGAAATGATCTCTCTGGTATGCCTGACTTGAACTTAGGCTTGAATGATAAAACTGGACTTTAAAAAAGAATCGTAGCTTAATTTCTTTCCTACCAAAAGGTCCTCCTGAGGGTCATCATCTCATGCAAGCAGTTAAATGCATTTTCCTTAGGTTATGTTTTCGCAACTATTCAATCTTTTATAGCCTTTAATCTGATGCATGCGAATTATTGCTTATGGTTGTTGCCTCATTGTTGTTACTGTGTACCTCATCATGCCTATGGTTTTCACTGCCTATATATGGTTTATTTGTTCATCTCCATATTGATGTTAGGAATGAAGTCACTATGTAAATGTTGTTGCTGCTGTTGTCTTGATGATGGGTATATTAGACCACCTCCGTGTGTATTGTGTTTGAAGTCATATAAACATAGCATATAAGGTCTGACTTACTCTTCTTCTAAATGTAGTTTGACATGGATGCCGACACTTTGTTCCCGATGGTGGTAAGATTGTTTCTCCTGCTGGATGTAGAAATGGTTGAAAGAGTCATGCATCTACAGTTCTGCTCTCACGCAAGCTAGTGCCAAGATCCTAATGACGGAAATTCTTGTTGAAATTCTCATGACTTGTATCCCTTAAGAAACCTTAATAATTAGAAGTTTTTTGTAATGATTTTGGACTAAATTTATGAGTACAGTTCAATGTAATCGAGATGTCATTTGGTATTAGACGAATCAGGTTCCATATAGAATTTGAATTTGAATTTCACTTGAATTTGAGAACTTGAGTAATTGTCATTTGAATTTGAATTTGAATTGTCATTTGAATTTGAATTTGAATTGTCATTTGAATTTCATTTGAATTGTCATTTATATTTCATTTGAATTTAAATTGTCATTTAAATTTGAGTTTCATTTTAGTATAATTTGAATTTGAATCACATTTATTTCAGCCCAGTAAGAATAACTTGAGTCAGTTAGCCAAATCTGACTAATTATTTTTATATTAAAAAAAATCAAATCTACGAGGATACCCAGGTGTCATGCGTGGCGGCACTCAGAAAGCATCGTAATTTAGGGGCACTCAGAAAGTGTCGTTTCAGAAAAAGACACTGAATCTATGGCACTTTCAGCAGCACTCCGAAAGTGCCATTTAACTCGTTAAAATGACACTACATGACTATCTTAAATTGGTTGTTTTCCACTAGTGAGGGGTTTGCTTAAATTGTAATGAATTCCCTTTCGAAGGATTAGAAGCTGGTCTAGAAAAAATCTAAGTGGAGCCATCATGCTGTTTGTTTGATAGAAGTCAGTAAGTTTGCTATGGTGGAGTCAGCCTTGTTTGTGTTTGCATAAAACTTCCCTTACTTTTAGGACTTTTCTTTTTCTTTTGTGTTTTTCTAGTGTATGCCCGAGGTCATTAGAGAACGGGCTTGGAAAAGAAACACTCTAGGTCGTTTGATTAGTGACAAACCTAGTAGTTCTTTTTGTGAATGCGGGGAGCTCGAAGACTCTTCTTTTGAGAGACCTGTTTTCGGAAACTTCAACTTTGAAAACTTGACAATTAGTGACGAAAACACTCCTAGTCCTTTGGTAGTGCAAGAAATGACAACTTTGAAAGCTTTGTTAAAACCAACTACGACCTCTTGTCCGTCATGTATCAAGTTAGCTGAAACCGAGGCAAATTATGAACTGAAACCTGGGACCCTACAGATGCTCCCAATATTTTTAGGGAAAGAAAGTGAAAACCCTTATTTTCATATTAGCGAATTCGAGGAAATTTGTAGTACTCTGAAAATTAAAAACCTAGATGATGATGCTATGAAACTTAGGTTATTCCCATTTTCCCTGAAAGATAAATCCAAAGCTTGGCTATATAGTTTGCCATATGAGTCAATTGAAACCTATGACCAACTTACAAATTCCTTTTTACAGAAGTATTTCCATAGGCATAAAACATCGTCTATTAAGATGCAGATTTTTACTTTTTCTCAACAAGAGGGAGAATCTCTATATAGGTGTTTCGAAAGGTTCAATGACTTAATATCTCAATGTCCTCACCATGGTTTAGAGAAGGTTAGGCTAGTTCAAATCCTTTATGAGGGTTTAGATTATTCGACAACAACCATGGTTGAGTCTTTATGCACAGGTGGGTTTAAGAATAAAACTGTTGATGAGGCGATGACATTTTTGAATGAAATCGCCGATAAGACCCAACAATGGAAAAATAGTAAGGAACCACAGAAAAAAATTCTTCTAAGTAGAGGAAATGTCAATAGGGTAGAAGGATCTTATGAGTTAGATGCTAAAATAGCAGCTATAGCCAAAAGGTTAGAAGTTTTAGAATTGAGTCACTCTAGTAGTAGAGTAAATCCTTTTTGGGAAGGACAGACTACTGAAGAGCAAGCCCATGCTATTTATAATAACACTAGATTTGAGAACCATCAGAAGTTTGACCCATATTCAGAAACCTATAACCTTGGTTGGAGAAGCCATCCAAACCTTTCTTGCTCCAAGGGCCAAAGTCAAGTTCAGACTAGTAACTCTCAGGTTATTTCCTCAGGTTTTAGCTATGCTTAGAATCCTTCAGGACCAACACAATTTCAAACCCCTTCAGATAAGAAAATCATGAGTTTAGAAGAGTTTATCGCCTTGTTAACTCGGAACACTATAAAATTTCAACAATCGGTTGCACAAGGTCTAGATGAAAACAAAAATATGGTCCAGGATAACTCTCGGGATATTTCTGAGTTAAAAATCCAGGTAGTTCTAATTGCCAAGTCTTTGAAAGAAACAGAGAAAGGAAAGTTCCTTAGTCAACCAAAGCCCAATCCTAGAGGAGTTCATTAAATATATTTAGCTGGTGAGAAATCATCAAACCATGTGAATTCTATAACAACCCTTAGGAGCGGTAAAACAGTAGACAATAAGGTATCCATGCCTAGTGGACATACTGTAGTTCCACCTTCTACTTCCCAAGAAGAGCCCATAGTTGAGGAAACTGAAAATATTTCTAAGGAGTCCCAAGAAATTCCTGATAGGTCTTCCTTTGTGCCTAGATCCCCATATCCACAGTTGTTATCCCCAACAAAGAAGGAGTCAATTTTCAACGAGATAATGGAAACATTTAAGCAGGTGAATATCAACATTCTGTTATTATAAGAAATTAGGCAAATGCCTGCTTATGCCAAGTTCCTTAAATATCTTTGTACACGAAAGCGTAAGCTTAATTTCCATAAGAAAGCATTTTTAGATGGTCAAGTAAGTTCAATTATTCTAAACCAAACACCTCCTAAGTGAAATCGGTAATCACGTGGTCGATAAGGAATTGCTTGACTTAGGAGCTAGTGTTAACTTACTTCCATATCATGTGTACACCCAGCTAGGTCTTGATAAGTTGAAACCGACCAAAATGACACTTCAATTAGCTGATAGGTCTGTCAAAGTTCCTTGTGGTGTCATAGAAGATGTTCTTATTGAGGTTGATAGGTTTATATACCCAGTGAATTTTGTTGTACTAGATACCCAGCGTGTTTAGGACCCAATTTCTCAAATCCCGGTGATTTTAGGTCCCCATTCTTAGCCACATCTAATACTGTCATCAATTGTAGAACCATACTTATGAACATATCTTTTGGTAACATGACTATTGAGCTAAATGTCTTTAACGTTATTAAATCTTCTGAGGTGGATGATTTAGAAGTGGTGAACATGATTAGCACATTAGTTCCTGATCCTTTAGCCTGCATGATGTTTGATAATCCATTATTTGAAGAAACTTTCAGTTAGTCGGAGGAAGTAACCATGACGAACACCTTAGTTGATGATCCTATGCAAGGGATTTTCTTTGATAATCCATTATATGAGGATGTTGTTCATTTAGATGAACAGTCCCCAAAAGATGTTAGTCATTGTGCTGACTTTATGGACCCTAAAACTTATCCCATAGATCTTGGTCCATTTGAGGATATTGTTCACCCTAAGTTTGGGGGTAATGATGATTCTAGTGATCGTCATGTATCCATAATTGAAGTCCCTAACTTGGGACTCGAGCTTTGTAAGTCTAAGATACTACTTGAGTTTCTTCAAACTCTCCTACTCGACCCTCCAGATACTATCCATGAAGAAACCCAGTTCTTAGAGACATGTCATTCGGTTGAACCTTTTTTCCTTGACAATTACATAAAGCCAAAAGAGATACCCCAGATAAATCTAGTTTCCTTGATAAAGTCCCTAGCTCAAGTTATGCTTCATCAGCTCATTTTTCTAATCCAAGATGGTAGTGTTTCATTTGTGTCTGCTCTATTTGGTTATGAGGACCTGCAACTATTTATTCTAATTGTATATGACTTTGGAAGGTGACAATCCTTTTGAGGTGTTTGATGTCTAGCTAAAGACTTCAAATTTAGCATTTTATGGGAGGTAACCCATGCTCATGCAACACGGAAATATCTTTCCTTACTCTTTTCTTCAAGTGGTAATAGTTTCTCCTTGTTCATGATTTTAATTTCATCTTTAAAACATTGAAGACAATATTAGATTTAAGTTTGGGGGTTTGGGAGAAACTTTTTAGTTGCAATAAATAAACTCTAGTGCTTAGAAATTTATGTTTATTAAGGTTGGCACTGACCAATCTAAGTTGATGGAAGCATCTTAGTTGTAGGAGTTGGGGAACCAATCTGGCTAGATGGAAACATCTATAGAGTCTATTCATAAAAGCACAGAGTTCAGGTGTTAGAAAAACAAAACATGGTAGTTTTGCCGTATCTCGTTGAATCCTTTTCACTTCTGTTTTTATTTTATTTTTTAACTATGTTTCTAAGTGATTTTGTGGGGCCCACGATTCAAATTGTTACCATGGCTTGGTGAAATAAAGTGATTGAGATGCCAAAAAAAAATGATTTTTTTAAGACTAGACCATCAGACCAACCGGAATAAATTAAATAAAGTCGACCTTTGGTTCCCTTGTATATGCCAGTTGTGTTAACCTACAGTTAGGATTATCGATCGCTGGTCCCCTTGTATATGCTAGTTTGTTGATATTAGTTTTTGACCGATATCTCAGTCCATTAGGATAGGTTCACCTTGTAAGAGGCCTTCAGACAGATATGGGAAACACCGTTCACCTTATTCAACATCAAAACCATCTAAGTTTTTCTCTACATCCATCTTCTTAATCTTTACATGTGATTGGTTGACTCCGGTTATGATCTCCAGAAACTATCTGAGTAAAGCTCTGTCACATATATATGAATTTTAGTATGCTTGAGTGCAAACTCGTGTACATCAATTGGAATTCCGCATCAGGGTACTTCCTCCTATAGTCAATGATTGTATGCCAACCAAGGAGATTCTTTAGTGCCTTCCAAGGTTCTGCGTAGATAGCTAGGGTCTGGAGTAATGGTTTTGTAGGTACACCTCTGGTAAACCCTCCCGAGATTAAATCGGTCACTGGGCCACCTAGTGAGTTAGAATTTTATTTTCTAGATTAATTTTGCTCGAGCACTAGAAAATAATAAGTTTGGGGGTATTTGATAGACACATTTTTGTGTCTGAGTTGTCCTTAGTGTCTCTATTGTTAGTGCTTCATTTTGTACTTATTCTGGTGTTTTTATGTTTGTGTAGGTGTTTTTGGAGAAATACACTTGTGTGGAAAAAGTTGCTCAAAAAGTGTTATTTGGACCCCCCATGAGAAAAGTACTAAAGGCACCCTCGCTTTGGATAAGGGGCACCTCAGTTGGGAACCTTCTATTAGCACCCACAGTTTGGTTAGGGGGACACTATCTTCGACGTTTGAAAATGAATTTTGGCGGGAAACTGATCTTTCACCTGCGATATTCACTATTTTGATTTTGGAGGAATTGCAGTGAGACTCAATCACTGCTTTCGACTTGGATGATCTTGTTAGGACAAAACAGGGTTGGTATGGGCGTTTGGATTGACTAGTATTGGATGAATTGTCGGATTGAAGAAAACATGGTATGCATGTTACGTGGAAGATATTCTCGTATTTTTAGTTATCTTTAGAATGATTTTGTGTGCCTACAACGCGCTTGACTTCATCAGAGACGCGTAAGAAACATTTTGGTAGAAATTCGGCATTAGCAGAAGCGTGCAAGTGATAAAAACGGAAATAATTTCTCGTGTCTGCAGAGGAGAATAATGCATTGATTACAAGAATATTTTGGTGATTCGAGGTGTTGTGATGTATAAATAAGGTCTTTGGAATTCATAGAGGGGTTACAGAGAGTTGGGAAGAAAATAGAGAGCTGCAGAGAGGAGATTGATCGAGTTTCAGAGAATATTTCTCTTCTCCTGTGGAAGACGAAGAACTCGAAGAACAGACAGCCAAAAACCATCATTCTTCAATAGTGTAAACGACAGAGCTGGTAGGGTCGTAGTGCTACAGAGCCAGTGACGCATATTTGTTATCGTTCTTTGTAACAGTATTTTGCAACAATTATAAACGTTGCAAACACCCAATTTTCATCATTTTCTCTCCATTTCATCTTTGTAAACAATTTTTGAGCATGAATCTATATTTTGAGAAAGTTTACACAATGATGGGATAAACCGAATCCTTGGGGCGATGGAGGAAGGTCTCTTGCCAATGAAAAAGTGGTAATTCTTAATTATTTAATTTGTGCAATTTTTATTATGATTATTTTCCTAGATTGAAAATAGTTTTTATGATTTTCGTTAAACAATTGTATGTTATATTGATGGAATATGCTTAGCCTAGGGTTTTAATATCCCATGCTTTGGATTAACATTTTTTGTTTCTAAAAAATCTACTTTTGCAATGGTTGAGAATCAAATTTAACATGTGAAATTGCATGATTGTAATTAGTATCACTTTGGAATTGGTAAATAGCGGAATCCTAGCCCCAGTCTCTCCATAATACTCACGACACTTTTTAATTTTGAGTTTGTTATATTTTTTCTTTGAACTAAGTCTAAAAATCGTCTTCCACAAGTCTTGAACGAATCATCTTACTACAACAACATTGAAAATACCATCAATGCTGATTCTACCATTTGCATTTTTTTTTCTAGGAGGAAGATATCTTTTGGACAAGCAGTGCTCAGATCACTAAAGTCTATGCATATTCTTATTCCCTTATTCTTGTTCGTCACTATCACTATGTTTGCAATCCATGTTGGATACTTAGCTAGTCTTATAATCCCAAAGTCCATCATCTTTTGAAGGTCCTGCTCTATTTGTTCGTGATAAGAAGTTGTTATCTTTCGTATTTGCTGTCTTATTGGCTTAACCGTTGGATTAAGATCCAATTTATGGCATGCGACTCGTGGATCAATTTCTGGCATCTCGTTCATGTTCCATGCAAGACATCAAGGTATTCCTTCAGCAGATTTATCAATTTCTCTTCTTCATCCACCCCAATCTTCGTCCCAATCTGTATCATCTTCAATTGTTCCTCGCTGCCTAAATTTATCTCCTTCGTAGGTTCTACCGCAGCGAAGTTCATGATCCGTTCTCCAAGTGGGGATGGTTCCTTTAATTTCTATAAAGGTTCGCCTTCTTTTTCAGGAATCTCGCTTGGTAATGCACATCCTTCTTTTTCCTTAATCATATATATCATCAATTCTTCTTCTTTCTTTGCCTCCAGCGCCCTCTTTCTATGCTCCTTCTTTCGATTTAACCTTTCCTCGTAGTAATTGACATATTTTTCATTGCATTATCTCGCATCCTTCTGGTCTCCTTTTATTTTTCCAATTCCACTTGGCATTGTAAATAAAATGGCTTGATGGTAAGTTGACGTTATCCCTTTTATTCCATGTATCATTGGTCTACCAATAAGAACGTTATAGAGAGATTCCACATCTTCCACACAAATAGTGACTTCGGTTTCCAATTCTCCCGCGAAGATCTTTATAATCAACTCTCCTTTTGGTTTTGATACAACTCCGTTAAGCCCATATATGTTGTAAGTTGATGGCACAAGATCTTAATCCCTATAACTCATGGTTTTAAACATATGATAGAAAAGAATATCAACCGAACTTCCGGTATCTACCAAGATTCTATCTATTGCCCATATCCTCTTTTTCCTTGCAGGGTCATCCTCCCATTTTGAATGCTCGCCAAAATTTAAAGTTATTACCAATGGATCCGTGTGCGAGGCTCCTCCCTCCGGTGCATCCGTTGCTGAAAAATAAATAGATCTTTTCTGCCATTCTTCCAATAGTTCTTTCTTCGCAATATTGAATATTTCGTTCCCTTCAAAGTCCCTCTTATGAACTCTTTTCAGAACGTTATCATGAAAATTTTGTATGTTCTTCACGGAATAAATTATAGAATTACAATTTAATCTTTATGTTCCTTTGTCGATCTCGATTCGGTACACTTATGCTTGATTCTGGATGTTATCACGAGGTGGAGGCGGTGGCAATGGTGCGAGATTCACTAAGAAATGTTTGAGCTTTCCCTTCTCAGTTAGGCGAAGTATCATTCGTCGGACTTTTCTGCAATCACTTGTGTGGTTCCCATGGAAGCGGTGATACTTGCAAAAGTTATTACTCCTTACTCCTGGAAATTCGTTCAGGACAGCCTGGTTAATTTCGTTATTACCTTTATCTCGCCTATTCCTTCTTCCTCTCCTATCTCTTCCATCATCCTCGCGCATTCTTTCTTCTTCACGCCTTCTTTCTTCTTCTTCAAATCTTCTTTCTTCTTCGTGTAATCTTTCTTCTTCGCGCAATCTTTCTTATTCGCGTAATCTTTCTTCTTCAAATTGCCGCCTTTGATCTTCCTATCTAGTTTCTTCCAATGCTCTCCTTAGCTGTCTCTCTTCGCTATTTTCCCTTTGGCGTCTCCTTCTTCGATCTCTTCTTTCCTCACACCTTCTTTATTCTCCTTGGTCATTTTACATCATTTCTTCTCTCTGACGTAAATTCCAACTCGTTGGCGAATCTTTTCTCGCGTATGATTCACCACTTCGTGGGTCATGAACTGTTCTTTCTTCGTTGAGCTCGTGATTCTGCAGTATCAAAGTGTCATTTTGTCTCACAAGCCTGGTCATTTGCTTAGCTAGATATCTTTCCCTTTCTTTTCTGATGTAGGACATCCTTTACTTCAAGAAAGCATTAACTATGACAAGTTGATCCCTTTTCGACTAAAGAAGCTATAACTAGTTGTATCCATTCTTTTGAAGCAACTCTGACAAGTTGTTCTCATTCCTTTATCTCGTTTGCTTTCTTTGCAAGTCTTTTAGCTTTCCTAGTTTAGTTAGCTTTCTTGTTTTACGGTTCTTATAGAACCTTTACAAAGGCTAAGCCTTCTTGTTTAGATATACAATATATTATCAATCAATCAATACTATTATCGTTGCATATGATCCTCTATCTCTTTTATATTTCCTCTCATCTCTTTATTAGGCGTCAATTCTCATCCTTTTCATCTCTTCTTATCCATTGCAATCTATGTATTGCCTTCTTCCTATTCGTTCTACATTAGTTGGTACCACAGCCAACGTTTCTAGATTCTCATCTAGAAACCGATCCATAATTCGCTTTCGCAAAACTCAAAACCCTAAAAAAAATAAAAAAATATAGTTATCTTATTCTCGTTTTTGATCATGGAAGTAGTAACTATGAAAGATCTTCTGCGGCTTAAACTAGAAGTATCAGCAACTGTTCGAGAATGTGATTACAATTTCACAAAGAGCTTTTTTTCCAAAGAAGATATAGATAAAACATACCGACATCTTCTTAACATGAGAGCTACAAAGCGGAATTTGAAAAAGGTTGAACTACTGATTGCTAAAGCGAAGACTATTGAAAATTTCAAGATTGTTTTGCCTGTTTCAACTCAAGAAGAATCATTGTTTTCTAATGCTTCTGTAGCTGTTTCGACTACCTTAGTTAACAAAGAAGAGGTGAAAGTTGATGTTCCCGTGGAAGAGATCAAAACTACTTCTCAATTGGTTGATGAGAACGTTGTCCCTTATAAAGAAGAAGTAAAGCAACTGGTCGACAAAGATGAGCAATCATATAATGATAAAGTTGTTTCGTTATCAACTCAAGAGGAGTTATCGCTTTTTGATGGTTCTATAGCTGTTTCGGACACCTCAGTTAGTGAGGAGAATACAAAGGAAACTTCACAAAAGCATGGAGACAATCCAGTCGACGAGGTTTCGTATGATTTCTCAGAAATTAATGGTATTGTTTGTACCCCTAATATTCTACTCAAGTAAATGGGCCAACCTAGGCCAACAAAACTCCTCTTACTAGTTGAGAAGGGGTCATCGGGCCTAAAGTGTTTCCCATGGATATCCATGTAGGCCTTGCAAAGACTCCATGTGGAAGCCCATATAAAACAAACTAAGCTAGGCCTCATTAGCAAACACTCAACTCACAAACCCATGGGCAAGAACTCCAAGTTGGGCTAACAAGTCCCACATAAGCGAGCTTTGTCACCAACCGCCAGCTGCCACGTCAGCATGTAGCCACGACAGCGTCTGCCACATCATCAAAGTATGAGTGCCACGTCATCAACATCGATGATGTGGCGCTGAACACGTCAGGAAACAGGATGCCACGTCACCAGGGCCAGTGACGTGGTAGGTGACACGTTTTTAACTCCGTTAAGAATTAACGCCGTGAGTAACGGCGTTCGAATATCCTAAGCATATTTCGTTAATTGTTGACGGTTCCCTTACCTTCGGTTACATTTAACGGCGTTAGTAACGACGTAGGCATATGCCTAACGCCGTCAGCATATTCCGTAACGGCTACTAACGACGTGAGATTTCTTCGGCTTGCGACGGCGGCCCTCGTGATTATTTTAGATTAATCGTCTAGACCCATTTTCGACGGAATCGGCGATTAATCGCCGATCAATTATTGCGATTTAATACGGGACAGCTTTGGTGTTGCTCGAGGTAACTTAATCCCATAGTCCCCGGATGTTTGCGCCCCAGACGTATTACTCTACGGATGTTTGCGCCCCGTCTGCTTACACCCATTTCTCATACACCTTTGGTTATCCACACCCAATGCGATTCCTTAACCAAAATGGTGGAAGTTTCTGGAATTGATATCTGCATGGACCGTTATTGCATGGACTATTATTGTTGGGAGCCATGCAGGGGCCAGTTATGGCAATTAAGATCTTCCATAAAATCAAAATAAATAAAACTGAAATTCGCACATATAAATAGACAGTTTTATAACCAAAAAGGTAAGCAATTCATTCCAAAAAAAGTCCTGTAAGAAATCCAAATACTGACTTTAGCATCGGAGGGCTTTTTGCAGGTACCCCCCCTCTCCTCAATAATCCAATCGAAGATCGATCCAGAGATCGATTCCCAACAGCAACATCATACAAAATTCTGTTTTTGGGGTAGAAGTAATTTTACCTTACAAACAGTGGCGCCGACTAACGGTTTCAAAATAAAATAAAATCGTGTTTTACTAGATCGAGATATGGTAATAGTAAGACAGATGCCACGAAAAATCTGATTACAGAACAATTCCCAACCGCGCGAGGAGACGTGAAATGGAGAGGGACGATATTGAGGTTCAATCTGCACCTTTTATACCCACTGGAAACAGACTGGGTCAAGATCATACTCATAACAGATCACTGAATCATGGACGAGATCGAGATCGTTTTCATGATAGAGCTACATATCCAAATCGCAGAAAGGAAAAACAACTAGTGATCGATAACGAAGTGATCGACGTTGATGGGGAAAACCAAAATATTCGTGGAAAGAGAGGGTATGCGTTCGGCAGCCCCTCTAGGAAGAATCGCAATCGACAAGATCTACGTGATGGCCGCACTGCGACTCCCAGTACAGAGGAGGAACAACTACGGCAACGGCTAAAGGAGCTAGAGAAGGAAAATGCTATCCTGAGATTAGAACGTGAAAACCAACCTCGAAATGGGACCGGTGTTTTGAATAAACAGAGGGCAATGATCTGTGTGGCAACGCCTTGAAGGTCGAATTGAACCACAAGTCAGCAGATCATAATAGAGAAGTAGCCGATCTAGATCGAAGAGACAAGAGGCTGCTGGTCACCCAGAGATTTACCGAAACGACCTAAGCAAGCAGGGGATGAGATAGCTTCAACACAGCAGAGTGTGGCCAGAAATACATCTCATTCAAAATGCCTCAGAAATGAGGAGGAAGAGGATCGAGATGGGAACGATGATGAAGATTTTTCGCCCGATTACGGTACTCATTCGGAGAAAGGGAGAGCTTGGAAAAGAACCTGTTGGACCCCATATCAAAAAAAGAGATCGGATAATCATATTCCCGGAGGACCGGGATTATGAACGGGAAGGAAGTTCCGCACATGAAAACCTAAACGCAATAACGAAGCTCGTCTTGCGAGGATGATCGAAAAGTGATGATGAAAAAAAATCCCGAGAGAAGAAAAGATGGACAGGCTACATCGTGCGAGCGGGATCACCGTTCAAGCATAATATAAGAGAATTCAGACACTGAATGAATTTTCTAGTTCCAAAATTACCGGAATTCGATGAGAAAAACTGACGATCCAGATCAGCACATTTAACACTATGAGACTGCCATGTCCTTGTGGCAGTACAGCGACGAATTTATGTGTAAAATGTTCCCGCAATCCATTATGGGGGGAGCTATAACATGGTTCAACCATCTTCCAGCACAGTCGATCGGGACTTACCATAAGCTTATTGATGATTTTTGCTCTAACTAAAAGTACAACAAACGTGATCGGAAAGGATGCCATTCATTGTTCCTTCTAGGAATCCGGAAGGAGGAAAGCATCAGACAATTCACTAGGCGTTTCAAGCAAGAATTAGCGGACATGGATGGATCCAAAGACCAAGTTGTAATTGCGTCATACAAACAGGCTTACCAGCATGATAAAATAGGTGTGTACGATTCTTTGGTCAAGAGACCACCAAAAACTTTGGAGGAACTATATGATCGAGTCGAAGAGTACGCCCGAGTTGAAGACGATTCTAAAGCCCGAGAAGAAGTTAACGAGATCATCCAATCATCCAAATGATGGGAAGAAGGAAAAATCCAAGAACCGTTCAAACGGACATCATACGATAGTGGCGATGCTCGAGAAAAATCAAGGTGAACGCGTCCACGAAAATGGGTACCCGAGTTTCCACGATATGAAGGCGACCATTGAACATAAGTCTTACAGAGCTGTACGAAAAAATACAAAAGGGTTTGATCCCCCCACGTCCTTTGGCAGCAGAAACAAGAGATAAACGTGATAGGATAAAATACTGCAAGTTCCATAAAGATCATGGTCACAAAATTGAGAACTGCCGCTCTTTACAGATCGAGATCCAGCGAATGATCGACACTTTGAAAGTGCAAAAGATATGTGAAAAAGGACTTTGGGAAAGGTCCTGGTTATTTTGGTACTGCACATGTGATTAACGCTCGCGTGATTAACGTCAGTCACGCCAGGATTCATTCAATGACCAGGCGAGCATCGGAAGACGAAACCAGGAGAAAGCTCAGACAGTTAAAAGAATGGTACTTGAAAAATCACATTGATTTTGTCAGCGGTAATGGAGCAGAAAATAAGGAGCTTGGGTGCAAAAAGATCGAGTTCTCTGATGCAGACATGGTAGGTGTATATGCTCCACACAACGATGTTGTCGTTATAACTGCTTGGATTGGCATGTTTCGTGTGCACCGGATTTTAGTGGACACTGGAATTTCGGTGAGTGTGCTGTTTTCAGGAGCTTACACCTCTATGAATATCCCACACGACCTGATTGAGGAGGATGAAAACCCAATTATCGGTTTCAGTGGAAAAGTTACAAAGGCAATTGGAAAAGTGAAGATACCAATAACAGTGGCTGACAAGTCCGTCTTGGGAGCTTTCTTGTTGCTAGATTACAGAGCACCCTACAACGCGATCGTAGGACGAGATTGGCTGCATGAGATCGGTGCAGTCACATCATCAAATTATCAGTGTCTGAAGTTTATTACCCCAGACGGAGTTGTGAAAGTTAGAGGAGATCAGATGGCCGCCCATAAGTGTCATGAGAATGCAATGGATGAGTACAAGAAGTTAGAAGTCACCGGAAACCAGATCATGCGGGTCGAGCAGAAATAGAAATTACAGAACCCTCTCCCTCCAGAATCATATAGGGGAGAGGACGCAGCTGAACCCCCGACAGTCGAGAAACTGGTCGAGGTCCAGATTGGAGACAAAGAGCACAAGACAACATTCGTAGGGGCAGATCTGCCGGCACATGAACGTGATGATTTGATTACATTGCTAAGGGAAAACGCCGACGTTTTTGCATGGAGTTTTGCTGAGATGCCAGGGATAGACCCGAATGTAGCCTGCCACAGGCTAAATATCGATGAGAATTTCCGTCCCGTTCGACAGAAAATCAGGAATATGGCACAAAGAAAAAAAGATGGAGTGACTGAAGAGGTCGAAAAACTGTTGGATGCAGGATTTATTCGACCGGTGCAATATCCTCGATGGTTGTCCAACGTGGTAGATGTTCCAAAGAAGAATGGTAAAATTCGTATCTGTATCGATTTTACCGATTTGAATAAAGCGTGTCCAAGTGATCCGTACCCGCTACCAATGATAAGAGATTTGGTGGATAAAACCGCAGGGTTTCAAAGACTGTCATTCATGGACGGTTTTTCTGGGTATAATCAAATACCTTTGTTCGAGGACGATCAAGAGCATACTGCGTTCGTGACTGACAGGGGAGTTTACTTTGCTATCTATGTAATGCCGTTCGGGCTAAAGAACGCAGGGGAAACCTACCAGCACTTTGTGGACCATATGTTCAAGGATCTGATCGGTAAGTCGATGGAGGTATACATCGATGATATGGTAGTGAAGTCTCAGCAAAAAGAATCGCATTTTCGTGATCTGCAAAAGACGTTCGATATCTTAAGGCAGTATCGTATGATGCTCAATCCAGCAAAATGTTCATTCGGGCTGTCATCAGGAAAATTCCTTGGATACCTGATGACACACAGAGGAATCGAGGCAAATCCAAATCAAATCAGATCCATCAGAGAAATTCCATCCCCAAGAACGAAAAGGGAAGTCCAAAAGCTAGCAGGACGATTGGCAGCCTTTAATCGTTTCATTTCACGCTCGTCGGATCGATTCAATCCATTCTTTGATGTTTTGAAGAAAGCAGTGAATTTTGGTTGGACGGCTGAGTGCGAAAGGGCTTTTGATGAGATAAAGCAGTATTTGTCAACCCCACCGGTTTTGGTGAGTCCAAAAGATGGGCAACCTATTGGAGTTTATCTAGCTGCAACAGAAAACGCTGTGAGTGCAAATCTTTGTTTGTAACGGATCCATATGAGAAGCCCGTTTACTTTGTCGATAAATCCTTGACGGGGGCGGAAACACGGTACAAGAAAATTGAGAAGATAGCACTTGCACTATTCCATGCATCTCGTCGCCTAAAGCCTTATTTCCAAGGAAGGCAGATCGTGGTATACTCGGAATACCCACTAAAGCGAATCCTGGAACGTGCTGATGATTCCAGTCGACTAGCCATATGGTCAAATTTTCTGGGGGCGTATGAGATCAAGTACGAAACCAGAACTGCAGAAAAAGGACACGCATTGGATGCACTGATAGCGGATTTTCCGTTGGACGATATAGAAACGGTTGCTGGAGAAGAAGAGGAGTTGTTCAAAACCACCGAGCCAGTCACTGATCAGACTGGGGGCGAGACTGCAATGGAGATCGATACACCAGAACCATTGTGGGCCGTATTTACTGATGGGTCTTCAAACGTCAGTGGTGCTGGAGTGGGATACGTAATCATTACTCCCGAAGGTTCGAGAATCGAGAAAGCGACCAGGCTAGGTTTCCAAGCATCAAACAATGAAGCCGAATATGAAGCTGCGATTATCGGTTTAAAAGATGTCAAGCAGTTGCATGCGAAAAACGTGAAGCTGGTGACAGATTCCATGCTAGTGGTTAACCAATTTCTGGGGAACTACAGAGCAAAGGAGGAGAGAATGGCATTGTATTTGGACCATATGAAAGAGCTGGCAAATGAGTTCGACCGATTCTCTATTGGGAAGCGACCGCGATTGGAGAACATGCACGCAGATGCTTTAGCATATCTCGTCTTCTTCAAAGTGCCAACAGATACCGCCAGATTCGTGATAGTAGATTTCCAAGAATTACCTAGCATCTCCGACAGCCATTTTGTTTTGGCTTTAGAACACGCTAGTGGGGGCGAGAGGGCAAATACATCCGCATAGGGAGAAACAGAGAACATCGACAACAATATGGATATTGACAATCCGGGATGACAATTCAGGAGATCATGTTGAAAACAGTGCAGACTGGCGTCAACCTTATATCCAATACCTGACAACTGGAGAACTCCCTGAAGATGAGAAACTTGCTGCAAAGGTGAAAATGGATTCATGGAGATACTCAATGATCGAAGGGCTGTTATACCGCAAACATGTAGCTTTGGAGCCATTTTTGCGATGTGTATCAGCCGAGGAAGGACAACTGATTCTAGCAGAGGCTCATGAGGGAATCTGTGGAAGCCATTCTGGAGGGCGCAGTATCGCGCACAGGATACTTACCCAGGGATATTTCTGGACATACATGCAGAAAGATGCTAAATAATATGCATAGAAATGTGTGCCATGCCAAGAACACGCTCCGATTCCGAAAAGGCCAGCCAACGAGTTGCATCTAGTTTTCAGTCCCTGGCCATTCTCTATGTGGGGATTGGATATCGTTGGACCACTTCCAAAAGCTCCCGGAGGCGTCAGATTCGTATTAGCCGCTACCGACTATTTCACCAAATGGGTCGAAGCAGTGGCACTGGTACACGTTACCAGACATGATGTGAAAAGATTCATATGGGAGAATATCGTCTGCAGATTTGGAATCCCAGACGCGATAATATCGGACAATGGGAAACAGTTTGATTCCGGAGTGATCAAAGATTTCTGCAAGGGCCTGAATATTCGCCACAATTTCTCCTCTCCGTACTATGCTCAGAGCAATGGGCAGGCAGAAGCGACCAACCGCGTTATTATGGACAATCTCAAGAAACGACTAGAGAAGGCGAAGGGAAAATGGACCGAAGAATTCCTAGGAGTTTTATGGTCCTATCGAACAACCCCAAAAAGATCCACTGGTTTTTCACCATTTACATTGGCATATGGGACGGAGGCAGTCATACCTACCGAGGTGCAGCTGAAGACTACCAAAACTCGTGCTATCAAATCTGGAAAAAACTACAGCATACTGGCTTTAGATAAAGAGTTGCTGGAAGAGCAGAGAGAAACTTCCTTGCAGAATATAGTTCGATACCAGCAGGAAATCAAGTTGGGATATGATCGCAAGGTCAGAGAACGGTCGTTCAAGATAGGGGAATATGTCTTGAAGAAAACCCGAGCGGCCACAATGGAACCGAACTGTGGGAAGCTCGGAGCAAACTGGAAGGGTCCATACATAGTGGATAGGCCAGCATCTCGGGGATCCTACTACTTGAGGAACCTCGATGGAAAGGAGGATTCAAATCCATGGAAGCCGTGGAATTCGTTCCACTTGAAGAAGTTTTATCATTATGAATAGATTCAAATCCTGTTGTGCAGTACTCTTTTTCCTTTTTGATGGTTTTATCCCACTGGGTTTTCCACTCAAAGGTTTTAACGAGGCAGCCGTTATCAAAGCAGTAGGTATTTATCTTGTTATTTCAGTCCGGAAATTTAATTCAACATTATTTTGATATTCCAAACTTTATCAATAATTAATCATGTTAATGTGGATGATCGAATCCGCATCCAACTTTAAGTGACAAAACAGTATAGCTAAAATCCACTGTCAGCAACGTGTCTGACACCTCGTAGGTAGGGTAAATGCGATATTCGAGCAATTTCACCCTATCACAGTTGTACCCCCGTCGTACGGGACAAAAACGAATGTGGTAAACGTTTTCATTTGTCAAGGCACGTGAGAATGTTCACATCTCGAACTCTGCGCGCATCTTGAATAGCAAGATTGGCCCCCTGTGCAAATTCAAGATAGCATAAAAACTCAACTCTTCATTCCATGCGTAAGCAAAATGCGGCAGGGAGGTGCACCCCTGCACGAGCATTGAGCAGCATGACACAAAACATACTGGGGGCGATTCGTATATCACCCCAACCCTTTGGGGGGAGAGATACACGACACCCCAGCAAAGTAATTACATCTCTGGGAGCGTGTTGCATAACACTCCGAACGACACGTTCGGGGGAAAGTTATGTAACAATCCAGAAAAATACAAATCTGTAGGGAAACCCGAACTTCTTAACCCATAACAGGTTATGGATTAAGAGGGGGCGATGTTTGTACCCCTAATATTCTACTCAAGTAAATGGGCCAACCTAGGCCAACAAAACTCTTCTTACTAGTTGAGAAGGGATCATTGGGCCTAAAGTGTTTCCCATGGATAGCCATGTAGGCCTTGCAAAGACTCCATGTGCAAGCCCATATACAACAAACTAAGCTAGGCCTCATTAGCAAACACTCAACTCACAAACCCATGGGCAAGAAATCCAAGTTGGGCTAACAAGTCCCACATAAGCGAGCTTTGTCACCAACCGCCAACTGCCACGTCATCATGTAGCCACGACAGCGCCTGCCACGTCATCAAAGTACGAGTGCCACGTCAGCAAAAATGCTGACGTGGTAGGTGCCACGTCATCAAAGTATAGCGCCATGTCAGCAAAGTAGAGCGCCACGTCGCCATGAAATGATGACGTGGCGTCGAACACGCTGACAAACATGATGCCACGTCACCAGGGGCAGTGACGTGGTAGGTGACACGTTTGTAGCTCCGTTAAGAATTAACGTCGTGAGTAACGACGTTCGAATATCCTAAGCATATTCCGTTAATTGTTGACGGTTCCCTTACTTTCGGTTACATTTAACGGCGTTAGTAACGTCGTCGGCATATGCCTAACGCCGTCAGCATATTCCGAACGGCTACTAACAACAGCAGAGATTTACTGCCAAGTCCTGGCCAAAGACAGAGGCCAAGCCCGGCGGCCAAAGCCAGAGGCCAAGCCCGGCGGCTTGTAGCGAGCGGCCCTCGGAGAGTTATTGCCGATTAATCGGCTAGACCCATTTTCGAGGTAACTTAATCCCATATCCCCCGGATGTTTGCGCCCCAGACGTATTACTCTACGGATATTTGCGCCCCGTCTGCTTACACCCATTTCTCATACACCTTTGGTTATCCACACCCAATGCGATTCCTTAACCAAAATGGTGGAAGTTTCTGGAATTGATATCTGCATGGACCGTTATTGCATGGACTATTATTGCTGGGAGGCATGCAGTCGGACGATTATGGCAATTAAGATCTGCCATAAAATCAAAAGAAATAAAACTGAAATTCGCACATATAAATAGACAGTTTTATAACCAAAAAGGTAAGCAGTTCATTCCACAAAAACTCCTGTAAGAAATCCAAATACTGACTTTTAGCATCGGAGGTTTTTTGCAAACCCCCTCTCCTCAATAATCCAATCGAAGATCGATCCAGAGATTGATTCCCAACAGCAACATCATACAAAATTCTGTGTTTGGGGTAGAAGTGATTTTACCTTACAAACAGGTAAGTCATCGGAACTTAGTTTAGTATCTTCTGATGTTGTTATACTTGTTTTATCTAGGGTTGAAAACAATCAAGTTCTTATTCATAAGGAAACACGTGTGATTTCTTATGAAAACCCTAACAAAATTCAGGTTGTTGAGTTTACTCCTGAGAATTTTTTCATGGTATATCGGTATAGTACAATGAATTATAACCCATTGTTTTCTATTTCTGCCGATGAGTTTGTATGTCGACCTCATGAAGATATAAGTGTAGAGAATTACACTGGAAAATTTCGTGGTCGTATGTTCTCAAATGCCAAAAGAGTATCATTGGCGAGACATTTAGTAGTTAAGTTAAGAGATAACTTGAAGCCATGTCCAGAGATTGATACTTACGTAGAGTATATTTTAGTGCAATGTCCAAATATACGATGGAAGAACGCAAATCTTGCACCTACTATTGCACCTGTTATTGCCTATGACGTCCTAACATCTGTGACTGAATTGGAGCTACAGAGACCAAATGAAGACAAATTATTTCTTCAAGGAGATAATCGATCTGTTTTTCATGTCGAATCACTTTGTCATGCTCTTAATAATTTCATCGAGGAGCAGCTTGCAAGCTTTAGAAAAGGAAACTGTGACAAGGTGAAGACAAACTCAGAAGTACTCTTTACACAGGTACTAAAGAATTATTGCATTAATTTCATGAGTGCAGCAATGGGACTCCATCACCATGGAGCATTTTTATTGGATGCTAGTATTACTGGTCTAGTTATGCATAGTCAAGACCTATATTCGACTAAGTTGGCATCTCAGTTTGGGCTGAAGGGGGAGGAGTCGGTTTTGAATGATGGAAATTCTTCACTTCGGTTTTCAAACTTTAACTTCACTTTTGTTCGTGAGAGATCATGCCTAGGTGTGCTGGGATTGAAGTATTTTTCATATTGCACACTTATAAATGAAACTCGATGGGACGATCTTATTCACAACATCCATATTTCAAGTGGGCATGCTTCTTTGGGGTTCAAGACATTAGCTACGAAGCACATACTTCACATTGCTGCCAGGATCGTTATTGGAAATTTGCTATTCTCTCTTGACACATACATAAACCTCAGGTGTGATGAGTTTACAAGAAAATGTGTTCTAGAATCCGGTGATGTTGTATTGGTTACTTTGAGACTTCATGGAAAGTTTCTTCGGATAATTAATGTTCCTGGTTTCTGATCGCATAATTTTTGGAAGGTTTCTTTGGATTATTTCGTTGGAGAGTTTCCAGTGAGATTTAAGCAAGTGAAACTCTGTGTTTTCGATTCATACCCGTTATTTCCGACTAATACTTGTTCAAGACAGGAAGAAGAGACATCGAGTAAACCCTTGTTCGGAATTTCTGGACGTACCGATGATCTTATGAATTTGCTTCTTGTTCAAACAAACCCATGTATTATGGAGACTCGCTGTATTGATCAAGAGAGTATGAATGCTCGAGCTGGTGGTAGCATGAAGACATACTTCCCAATATTTTTCAAGTTATTCGAATTCTTTTCCTCAATTCTTGTGAACGTAGCGAAATTTCTACTCTTCTTCGTTATTGGAATATGGTACATCTTCCTGGAGTTTTTGTGTACATACCAACCTTGGAAGAAAGGGTCGCAGAAGACATCTTATTTTGGAGATACATTTTCGCCCCTAGATGCAATGCATGGCTCAACTGCCACTGGAAGATTAATATTAGGATTGACGATAAAACGCAATTTTAAGCAAGCTACATGGGAGCCTGGAGGGAAATCTCCATTTATTGTGTTCGATAATGATGTTGTCGATGAAGAGCTAGTTGTTCATACTTTCCATTTTGAACCCTCTGGCAAATCTCAGAAGCTATTCTTTGAATATCGAAAGCTCAAGGAAACTGTCACCTCATCGTCATGTAAGTCTCAGAAGTTGGTGATTTTTACTCGTCACCACTGCGATACACTACAAATAAGAGCTCAAGGTTTTAACAGTATACATTGACAAGGTTACATCAGCTAGATCCACTACAAATGAGATGGAAATATCTGAATTGTCATCAAACGGAAATCAAATTCTTTTTGATTTTGTTTCTTCGGGTAATGTTGATAATTACGGAGTGCATAGAATGGCAGAAGATGTTCTACTCATATTATGGTGAATTTTTCTTAGTTCACATTTGGCAAGGATCTGCATACTTCCGTTATCTTCACCATGCAACCATTACATGGTGGACCAAAACCTTTCTTGGAGTTGACAAACAGAGTACATTTTTAATTCTCTTAAGTTCCTTTGTCTCGGAACTATATACTACACATGGAACAGGTGACGACAAAGGTTTTAAAAAAAAAAAAGGTACGTAAGTGATCCATATTCTCCCTTTCAGCCTACTTCAAGGAATCTTTCAATTTTATTATTGGAGGTTCAAGAAAAATGTATGGTGGTCGATCTTAAAGACCGTAAGGAGAAGTCACAAATAAGTAATTTTCAATTTTTGAAGTACGTTAGCATTCAAGCAGCTCCATTAGATTTCACTTTTGGGAATAACTCTGATAATTACCACGAGAGGGGGACAGAAATCTCAAGCACAACAAATATTGCAGTACGCATGGAATTTTCGGTTTACATTATCATTCTTGCAGAGACGCATTGTGTTGGTCCATTTAGTTTGTTTCCAGAGGTGAACATCCACAACACTCTACTACAGCTGAGATCGGCATGGAATTTTTCGTTGTTTGATATTTTCCTGAAGGTGATAAATGGGAAACAATTGTCAGTGACTACCACAACTTGCATGCTAAATCAGTTATGTGTTTTAAAGGCTACTATCCACAAGAGTGATGAACAATGCATAGATGCAAGCAGAGATTGGCCGAGATACATGGCACTCGTTGAGTTTGTAGATTTTCTAAATGTTTAGAAAAGATGGTTGAGCTTATCAATTTTATGGAGCCAAGAGAATACCTCAACAATGATGGATACTATATAGATAGTGAACGGTTCATTATTAATACTGACTTCCAAGATTTATTCTTGCGCTGGCGGAGTTACGAGTTCATTGAATGTGCATCCAAATATGGATATCAGAACTTAGGAAATACATATGCTATGCTCATGGAGGACGTTGTTGGTGTGCTTTACATAACCGCCACTGATGACGTGAGTTTTGTTTTTGACCGTGGAAAAGTTGGGCACAATTCTAAATCTTTTAGACACATTTCTTGGATATTTGGATTTATGATCTCTAGAGCTATGAGATTTGTGTTTGATCGTGGTAAGACGGTACATGTGGAATATACTACTTCCATGGAGGAAAAGAACTCGTATTCTGTAATGACAACTCGATACTTGGAACAGTCTTTGGAGGGAATGAAGTTTTTCTTATTAGCTAACTCGAGGGCGAGTTTCTTTCAAGAAGGGGGATTGATGTAGGACATCCTTTACTTCAAGACAGCATCAACTATGACAAGTTGATCCCTTTTCGACTAAAGAAACAATGACTAGTTGTATCCATTTTTCTGAAGCAACTCTGACAAGTTGTTCTCATTCCTTTATCTCGTTTGCTTGCTTTGCAAGTCTTTTAGCTTGAAGAAGTACTTCCCTTAACTGCTGCAACGTCATGTTTTCTTCATTATCATTCTCTCCTCTATTCCCACATACTGGTTCTTCCTCCATCACCGTGTCAGTATCGGTGGTATGCATTGATCCTTCTCGATAACAATTCTCGTTAAAGTTGTCGTTTCGCTGTCGATTTCTATCACGTCTTCCTCCCATAGATGATGTTTCTCCTATCTCCATTCTTCCTCCTCTCTTTTTCGCTAAACGTTTGCTTCTTCTTGATGCTATTATATGTTGTTCCCGATTTGGAACTCTTGCCATCAACCAACTTCTGCTGAATTAACTTTCACTCACCGATTCGCTAACAACCTTTTAATAACTGGATCTTAGGATGAATGTCTCAAATAAAAAATTTATGAAAATAACTTTCAGATCTACTCTTCTTTATACAGCCTTAATAGAACCACAACCTCTAAATTGTCAGCTTCAAATTTTATGAAAAGAATGATTTGCTAATTGATTTTGGGTTAATTAGTATTTGGGTCGTAAGTTTTGGTATGTCTTTGAGTTTGGGTCGTAAGTTTGTCCGTTTTTGAGTTTGGGTCGTTGACCCCGTTAGTCAACTAAGTCAACCGGTCAAACTGTTAGTGTAAGTCAACTTGATTAGTAACGTGTTTACGCATTTTGTCGAGCTCTAGAGACTTCGTTAGAAGTCGGAATTAAGATTTTCACCCCATATTAGAAATAAGAATTAACCACCTTCCAAACACACTTTAAAAATCCAGATTACGAGTTCAAATTGTCAATAAAAAGTATGCCCAAACAAGGTCACAAAACTGCGTAGCTACAGATTTCAGCTCAGGCGAGCTACTTTCCGGGGAACATATCTCCTAAACGATAAATCCGAGTGCTATGAAATTTTAAATCATTAAATACAAGACATAGAGTAACGATTTTCGTTAAGAAAGTGTCGCCTAATTCCCTACCTATTGGTACCCGTTTCGCAGACAACTAGGGGCAGAAAACTGTGTCAGAAATACGGTTTTTCAACTTTCATATCACAATCGGTTGTCCGAAAGTTGAAAACCGGCACCATTAGGTAGGGAACTAGGCGACACCATCTTAACGAAAAACGTTCCTCTATGTCTTTTCTTTAATTAGTTAAAAGGGATTAGCAATCGGATTTTTCGTTTAGGAGATATGTTCCACGGAAAATAGCTGTCCCGAAATAAATCTGTAGCTACGCAGCTTTGTGACCTTGTTTGCGCATACTTTTGATTGACCATTTGAACTCGAATCTGATTTTTTAAGTGCGTTTGGAAGGTGGTTATTTCTTATTTCTAATATGGGGTCAAACACTTAATTCCGACTTCTAACGAAGTCTCTAGAGCCTCGACAAAATGCGTAAATACGTTACTAACTGAAGTTGACTTACACTAACAGTTTGACCGGTTGACTAACGGGGTCAACGACCCAAACTCAAAAACGGACAAACTTACGACCCAAACTCAAAGACATACCAAAACTTACGACCCAAATACTAATTATTAATGGGAAAACTTGAGAATAATTCCAACTCCTTCACCTTATCTCAAGTGAGAGTAAACTCTCAACATGAGATCCCTGTTTCTGTACGCCAAAATGTAACTACTGGAAATCCAGTAGTACACCCAAATGATAATCAAAATAAAACTAAGACATAATTTTAGTGACGAAATAGCAATAACACTTTATTAATTTGATTTGAATAATGATTATGGTGATATGAATGATACAAGTATATAGACTCTCAAGAACCCTAACTAGTTCCCCTTAATAAGATCTCTCCACTCACAAAATTCCAACCCCCTCTATAATAAACCATGCTCTCTATTTATAGGGAAAGTTACATAGTGGATTACAGGTCATTTCATCTCGTCGGAAATCACACATTTCATGTGACCTTACTTTTTACTTTGCCCAAGCTATTTTCAATAAAGTTATTCCACCTCTTTCGCCTATTAATTCGGAAGTTGTCGGCCCAGCTGTCTCATTTCTTGGACAACAATTAATACTTCGTGTCCTTGCTCTTTCTTCGTGAATTATCTTCTGATCCAAGTAACCAATATATCGCTAATTAGCATCTTTGCCGATCTCAGATCTAACTTCGCAGATCCAATATTCGTTAAAGTAGGTCTGACATATGATTTGACTCGTCACTGTCATTTCTCCTCGAGATTAGTAAATAGTATCTTATCTCGAGATTTACTTCGCGATTTTGTTAAACCTCGTTCGACCACGTGGAGAGTAGATTTTCCATACCTACGCTGCAATAACTATTGTGCATCTTTATAGAACGGCAGTCATCATCAACCTATATGTTAGCCTCTACAAAGAATTTGAATTTATAGTTCTCGTGTATGATTAGATCATGTACTGGTTGATCAATTCCACTTCAACCAATTCTTTTCTTTATCCTTTCCGCCTCTTAAAGTCTGTACCTAAATCTGTTAAATGTAAAGTAAAATCCATACTGACTATGAAATCTTTGTTTCTTGCTGAATTTCGAGAAAAAAGTTAACTGTCAGGGGGGCTATAAAGTTTCAAATTCTCAACAAATCGGTGTCACTTACAAAATGCTAGGTTTTAATTTAAAACAATTATAAAGTAAGGCAACTGAAGTTTATTGGGGTCGTTAAGCATACCTTATGATATTTGTTGTTGAGGCTTTCATTGTAAATAAAGATTGTTCGCCAATATTTCCGTTGTTCATTCTCAACGTGACTTTCATCGTAGTACTCTTTTGTATCTTCGAAATTTATAAATGACGTTTTAAAAGGAGTTATTTAGCATTTGGGTCATGAATTTTGGTATAGTTTAGTGTTTGGGTCCTAAGTTTGTCCAATTTTGAGTTTGGGGTCGTTGACCCGTTAGTCAACTATAGAATCAGGTCAAACCGTCAAGTTGGAGTCAGGTCAAACGGTTAAGATATTATCGATGGAAAGCAAAGATGTAGAATACAGAAAAAGTTGGAGATAAGAAGAGACAGTAGCAGCAACCGGTGGCGAAAAGAAGATAATTATGTATTGATCGCACTCATTGAATAAGTAGTTATTGTTGCCGTTGGTGAAAAAGAACCCTTATCCGAATCTCAATCTCTATTCTATCCAAATATCGATCTCTAATGTTTACAAACGTTGGCGTTGTTTTGGATTCTTTATGTTGGCGCTATTTTGAACTCTATTTTAAAAGTAATTACTATATGTTGGCGCTGTTTTGGATTCTTTTTGTAATATTTGGTATCTTGGTATCATTTTGTTTTGCATGTAGTGTAACCTTTTTCTTTATAGCCTCTTTGTTTCGAAACGATATTTTTCAAAAGCTGGACTGTTTTCATAAAGGTTTATATGAATTCTGAAACGAGACTCTTTGCTTAAGATTTATATGAAGTCTGAAACTCTGTCACGTTGATATCTCTGTGTATTTGGTTAGATTACACAATCTGCTGCTTTTTCATACATTTGATGTCATGCATCTCAAATTTTTAAGAAAATAAAAAGGCTATCCATCATCTAAAACTAGCTACTTCCCCTTTAACCATATACTTAATATACATTAGTAATGCTTGAAGAGCTGTGGCTTTTGACGAAGAGTTATGCTTGTTGGTAAAAATATAACCATAATGATCTATATGAGTAACCACTGAGATAGACTGAACTCTGGGCATGATTTCTTACATTAGATCTCCTTTTTAGATCCTTCCATGATTTTCAAAGAAACCCGACTTGCATGCATCGTTCTCTAGAACTTGAACTTGAACTTGAATATATAGTTTAGGATGGTAATTGATTGATATATTTATGTAATTTGAAGAGAAACCGTGATTGGTGTAAATATATATATATATATATTCACATAATTTCCTGGAGTTTTTGGAAAACAACATATGGCAAACATTCCACACTTGAAGGTGACTGATGAAATTTTTGTGTACGTTTGGTCAGTTAGGATGATAAGGTGCAATTAATGATGTGGCTTAATAACAAAAACTTTTCACTAATGTACCTTTTCAAAAGTGAGTAATGAGATTTTAGTGTCCTTCTGATTGGCTAGAAACTGATGACTTGAACTTGTTCGTGGGATTCAAAACTAAAAGTGTACAGCTTAAAAGTCGTGAGACATATTTGAATCTTTAGACTTGGGCACTTAGCACTCCAGTAGGAAATGGTGCAACCAAGTAAGTGTTCTTACTTGCGTTTCTTATATATATTTTATCTTATCTTATACTAATATAAAGAAAAGAGGTAATTGTTTGGTGAAGCCTCAAATTTGGTCCGGACGTCTACTGAAATGACTAAGCTGTCTTTCATTTAAAATCAGGCATACTTGGTATACCACGTAAATTTCTAAATACTCAAGGGCACAACATAACAAGGGCTTCAAATCTATTCCGTTTCTTTCTTTTTTATTTTCTTTACTCCCTTTTTTCTCTTTCTTCTTCGTACAGATCGATGAAGACAATCGAAATTCTATCAAATTTGAACTTCGTTTCGGTTAATTTAATTATGTTTCTCCGATGTTGAATTTTTTTTTTCGATTGAACGGAGATAAAATGATGGGGTACAAAATCCAGTTGGTTCCACACGACCACTTGACATGAAATTCTCTCAACTTTTTGGTGAAGAAGTTCAGAAGGTAAGTTTCTCTTATTCAATTAAAGCTTCCGATTAAAAGTTTGGGTTTCATTTGGATTTTGGATTTTGAATTTTGTATTTCAATTTATTTTTTTAATTGATTCTGGATCCTCGATTTGGGGAAAAAAGAAGAAGAGATTTTTATGTGGTAAGTTTTTTGTTTGATTAGTAATATATAATTTTGCCTCTTTGGAACTGATTTTGGTTCAATTAATAGTAGGTCTCAATGCGGTTTTAGTTTTTTTTTGTTTTTTGTTTTTTTTTAATAACAGTATATCTGTATATGCACCTAATTTAGGTACCAGAAGCAATCAACATCTCATATGAGTTGGTATAATTAGGGTAATTTTAGTTTAGTTCAACTGAGTTTTGGTTTTTTTTAATGGCAATAACACATCTAGATGAGCCTAGGGGAATAAGTTTTTCATTACCCTTAGCAGTTCTTAGGAATTGTATTCAAGTTGCTCAAACTTATGAGGTTGAGGTTGCGCAGTTGTGCCAATGTGTTGGTGTAGCAGATAATTGGTATGATAATGTGAAATGAAGTATTTAAATGTGGAAAAATTTGTCATGAAGATGGTTAGAATGTCATCTTTCTTATATGCATTTGAAAATAAATATGACATTGTTGAACAAAACAATGCTTGGTTGTACAAGCACTGAGCTAAATTAAGCATCAGTTTGATTTAAAGTTTTTAAAAGTTATAGAGTACTGATGTCGTTTTTGGTCATAGTAACTTCTTTGGATTACTCTTATGGTGTGTCACGTGGAAAGGTAGAGGGAGTGGGATTTAACCTCTTAGTAACATTCTTGGTTACTATTTTTTTTTTTTTTAACATTCTTGGTTACTAGCATGATATGTATGAGTATGAATGTAGTAAAAACTAAATTTTCTTGAGTGTGTTTGAATTTTGATTCTTATTGACAACTTGAATATCATTGGTTAGATTGGAATTTTCCACAAGGAACATTAACTCTTAACATTAGGAAATTGATCTTCGTTAATGCACTTGATTGTACAGGTAAATGCAAGTCTTTGTTTTGTAATATTTCTGTTGATTCTCTGGAATCATTCAGTTGGGGTTGAATGCAGTTACTGACATTATTCCACTTGGTTAATAAATATTTGTTTGTTTGAGACCCAATCCCTCTGTCCTTGCATGAATCCTACTCCTTTTCTTTTCCATTACCGTTTGGGTGTTTCTGTGGTCAGTGGAATAAGGAGGTTGCTTTAGTTGCTTCTATCGTTTCTTGGAGTTCACAACCTTAAGACCCTTCTTTAAGATACTAATGCATTGTTTTCAGTTCTGTACACATTTACATGGGACTCTTAAGTATATATAATTAAGATTATTGACTTCTGAAGGGTTTATGTTGTTGTTTGTTAGGTTTCCAAAGCCTTTGATTAACTGGAATGGATCTTCAATTCAAGATGGTCCTTGACGATGGTTTGGTGATTAGGTCAGAGAATCTTTTAATATTTGCGATCTTGCATTTTCGTGATGTAGTTTAAAAGTTTATGTGAGGATTGATGCATTTTTTTGTGCTTACGAAATTGAAGCATCATGATGTATTCGATATCGGTACTTTTGAAATACTAAGTGGTTAGAAGCTTAAGGTTATGACCTGCACTATAATGATTTAGTTTAAATAATGTCGAGTTGTGTTTTCAATAGTATGAAATGTTTGTTCGTTGGAGTTGCAATTTGTTGCGTATTGGAGTGTGTATATAGTGTTTTAATCTTTGAAGGGAGACTACTTTGTTGGCTTTTTTGTTTTTTGTTACTCGAGTCCACTTAACAAGGCCAGGAGGTTATAGGCAGTTTATGTGAAAATTGTAGTATCAAATTGGGGTATGCACTAATGAAAATCGAGTATGTGTGTATGATTAATTTGTGCCACAAGTTAAGTTCAAGATCGACTGTTATTCAAACATATTTTAGTACTTTGAAAATGAGTATTCTTAAAGGAAAAGCTTTTAATATGATCGTAGAAGGGGAAATTACTTTCAAACACGGTAAATACTTGGAAAACAAAAAAGCTACAGTACTTGAATGGACATGCTGTTATTTTTCATCATTTAAGCAATATCACATTATGGTCATAGGTGTTTTTTTTTATCTAATTGTTTCCATGATTATATTTTTGATTCTCTCAGTATGTTGACCATAGTGAATCTCCAGCAATGCCCAGAATCTCCTAGCTAGCTGGACTTCGCCAGTTGGTGAGTACCCCCGACAAATGGCAGTCAACAATCTGATCACTCTGGAAGCCAATGTTAGTGAACAAGGTCAGACTTTAGAGTTGATGGAAATGAGAATTGGAGGGAAATGCAATATCTAAATGAAATGGACCCGCAACAAATGAAAGTTTAAGGACCCGTTTTGGAAGAGAAGCAGACATGTAAAAGAAAACGAACTGAAGTTGCATTTTATTTCTTTTCGAATTTTTCGGTGCATGGCATATACCTACAGAACGCGGCGGCAGGCGCATCGCGCGTGCGTGTTATACTAGTATAAATAAAGAAAAGACACGGAAATTGAATTTGAATCTTTTTTTTTTTTTTGGAAAAGATAAAATTCATTCAAGAAAATGTGCTGAGAAATCACTCAAAACTTACGACAAAAACATGCCATCACATGTAAGGATACACGGATTTTTTTACCTAAAGCAAGATACCACCGATTATCATTTAAAAGCCCGTCAATCATGGATGAAATCTGCAAACCTGAATTGCTTAAAGGAAATATGAACACTTGCCCAACTGTGAATAGTAGAAAATATTTGATGGGGGCGTTTCTTGAAGGGGGCATGGGGGACAAATGATATGTTGATATGTGCATCTGATATTAATGAATTATGTTTCCAAAAATATAAAAGAAGTGTAATTTTGGAGAGAAAATTTGTTTTCTTAAATGGTGTTGATATTTTTGGAAACATAACTCATTAATATCATATGCACGTGTCAACAAGTCATTTGTCCCCCATGCCCCCTTCAAAAAATGCCCCCATCAAATTGGGAAGAAGTCATTTGAATATGTCATACTAATGGGCTAATGAAATTTTTTACTCCGGGCTAATCTATAGTTATATGAATATGTTGACCCTCTCCTCCGTCACTGGTGCTTTAGATCTAAGTTTTAACCTAAAAACTAAAAAGAAATGCAAGATGAGAAGAAAAAAAAGGTTGGAGGGAGTCAACATAAGACTAGTTTTCTTGTATGTTTGTATATACATAGAGTTATTAGTGGGATACGTGGCGTGTGGTTTTTCATTTTTATATAGATAAAATATTTATTTTGGGCTAACTATAATTTTGACCTGAGCTTTTTCATTTTTTTCTTACGAATAGGCTGGCTAAAAAGGAGTTTCTAGTATTTTGGGGGGCTGCAGCCTGGGTAAGCCACCCCTAGTACCGTCCCTGTCTTTGATCTACTGCTAAATAGGCAGGACTTTCTGTGGATGCAAGCCGTGAGAATCAGCGGGTAGGGTTAGTGTCTACATTTACAGCCCACTAGCTGAATTGTTTAGGAATGCTCCCTTAGGGAGACAAAATGTTTCATGTCCACATAACAATTTGGGATCTATTTTAACCAAACCAGAAAGCCAAAGTGAAACTGAATGCTATGGCCAGAGATTAGCCATAAAAGAAAAATGTGAGAGGAACTCATTCCCAAATTCACGATATTTTCAATTTTGCACGACAACAAAGCCCGATGAATTTTGCATGTCTTTTTACTTATAAAAGGTATCTTCCACTCTACTAGAAAATAGTTTTGCCTGACTTTTTACCTCTAAAGAAAGTCATCCACATTAGCCTTTCCAGTAAATATGTACTCTATGTTCAATCTCATACGGTGTCTTAAAGTAAACTTTACATACTCAAAGGTGAGGTGATGGAGGAAATTGAAAAACATGTATATTTATCTTTCAATCCAAAGGAAGCAAATAAATTAACAGCAGAGGTGATAGTCCAACATCATGTTTGTTTTTCCTCTATGCAGAGGCAAACTTCTACCAACCTCTATATAGTGGTGGACCCCATTAATTATGGTGTTTGTTTTTTTTACTACGTCTATAAAGATAGAGGCAAACCTCCATCTATGTAGAGGAAATGAAATAGCACCAATGTCAAATGTCCCAAACCTCTAGTATTAAATGTCAAATGTCCCTATTATCCCTAAACAATTTTAATTTGCCAAGTTTTGTCAACGAACAAAATCTAAAATCTCATTACATTTTCGTTTCCTTATTTTCTCTTGAAATCATCGACCGTTGTAAAAGAAGAAGTCAGACCGGGGAAGAAGAAGTACTATCAGTGGATCTCAAGGTATGATTTCATTTACCTAAATCCAGATTTTACTTCTACCATCGATTGTTATTTGGGTTTTAGGTTTCTCTATTTTTTGTTGGAGCCCTAATAACTAATGGTGTTTGTGTATATGATTGGATTGATTATGAAAAATCTTTCAGAGTTGCTACTACCTTTGGCATGGATTGTACGTTAGGCTCTTAATTGAACACCTGAATTTTCCATGTTTACTTTACAATTATATATAAGTATTGTTTGGACCTTACTGAGTTTCTGGAAATATTTTTTGGAACTTTAGACGTTTACAATCGCTTTTTAAATGTTTGTGGAAATACCTAAGAGAATAAATTGTTCTTTAGATGATCAAGCACAAGCAGTACTTTGACAATCCAATGAATTGTTAAGATTCTCTCAATTGTGAATACCATACCTGGCAGCGTGGACGAGGGCATCCCCACCTCACCTTTTTCTTTGAATTTTTTTTAAATGCTAGGCACAGAATTATGACAGAATGTGTCGGTCATTGTTTGAAGTTATACTGTGTACTGATCTCCATCTTGAAGGATTTGTTATTCATATTGGTTCCTTCGCGGGAGAGACTGGTACAATTTCTGTAGGTGATTAAGTGACCTGCGATGTAAGAGATGATGATTGTGGACGGATTTCGGTGTACTGTTCCTTAGGTACAAGGTGATGATTGTGGACGGTTTAGACTACATGATCCTTGTCTCGGATACCTTCCTTACAGCTTCATGTGCATAATTGGTTTGATTCCACTGCAATCTATTTCAGTTCTTTACTACAGTGGCATATGATGCAGATGGTTTTGTAGAGGAGCTTTTGGTGTTGTTAGAGCCAAATTACAACATTACTATACTTGAATATCAAATTTGAAATTTAGGAATTTTAGCATTTGTTTTTTGTAATCTTTGAACTATATATTTTTTGTATGCAATGGTCTTCATGGAATTTTGAATATTTTATGAGGATGAAATGGGAAATGAAAGATATTGTTTCTAAATATAGAATTATTAGATTGTGGTAAAACAAACATAAATTTAAGAGACATTATGTAGTGGTTATTATCTAGAGGTAGAGGTAGCCCTCTATGTAGAACCCTCTACCTATATAGAGGAGAAAACAAACATGCTGCAAGTCTCGCCGACTTTAGGGTATGCCATATGAATGTCCAGAATGTTGTGTCTTTACCCGTCTTAAGTAAGTTGTCCTGAGTGATGAGTTGTACTTTCGGATTCTATTTCTAATTTTACATTTACAATAACTGGGATTATTATAAGCATGTTTGGTTTACAGATTTAATAACTGTCTTCATTTTATAAAACTAAATTATTTTTTTGAGCATTCTAACTATGCTTTGATGTACAATTGAAAGTGAAGCAGAACTTGTGTTCAAAGATTTATAATCTTCTCAATTTATTTTACTTTTCTAATTATGTTTAGACGAGAGGCTCGTGAGAGAGCGACTCTGATTAGAGAAGTAGTAAATTTCATGCGTTTTGAAGGTGTCACTAATTGTTGTCTTTAGTAGCGGTAGAAGTGGACCTCCTGGTGGTGGTGGAGGAGACTACTATGAATCTATGATGTAACCCCCGTAAGCGAAATGGTTTGTGAAACAAAAATTCTAAACAATCATCAAAAAACACATCCCGTAGACGTAGAGGTTTGAAATTTTGGGGGTGTTTTTTATCATATCAATATAGAATTGTTGTTTTGGCCTTTTGGGTGTTCAGTGTTCACCGAAGTCCAAGTCTTGGCTCCGTAGCTTATAATTCTAATGTGCAAAAATGTTTAATCTCTCCTAATTGATACCCAAATTACCAGGCACGGAGCTGTGTGTGATCTAAGGGGGACAGCAGTCCCCCTAGAATTTCCTAATTCCATAATTAGGCTTTGCATAATTATCATTTTAGGCTTGAAAAATTTAAGTGTTTATAGATTTTCCACTCATATTTGTGTATATTACATAGAGAGCCTTGAATGTTTTACTATATATTTTAAAAATTACTGATATTAGGTACTTATCATACAAAATTTGGCTTAAATATCAAAATTACGTATGAAAGAAGTGAAAAATATCAAAATATTAAATCCAACTATAAATCTAAACAACTAACAACTTATTGGATATTTTGGTGACATCATTTGAAGAAAAATACCAAGGCCTAAAAAAATTTTGAAAATATTAAATCCTATTTTTACGGCAAAACTAATATATCTATATATATTTGTCCCCCAAACTAAATTCCTAGCTCCGTCCCTTCAAATTACTTAAATCGAATATATGTCATCACATCTTAGATTAATATATATGCAGATTAAATCAAATACAATACTATATATCAAAAGATTGAACCAGCAAAATCCTGCCAGTTTGATGAGTTTGTACAAGTATTTGGAGAAGAAGATACGAACCTAGTATTCGCAAAAACTGGTGAAAATATATTTGAACCCTTCAAAGATGAAATGGTACTAACACCCTGATCAGATGAAGCTGATGAACAATTAAGCTGCAACTCTAAAAACTGATCATCATCCTTATTATCTTTGTTATTGATGATCATGCCTTCATCACTGTTAAATTCATTGTTGGATCGAGTCTCATCAGAATTCTTCCATTGGTCATCCTCTTCAACGTTACTTTCGGTACACTGCTGATGATGATTTCCAGTAAGTTGTTGCACTAAAACCATGAAATCCTGAGGTCTGGTATGAATGATCTTTGGTGACTTCAAGTGAATCACAATGGGTTGCTTTCCCAGATTGGATTTATGCCGACGGATAAATTGATGCCGAGAATCATGATTGATGCTGGTAGTAGGTTTCTTGCTGATAACTTTATTAACCGTAAAATGACTAGAATCCTTACGTAGCACTTTAAGATGTGGAGGTCTTGGCCCCTGTAGCTGCAACTCTCTTCTACTACCACTAGTAATCATCATGTTAATATGGGTGTTCTCATCATTACCACCTGAAGAATACATTGTGTATGTGTGCTAATGGAAAAACTATGTTGCAGAGGATCTCTATGATGATGCCTGCCTGGAATCTTATGTTCTTCTTCTTCCAATATATAGGTTATTGAGAGAAATATTAAATTGGAAGTCAAAATAGATCTAAAAAAAGGATTGAGAAGGTCAAAGAGATGCTGCTCCAATTTGAATAAAACAATTACCGCATGTCTGCTTGTCTAGTCATGCATTGATTGTATAGTTCCACTTTAACGTATAAGCACATTTAGACTGCTCATTTTAAAGCTTAAAAAATAGAGGGCTGGCTAGAAAACTTGACTAGACATATGACATTGATCCCTAATGTGCTTTCTTGTATATATGAGGCATTGAGGCTGCTAGCTAGTCTACTACTAGTATAAGGGCTGGAATTTTTAAATTCCTCGGACTGCAGCCTTGCTATATTACATCGTACACGGCAGGGAGTGATTCAAAAATCTTTGTAGGTAGGGCTAGACTATCACTAGTCGTCAATGTGGTCGAAGGCCGCAACAATTTTTTTGGAATGGGTTACATAAATAGTGGTTTACTGAAATTTTCCTATAAAATACTAAATATATGAACAAGTTAAGATTAAAATCCGCCAATTTTGATTACGAATAGTGATTGGAGAAAGAAATTTATGGTTTATAAAAAAAAATGGATGTGACATAGAATTTAAACAAGATCTTGGGCTAAATATTAATTGTGACTGCAAGGATTAATCGTAAACATAAGAGGGCTAATTACTAATTATGAAAAATTTACTTATACAAATTTTTTATCAAGTTAAAAATAGGGACAAGCTATAGCCCAGGTTAGCCCCTTGCTAGGCCGTCCCTGGTACACGGAACTCTTTCGAAGACTAGCATGAGGTTTTTGAGTTGAGTGCTCTCAGGACCAAGTCCCGCAAGTTAGCATTTGGGGATTTTGGATTGAGAGAATGGTTAAGTAAAAAGCCATAAGAATGACTAATAACTGGTAAAGTGTTTGGGTCGAAGAGAAAATAAATACCATGGCTGGCATATGTTCGAAAGAGTGATCAGAGATTAGCCTGGACAAATTACATGCAGAAGATGATGTAAATTGTAAAATGAGATGACTTTTGATTTTTCATTATAATTTTTTTTTCATGACAGGAAGACGATTTTTTAAATGGTCCATGAATATTATGAAGACCATCTTCTCTCCGATTCTATCGGTTCTTATATTCTTGTATTAGGTCAGTATTTGGAATTCCTTTTCTTTTTCTTTTCGAAATTTTCAATTTTGTACCGTTACAAGCTTGTTACTTCTTTTTTCTTTTTCAATTTAATATACCTGAGATCTATGTAATTTTCATTTCCATTAATGGAAATTAAATTACCAAAAAAGAAGAAGCAACAAATGAATATTATGTGAGACTGAAACACAATAATATTGCATGTCTGGTTACTTATATAAGCTACCTCCCTTCTATTTGAAAATAGTCTATCACAAGTAGATTTTGCCCGAGTTTTTATCTAAACTCCGATATCCACATTTGTTACGAAAAAACTTCACAGTCAACATTATTATTTGCTGAGACTAATGTTGAGTCTGAAATTTGCGATTCAAATATGAGGTGACGGAGGAAATTGAAAGAAAATATATATTTCCTTTTGTCCAAAAGATAAAATAAATTGAGCGTGATCAGCCAAATCCGGTTGTATTCATTGTGATTTTTGATTGCAATTGTGTGCTTTCCGGTTGTATTCTTGTTTTACATTAACTATTTACATTAACCCTGTAAATAGTTTTGATTTTATAAAAATTGTTTCTTGAGGTTTATAATTGTTTCTATCTTAACGGCTAGTATACGGCATGGCATCCTATAAGAAATTTTGACCTGAGAGAATGGTTGCAAAATGCAAAAGGAAGACTAATAACGAGATGCTCGGTGAATACTTCTTATCCGAGAAAATCAAAGTGATAATGAATAGTATGTGCAAATGGTTTAAACGTGATCACATTGTGTCATTACTGTGTCAAGGCTTCAAAACATTTGTATTTGTAATTATATCCGCCACTAATTTTGGAAAGTTAAAATTTAATCTAGCAAGAGATGAGAAGACCATAATAATAATCAAAGTCTTGGTATAATGTTTTATTTTAATGTTTTGCATTGTAGGACAATAAAAAGATAATTTATTTATTGTGGTAATTGAACTTTTGTCCTTACTTTTGATGGTCTACACAAATATCCTTATCACATAATAATTTTGTCCCTCTTTATCAATAAGCCCATCAGGGGCCCATCAACAGTTTTTTTGTTTCCACATTTACCCTCCTCACATATTAACCAATATCGTTTTTCTTTGTTTTTATCAAAACACTCGACACAAATCTCTCCCACCTTCTCCATCGCCGCCACCACCACCACCTCCATCTCCTCCACACGAACCTGTCTAAGTCAGCACAACTCGTTTTTCTTTGTTCAGGTTCACACTAGCTTCATCGTCATCATCGACGAATCTTAATTATCGCTTTAATATACCACTTCCGGTAAGGTTCATCTTCCGTACTCAACAGTGTGCTTCCGATCAACAGTCTCTGTTTTCGCACAATCGAAATCGAAGTTGAAGAATTATGGTCAGTTGAAGAATTAGTTGAAGCATTTAAGTTAATTGATAAAGATGGTTATGGTAAAATTACCAGATCTGAATTCTTCACCCTCCGGCAGATGTTCAACCATTCACAACAATCAACACAATTACCAGATCTGATCGGTAAGTTCCTGGAATGATGTTCTAGTTTCGTTCAGAAGCTTTATATCATTTTCGATATTATCAAACTCGAGCTGCTTCTTTATCAATCTGGTAGTTAATTCTTCTTTATCAATCTAGTGGAATAGGACAATTTTTTTTGGAACTGCTCGTCGTTGAGAGTTAGTATATCTCTCAAGCTTTCATCGTAATTCAAAATTAGAATTCAGTTTTGAAAACAGTGTATCTTAACTTGAAAACCCATCAAATTAATTTAAATTTGATTCGTTTTCGATTTTATGTAATCCGCACTTATACTTCTATTTGAGATAAATTGCTTCAGCTCTTGTATGTAGTGAAGTAATAAGGCAATCAACTGTTGAATTTCAGTAACTAATTAAAAATTATGGTTCCCTGTTGTCAGAATCATTATCAAGGCCTCTTGAATCGGATTTCGATTGATGAATAAGTAACTTGTGAGATCAAGGAAGAGCAGTAGCTAGAAATTTATGAATGCGTGATCACTTGAAACTGCAGCTGCTTTGATTTTCCATGTGTGGTTTGGTTGATGCTGTTAGTGCAGTGCTGAAGAACGTGATCACTTGAAACTGCAATTGTTTGGTTCATGGGTAGTATTCCCACGTCTCAATGGATTTTGGCGCTGTAAGTGATGTATTCTCTTTATAAAATGATCTACTGAAGTGGTGGACACTTTTATTACACTACAGGAAAAATATACTTTGACAACCCCCCACAAGTGTCGTAGTAGGACAACGTCGACACTTCTTGATAGGTTGCGGAATGGGGGGGGGGTTGTAGATGATCACCGACTTTCTACGACCATTAGCTAAGAGTCGTAACCACAGTTTTGGTTCAATTTTGGACTACACCTGAGTTTAGTTGTGATTGTCTTTCGATTTTTTTTTGAAAGCCTAACACAACCTCTACAATGGTTGTGACTTGTTCTTTCACAATGTCTACAAGGATTGTAGAATTATCTTCCACGACCATCTCTGTGGATAGTAGAAAGGTTTATCACAACCTTCCCATGTGTTGGGAGCTAGATTTTCACTACACCTGCTATGGTTGTCAAAGTACAACATTATTTTCTGGAGTTTCTTTCCCAACTCTTATAGAGATTGTAATACTGGAGTTCACAACCTTAAATATGTGTAGTAAATCTGTAGAACACAACACACTTAGGGATTGTGACTAGCCCTATGACTACTTTTGTTTTGGTTGTTCAAAAATATAGCACATCCCTTATATGTGTAGTTAATTTGTATAAAACAACTCCTATAATGGTTGTGAATATTACATTTATTAGTACTTCCAACCTTTGTCTAGTGTAGTCATAATATCTAACACAACATCCTTAAAGATTGTAATATTAGAAGTAACAACTTATGTTATCAGTAGATGAATGGGTACATACAACATTTGTTTGGTGTTGTGTGCATATAATTATTTAAAAAAATAAAAATTTAGGGATGAAACCAAATTGCCGAAAGTAATTCAAATTCACCAGAACAAAGGAACACATTCACCTGAACAAAGAAACACATTCACCATAACAAAGGAACACATTCACCTGAACTATTTTTAGGTTCACCTGCCAGTTTAACACATTCACATTCTTCAAGTTAAACACACACATTCAAAGATGTTTGTTACCAAAAGTAGTTTCCTGAACACTCCAAAAAGATTAAGAAGGTAAGATGTCTATGAGAACACTATTCGATCCTTTGGCCATGAGATAATACATCCAACAGCATCACCAACATACTTGAACTCTGAAGTTGTCTTATAGACATGAGCGGTGATCACATGAGCAGTCAAGACACACACACTATAGGCTCCGAAACCTATTGGCATTCCGTGTATCTTCTCATACTGGATCGTTCACAAATTTCAAGATCAGCCACCACCTCGCCATCCTTGTACCAACTTAGTAACTTGCAAGTTGTAAATTTATCTGGCACTTGCACCTCATTTGTTCTTCTAATAGGAGTGGTAGTGGGAGTAGTTGACTCTTTCTCATTGCATGGGACAACTCTGCTAGTGCTAGCCTGGTTGTTGCTTCCAACTGGAGTGGCCCTGTGAGTGTGGGAGACCTCATCGAAGACACATTTCGAGCTCCTTTCCTAAAGAATAAACATACCAACAGTCAGTGGGGCACAATCATGCTTCATATATAAAAACCAAACTGTTAACAAAACAAATTCTCACCTCCAGCATCACAAGCCGATCATTCATTGCTCTACATGTTTCCTGACACTCTTTAATGACCAACTTGTAGTAGGCATTGGCTACCATATTTTTACGGGTCACTCCATACCCCATGCCTTTAAGTCTTACACCTTTATATTCACCAAGAGCCTTTGAAAGAATATCGTCTGTCAAGGACGATCCACCACAATCAAAACTATGATTTGCTTGGGCTTCTTCAATTTTTTTCTGTACAAGCAGTGTGAAACATATAAGATATTTTTGCATTATTGAAACTCACAAAAATTCAGAAAAGGAAGAGAAGATTACTCACAAAAGCCTGTAGAACAGCCGGATTTGGATCCTTTCCATGATGCGGTTGGTGGCCCGTTATCCATAAATCAGCTCTATCGACAGGTTCAGTTGTGTTCCTCTCTTTTTGCTGCACAGAAATTGTGAATCCTAGTTAGTTTACACCTTCCAAAAGAGATATTTAAATACTTACAAGTTTTCATTTTATGCATGAAAAACTTGACATATAATACACAAAGCTAAGCACTTCTCATCTTCATTATTAACTTGGGCATTGTTCATAAGAATAAGAAATAAAGCTCAAACTAGCAAACAAATGAAGTACATAAAATTAAAAATAGTAGAACATACCATCTTCGCCTCTAATCGGGCATAACCTTCACGACTAATCGTGTGAGGGGTGGTATGCATGGCACGAATTTCTTGCATTTTGAGTGTTTTCACCTGCAAAGGGAAATAGAACAATCATTAGACACATTATAATTTGTTTTAAGCTTCAAATAGTCATTCATTATATTAGAAACGGTACTTACTCTGAATTCAGCCGAATTCACACGTTTCACAAACTCTCCCCACTCTCTGACAGTCATGCTTGTGGGAATTAGCTTTGCAAATTTTTTCTCTCTCTCTTCCCCTTGTAGCTGATCAAAAGCATCTAACACCAAACCGGCTCTCCTGGATCGAGCTTCTTTTAGATATGTTCCCATTTTTCCAAAATAGTAGTCTTTGTAATGTTCAGGCACAATGAACCGTTGCTGCGAATAAACATAAATCATTTTAATTAGATCTGATATGAGTTAAAGAGTTAAGACTCAGTTTAATTACCTCAACAATCTTCCATATGTTTGCCTTGGCCTGAGAAGGAACGAGTCTCCAGTCCTGGTGCGTTAACGAAATATTTCTCCGGACTAATACCCCTAGACAAATGCCAACGGTACGATTTAAGGTTCACCAATTGGATATTCTTTAAAGTTGAAGGGAACTTCAGTTTTTGTAGTTGTGCTCTCTAGCCTCAATGCATGCATCTGTGTTGGTCCACGTGGAACAAACTTTCTTTTCTTCATTGGCACCGAAACCTCCACTTCATCACCTTCTGTCTTATCAGTAGCACCCTCATCATTATTCTCCAATTCCTTTCCCACATCAGTATCGGCATCATCACCATTATTGTTTTCTTCATCTTCCGCCTCTTCCTCTGCCATGTCTTTGTTGGGCTGTAAAATATCATCTTCCTCTTCCTCTACAAAATCTGAGAAAGTGTCGTTTGGATTCCTGAGTTGAACATTTGTACATGGTCCAGTGCTTATATCCAACTTCCGCTTTACTTTCTTTCTCCCCTCTTTGGACTTTCCGGCAACTTCTTTAAATTTTGTAGCTGTCGACACATTCTTGTTCTTAGAAACTACTTTCTTTCGAGACGGTATAGGTAGTTTGGAAATAGTTGGTTGTGCAGACTCTTTGAACCTTGGAGATGATCGCCTCTGAGAATCATTTGTTTCAGATGGAGGTGGTATGGTGGTTTCAGGTTGTGTACACTTTGTTGTTTGCGTAGTGCTTCTAGGATCAGTTTGTTCTGCGGGCTCTTTGAACCTTGGTGATGATCGCCTCTGAGATGTAGGTTCAGCTGATTCTACGGACTTGCTTCTTGGTGTTTGGGACTTTGAAGTAACTGTATCAGTTTCCGGTGGAGATGCATTATTAGGTTGGGACTGTCTCTTCAGTTGCAACAACCATATATATATAACTTAGTTAAAATGAGAAGGTAAAGTAATGTTTGTGTTAATACAATGAAATTGAGATGAAAATAGTTTACCTTGATTGGAAACTGCTTGAGCTGCTTTTTCTTTACTGGTTCCTTGGTCTGCAACATAAAATACATAAGCTCAGTATACATTGTCGACTTAAAAGGGTCATTTACATGAATAAGAGAAACTGAATCATAATCTAAGTCTTTACCTTATTCTTTCTCATTGTTGTGAGATTTGTTTTCATCAATGCAGTTATATGAGCTAAAAAAACAGAATTCAAAAGTGATCAGTATATATAACATTGTGCAAACTACATCAACTGTACATTTAGATACTAACAAACATTAAAAAAAAAAATGAGCCGGTGCACTCCTTATCCTATGTGTAAGTCGATCGCTTGAGAAGCAATTGTCTCGCCCATAAGATAGAGAGTGCACTAGCTCTCATCAATCCACCAACAATTTTCAAGGTTAAGAAAGCAATAACAGAGTGACAAAAAAGATCTCAACTCCAACTCAGTCCAATATGTCACTGATATTTTACATCTAAAATCATGTTCTTCTTAAACACAAGCAATAACAACCAAGCAACTGTGAGTGCTGGTTGGAATACTGAAGCCCTGCACAATTCTCAGTTCAGAATGAGCCAGAGGTTCAGTAATCCCACCAGCAGTTCTTGCAGATTCACTTGATAGCTATCATGTTAAAACAAGCATCATATTAAGAAAACAACATAATACTACACCATGCTAAGTTTCTTATCCTACCAAATGTTAAATTCTGCTACAAAATACTAAGCCATGCTATTATTACTAGCTATAATAAACATCAAAACCGCAATTGCATGTTATAATGGAAAAAAAAAAAACCTAAAATAAAAAATCAGTCAAAATCAAAATTAAATAGAACCCTAACAAAATCAAAACAAAATCAAAAATCCTAGCTAGGACAAACATCAAAACACAATTGCATGTTCTTAAAAAAGAAAAATAAAAATAAAAACTAAAATCAAAAATCAGTCAAAATCAAAATTAAACAGAACCCTAACAAAATCAAAACAAAATCAAAAATCCTAGCTAGGACAAACATCAAAACACAATTGCATGTTCTTAAAAAAGAAAAAGAAAAAAAAAACTAAAATCAAAAATCAGTCAAAATCAAAATTAAACAGAACCCTAAAAAAATCAAAAAAAAATCAAAAATCCTAGCTAGAACAAACATCAAAACACAGTTGCATGTTATTGAAAAAGAAAAAAGAAAAGAAATTCCTAAAATCAAAAATCGGTCAAAATAAAAAGTAGAACCCTAAAAAAAATCAAAACAAAATCAAAAATCTTAGCTAGAACAAACATCAAAACACAACCAAATAAATCAGAGAAGAAATGGTTTGAGAGATTTATTCTTACCACTATAAAGAGATTTTCTGAAGAGGGTTATGATTACATCTGAGGTCTGATACACCTTCTGTAGATAGTTGGATTTGAGGGTTAAGATTTATGTTGGATTTGAGGGTTAAGAAAGGGTTAATATTTGTGTGGAATGATTTGATATTGATTTTTTCTCTGAGATCAGAGAAGAAAGGGTTTGAGAGAGTTTTTCTCTGAGATGAGAAAGAGAAAGAAAAGGTGAAGCGTTGAATGGAGAAGGAACCGAGGGAGACCAGTTTTCTGTGGTCCTTAGTCTTTTGGGTTTTTTTTTCTTCGAAAATTGGAAGAGGTGACACGTTGTGAAATTTGGGCGAGATGTTTGAGCGGGATCTTGGGTGAAAAAATCTGTAATCCGCATGATATGCTTTAGAGCCGTTAGATTAGATTATATGCAATCTAATTGGTTAAGAGAATAGGTTACGGATTGAGAAATGTCACTAGTACAAAAATGGTCTTAGGTGACAGTTAAAAACTGTCACCAAAATACTTATGTGATAGTTTTCAAAAAAATATTCACTGTCACCAAAGCCCCTGTTACAAAAGGTCTACAAGAAACTGTTACGTAATCATGACTATAAGGTAACAGTTTCACCATAAACCTGTCATTGTCAATGACTTACTGTAACAGTTCTTACATAAAACAGTCATCAGAAATTCAATTGCTTATAATAATGTTTCAGTTTCTTCATAAAACTGTCATCATTGAGAAGTTACAGTAACATCTTCAGAATAAAACTGTCATCAAAAACTTATTTTTTGTGCAAAGGCAACAGGTTTCTCATGAACCACGTCATCGTACACCCTTTTCCGTAACATATTCTCCATAAAACTGTTATAATAATATATTAAGATTTACAGTGAGTTATGTCACAGTTATCGGTGATACTTTAAATTGAAAGACGGACCTGAAAAAACAATTGTATTGCATGCACCTTGTTATTTCTGAAATTCAAGGTTCAATACAATGAGAAAACAAAAGATAAAATTTTAATAAGCAATTTATATCGTACTTTTTATTACAATAGAAAACTTCCCTAAACTCCAATGTTCTAAAGTAGCTTCAGCTGCTTCATATTTATTGAACTTCATCGCCCTGAAGTAGATTCCACTGCCTCTTTGATTGGAGGTCTTGTTTTTGCCATTATCAGAAGTATTTCTGTAGTCGCAGTCATTACCGTAAACTTCAAAACATGCAGATAAGCAAAGTAAACAGAACACCCTTTATCCTAGCCCACATCAATTTCATGAACTCTGGTGGAGAAAACAGGAAGAGAAAGCATTATGATGAATAATGCGTCCCATCGAATCAACTATGAAAAATGCAACAGAGAAAAGTGAAATATCACATTGATGGGAAACCTTGTTTTAACGTTTATCTTAAATTCCCAGAAGCTATATATGGCCATAGCTACATGCATAAGCCAAAAGAAAAAAAAGTACCAAGGGTTCAGACATTACACGAGACAGCTAGAACTTAGTCATGTAGTATTGCAGCAATTTAATCTATATCCGAAGAATTCTTAGACCGAAAAGAAACTAAGGCTTACTTTGAGACCAGATAATGAAAGCATCAGATGAAGAACTGTTCTTCAGAAAAAATAATTGTAGGTGCAGTCATGATAGAGAATTCCTGAAGCGATTTAAGTCTCACAATCACCTGTGCATATAGGAAAGAATCACATTTCTCATATAATGAGATAGGTAATAATTGTATACACAATCTAAAACACTGCATACAACTGAACATGCCAAATTAGGCTCAAGGAAAGAAACGAGCCTCATGTATGTCGTCCGAGGTAATTTTTTGCTTGCTTTCTTAAAATGGAAGGGAAAACATCTACTAAGAAACAATATATCCCAGGAATTCAACTATTCAAGATACAACTGCGAAAGACATAATATCACAAACACAACAAAAGATTTATCGGGAAGAATCATCATAGTAAATTTTATCCAGTAAAAATCCATCAGAGTAGTTCATTCAAGCACTGTTGAGGATTCAAAAATTTTCTTATTTAGAGTACTATCTTTTACCTCTCCATTTGAAACTATTCGAGCACTTGCGGATTCAGTATTTCTAAAAAAATAAGCAGTATGGTCAAATAGTCATTAATGATACTAATGATAAAGAACTATATTACAGGGATAAATACAAGTGTGGTAATACTTTCACTCCCTGGGTCATATCAATAACATACCAATTGATTATTTGTACAAAGAAAGAATGATAAGATGAACTGGATGCCATGTGAGCAATGACCAGACATTAACCTGTGGTAGAAAATAATTTAGGAGCTCATCAAAGTTTAAGTCCAACGCAACAAACAGACAAACGCCATTAGAGATGATAGATGGAAACTTAACTACATTGGAAGACATGAAATGATTCGAGTTCGTAACACGATAAGCGAGGGCCTAATTAGAAAAAGCAACCTTTAAATCTTTCAGTAGCCAAGTCTGATACGATAACAGTAAATCTACCAAGGTCCACTTCAAACAACAAGACTAACAAGGATCATTGTATTCAAGAAGTACAGATGATGTTCCTCGATTTCAAACAACACCTGAAAACACATTAAACGGATACCGATGATGTCTTCAAAATGGGTTCAATGTTAATACCAAAAGAACGCATCACTGCAAATAATTAATAGCTATTTATACAGTTGTACTGGACAAAGTGAAATCACGTGAATGAATGAAAAGATCTAACTTCTAAGATAATCAAGAAATGGCTTGTGTTGAACCAGGAAAGCAAACGTACTATATCACTACTATATATAATAAGACCAAAACAATGAGAGCTTATTAAAAAACAATTGCAGGAAGACATTAAGGACCAGACTAGTAAAGTATTTCTACTTATTACAAATGTTACTGTTTTAAGTATCCAATATCCAGATAAAACATTTCTTGTTCCTTCTACGAATAAGTTCCACTACCTTTTCAAATTAATCATATATATGTGGGTGTGTGGTTATACGTGTGCGTGTGCAAGACATCTCTTCTTACTTCTCTAGAGTAAGTTCATTATCTTATATATTTAGGTCAAATTACTTAAATATATTATGTATGTCGTGTACCCATTTCAGTTGCCACCTCACAGTATCGAATTGGGCCCAAGATACCGATGCCTTGTCTGTGTCAGTGTTATAGACAGCTTCTAACCAGTTAAATTAACTGAAGTGTTGGAGAAAAATAGACTAGAGTAAATTACAGGATCATTAACTTTTCCAAAACAGCTTGCGATTGCTTTCGTCCTAGCCTTCCATGGTGTAATGCATCACTGGACTCTTGATACTTCTCATACATTTTAGCTTGCTGTGGAAAACACACAATAACATGATTTTGATAAACGGATTAAAACAAAAAAATAATATAAAACCTGCAGATGAGAACACCCTTACGCTCCATCCATCGCGCAAAAGTGATACTGCCAATGCCGTTCCTGAAATGCCTGCTAGGATTTTAGGGACAATCATACTCTTAGTGGAATAAGCCTGCAAATAACCAGTTCAATCTGAAATCTCAACCAAGCCTTTCGAGAGAAAAACCATTTTCTTTGGTCTCTGACCTGTAGGCCCTATTGAAGTATATCTAATTTTCTCAAATACTCTTCAACCTTCTCGATGTGGTTTGTCTGTACCCAAACCGATTTGAGGCTGTTTTTTAAGAACTCACTCATGAGCTAGAATATTTTCTTATGGGGGTATTTGTTCAAACTTTCAGTACTCTGCACCAATCTTCCAATTTAAGAACACCTTAATTCCAAAATCGAAAGATAAGCAGACTTGAGATGAGATCTCAACGACTTAATTGAAAACCTCTGGCAAGGATCAACACCGAGCTAAATCTAAAACCATCTACCGCTTTTTCTTGCACAAATAGTGCCTTCTTTGATATCGCACAAATGGTCCCTTCTCCTAATGTGACATGTTAGATTGAAAGTAGCAGCATTTAAATTGAAAGAAATGAACATTGAAAGAACTAGTTTAACATTTAGAGTAGATGAACATCACTAACATTTAGAAACTCTACCTAGGGAAGATCACAGATCTACTTGAATTCAACTGTGCACACAAAATTAACAATTAGCGAATCAGAATAACAAGCTTGAAATCCTAAAATAAAAAATGAAGAAAATGAAAATATCATCTTTTATCCAAAATCAACTAGAAAAAGCAAGATAAACCCAAATCCTATAAATTTCACAAAAAGCAAGATAAACCCAAATCCTAGAAATTTCACTAATACAAAACCGAAAACTTATAAACCTTGTAAGAAATCACATACTTAATAATCGCGACCACCATCAAGCACCCAATCAAGTAACTTGATACATGATTTTTCCAGAGAGAATAAATTGAGAGATTCAGGTAATTTTCTATTGGAGTTAAGGAAGAGAGATCTTTAAGGCTTGATTCCTGTACACAAGAACAAAATAGAATAATCTCAGAGCAATAAATTGAGAGATTCAGGCAATTTTCTATTAGAGTTAAGGAAGAGAGAGCTTTAAGGCTTGATTCCTGTATACAAGAATAAAATAAAAAAATCTCAGAGCAATCGATATACATAAGATTGAGACAAAGATTAAAACCTAGATTACAGTAAAAGATTAGATGAGATCCCAGATTATGATAAGAGAAAATACCATGAGAAGAGAGAGAAATGATGAGATCTACTTGTACAACGGTAAGAATTGCCGAAAGAGATTAAGATTTTCATTTAATAGATCGAGATGGTGATGGTATTGAGAAATTGGTTAAGCTTCTTCTTCTTCTTTTGGGGTTTCCAATAAGAAATATGAGAGGCGAATGAGGGGTCGAAATTGAGAAAGACCCACTAACAAAACTGCCATAGCAGATAATAACTATTTGGGGGGACTCAAACTGCCAACATCGTGCACCTGAGAACGCTTCGTGCACCTAAGAACGATGAATCGTTGCATTATATGAACGATAACGGTTTTCGATCAGAAATGTCATTATAAACAGAAGTGGCGGTAATTCAAAGAACTGTTACTTAGATATTTACACTTAGATAACAGTTTTTATATATATCAGTTATAATAGATTAAGAATAGTAACAGTTTATAAACTGTTACTACACATCAGCATATAGTGACCTTTTCTTACAAGAACTGTCATTGTATAATCGTTCAGTAACAGTTTGAAAACTGTCACCATTGTTCACTATTATTGGTATGAGTTTTAGTAAGAAACTGTTACCTATATCTCATAGGTTCCTCTTTTGTAACAGTCCATAAGTGAACTGTCATGGTTTTGAATATTGAACTGTCACCAAAGCCCATATTTGTACTAGTGTGTGTTTGTTTTTTTCAAACCAAACAATGAATTATGACCATTAGATTGAGTAGTGATCCTTGTTTGTTGTTTTAGCTTCATTCTAGATCGTTGGATTAAATATGAAATCCAACCAGTAACGGGTAAGATTCCTTCGTCTTACTCTCCGAAAATCTTTTGAGGCATTAAATTTGCCAACTTATCAAAAGAAAGTGTCTCCGAGATCGAAACCTGGACGGATAATAATGTCGGAGACTCGGTAACAACGAAGAATCCGACCAGTAACGGGTAAGATTCCTTCGTCTTACTCTCCGGAACCTTTAGAAACCCTAAATTTGCCAACTTATCGAGAAAGTGTCTATCAAACCTCGGACGGATACTAATGTCTAGACTCGGTAACAACGAAGAATCCGACCCGAAGAACGGTAAGATTCCTTCGTCTTACTCTCCGGAACCTTTAGAAACCCTAAATTTGCCAACTTATCGATGAAAGTGTCTCCGAGATCGAAACCCGGACGGATATTAATGCTCGGAGACTCGGTAAAACGAAGAACCCGACCAATGAATCTGGTAAGATTCCTTCGTCTTACTCTCCTAACCTTTAAAACCCTAAATTTTCCAACTTATCGGTAGAAAGTGTCTCCAGATCGAAACCCTGGACGGATACTAATGTCTGAGACTCAGTAACAACGAAGAACCCGACCAAAGAACGGGTAAGATTCCTTCTTTTACCTCCCAACCTTTAGAAACCCTAAATTTTCCAACTTATCAAGAGAAAGTGTCTCCGAGATCGAAACCTGACGGATACTAATGTTCGGAGACTCGGTAACAAAGAAGAATCGATCAAGATCGGTAAGATTCCTTCGTCTTACTCTCCGGAACCTTTTGAAACCCTAAATTTTCCAACTTATCAGTAGAAAGTGTCTCCGAGATCGAAACCTGGACGGATATTAATGTCGGAGACTCGGTAACAACGAAGAATCCGACCAGTAACGGGTAAGATTCCTTCGTCTTACTCTCCGGAACCTTTAGAAACCCTAAATTTGCCAACTTATCAGTATAAGAAAGTGTCTCCGAGATCGAAACCTGGACGGATACTAATGTCGGAGCACTAGTACAAATATGGGCTTTGGTGACAGTTCAATATTAAAAACCATGACAGTTCACAATTGAACTGTTACAAAAGAAGAAGCTCGGAAACATAGGTGACAGTTTCTTACCAAAACTGATAACAATAGTGTTCATCAATAATGGCAGTTTTATAACTGTTACCGAATAAATATACGATTACAGTTTTAGAAGAAAACTGAAACTATACCATGATGTATAGTAACAGTTTAAAACTGTTATTATTCTTAAGCTATTGTAGCTGTTCCATATAGAAACTGTTATCGAAGTGTAAACATATAGATAACAGTTCTTTTTAGAACTTCTAATATTCATATCTCCCCCGTAAAGGATTCTCAAACCCACGATGTTGTTATCTGCTAGTAGTAGTGGGTGTGTTTAGTTACTGGGTGTGTTTAGTTACTGGGTATCTCTCTCCCCCTTCGCCTCTAATTTATGTGAAAACCCCATAGATAGATAGATCGAAAGAACTGAAACTCAATTTCTCATTACCATCACCATCTCTCTCAACGATCCATACCTCTGTTTAGGCAGATCTCGTCCCTATCTTCCCACGATTTTTTCTTAGCAGATCGGGGATCTCCTTCGTTACCTATAAATCTAGGATTTCATCTCTTTCTTTAATCTACATCTCACGAACACTCATATCTACCTCTCTTGTTCTGAAAATTTTCCACTTTGATCTTGTGTACAGAAATCAAGCTCCCTTCTATCTTCATTGGATAACTACATGAATTGAGTTTCTTATCCATCTCTATATCTCTATAACTCTCGATTCTTCTCTATGGAAAAATTCTGGTATTGAGTTGCTTGATTGGGTTCTTGATGTTGGTGGTAAATATTTTAAATCATGTGATATGTTCTTCAATGTATAAGTGTTAAATTATTATTATTTTTGGTGAAATCCCTAATTTATGATTTGGGTTTATGTTACTCTTTCTGTTTAGAATCGATCTGTTTTTGTTTTGTATGAAGCCCTAGTTTTGGATAGAAAGATCATTGTTGATTTTTTTCGTTTGATATTGTAGGAATTGAATCTTATCATTACCGGGTTGGCCTTTGTATTTGATGCCTCATAGTTCCGTAAAAAATTTCTAGGCTTGTTCCGCTTTTGTTTAGTTGCCCGGCCATGAATTATGTCAATCACCATCTCCACTCCAAATAACATTGCTAAATATTTGAGATGTGTGGGGTGATCAGAATGTGAGTCATGTGATAAAAAATGTATCCACTGTGTTCCAACGGAAGAAAATTGGATTCATAATTTCTGTAGTTCATAATCAAGGTGCATCACCATTTACATATCCTTATGGTTGCCATGTTATTCAGGTAAAAAAAAACTCCGTGTTATGATTCGTCGATTATTATTATTATTGTCGTTATGATTCTATGAAATGTGTTTTTTTCTTTTGGAGTTAACTTATTAAAATTCATCTATCAAAGGTTTTTGTTAAAAGTCTCCAGTTTTCTTTTGAAATTAGAAGAATCATTGATGTGGCAGGGACTGTGTCACTTTTGGATGTCGATTTGGAAAGGATAAAGAAGAGAGCTCAGAAGGAGATGGAAGAGAATGGGACGAAGCACCAGGAGAAGATGGAAGAGATGGATAGGAAGCACCAAGTGTTGATAAAAGAGATTGACCGGATCACCCAGGAGCAGGTATGTCCCCGAATGTCAATCGTCATTCCCATTAGATTGTTTCTATTTCAACGATTTTCTTTTTAATTGAAATGAAGCTACTACATACATGCTACTTTGTATCATTGATTTTCCTTAGTACATACTAATATAACAATAAATATGAATGAGAAATCATGTTGATAACAACATCTAACTGTTCATTCTTACTCTCAGCCAACACTTCGACCTTTTGATAATATGGCTAGCAATCCTTTCTTGCATCCGACTAGCTGTTATATACTCTCAGCCTTCCAACATGCATTCAGTGGTAACGACACATACCATCAATACGCGGTTGCTGTACATGGTGCAGGGATGAAGAATACACTTCCACAGTTCAATTACAGTGTTCCCTCAAACAGCTTTCCTCCAGCAGCTGCTATTCCTTCTGGCCACGGAAGGTATGCAGGTTACGCAAACCTTCTTGAAAAATTTTCACTGAATCCATCCACAATCCCAGCAAGCTCAACCACTAGCTTTATGATGTTATGAACTACCATTACAAAGACAACAATCATTTTCTTCCACCTCTACAGAACGACAATTCAGGTGTGTGGGTACATGGGCCTACAGGTTCAATAACTGCTAGCACATATTATAGCTTCCATTGACAGAGCGAGGGTCAGGGACTCAGGGTCAGCAGCTTGGTGAATTTCAACAGGGTCAGCAGCAGCAGTATGGAAATCTTGGGGACCCCAATTTCTACCCTTCTCAGGATGGGTTCTTACAAGAACAACACCAGAAGTAACAAACCCAAAATGATGGTTCCTCAGGGCCAACTATCTAAGCAATCACACCAGGTATGTCAACACAGCTACTGATTTTCCTATTCCTTTGTGGTTTTTAAGGGTTCTTGTAGTGATTTTAAAAGGTGGCCAATCAGATCAACACGCTTTATATCACACAATTAGATCAATTATACTCAAGTTTACGTAGTCAATTATACATACTTTGAAAGAAAACATGAATTGGATATTGTCTTGTGCCTTGAATTTTACTTCTCTCAACATGTTTCACTTTTGAACAATAACTGCTAAGTCTTTCATAAATTTTGTTTTACAAGCTTATTTCTTCTGTCCTCATAAAACTACTTCACGCCTCTTATTCCGGATAGCAAGTTCTGGAGCAGTGTACAGATAAGCAGCAAAGTCAGATCATAGTGGAGGAGATTTTGGAATTCAAACTTGCAAGCTCGTCAAACTGCACTTCAGGTTCACTATTAACTTAGAATTGTGTTTTAGTATGATCAATTGGTTTTTTTTATCTTAATTACTCGGTTGGTTATTTCTACTACTATTGTGTTTGTATTTCTTTACAACTATGATTAAAGGATGATGATGGTTATTGAAACTATTTTTGTCTTGAAGAGAGATCTGGGGTTTGAGACTGCAACAGAAAAGAGCAATATGAAACCTGATGAGTTGCAGGACAAAGAAGTTGTTTCGCAAAATCTTGAACAATTATATATAAGGCTTGAGTTCATTGATGCACTTTTAGCACGGGTCACGGGAAGCTTCCATGCTTTATAAATTCTGATTTGTTACTTCTTGAAGGGGTTGTTTTTTCACATTATGGTTTGTTAATATGAAACTCAATTTAGTAGGCAGCGTGTTATGCTACCGACAAGGAGACTTTCAACAGTTCATCGGTGTATGGAAGTTACTGACAAAGTGCAAAATTCACTTAAGGTTTGTGGCATTTTAACTTTTTTTTGTACTATATTTTGTTTTTACTTGTTTAATATCAGCTTGAAAATCACCAGACAACATGTATCTAACCCAATGGTAATTTCTGACTTAGGAATTCAGTATTCCATTGTTATATATGATATATGTTTACTAAGTTATGCAGCTCGAAAGACTACGAAACTGGAAATGTATAGGTTGATATAAATTTCAAGCCCATTAACAACAAAACTGGAATCATAAATGGGTTCTTCAGAATTTTGTACTGTGAGATTTACAGCTATCAGTTCCCCAAGAATGTGTATGTCTCTGAAATAGTTATGTAGTCAAAACTATGGGTCTCTTTTATATTCTAGGATATCAAGTATTAAAAATGTCAATTCTCATTGTTTTAGAGAGATAGGTGATTCATCTAGAATGTATGGTTGGAGTCTGGGGAAAGATACGAGTTGTCTATTAGTAATTTGAAGTTTTTAATTTTCTTGTTTACTCCTAGCTTTTCCTTCTAGCACTGTTTAATGCTAGCTATTCGTGGTTCTTTTAATAAATGATCTTGTGTGTGGTTGCTTTAAAATGTAATTATGGATAATTAGTTTGTATTCATTTTGCAGAGGAAATCTGAATGCTATAAAGAAGAGATCATGGATAATAAACCACAGGAGTAGGTAACATGATTGTGTTGGTCCAGATTTCGGTTAAAGCTGACATGAAGCTGCAGGTGTGTGGGTCAATATTTGGGTTTAAAAAATCAATAGAGTAGATTTCGTTCAAATTTGCTTTCCACTTTCATTGTTAATTTATTTTAGTCGGTACTAAGAATACTTTCCTATGAATTATGTAAATTGTATCGTAAATTAACTTGTGTTCAACTGATTTAGTTCGGAATTTCAAGTTCCCTAATTAATCAATTTAAGCATTAAAATGTCTTTCCACAATTTTTGTTACTCGGGTATTAATTATCTCACTGAGCATGTTACCGGTTAATGATATTTTAAGTATTTACGGTAGCAGTTTTATCTCAAGATATTTACCTACGATGAAAGGTTAATGAAAAAAGTGTTACCTTAGTCCAAGAAATTAAGTTTTCGATGACAATTTTATATAAAAGATGTTACCATAACTTGTTAATGTTGACGGGTTCATGTTGAAACTGTCACCTTGGTGCACGAATTTGATTTTCTGATGACAGTTTTACTAATAAAATGTTACTATAAGTCTTCGACAATGACAGTTTTTGAAAGGAACTGTTACCTTACAACCATGAATCTGTAACAGTTTCTTAAAGACCTTTTGTAACAGAGGCTTTGGTGACAGTGCAAATATTTTTGAGAACTGTCATATAAATATTACGGTGACAGTTTTCAACTGTCACCTAAACCCATTTTTGTACTAGTGGAGACTCGGTAACAACGAAGAATCCGACCAGTAACGGGTAAGATTCCTTCGTCTTACTCTCCGGAACCTTTGGAAACCCTAAATTTTCCAACTTATCAGTAGAAAGTGTCTCCGAGATCGAAACCTGGACGGATACTAATGTCGGAGACTCGGTAACAACGAAGAACCCGACCAGTAACGGGTAAGATTCCTTCGTCTTACTCTCCGAAACCTTTAGAAACCCTAAATTTGCCAACTTATCAGTAGAAAGTTTCTCCGAGATCGAAAACTGGACGGATACTAATGTAGGAGACTCAGTAACAACGAAGAATCCGACCAGTAACGGGTAATATTCCTTCATCTTACTCTCCGGAACCTTTAGAAACCCTAAATTTGCCAACTTATCAGTAGAAAGTGTCTCCGAGATCGAAACCTGGACGGATACTAATGTCGGAGACTCGGTAACAACGAAGAACCCGACCAGTAACGGGTAAGATTCCTTCGTCTTACTCTCCGGAACCTTTAGAAACCCTAAATTTTCCAACTTATCAGTAGAAAGTGTCTCCGAGATCGAAACCTGGACGGATATTAATGTCGGAGACTCGGTAACAACGAAGAACCCGACCATTAATGGGTTAGATTCCTTCGTCTTACTCTCCGGAACCTTTAGAAACCCTAAATTTGCCAACTTATCAGTAGAAAGTGTCTCCGAGATCGAAACCTGGACGGATACTAATGTTGGAGACTCGGTAACAACAAAGAATCCGACTAGTAATGGGTAAGATTCCTTCGTCTTACTCTCCGGAAATCTTTTGAGGCATAAAATCACCATTTTTGTCAAAAATTTAGCAGAATTGAATTTGTTTTAGCAGAATTGAATTTTTTTTAGCTGACCGACAAACTCTTTATGACGACTTCTACTAAAGGTTGCGAAAGGGGATGTAGGAAATATTACATCCTAACCATCCATTTCAATCTGTAACCGTTCAATTTTTTTTGGCCACTTCATGTACCCTTATCCTTTCTTAGCCACTTCTTTTTTTCATTCTTTCAAACCTTATCCCCTGCATCTTCCTCCTACTTCATCACTTCTTTCTCTGTAAAACCGCCATATCCCGCAACCATCAGCAGTACCATCTCCCGCAACCATGAAAACCATCATCAACAGCTCACCATCATCAACATCTCACCACCATCAAAACCACCCTCATCAACCCAACAGATCGAGGTAGCTGTACGAAGTTTTTACACAAACAGATATAGTTGAACAACAATCAACATATCGAGTTGAATACTTACAACAATCAACAGATCGACCTACACGAAGACTTACCTGTGTCGTAAATCGGGTTTTCGATCTCTTTAGGTTTAATTTTAATTTTGTTTTTGATTCTCGATTTTACTTTTTATATTTTTTTCAATCATTGAATTTAATTCGTTTGGATAATTGGGGTCATTTATTTCAGTTAATTTCAATCATTGCATTGAATACTTGTGGTTGAAATAAAACCAGTTGCATTAATATTTTGTATTAGGGTTTGCATTCAATTCAGGTGAATTAAGTTGCATTTAATTCAAATGATTAGAATTAGGGTTTGCATTGAATTCAGGTGATTTGCATTATATTGATTCAAATTTTAATTCTTTTGCAGGATTTGATTCAATTTTAATTCTATAGATATTTAGAGCATTGTGAACTGATTGCATTACTAGCTAGGGACTGAAATTAGCTTCTAATTAGACATAACAACACTGAATCAGTCATGGGTGGAGGTGTGAAAGACTCTCCAAGTAGCAGTAATAGTTGCAACAACAGCAACAATAAGATGAGAATGAAAAATATACTAATTGAGTGTGCTATGTGTGAACAAGGGAACCATGAAACAAAAGTGTGTCCTTGGCTCTATTCTAGGTGCAAGCATGTTCCTTGTAACGGTGTGAGAGCATTTCTACGATCTAAAACAACTGAAACCTATGGAAAAATATTCTGCAAGTGCACCATACCTACCTGCACCTACTTTGAATGGTTTAATAATGCTTATGACCCTTGCAAAGCCAAGTTGTTATTATTACCATCAGTGAAAAGCTGTAATGCTTGTGGAGAAGATGATCACTCTTATAAAGATTGTCCACTGCACAATCAATTGTGCTTCTCTTCAACCTGCAACTGCAAACTCACCCTAAGAATATGCAACAATCAACACAATAAGCACATAGCTTACCTTGTATGTGAACAATGTGAAGATTTTACATGGGCTTCAGATACTATCTTCATTGATGCAAAAGAAAAAGTTAGAGTTTCTACTAATCAAATAGATGATCTAGTTACAAAGCTAGGGAAAAGTCTTCATATGTAATAATTTATTATTTTATGTGTATGACATGATTTAAATATTGTACTTCATTTCATACCATCTAATTAAAAAATATATTTAGAGTATTGTCATTGTTGCAGGGCTATGCTGGTTATAAGTCCTTGTAATGGTTCTCTGTATTGTGTAACTATATATGATGGTTATAACTTACATATATAAGTTGCAGGGCTACATCTTTCAGCCATTTTCTAACTCTTCTTTTTTCTGTGGCACGCAGATTGAAGTTTTATTTTAACATATATACATATAAATCAATTAAATTCGTTGTAAATGATGAATAAAGATTGGATTTATTTGCCAAGGTGAATATGTTTAACTTAAGGATATATATCATATTATTTACATTGGTTTGCTAGATTGTTAATTTGCGTTATTACGGTGCTCTGATTTTATCTATCTTTTATGCAGGGGTGGTCTTCCATATCAGGAAGCATTGAATAATTTCATAGATACCGTCTGTCAGAAACTAGGAAATCCTTATAAGTTGAGTTGTCCTTGTGTTGATTGTAAGAATCTTGCTTTGCCACTTCCTCCGGATGCAGTGCATCTTCACTTGCTGAAAAGGGGTATGGATCCTACATACACCGAGTGGGTTTTTCACGGCGAGCCAGTAATCATTTCTAATGATATTAACCAAGAAGGAGCGACACATGGTTCAAAACAAATGTATGTAGAGGATAATGTTGAAGGTGATGCACATCAAGATCAGGGCCATGAAATAAGTCAATAAGAGGGGTTGGACGAGGCGGCTGACGCTCCGTTATACCCTAATTGTAAAACACACACAAAGTTATCTATCACTATGGAATTGTACAGGCACAAGACAGTTAATGGTATATCTAGGAAGGCTTTTGACGAACTTCTCAAGACAATTGGTTCGTTGTTGCCGCCAGGTCATTGTCTTCCTAAAAGCACATATCAAGTCAAAAAGCTGCTTAAATCTTATCAATTAACTTACGAGAAGATACATGCCTGTGTGAATGATTGTTGCTTGTTTAGAAAGGAGTTGAAAGATGCAGATGAATGTCCTAAATGTCATTATTCTAGGTGGAAGCAAGACACATCTAACATGGAAGACGATGAGGACATGATAGACAAGCCCAAAAAGAAGATACCTAGAAGGTTCTTAGATACTCCCCCTTATACCGAGATTGAAGAGATTGTATCAATCAGTCGAGCTGGCCGAGCATTTGATATCACACGCGACGAGCAAGAGTAAAGATGGGAAGATACGTCATCCTTCGATTCTTTAGCTTGGAAGCACATAGACAAACAATTTCCCGCATTTGCTTCGATGACCGTGTCTGCGTCTTGGGCTTGCCGCCGATGGATTCAATCCGTTTGGCGATCTTTCTCCAAACCACAGTTGCTGGCCGGTGATGATCGTGGTTTATAATTTTCCCCCTCAAAAGTGTATGCAAGCCGAAAACATTATTCTGAGCATGCTAATTCCAGAAAAAAGCAACCGGGTAATGACATCGATGTATATTTGCAGCCATTGATTGATAATCTAATTGAGTTGTGGGAGAACGGCGCGAAGGTATATGATGCCTTTAGTAAATCAGAATTTAACTTGAAGGCTTTATTGATGTGGACGATTAATGATTTTCCTGCATATGGTAATTTATCGGGATGTACGTATAAAGGGAAGGCAACATGCCCTCTTTGTGGTGATAACACACTTAGCAACTGGTTACCGTTTAGTCGTAAAACTGTATACATGAATCATAGGAGATTCCTTCGTCATAATCATCCCCTTCGACAGAAAAAAGACTTGTTTAATGGAGAAATTGAGAGGAGGAAAAACCACACTATGTCCTGGTGCTACTGTATTTGAACATCAGAGCACTATTGTTAATGATTTTGGGAAAGCGAAGAAGAACGAGGAGGAGAAAAGGAAACAAAAAGAGGAAAATAAGAAGAAGAATAAGAAGAAGAAGATGACAAAGGAAATCGGTCAGAGTAGTTCCACAAAAGGTGCAAAGAACGGTAATTCTGAGTGTGGGAAGCGGAAAAGGGGTGCTGTTTCTAATGTGGCTAGTTATGCTGCACCTCATGATGAGGAAACTGAGCTTCGAGTGTTTAACAAACGGTCGATATTCTTCGACTTTCCTTACTGGAAGGTCAGTTCTAACTACAGATTTACTTGTTAAATAGTTTTGTGCACATGAGCTATGCTTGAACTCACTATAATTAACCTGAATACCCTTTTTCGGTCATGTGTGATTAAACTCACTATATCTTCATATCTATGTGTTAGCTGGTTTACATGGATGTGTACCTGTTTTTCTAGTTTTTTTACTTACTGAACAAACTAGTTAGCTTTATAGGTAATTATTAGCATGCAGGTTAATTAACTTGTGTAAAATTTGATTTTGGTTTAACAAATAATCTTTTGGAATTACTAATGTTAGGATTTTTCATGAATTCCTAGGATTTGTTACTACGGCATAATATTGATGTTATGCATACAAAAAAAAATGTCTGTGAGAGTGTCATTGGTACTATTTTGAATATAAAGTTCAAAACAAAAAACGGTTTAAATTCCCGTAATGATATGAAGAGTATGAGAATAAGATCAGAATTTCATCCGCAAGAGATAAATGGCAAAACAATCCTTCCACCAGGACCATACAACTTAAGCAACAAGAATAAGGCTATACTTTATAATAGGATGAGAAATTTGAAGGTTCCATATGGGTATAGTTCGGATCTTAGGAAGCATTTCTCGAAAGATGGTCAATTAGGTGTCCTTAAGGCTCATGATTATCATGTTCTTATGCAACAAATATTACCAGTAGCTTTGAGAGGACTTTTACCTGAGGGGCCAAGTAAGGCGATTTTCAGGTTGTGTTCTTATTTTCACGAAATATGCCAAAGGGTAGTTCATCTCGAAAGATTAGTAGAACTTGAAGTGGAAGTAGCTGAGACTTTGTGTATGTTGGAGACGTACTTCCCTCCATCCTTTTTTGATGTGATGGTGCACTTGACAATTCACCTAGCTCGAGAAGTGCGTTTATGTGTACCTGTACAATATCGTTGGATGTATCCATTTGAAAGGTATGCTAAATTTTATAAATTTTATTTTTATTTTTTTATTATTTTGTTTCAATCTTTTTTCTGTTTGCACAACGTGTTAGTAGCTATCCCTTGTAGCTTAGAGCTACTTATATCCAAATGTTGAAGTTTTGTAAGACGTATACCGACTTCGTTTCCACCCTTTTAACTGTAATCAAGTTTCATATGCTACTTTCATATAGGTATATGAAGACATTCAAAGAATATGTTAAAAATTACGCACTACCAAAGCTTGTATAGCAGTGTTATCTTGGAATGGAGTGTGTTAGGTTTTCTATTCTCATGGATCAAGCAAAATTTGAAATAGGATAAAAGCCAAGTGTAACAAAAACTTTCAAGATGGTTCCACACAGAGCAAAGACACGCCCTCTTTCTAAAGGTGTCCAAGTGCGTATGGAGGATGCAAAGTTAAAGATTTCTCACAGATATGTGCTTTTTAACACGACAAAAATTGACCCATATCTAACGTAAGTATGACACTAACGTTCATTAGAAATGGTTAATCAGTTAATACCTCCTGTTTTAATTTTACTTTTATCTTAGAATGCATATGGATGAGTTAAAATCTTCGGTTGGGAGTTCTATTACCAGTGAAGACCAGCTCATTTCCATACACTCGGACACATTTGGAGATTGGTTTAAACAAAAGGTACCTTTTTTCCACTTTTATTCAGATTGCACAGTTTAATTAGTAGTTTTATCACTAATGTATTTTGAGACTTCATAAAATACAAATAGAACCATCGTCCATGGATGTGCTTTATAGTTGTTTGATTCTGTATGGGTACAACATATTCTGTCACCTAGAACCATCCATGTTACGCACAACATCGCTATAAAAATGTCTTCTCATGCTCAGATAACCATTTTAGTTATGTATTTATGTTCTGAGTATGCACGGTGTAGGTTTATATGCAAATTGAACAAGGCATGTCAGTTTCAAACACGGTAGAGTGGTTGGCAAAAGGGCCTTTAGAAAACTGCGTGTCATATAAAGGATTGCTAATCAATGGGTCTAGATTTCTTACGAAGGATGTTCAAAGAGTCACGCAAAACAGTGGTGTCTCAATTGAATCAAAAATTTTAGTTGCACGACGATCAGAAACCACTGGTTTCTATGGTGTGTTAGAAGAAATTCTAGTGTTGGACTACATTACTTTACAAGTTCCAATATTCAAATGTGACTTGGCTCACACCTATTTTGGTGTGAAGGTAGAGAAAGGCTTCACAATAGTCAACTTAAAACAGCATAAGAACAAATTTTGTAACGACCCGTTCATTTTAACATCACAAGCGCGAAAAGTTTTCTATTCTCGAGAGTTAGATACATCTAACTAGTATGTGATGTTGAAACCACCACCGAGGGGTTTCCATGAATTAGAGGAATTCAATGAAAATGATGGAAGTTGCCAACCTGTGGATACTTCAACTCTTGGCTTACAAATAGATGGCGAGAGTGATCAGAGTTACGCAAGAGAGGATGCTGAACCTATTTTAGTGGCGACAAAGAAGAAAAACAATAGGAAGAAGAAAAAGAAGTTCACAAGTTAATTAGGTCAGTATGTAGTGTATTATGTTTAATGTAATAGTTTTTTGCGGTCTTAAATCGATTTCTCGTTCTTTGTCATTGTGGATCTTGTTGTCACAGTTCTTGTTTATTTCTTTTGCTGAAACTAGTATCGTTCTTGTGATTGTGATGTTTTATCTTATTACTGTGATTGTGATGTTTGATCTTTGTTCGGGACTTTGAACACCCTTTTTTAACTCCGCCAGTGAAAATGATTTATCATTTTCATTGCCGGTCTCAAGCCCGGAAAAAGGAGGAGAGAAGAATGGAATATATGATAGTACAATAATTTACAATCATGGAACTATAGATATACATGCACAGTAATTTTTCTTCTTTTTATATGTTTAGTTACCATTTGGTGCTATGGGTTGTCATTGTTTCTGAAAAAAAAACTCCATTCTTTTTATGTTTTTTGGTGGATTGGAAGAAATTGGGTACTTGAACTATGAAATGAAAGTGCCATGGAACTAACAGATATAAAATGAGATGCATTATCATATTGAATGTAGGGGATTCTTTATAAAGAAGTCTTGTAGAATGTATGTGATTGTTTACAGGGAAGGATTTGCGTTGTTTGCGGCTCAGGGGACTAAGCCTTATTTCTGTACATCTGATTTCATTTTTACGACTCTTATAAAGGTCTTCACATATGTTCAACGACTATTATACATGTCGTCAAATATGGTCATAAGTTTAGTAAATAAGAACCACAAACCTATCGGAACTGTGATAGCGTAGGCTAGGTTGTTGGTGCGGACTTGCCTCAGGCCTTGCAAACTCATTTTCCAACTATATTTTTAATTGGGCAACTCTTATAAAGGGTCGTTATACGATTCCTTTAATTTTACTTCAACAACCCTTATAAGGGTCGTTATACATGTTCATTTGAAAAAAAAAACCCAAAAACCACAAACTTGCGAAGTGTAAGGATGGTTCATAGGTTAGTCTAACGCATAGTAGGTTCACGTTCGAATCCCCTCATCCCATATTTTATATTTTCATTTTTTGGTTGTCTTCAACAACCCTTATAAACGTAGTTGTACAATTTCATAAAAAATAACATAAAAACCCAAACTTGTGAAGTGCAAGGATGGTTCATACCAACTCTTTTTCTTGAAGAGTTGTCGTTCGTTTGCTTGTCGCAACCCTTTGCTTCTAGGGATGGGTAGTGATGCCATTTTACAACACTTACACTGAAAAAGGTTGTAAAACATGGGATGTACTACGACCTTTAGAAAAAGGTTGTAAGTTTCCAGTTGTAGATGTATATTTTTCCTGTAGTGTTATTGTTCTTTGAATTGGTAACATTTCACATTGCTAGTTCCTTTTTCAATAGTAAAGTGATGTATTCAAGTGTAGTTTCTAATCCCATTAGTAGGTAGTGAAGCATGCAGTGATATTGGATCAACTATGGTTGTTGATCCATATATTTTGGATCAACTATGGTTGTTGATCCAACTGCAATGGATAAACATCCACTGTTGATCCAACTGAAATGGATAAACATCCATTGTTGATTCAACTGAGATTGGTTTTGAAGATGGTCTTGGAGTTGTTGGTGTTTATGAAGCTATAGGTAATGAAATATGGTGGTTATATGGGTTGAAGCAGGCAGTGATACTGGGTCAACTATGGTTGTTGATCCATATATTTTGGATCAACTATGGTTGTTGATCCATCTATATGGGATCAACTACTGTTGTTGATCCTTTGAACTCATGTTTTGTAGTTTAAATCATGTAAATTTGTTCTAATATTGAACTTGTGGTGCAATGGTAGCATGACTGACTCCATGTCAGATGATGCGTGTTCGACTCACGCCAAGTTCACTCCATTTTACATGGATAAACTATCATTATTGATCCAATTTTACATGGATCAACTTCCATTGTTGATCCACTAAAATTGGATCAACTTCTACCGTTGATCCTTTTTCTTGGATAAACTAGATAAACTTCTATCGTTGATGGTTTTGTTGGTGAATCTGAAACTGCAGCTGATGAAGTGGTAGCATTTTTCCATCAACATGGATAAACATTCATTGTTGATCCAACTGCAATGGATGAATTTCTACTGTTGATCCAACCGCAATGGATAAACATCCATTGTTTGATCCAACTGAAATGGATCAACTACTTTTTGTTGATACAAAAAAAATTTGAACCAATGATGGTGGCGGCGGCGGTGGTGACGGTGGTGGTGGTGGCGGCGGTGGTGGTGACGGTAGTGGCGGCGGGCGGCGGTGATGGTGACGGTAGTGGCGGCGGCGGCGACGGCGACGAATTTGTGGTGGAGGAGGACTAGTGGTGGTGTAATAGTGGCGGTGAAGGATTGGTGGTGGAATATTGGTGGTGGTGGCGGTTGGTAGGTGGTGGTGGTGGAATGGTAGTTGAATGTTGGTGGTGGTGGTGGTGGTGGTGAAGTGGTAGAGGAAGAAATTTGTTGTATTTTGAAATAAAGAAAAATATTATATGAGTGAGGGTATTAAGGTAATCTAATATTAAATGGATAAGGTTATAAAAAAGGAGGGACATAATTATTATTGTATAAGGATATATTTGTAGGGAGTTAAAAGTAGGGACATATAATTAATATACCCTTATTTAATTTTTTTGGAGGATAGAAATTGTTAATATAGTCAAACAAATAAGAGAAAGGTTAACTACTAGTCACTACCTCTTGTCAACTGGTCAAACCGAGTTGTTGGGATTTTTTTTTTTTTTGGATTCTCTTCTTCACTCGACTTAGGAAATGTTGACCAAGCCAGCAGATGGTGATGTTCTCCTAGCTACCAATATCTAATTCTAACGCGGACTGACTCATCTTTGATCCACTGTTAATTAGGTAGCTAGAACTTAATGTGATGTGAATTCAAGCTGCGTTAACCCACCAATATCAGTGTGTTGGGTTATCTTTAGAGTACACTATGAAAGTTCCAGAGTGGTTTAGTAACTGGACATCCCAAAAACCATACCAAAAAAAGAGTGATGAATCCTTTCTGGAAAATAGTGGATCCTAAAAAACCGTGTTATGGCATAAATTGAGTGTTCCCGAAAATGTATGTTCTGTTTTCTATTATCATTGACAAGTCGCCTAGGGAAGTCATTATTTTGTCGAAGCTTCAAGACCTTTTGTATTTGTAAATTAATGTCTACTTATTTCAATCACTAATTTGGAGACTTGAGAAACAGTACTAGAGTTTGGAATCCTTCATTACATTCAGGAAAGAGCATAGATAGATACCTACTATGAAAGTGATACGATCAAATTGGCCATGTATAACCCAATTTAAGCTTATGATATAATTGGTCCCACAGATAGATGCCGTCAGTGCGAACCCAGCGAGGGCAGGTGCTGCTATAGCAGACTAGATTATCCCTTGATTCTTTGTATATGTCAAAAGCTCCACTCACGAGCTTTTCTGCTTTAACATCCCAGTACCCGATTCTGCACCAAAAGAGTGTTGTCTGGTCCCATCTGTCGTGGAACTTCCAAGAGAAGTTTCCTTTAAAAGGAATGGTGTGTTCGCCAAGATCGTCATCCTTGGATTTGCAGTGAATTGTCATATCCGTATCTGGAGCTATACTGTTATACACCCACACACACGCACCCTGGAAAATGAAACTGGTGACGACGAATATCTGCATAACAAAACCAATGCTACAAATGCAAGTTTAATGAAACTGTGATGAGATCCTGTTGGAGTTGTGTGGCTCAAATACACACATGTGAGTCACACATGGGGTTGCTAAGGATAGTCCCACATGGAGGAGAACAAGTTTCATATGGTGATATATAAGCAAGGCATTCTCCATACATAGTACCGAGGCCTTTTGGATGAAAACCCCCACACCTAACCTCAAGGTGGTCAAGGGGGACAGATTTGGTCATATATGGCCGCAAGTTCGGGAGAGGGTGCTACGGTCCGTGGAGGTCCTACAAAATGGTATCGAGTTCCGGTTAAAAACGATCTACGATGGCGTAAAGTAAGAGAGATTGAGAAATTTGATGGAAGAAATGATTTCAATTTATGGAGGCTAAAGATGAAGGTTGTTTTGGTGCAACAAGGTTTGGTGAAAACTTTGAAGGGGAAAACGGCTCTAAAGCGTAAACATCAAGGATGAAGAAAAGGAAGATCACCTGGAGAAAGCACATGGATTAATTCTATTGTGTTTGAGCAACGAGGTCTTGAGAGAAGTGACGACGGAAACGACACCGGACGGGCTATGGAACAAGTTGGAGAAAAGGTATATGACTAAATCCGTAACTAATCGTTTATATCTTAAGAAAAATCACATACTCTTAAAATGCATGAAGGAACGTCTATTATAAATCATATTGATGATTATAATAAAATTCTCTTGGATTTGGCAAATATTGAGGTCAAAATTGAAGATGAAGACCAAGCTTTGGGTTTGCTTTGTTCCTTACCACCATCTTATGAAAATTTTGTTGATACCGTAATGTATGGAAAAAATACAATTTCCATGGAAGACGTTAAAGAGGCCTTGAACTCTAAGGATTTAAAGAAGACGGGTATCGACTAAAAGATAATTCGGTGATGGGTTGTTCGCTAGAGGAAGAGGAAACCAAAAGGGAAGATTTGATAGGAGTAGATCAAAGTCAAGGTCTAAATCAAAATCCGGTAAATTCTATTGCTTTCATTGTAAGGAAAAGGGGCATTTCAGGAAGGATTGTCCAAAATTGAAGAATGTCGAGAAGAATACTAACCAAGGCACCGCAGCAAATGTTGAAGAGTGATGATGGAGCTGTTCTCACGGTTCATACCAAAGCTCCTGAGAACAGGTGGATTCTTGATTCGGGGTGTACTTTTCACATGTGTCCTCATAAAGAGTGGTTTAATACTTATCAAGCTAGAGAAGGTGGTAAAGTTCTTATGGGAAACAATGTCACTTGTAAAGTGGTGGGTGTAGGTACAATTCAAATTAAGATGTATGACGGTATGGTGAGGACTTTAACTAAAGTTAGGCATGTTCCGGACAGAGAAGAAATCTTATTTCTTTGGGTACGCTTGATTCAAATGGATGCAAGTATCAAGGTGAAGGTGGAGTTATTCGTGTCTCAAGAGGAAGTCTTACAATAATGAAGGGCGAGAGAATTAATGGTCTTTATACGCTGTAAGGTACCACTTTGTGACGGTGATGCAAATTGATGTTCTTCAAGTTCGATGATGATACTACCAAGTTGTGGCATATGTGGCTAGGGCATATGAGCGAGAGGAGTTATTGTTTTGAGCAAAGGGGGATTGCTTTGTGGTCATAAAACAGCAAGCTTGATTTCTCGTGGAACATTGTGTCTTTGGAAAGCAAAGCAGAGTCAAGTTTAGTACAACTATTCATAACACCAAAGGTATTCGGATTATATTCATTCTGATCTTTGGGGTCCTTCTCGGGTTGATTCACATGGTGGTGGTATATATATGCTGACGTTCATTGATGATTTCTCAAGGAAAGTATGGGTATTCATACTTAAACACAAAGATGAAACTTTTGTCAAGTTCAAGCAATGGAATACTATGGTTGAGAAGCAAACCTAAGACAAATCAAGTGCTTGAGGACGACAATGGTTTGGAATTTTGTGGGGGTGAGTTCAACGAGTTCTCTGCAAGGAGCAAGGGATTGTGAGACAATCGCGACAGTCAGAAAAAACACTACAACAAAATGGTGTTGCGTAAAGGAAGAACGAACCATAATGGAGAAGGCACGGTGCATGCTCTCCAATGCCAGGTTACCAAAGTCGTTTTGGGTCAAGAAGCAAACACTTCAAATTATTTAGTGAACAGATCTCCATCGATCGCCATTGAGTGGAAGACTCAAATGAAGTTTGGACAGGTTCGTGATGCTAACTATGAAGACTTGAAGATATTCTGATGTCCAGCCTATGCTCATGTGAATGAGGGGAAGCTAGAGCCTAGAGCAAAGAAGTGTATATTTCTTGGGTATGCAAAGGACGTGAAAAGGCTACAGGTTATGGTGTCCAACAGAAAGATCAAACAAGTTTATTATCAGCAGAGATGTGAAATTTGATGAGCAATCGATGTTGAAGCCAAAGAATGAAGAACTAGATGGAGAAGCTGAAGAGGGTGTTAGTGATAAAGGTGGAGATTGTTGGAGTTGTGTGGCTCAAATACACACATGTGAGTCACACATGGGGTTGCTAAGGATAGTCCCACATGGAGGAGAACAAGTTCCATATGGTGATATATAAGCAAGGCATTCTCCATACATAGTACCGAGGCCTTTTGGATGAAAATCCCACACCTAACCTCAAGGTGGTCAAGTGGGGACAGTATCGGTGCTATGTGGCCGTGCCCGGAGAGGGTGCGGCGGTCCGTGGATGTCCTACAAAATGGTATCAGAGCTAGAGAAGGTGGTAAAGTTCTTTGGGTTTCAAGAAAGAGAATGCAACTTTGTTCTGTGACACTCAAAGTGCCATTCACTTGACCAAGAACCAGATGTATCATGAGAGAACGAAGCACATCGATGTTAGGTATCATTTTATCAAGGATGCAGTTGAGGAAGGTAGGATAGCGATGCTAAAGGTTCCTACAGCGGATAACCCTGCAGACATGTTGACAAAGCCGGTTCCAAGTATCAAGTTCAAGCATTGCTTGGACTTGGTTGGTGTCAACAGTGTTGAGAGCCCTTGAGGGGCTGAGCGAAGACGATGATGATGAATGGTTATGGTATTCAAGTCAAGGTGGAGATTTGTAAAACATGTGCCTTGAATACACCTTCTAGATGGTCTAATTTCTAGAAAGTCTAAGTATTCTAGATGGTCTAATTTCTTAGTTTTCAAAAAGGGAAGGAAAACTAATTCCTTGCTAGTATTCAAAAAGGGGAGGTAGACTAACTCTCTTGCTAGTAGTCAAAAAGGGTTAACCCATTTGTTTTTTGTGCAAGGGAAGGTGGGCATGAGAACCTATATATACCTTCATTAGTTAGCATTTAAAATCATCCCAAAATCAGTCACAAACCAAAGAGAGAAACACTTCTAAGTGTTCTCAAGAGTAGTGTAAATTAAGAGAGAGTAAGGTCTTGTTCTTGAGAGGAGTTTATACTCTTGTAACCTTGTTCCAATCATAGTGCAACGTTTTCGTCGTCTTCCAAAGTGGATGTAGATCATCTTGATCGAACCACTATAAATCCTTGTGTTGTGTGTGTGCCTATTTTACATTTGTTTTCATTTCTATTTCAATTCTCTATTGATTGTGCTTAGAAGAGCCATTGGTCATAACAAATTGGTATCAGAGCAAGGTGGAGCTGCCGGGAGTCGGGCTGAAGAGTGGTTATGGAATGCCGGTAGTCATAAGGTCGCAGGTGGAGCCAGGAAATCTCAAAGTATGAGTAGTGTTCCAAGAGCATCTGGTGGCAGTAATGCCGGTAGTCAGAAGGTCGCAGGTGGAACCGGGAAAGCTCAAAGTATGAGTACTGTTCCAAGAGCATTTGGTGGCAGTAATCATTGTCCGATTGGTAGCATACGGACGGAGGTGGCGAGGTGGTGTGTATTCTCTCCAAGGTGGAGATTGTTGGAGTTGTGTGGCTCAAATACACACATGTGAGTCACACATGGGGTTCCTAAGGATAGTCCCACATGGAGGAGAACAAGTTCCATATGGTGATATATAAGCAAGGCATTCTCCATACATAGTACCGAGGCCTTTTGGATGAAAACCTCACACCTAACCTCAAGGTGGTCAAGTGGGGACAGTATCGGTGCTATGTGGCCGTGCCCGGAGAGGGTGCGGCGGTCCGTGGAGGTCGATGAGATCCAAAACAAGGATTCATTTTGATTTTCTCCTTAATTTCTTTATCACTCTCTTGATGAGTCTCTGTTTTTCGACAATGCCATGCATGGTTCGTTTCAATCATATAAATACACAAATTTGGTTCTTACCTGCATTCAACGTTGTTAAGGAAATCACTAAAGGTTTTTTGTTTTCTTTTTAACCGAAAAAATGGATATTCCCAGTTTATGCTACTTCGGTTGTTCCCACCGACTAAAACTCATTACCAGCCAGAAAGATTTAAGTATAGTCAACCGTTGCAAGTGGTAAAGTACAAACACCACGTACATTTCACTTTTCTTTTCTCTTAAAGAATCGTTCAAACTCTTGCAACAGCAGAAAGGATTCAGTTTCCTACACGTTAGAGCATCTCCAACGTAATATGGGTCTCTAAAAATTTTGAAGCCACGTAGGATTTTAGAAACTCTCAACAAAAAAAATCTCTCCAGTGGTCATTGGATATTAAAAATTTATTCTGATGTGGAAGTTTGAGTTTGGAAGAGAGTATGGGTTTTTAGAGACTCTCATCCATACCCACGTTATTACTATTTGTTTTTATTTTATTTATTTTGTTAGATTTTGTGGATTAACTTTCTACAAATAAGTGACAAGTGTTTCAAAATAGGTATGGCTACAACTACCATTGGAGATGGTTATCAAAAACAAAAAAATTATTCGACTCTATGTTGTTAAATTCCTCTTTTTTAGGTCTCCACATGTGATAAATATCCATACACCATTGGAGATGCTCTTACAGCAGAGAAAAGGATGGAGAAATCAAACAACAATATTGTTCTAGGATCTAGAAAAACCGTCCATAAATGCCACGATACTTGCCAAAATCCAAAAGATTTTAATTTATTTGTCCTCACGGTTTTGGAAGGGCTTTTAAAATGGTCAGCTTAAAATATACGATTCCTTAAAGAAAACATTATTTAAATATCCTCAAAATTCGCCTCTTAAAATATATCCTTATTCAATTTTTAAAAATATCCCTATTTTTTGAAAATGTAAGCATAAGTGGATGCAAGTAGCACAAATTTCTTCCATAAATGGACGCAACTTTATACAAGTTGTTTCCAAAAAGTGGAAGCTACTTTCTCAAGTTGACTCCAAAAAAATTATGTTTTATCCCTCAGGGGTATTTGTGCAAGGTCAACAAAAATGGAGGATATTTATAACATTCCCACTTTTTAAAATTAGAGAGATACCAAAATTCATATAAGACAAATTAGAAAGTTCTGTCTTATGTGGATTTTGGTACAATTTTTAGTAATCTAGCATCCTCATTAGCAATGTTGTCTAAATAGACGTATTACATCAACTCTTAATATGGTTTTTGTAATAAATCAAATTTTCTCCGCCTATCAAAACTAGTATGGGATTTTCTGAATTGAGAAAATGGTGGCTAAAGCCTAAAATATTGTTAATAACGAAATGATCTGTGAAGGATCCGCCATCTGTTAAACCAAAAATCGAATTGAAAATTTATTTGATGGGTGAAGGTTCTTGATCGCATTATTCGATTAGCTTGGCGAGCAGTTTTCCAGTCAGCTATAGTAAACCTCTTAACACGACTACAAAGCCTGACCAAGTTAACTGTTAATTATTTTATTTTATTTTTTTGATCGGCAAAGAAAAGAATAGATTGATAAAAAAAAAAGAGGGTATAAAAGAGTTATAGCACCCTTAGTTACAAAGAAAAGAGACAAAGAATAAGATGTTAACAGATTACCAAACTTATTGAGTAGAAAAGTAAATTGTAAACCACTATCTCATAATAGTATTTGCATCCACATACTCAAACTCCTTTATTGCTAAAGACCAAGTATACAAGCAATATATTGCTTTATTGATAACAGCTATGGCATTGTTTCCCTTGTCATTAAAATCTCTGTGTTATCACGTCCCAATTTTTGTTGATTCTGTCATCAACATTTTATCTTAATTCCGCAATTGTTTCCATTCTTCATGAGTGTGGGTCTTAATTGATTTTCACTATTTGGTTCAATGCATGGCAAACTTAGTCGTCTGTGAGAATATATCGAAAAATCAAATTTCATTTCAATTCCAAAGATAATGGTATTCCTTTTCCGATATCCATGATTTTATTTCAAACTCTTGAAAAATTATCATGTCCTCAGCATTATTAATAGGCATGTTTCCTCTTCCTCCGTCAAGAGTAAATATCACGAAATCTTCCTCAATATCGAGAAAGATCGTCATTTTCCCGATTTTATTTCAAAAGTCATCCAAGAAAACACGACCATCTTTGTTTCTCAATATGGACAAACAAGACTAACTCTTATGTGAGTTATCTCTCGTTTGTCGTCAACAAACCAAACCCATATCACTCTTCAAAGTTCCATAGATGACCATCATTCATTGTTGTTGGTCCGTTTGTCTATAGTTTTTTTTCTTGGTTAGTAATCAACAAACCAAGTCTATGTCACTCTTCTAAACCTTCTTCAAAGCCTAATATCCATTCAAGTCCATTTGCAACTAAAGACCCATATAGATCATTTTGCTGCTTGTTGTCAGATTTCACTATTGCAGGAATAAAGTTTTACCACAATCAAGATTTTTTTCACAATACTTTTGTGAAGATAAAGTCTTTATAAGACAAAGTCATTCTAATCTATCTAGCAACTGTTTGTTCTAGTTTGATCACATAGTCAAGATAAGCTGAACAAGACCCCAATCTTGCAACATTGAAGTCATATCAGCTGGCATAGAGAAGAACCAATTTAAATGACACATGAAGTCATTCCAAACCTTCCTAGCAAAGGTGCAATGAAGTAAAAGATGAGAAGAAGTTTCATCCGCATCACAGAACAAACAACCTTGTGGAACATCCAAACCTCTTCTTCTTAATAAATCTCTAGTTGGTAATTTGTTGTAAGCCTGTAACCATAAGAAGAACCCCATCTTAGGAGGACATTTAAGCTTCCATATAAGATTGAAAATTGGGCCAGTAGGCAAAGTATCATCATTAGCAGTAAGTTTGTCATAGACTGAACTTACAGAAAATTGCTTTGACTTGGTGAGATACCATTGCAGCTCATCAGTAGAACTCGTGTTAAATCTAAAGTCATTCAAATCAGCAAAAAGAAGAGAATACTCAGCTCTAGCAGTAACATTGAGTCTTCTGGGGATATGAAGATTCCATATAAAAGCATTACCAGCAATTGTTCTCATTGCCGCAACTGTGAAATTATTAACTCTAGAGACTGTATACAAATTTGGATAACAAGATTTGAGAGAATGCTCATACAACCAATTATCATCCCAAAACCTCCAAAGTGCAATTGTTAATTGATACCTCAATGTCTAATGAGTCTAATTATATCAATCACCAATTCTGAATAAATTAAAAACTAATCTAGATATAGAAGACATAGTAACCAAAATCCTTATGCATTATATACTCCTTTTGTCATTGGGTCAAACGGAGTCATTAGGACTCCTGACATTTTTAACAGTCCCCTCTTCAAAAAATTGAACAAGCTAGCAGATGGTGATGTTGTTCCCCAAGGGACCAAATTCATGGTCCAAATGGTTTTGAAAAATTTTCTATTCCAATTAAAGTTGTCAATACTCTAACCCGACTCTTCCATCTTTGATCCGCTATTAAATGGGTAGGACTTTGTTAGGGTACCGACCCTAAACTCATCATAATCCTATAGGTAGAACTCAACTCGAAAACCGGTTGACTAGATGAGGGATCCCATTGACTCATAAACTACCCAATTAAGACCCATCTACCAATGTGGGACTAAGGTCCCAACATCCCACCACGCTTCCAGACCCAACGTCCTCGTTGGCCCACTCTATCGACACTGACCCGGAGGTAGCCCTTTCCTTTATGGCGGCTCTACTAGACTACCAGTATTCAGTGCGGTGACAACTACGCCCATACATAGGTGCCCCTACACTTTAATCCATCCTATATATCACCCCTTCTGTGGAGCGGGCATGGGTCGTGGTGCTTGGCTCTGATACCAAATGTTAGGGTACCGACCCTAAACTCGTCATAAGCTCATAGGTAGAACTCAACCCGAAAACTGGTTGACTAGATGAGGGATCCCATTGACTCATAAACTACCCAATTAAGACCCATCTACCAATGTGGGACTAAGGTCCCAACATCCCACCACGCTTCCAGACCCAACGTCCTCGTTGGCCCACTCTATCGACACTGACCCGGCGGTAGGCCTTTCCTTTATGGCGGCTCTACTAGACTACAAGTATTTAGTGCGGTGAAAACTACGCCCATACATAGGTGCCCCTACACTTTAATCCATTCTATAGATCACCCCTTCCGTGGAGCGTGCATGGGTCGTGGTGGTTGGCTCTGATACCAAATGTTAGGGTACCGACCCTAAACTCGTCATAAGCTCATAAGTAGAACTCAACTCGAAAACCGGTTGACTAGATGAGAGATCCCATTGACTCATAAACTACCAAATTAAGCCCCATCTACCAATGTGGGACTAAGGTACCAACAGACTTGCTGTGAATTCAAGTGTCAACCCTCCAAAATCAGAAGGTAGGGTTAGTGTACAACATTTACTGCTCTTTAGTTGATGGTATAAATGATTTGGCATCTTTTTTCCGTGCATAAACTCAAATCTCAATAACCTTGCACGAGAACCCTTCAAAGTTTTATACTTCTCTACCAGAGCCAAATAAAAATAAAATAAAAATAAAAAGTTCAATCATAACAAACTTTTCCACTGCATGGCCGTGAACATTTTGGATTTTCAGAAGAAAGTAAAATGTTAAATTTCGAAACTACCACACCATGTATTAAGCCTCATAACAGTTTTCCATTTTCTCGATCTTTTAGTTATTTTTTGGGCCATTTACAAAATGGTCATACTTTTTATAATTGGGTTACAAAATGGTCCTACTTTTATAATTGGCTTACAAAAAGGTCATATATTGCCCGACATAACGATTGAGCAAAAAAACGGGGTTAGTTGTCCCCAAAATACCCTCCCTCTTAACTCTAGCTAATGTTAACCACGGTTGGACATCACATGTGGCATCTAATGACGTGGCCTATCTTTGACTCAACATCACATGTGGCATCTACTGACGTGAATCATCCTTCACATGTGGCCACATGACATGTCTTTGCACGTGACAACTTTGTCTGCTGAGACCAAAATAAACTTTCAAACCCTGTATGCAATATGAACTGTCCTTTAAGTTTTGAACTCATGTGGATCTGCAACAACATAACACGAATAAGAACCTTTGTTAGAATATAAGTTGCAACAATATTTTATTAGTAATTTTAGTTAACTAATATTTACAGCAGCTTCCAGCTTTCCAACAAGGGCTAGTAAGGTGTAAAAACAACACACAACATGCATTAAGGATCATACATAGCTTTGGAGGAGATTCTGTAAACTCTCCTCAAGGAAATCCAATAATCATAAGAGTTAATGAATGATGATAATGTATAATCCCAAAGAGTAATATAGAATATCATGAATGGAAGACCTTATTATTTAAGCAATGGAAATCTTAGAAACCAAAGTTATCCAGGCTACCATTGATGACCTCTTGACACATGGAAGATGATACTGCACCTGGAGGTCTTTGAAACCTGCAAAGAAAGTTGGGAAAATTAACATGAAGCTGTGAGAACAAGAAAACCACAAAGAACATAAACACAAAAATTTCAAAACGGAATTGAGCTATACACTAGAATCACTAAAACACTTTTGCACAACAAATTTGGATTACCAAAGATGAGTTATATATAAGAGCTATTGCTTTTGAAGTTTCAAGGGAGTTGGATCTGTAACATATGTATCAGAAGCAAAAATTCACCACTCCAGTCGAGAGTAAGTAGTTCCAATTTGTAGTTCTACATTCATTCATCTACAAATTCTGCAACATCACCATTCTCATCATCAAACAACTCTGGTTTTTCTAACACATATATAATCTGATAGTTAATCCTACAGCAAAAAAATAACCTTACTCTCCCATTCAAACATTTTACATAAGATAGATAAATTGCAGTGTTCATTAACCAAATTTTTGATGGACTGAAATTGGATAACTAAGAATACACCATACTCATTTTCAGCAACAACGCATTTAAAATCATCAACATAAATAATAATTTCATTTCCTAATGACACTAAATAACTCACTTTACTTCTCAATCTCAAATCAGATATCTTCATTCCCCCTACTAATATATCTTTGAACTCTACTCATTAAAACCTTCAGTTGTTAAAAAAATCCCCAACCATTCTGTATTTATTTGATACTAGTTGAAAAAACCTAGGAAAATAACCTTAATTATACATGCAACAAAAAATTGATTGAAATATAACAAAACTTTAGGGGTACTGGAAAAATCCCAAATTACAATATGAAATTTAGAGATTATGAAAACGACCAGAAATTGAAAATTAGGCATGAACAACATCACTAAAACAATTTAATCCACCACAATTCACATTAATATTAGAAAAAAACCTAACCTTATTTTTATCAGATTCTTCAATCCTAAAACTTTTATTTCCTGCACATATGCATACAAAATACAGCACACAATCAATTAGTGACACAACCATCAACAACAATAGATAACATTGATTTAAGGCCCTTGATTTAATCCCCAATTTTCCCTAATTCGGGTTTAAGAAAAAAATCCATAAATTTGTTAAATTAGGTTTCTGAAAATAATTTAAAATTCATCATATAGATTTGTGATTACCAAACCTCATTATGTTTGTGAAAATTGTGACACTCTCTTGTAAGAAAACTAGGGTTTTCAACAACCAGTTACTAGTTTAAGCTCGAAAATCTTCACCAATACACCATTAAAGTTCAACCAAACCATAATCACACACTTAATAATATTAGAAGGATCTGTTGATGATAAAACTCACTCGAAATCTCTCATTCTTCACTTAATCGCCATTGTTACAGAGCTTGGAGAATAGAAATGGAGAGAGGAATGGCAGCACATAATGAAAGAATGAGATGAGAACCCTAAGAGCAGTTCCTATGGCAATGGCCAAAAACCAAAGTTTGTTGAGCCACGTGGATGGTCAAATACGATTCTCCACTATGGAAAACCATTGGGCGACCGCATAATAAACGCACGACAGGTGCGATGACGCGGGAAGTCTCCATACAAACGCTGGCATTGAGCATGATAGCGTGGGTGACATCTCACTGAACGCCAACGTTTGGCACAAAATCGCCAACGGCAATGGTAGGTTTGCAACGGATATCGGAACGGCTACTTCCCACTTCTATGAATAAGCTCGAATTTGATCTCACAAATACACAACAATCTTTCATCCGATCAATCTTTTTTTAATTCGATTACTCTCAATTTCCAATCATGAATTTTGATTCTTTTGAGGAGGATATGGAGATGGATGACATGTTGTATGAAGAAGATGAATAAATGTGTATAGATTTTTTGAACCTAATGGATAAAGATGCAGATCAAGATAGAAAAATACGAAATTTGATTCTGCAATTACAAACCGGGATCATACCAAATCCTTTAGATCCAAATGAAGTTGCAACTAGAAGATGGACATGGAGGAATCGACATTTTTACCATGAAAAGCTGATGCATGATTATTTTAATCATGACTGTGTCTATTCTGATGCGGATTTTCAGCGTCAATTCCGCATGGGACGCAACTTGACGCAAAGGATTATTGCCGAGCTTTGTCAGGTACAACCTTTGTTTAATTATTAGTATGATGCACGACATGTACGAGGCTTTAGTCCCGAACAAAAGGTCACAGCGGCCCTCCGTATACTATGTTACGGGGTAGCAGCGGATTCCACAGACGATTACATTCGTATGGGGAAAAAAACCGTCTTTAGGTATCTCAAACTGTTTTGCGAAACAATAGTCGAGCATTTTGGTCCAACCTTTTTTAAGAAAGCCTACTCAGGAAGATGTTCGAAGAATAACTGCATAAAACACCGAGAGGAGTTTTCCAGGAATGCTTGGTAGTCTTGATTGCATGCACTGGACGTGGCATGCGTGTCCGGTAGAATGGGCAGGCTAATATAAGGGTCATTATCCAAAACCAACTGTAATTTTAGAAGCTTCAGCTAGCTATGATTGTTGGTTTTTGCATGCTTATTTTGGACTCCCATGTTCAAATAAGAATCTCAACGTTTTATATAAGTCACATTTGTTTGAAGATCTTAAGAATGGGATCACGTCGCACTGTAATTTCACCATCAACGGTAATCACTACAATCAGGGTTATTATCTAGCATACGGAATCTATCCAGAATGGTCAACTATGGTTCAAGCTTATAAACAGGTAGGCCATGGTTCGATGACTTCGAAGGATATGCAGTACTTTAACACACAACAAATGGCATGTAGAAAGGATGTTGAACACGCTTTTGGCATATTGAAAAGGAAGTTTGCCATCATAGCTGGGCCGACACGCTTTTTTGATATCCAAGAAATGAACAAAATTATGTTGAGTTGTATTATTCTGCATAATATGGTCATTGAAGAAACCAGGCGTGACCCAACCTGGACTAGTTTTGAAGATGAAGATTTGAGGTCGAATCTTATAGTGGAGCATGGTCGTCCGGTAAGAGAATATAAACTTGTCACTGACAGACTCCACAATCGGGGAATCTATGCACAACTAAGACAAGATTTAACAAAGCACCTTCGGGCTTTAAAAGGTGTAGCAGACGATGCAGGAGGGCGAGGCAGGGGGAGAGGAAGAGGGAGAGGGAGATGATTAATAAGTTTTTCAATTTAAAAGTAGTTATTAAGATTTAAAATTGATGCAATTATAAAAGTAATTTTAATTAAACTAAACTAACATGTTATTAGCAAGACTGAATTATAAAAGTAATTTTAATTCATGCATTATCAAGATTGAATTCCTCTTCGTTTTCTTCCGAGGCATCACCTTCGTCTGTAACATTCACAACTGAATCGGCTCGATCTTTATCGGCCCGGACTTGTTCGGCCTGGACTTGATCCATTTGCGTATTCCATGTAGCATATTATCGTTCATTCATTTTTCCGATGTCCATGTTGAGTAACTTGTTTAGCTTATAATCCCTGTAGTATTGTTCTCGCGAAAGACGACTTTTCCGTTGATTTTCTAAAGTAATGGCACGGTCCCTCACTCTATCTTCCTCCATCTGCATCTCTATTTACTTGTGATCAACATAGTTGGACTCGTTTGAACCTCCTTCAGCTGCACATTGGGCTGCGTCTCTCGCTGCTTTTGCAGCTTTCACACCACCTCCTCTTCTTCTCTTGCAGTTGGTGTTAACATCTAGATTACTATTGGGTTGAACATAACTACTTGGAGTTCCATCAGGCGAGGAAGCAGGCCCTCCATTCTGAAAATCCTGCGAGATTGGACCATGTGGTGATCTTTCAGGCACTTGATGACCTTCCAGCAAGTATGGGTTAAACTTGTTAAGCATCCTCAAAATGGTGAAACAACTTTCATACTGGAAGCTTGAACCTTTGTGGGATCTTTGCCACTCTTCCCGACATCTTTGTTCCACATCTGGTTCGCCTTCACCACTTCTTCTGTTGTTCCACATTTGAGTGATAATATATATATATATATATATATATATATATTCACTAGATAATGGCTGCTGCAATTGTGCAAAAACGATGACATAACCCATCCACATCAAGACCATGTTTGTTACCGGTTTCCTTGCAAAAATTTGTTAAAATTTTTCCGTTAAAAGAGTGTTTTTCTTGACTGCAACCATTAATATTATCTACTGTGTATAATACATAATTTCTGCAAAGTGACTCGTCTTCATCCATTGTATACTTCGGACCACGAATTCTTGTGCTCTTTTGCTGTGATTGTCGTGGTATTTGTTGTGGTGTTTGTTGTTGTGACGATGACATATTTGTGAAACTGAATTGATATGAGTATTTTTGTTTGAAAAGAAAAAGAAAAATTAGAGACGGTATGGAAATTATACAAGGATGAGGAAGGTGTGAGTAAAAGTGTTAAGACGAAACAAATTTATATGGTAAGGGAAGCAGATGGGGAAACTTGGGGGCGTTCTCACTATGAACTTGGCGACATTAGACAAATCGCGGGAGCAAAGTTCACTAACGCGCATTATGGGGGGAAACTCTGGCATCAGCTCTGATGTCGCCCGAGTTATTTGTCATGGCGCGCGCCATTTCACCATACGCGCCCCTACTGGAGTGTCTCAGTGTTCAAATGAATAGATCTGTTCATTTGAACATCCATATTCTTGGTTTGTTCATCCCATAGTGATATCAAAATGAACAAAACTCTAAGTTTGTTCATCCCATAGGAACTTCCCTAACTGTTATACAACCTGTTTAGTTTCCACTAATCCTGTCCTTCAAAATAATCATCGAGATATAGTACAAACGCGATCTACGGTAACAGATCTGGTATGGTTAGATTAAGGATATAAAGGAAAATTACCAACCAGATTTAACTCTGCCGATTTAACTCTGACCTGGTGGTCCCTACCGACATAACCCTGCTACAAACGGAAGCGTGACTGATTTTTTAATACTTTGTAAATGTATGATCATTTTGTAAATCGGATCCTAACTGTAGGATTGTTTTGTACATTTCCCTTATTTTATTTTATTTATTTTTTTTGACAGGTAGAGAAACTTTATTGGGATAAAAGAAGGATGTACAAGAGTCTATAGGAAGTAGACTAAAAAAGAAAGAATAAAAAAATAACTCAAAAGAAAATACTATTCCAATTTTGGGTTGTGTTTGAAAAATTGATACGAAGTCTCTTCCCAAAAGTTGCATCCCAAGTAAGTACCAAAGTATTACTATATGTACTAGGTTCGAGGTCTGTTTTAAAATTGTACTTCTCCTCAAAAGTGCAACAATTAGTTCTCTCCAAATGACCCAAATCACTATAGCAGGTGTAGTTGCAGGAAATCCCACAACTACACCCTATTAAGATCACACAAATTCTTATTCAAATTTCAAGAATTAATATTTAAACTTTATTAGAATTTCTTAAAGATCTAACAAAGAAAATAAGAGTACAAGGAAATCAAAATAACTCTTATACTTTCTCTCTTCTATTTGCTCTCTAATTCTCACCAAAAGGATCTCTCCCTCTCTCAAGCCTGCTTGGTCCTTTATATAGGATATTACAAAGAGGATGACAGATAAGCTATCCTTTATTTTCGGATCTGGCCTGCGACATTCTCGCAGACTTACAATGGTTTTCTTCGCAAAGCTCTTCAATTTCTCAAGGTCTTCACACTTTCCTTGTGATTAGGCTGACATCACCTGTTACGTCATTCTTTAAGTAATCTGTGAAGTCTTTGCAAATACTTATTGGTTATAATTTCACTAACACGTATTTGTTGCGAGATTCTGCTCCTACATCTTGCCTCTTCTCATGTCTTCTCTGTGAAGAAGAGAATGATATGAGAACCCTTACTTGAGAATTTCGCATCCGCTTATATTTCTATATTCTTCTTCACCTACAATCTTCTGTGAATCAGGCATGACTGTCTACACGTATTTATTATTTCCCTAGTTTAACGGCACGTCTACGTTCAACCGGTCATCTCTTTTTGTCTATTTAAGGAGAAAGCTAGTGGAGAAATAATTTTATACTTTTACTTCGTCTTCCTCATCTCCTGATTCTCTGTAAATCTTCATCTTCTGCAACTTTCTTCATCTTTGATTTTCACGATCCCATATTCCTGCTGCTACTCTCATGGATTCACCAAGGTTAGTTTTGCTTTTGTTTTTTTGATTTTGCTGGAACTGATCTTATCTTGCTGCTTTCCCTAATTATTATTTTGTGTAATTTCCATATTGGTTATGTTTCAGCAAAAGCACTTCTAGCACCAAATTCTCAGTCCCAAACCCTAAAGTTGTTAAAATCTCGCAGCCTAAGGTTGTTGTAGGCAAAAGGAAATATACTAATAGTAAGGTAGTAAGAAAAATTACTTTTTTAATAACAATATTGTTGCCTCTGTTTCTTATCCGGGTTGATATTCGCAGAGTGATGAAGATGCATGCTACCAAGCCCACAAAGAAGTCCTGCCATTTAAAGACTATTAAATCTTCAATTTCATTCCCTGATTTCAAACCTCTTGAAGTTCATGCCATAACTTCGCTGGTTGTGCCTTTTTCCCCTTCCAATATTATTCATGAAGATGTTGTTAAAGATGTCACCCCTTCTACTGACCCTCCTGCGAATGAAACCGCTTCTTTTCCCCTGGGTAATGCCTCAAGGGTTGATTCCGCCTCAATCTCATTTGACAATCCTCTTCATCTTTCTCCTACGAAAGATACTTCTATTACAAAAGATAACTCGATCCCCAAACTACCACTCATCACTACCTCTTCATCTGAACTTCTCACTGTTAATAAAGAAATCTTAGAAGGAGTGGATATCGCCTTCAAGGTTTTATCCGATGTTCTTGATGATGTTCAGAAATCTTCTGTGGACCCTGTCAAACTTAGTGTATGCGAAACTCTGTAAAAATATTTTAGCTCTAATAAAGCAGCTTCACAAGAATCTCTGGAGAAGGAAGTTGAAACTTTAAAGAATACCCTCCAATCTATGACTTTTGAGTGTGGGAACCTTCGTCTCGAGAATCAGAAACTTGAGAATGTGTCACTTGACTACGAGATTCTTCGCAAAAAGAATGATGAGTTAAAAGGTATAGTCTTCTTGTCTTCTCTTATGAACTATCTTCTTTGGTAATTTTATCCTTTTCGCATTCATTTTCTTAAAATTCTTTTTTCGTACGTTAAGTTTCCCTCCAGAAACGAATAATGGAGAGGTTTAACTTTCAATTTTCCGCTGAAGAGGATCTCTCTGGTAAAAAAGCTTTGTTGGACCAATATAGCCAATTATACCACCTTTACTCGTATTTTGTTGACCAAATTGATAACCTTACCAACGAAAACACTCAATTATTTCGAGAGAAGGAGACATTAAGTAGCGAAATATCCCGCCTCTCTTATGCATTAACTAAAGCTAACTTGGCGATTAAAACCTTGTCAAATGAAAATGAAACCCTGTCCCGAGAGAAACGAATTCTCCTAAACAAAGTGGTGATCTCTCTGCAACAACTTAATATATGCCAAAAGAAAATTAATGATCAAGAGCGAACTCTTTGTTCGCTGAAAAGTGAACTTAAAGAGTTAACTGAGACGTCTATTGTTGAGAAGAATAAACTTATCCAAGGTAGGATAGCTTTAAGTACAATGGTGAATAAACTTAAAGAAGAACACACTCAACTAGAAGAATCCTACGCCTCTCTAGTGAAAGAAAATGCTATACTTATTTCTAATGAGAAAAATCTTCAATCTCATATAAAAGGTTTAGTTGGAGATAATTTTGATGGTGCGATGAACAACTGGGAGAATAGTAGCTTGGATTTGATTCAATATCTTATTTCGCAAAGGGAAGGTAGTCATAAGAATCTCGATGCCTCAACCATCTTTTCTTACTTAGTTATTCTTCTCGCGAAAATTCCGGTTTTAATAACCTTTTGTGTTTTTTCTTTTTCGCAGAAGCTGAGAGAAATCTTCATTCTTCTATTGCTTCTTTGAACTCTAAACTAGCCAATGTTCGCAATGAGAATGCAATTCTTACTAATGCTCTGGTAAATTCTCGCGATCATGCCGAAAGAAGATTTAATTCTCCAATACTTCTCTTGTAAATTCTCGCGATCGCCAATTTCATCTCAAAGCTGAAGTCCTTGTAAATAGTGTCTTGCTAGATAGAGGACTTTCTCCTACAACAATTGCACCTCTTGAAGTAGACGCTGATGAAGTTCCTTGTGAACCTGACAGTGATTATGATCTCGAAAGTGATGAAGAAGCTATTCCTGGGAAGAATAAAGAAGAAATACCCTCCAAAGATACAAGTGTTGGTGATAATCCAGATGGAGAAGAAGTTAGATTGAAACAAGAGAAGGAGAATTCTCGCGAAAGTGAGAAAATTAGGGAAGATCCACTATTAACCCCTCCTGGCGAAGTTAATATTGAAGCCTAAAATTCCTCTAGTTTCTTAGTTTTATCTTCTTGAATTGTTTTGATTCCACTACTCTTGCGAATGATGTATTCTAATGAATCTTTTATTTTCTTGGAATCTTTCTTATTTGCGAAAAATATAATGCATCTTCTTTATTAATTCCCATACTTGCCTTTCATTTTCTTTTTCGCAAGACATAAATCTCTGACCTGCAAAATATTAAATAGTTAACATATATGCAAAATATTTCATACACGCTATCAAATCTATCTTGGAACTTTCCAAGATTGGATTCATCATTGTTCTCTTATGTGGTCTTATTTTTCCTTCCTAAGTAAAGGTCTTATTTTTCCACCCTTTGTTTTTGCGACAAAATCGCAGGCCGTCTTTACACTTTCATGTAATGACCCATTGATCTTGTCTTATCATTTCTCTTAGTATTATTGCCTCTGCAGGATATTTTTCAGGCGATAATATGACATGCCTAAATATTCTTGCGAACATAAAGCCCCATGACTTTGCCGTCTTGCGACGAAATCGCAGGACGTCTTTGCACTTGCATGCATTGACCCATTAATATCGTCTTAACTTTCTCTAGTATTATTGCCTCTTTATGTGCATTGCAAAAATATGACAAGTCTTGATACCCCCATGAGTAAAAAGCCTCATGGCATTTGCGTCTTTGACACTTAACATCTCCCTAATGGAGGGTGTCTTCCTTATCATCCTCCTGGTTTCCCCATCATGGAGATGTACCTCTACCATACAAGGTTGTATCCTTCCATACGGTCTTAACAACAACCAGTTGTTTTCGCGGCCTCTTATCCCTTTGACGATATGGCTCATGGTTACAAGACCGCACCCTAAGTGGGGTTTCTTCGGACTGAGTGCATCATAGCCAAGACTTGCCAAGAATGGCCAGGTACGCTCCAGACGCCTCAGGAACTCTTGGCTCAACCATGTACCTCGGTGCCTTGATCGAGTTCTGCACTCCTTAGGATAGACCCTCGGTCGTCCAACCTAAATCATAAGCTTAGGTTAAAAATCCAAGGAACCTCTCCTAGATGGGCTTTATTGACCCCAAATCTCCATGAATCAGGTTCCGGGGCGGTATAACCTTTCCTTGAGCCATGTAATAGGTTTTCCCTTCTATGACGCACTTTAGGTTTTACATTTGCCTCTTGCGAAATTTTATTTCGCGAACTATGGTGTACTCCATAGTAGGATTGCCTCTTTCTTTGTGTTCCTTTTGACTTTCTTTTGTAAAAGTCATAATTTCTGCGAAGATTATCGCATGTTTTTTCATTCTATATTGATGAATATAATTCTTGCGAAATTATCGCATATGATCATTTTGTTTTAATAGATATAATTTCGCAACTGTTTTCTAGTGACTTTTGCTATATCTTTTATGGATAATACTTCTTTAGATACAATATATTCCAAGGTAGATCAAGTTTGTGACCAACATATTTTTCCTCAGGATCCATTAGATTATATGCTCATGTTCCAACTATTTCTTTGATTATGTATGGTTCATCCCACTTCTTTTCTAGTTTTCCACCATTCCCTTTTTGATACATTGGTATTTCTTGCAGCACCAAATCCCCTGACTGGAATCCTCTTATTTTAACACGCTTATTGTATTCTCGGGATAACATTTGCTGATAGTTCTCCATATGCTGGAGAGCCTTCTCCCTCTTTTCCTCTAAATCATCAAGGTTTGTTAAAATCGTATCTGCACTTAGATTTTTCTCCCATGATTCTCATTTTGTTATGGGAATAATAACTTCTATTGGCAGGACTGCTTCAACCCCATATGTTATACAGAAAGGTGACATTCCCGTAGCTTCTCGCTCGGTTGTGTTGTAAGCCCAGACTGCATTATGCACCTATTCGCACCATTCTTTATTATGCCCTTCTAACTTCTTCTTTAACATATCTGCGATTGTCTTATTTATTGCCTCATCCTATCCATTACTCTGCGGGTATATAGGGGTAGACTTCCCATATTTTATCTTAAATGCATTAAGCAACATTTCTATGTTCTGTCCTTCAAATTGTTTTCCATTATCAGATACCAATTGTGCAGGAATTCCAAATTTACAAATGATATTTCAAATATAAAGGTGAAGATGTCTTTGTCGCGAATATGCTGTACTGCTTTTACTTATGCCCATTTTGTGAAATAATCTGTTGCGACAATCAAATATCTTCTTTGTTCAGATCCTAGTATAAATGGTCCCACAATATCTAAACCCCATTTTCCAAAGGGCCACACGCTTGTTGAAGATGATAAGGGTGCTCCGGGTGCATGTATCCTCTTACCATGTCGCTGACATTCTTCACAACGCATTGACACTTCTTTCGCATCCTCATGCATGTTTGGCCAATAATATCCTTGCGTCTTTGTTTTGTATGCCAAAGATATTCCTCCACTATGTCTCCCCTTCTTTACGTGTCAAGTATCTGAGTGATGGTTCATTAAATGAATTTCGATATAATACCCCATCTCTAAGTTCATAATTTGTTGCTCGACTCTTTAACTTATGTGCCTCCAATCTGTTTCTTGGTATTTCAAGTTCAAATCTCCAATCTGCGACACTACTCACTTGTTCCTCTTCGCCTTCTTCTTCTTCTTTATTGATTTAAGGAAAAAGAAGAGTTTGTAGCTTTATGCATCTCGCAGTCGGATCTACCATCATACTTGGGATAAAAGCGAAGGCATCTGCTAGTATGTTATCTTTACTTGATATGTGTCTCCATTTTATTATTGAAATCTTTGCTAACAATTCCTCAACAAGTTTCTTGTACTTCTTCAATGAGGGTTCATTCGTAGTGTATTCTCCTTTTATTTGGCGAATGACTAGCTACGAATCACTAGTAATTCTTACATTTTCTAACTTCATCTCTATCACGAGTTTTAAAGCATGTATCACTGTTTCATACTCTGTTTCATTGTTAGTGGATGCGAACTCCAATCTTAAGGAAAAAGCCATTTTCGTTCCTTCTGGCGAAATTAAGATAATTCCAACCCCGTTACCTTCTCCATTTGATGATCCATCCACCAATATTTCACATCTATCAGGCTCTATCAGCAAGTCTCTTGGATTTCCATGTTCCTCTTCTACATCCATCATCTCTTCCACGGCTTCATCATTCTCTAATGGAAATTCTGCTAAGAAATTCGCAACAACCTACGATTTCGGCGAAGATAATATTTCATACTTGATCTCAAAATATCCCACTTGTGCATTCCAACTTTCAACCCTTCCTGATCTGTTCGAATTTTTCATTACTGATTCAATTGGAACCTCTGTTAGCACCCTTACTTTATGGGCTTGAAAATATATACAAAGCTTAAAAGTTGCAAAAATCAATGCCAGTATTATTTTTTCAATCTTCAAATAGTTTTTCTCTGCCTCATTGAATGTCTTGATAATGTAGTAGATTGGCTTTTCTATCCATGTGTCTATTCGCAACAAGACATCACTTAGTGCATGCGAAGTTATCGCAAGATAGATTAACAACTCCTCCCCCAGTTCTGCTTTTTGTAAGATTGATATATTCATCAAATGATCTTTTATTCCTTGTAGTGCTTTCTCGCATTTATCTATCCATCTAACTTTCGCTCCCTTCTTTAGTATACTTAAGAAATGTTTGCATTTGTCTGATGATCGCGAAATGAATCTTCCTAGCGAAGCCAATAGCCCATTAAATTTTTGTACATCTTTCACCGTCGCTGGTGTTGGCATGTCGCGAATTGCCTGGACTTTCTCTGGGTCAAATTTTATTCCTTCTTTTGATACAATGTATCCTAAAAAATTTCCTGATGCAATACCGAAAATGCATTTTTTTGGATTCACCTTGATGTTAAATTGCCGCATCTTCTCAAAAATTTCTTTCAAATCTTGCACATGATTTTTATCTTCTTTACTCTTCACTAACATGTCGTCCACATACACTTATAACGTCTTATGTATCAACTTCGCAAACACCTTTTCTAACATCCTCTGATATGTCTCTCCAGCATTTCGCAAACCAAATGGCATTTTCGTGTAACAATAAAATCCTCTGGGTGCGAAAAAGGCGGTATGTTCTTGGTCTTCTTCGGAAATAGGAATTTGGTTGTAACCTTTATATCCATCTAAAGAAGATATTCTATCATTTCCTGCCGCTGATTCGACCATTTGTGGAATATCTGGTAGTGGAAAGATGTCCTTTGGATAAGATTTGTTTAGATCAGTAAAATATATGCATATCCTTATCCCATTTTTCTTCTTAGGCACTACAACCATGTTCGCTATCCATTTTGGGTATTTAGCTTGCCTTATAATTCCTGCATCAAACATCTTCTGTAATTATTCTTCTATTTGGGGGTGGTATGTTGTTGTTATTTTTCATATTCTGTGCTTGAATGGTCGGGCATTTTTGTTAATTTCCAACTGATGACACGCAACAGAAGGATCTATTCCATTCATTTCGTCCGTGCTCCAAGCGAAGATATCTTTATATTCTCGAAAAAGATTGACTGTTATTTCTTCTTCATCTGTATTCATTTTGGTTCCGATCCTTAGCATCTTTGGTTCTTCATTAGTTCCAACATTTACTTCTTTTGTGGACTTTACTGAGGTGTAATTCGCCTTTGGATCTCCTATCGGTGTTGGCTCTTTTATTATTTTTATAGGTTTGTCTCCTTCTTCCGAAATTTCGCTAGGTATCCCTTTTCCTTCTTCTACTTTTATCATATAGATTCTAAATTCTTCTTCTTTCCTTGCCTCTTTCGCCTTTTTCCAGCGAAATTTTCGATTCTTTGCACGTCCTTCATAATTTTCCACTTCTTTCTGATAACATATCTTCGCATCATTAACATCTCCTCTAATTTCACCTACTCCACTTGGCATATGAAACTTGATACACGGATGCAGCGTTGATGCTAGTGCTTTAATTACATGTATCTACGGTCTTCCCAGTAACAAGTTGTAAGGATACTCCATATTCACCATACATAAGGTCACTTGTGTTTCAACTTCTCCTTGCAATATTCGCACCATTATTTCTCTTTTAGGATTTGTTGTAAATATACCAAATCCATGAACATGATATGTTGAACAAGTCATCTCTTCATCTTTGTAACCCATTCCTCTGAATGCATGATAAAACACTATGTCAACCGAACTTCTTGTGTCGACTAAAGTTATGTTCATCGCCCATTCCTCAATAGATTTCACCGATTCATCCTTATCTTTACGCGCCGCAGTTACTGTGATCACCAACGGAGCTGTGTGACTTAAGTTTTCTCTTGGTATTTCTTCTGCTGTGAATGTAATTTTCTGCTTCCCCCATTCCTTCAGTGGTGACACTTTTTTCATTGTCATGATTTTCTTTCCTTCAAAATCTCGTTTGTGTATTTTTCCTTTGATATTATCATGGAATTCATCAATCATTGTTTTTGTTATTAGGTTACACTCCAATCTTCTACCGCTTTCTCTGGCTTCAATTATATTTTCTTTAATTGATTTACCTTCTTGTTTGATCATATTTATCTCTTCAATCCCCGTTTCTAGCGCCATTATGTAGTTGCAGGAAATCCCACAACTACACCCTATTAAGATCACACAAATGCTTACTCAAATTTCAAGAATTATTATCTAAACTTTATTAGAATTTCTTACAGATCTTACAAAGAAAATAAGAGTACAAGGAAATAAAAATAACTCTTAGACTTTCTTTCTCCTATTTGCTCTCTAATTCTCACCAAAAGGATCTCTCCCTCTCTCAAGCCTTCTTGTTCCTTTATATAGGATATTACATAGTGGATGACATCTAAGCTATCCTTTATTTTCGGATCTGGCATGCGACATTCTCGCAGACTTACAACGGTTTTCTTCGAAAATCTCTTCAATTTCGCAAGGTCTTCACACTTTCTTTGTGATTAGGCTGACATCACCTGTTATGTCATTCTTTAAGTAATCCGCGAAGTCTTCGCAAATAATTATTGGTTATAATTTCGTTGGCACGTAGTTTTTTCCAGATTCTGCTCCTACAGCAGGAATGAGTTTTCATGCAAGTTGACCAGAAACTGATAGCTGATTGTTTGACCATGTATGTGCAAGAGCTGACATTGATTCTGGAAACACCCAAGCCCATTCTTTTGGCGTAATACTACAGCGTGATTATTGCATAGGATGCAAGAGCTATAGATGTCCATCCCATTATGTTTTAGGATGTCCAAATAATTTAGACGACAGTGAACTGCGTACCAAACCAAAGAAATGATCTTAGGTGGTACTTCTTCCTGCCATACGAAGTTGTGTGGAATGTCCTTTACACCCACATATGCAGTCAAAGAAGCATAAAGATATTTCACTATGAACAATCCAAAAGAATGAATTTCCCATCTCCTTTTATCCTGGAGGTTGTCTCTATTAGGCGAAAAAGAGATAATAATCGAGAGAAGAGATTTCGAAATTGTTGACTTCGATATTGGGGAGAATCCTTTTAAAATCAAACTTCCATGAACCATCAGAAGAAGTCTGATCATATAAACTTGCAAGTTTTAGGTTATCAAGTTTTTACAAATCTTGAAAGAGTCGGCTAAACATATGTTACCAATCCAGATATCATGCCAGAAGGAAACTGAAGTACCAGAGTGGATACAAATTGTTGATATAAGTGTACCCAGTTCCAAGATTGTTCTCCAGCAAGAAACACCATGAGGAGAAGCGATTTTTCCTGGGATCTAATGTGAGAAGTCACAACGGTATTTTTCCACAATAAGAAGGTACCACAAGTGTGTTTTTTTTTTAACCCCAAACCCCCAACACCATTTTGCAAGTAGAGCTAGGTTCATAACTCTTAGATTAAGGATACTTGAACCTCCCATATCCTTATCTGCACAAGCGAGATTCCAATTAATAAAATAAGAAGTATTACTGCCATTATTGTTATGGTCCCATAAGAAATTTCTCATATTTTTCTCCAAGATATTTATAACAGAAACAAGAGCTTTGAAAAGGGAGAAATAGTACATTGGAAATGACGTGAGTATACACTTAAGAAGAATTACTTTACCTCCTTTGGTGAGAGAGATTTTTTTCCAAAATAAAATTCTTGCATCAAATATTTCGGTAACATGATCCCAAATAGCTTTAGATTTATTTTCCACACCAAGAGGCATACCCAAATACAAGAAAGGAAGAGTGTCAATTTTACAACCAAACTATGTAGACCATGCATCAATATCAGGAATATTACCAATAGCGATGAGTCTTGTTTTAGAAGTATTTACTTTAAGCCCTACAATATACTCAAAACACTTTAGGATAGAAAACAAGTTAATAAGATCTTCCTTCTTGTTATTAAGAAATAAGATTTTATCATCATCATAATGAAGGTGATTTATAATCTGGCCTCCCTCTACCATCGAAAAACTATTAAAAATATGGAGTTTACAGCTCTATCTATATATCTTGTGAACCCTTCCATAGCGACGTTGAAGAGTAAAGGTGAAATGGGACACCCCTATCTAACACCTCTTGAGATGTTGAAATAACCAAAAGAAGAGCCATTAATAAGGACTGAAAAATTAAGAAGCTGTAGAATAACATAATTTTATCGATTTGCACCATTTTACTACTAAAATCCATCTTATGTAAGACAAATTCTAAGTAAATCCAATTATTCCTGTCAACTGCTTTTTCAATGTCAATATTTCAAATAATCCTTGCATTTTCATACTTAAGTCTGGAAACAACCATCTCATTAGCAATAAGTTTTGACATAACAAACTTCATCCTAGAAGCCAACACTTTTGCAATAATCTTGTAGACACTTGTAAGTAAAAAACTAGGTCTACCATACTTTATGGTTTTTATATGATCCTTCTTGGGAACTAGAGTAATGAAAGTAGAATTATGTTTCTCATCAATACAACCTTTATCACAGAATTTAAATATGGTACTCATTATGTATGATTTAATAAAACTCTAGCATTCCTTAAAAATCATAACAGGAAAGCCATCATGTCCAGGTGTTTTGTCTTGTCCTAAATCATTGATGTCCTGTAACACCTCAACTTTAGAAATATTAACATAAAGAATAACAGATTCAATGGAGTTAATACAATCAAAATCAATACCTCCAAGGACATGTATGATAATATTTTCTTCTTTCAAGAGATTCACATAGAAGCTAACAATATGATCTTGAAGAGTAGATTTATCAGACACCAATTCACCATTGATATAAAGTTGTTTGATTTTTTTGTATGTTCTCTTAGTAGTGGATTTGTTGATAAAGAATGAAGTATTTTTTTCTCCTTCTTTAAGCCATTTAGAATTAACTTTGATTCTCCAAGAAAATTCCTCTATATGTGTAAATTTTTCAAATTCAGTCTTGAACTTCATCTTCTCCTTCAGTTGAGATTCAGTTAACAAGTTATCTTCAGCCAAGTTATCCTGTGGATGGATTTAAGAAAGAATTTTCTTTAATCTGCTGGTAGTATGACCAAAGACCTCTTTGTTCCATTCATTTAGATTTTCTTTGAGAGATTTGAGCTTAAACCATAGAATTGAACTTGGAGTACCTGTAAAACAAAATAAAGACTACCAATCTTCTAACATATTTAAGAAACCATCATCCAAAAACCACACAATCTCAAACCTAAAAGGGCTAGGTCCCCAAGATGGGTCATATATATCTAGAAGAATGGGGATCACATCTGAAGTGGGCCTGGCTTTGGCTAAGTGGGAGATAAAATGGAATTGAATTTCAAAGGTGGGGAAGATAAGAAACCTATCAAGTTTACATATAATTGGATTAGGCTGTCCATTCGACTAAGTATATCTATCTCCTTTAAGAGGAAGATCTTGCTGAGATATGAAATAAGCAAAATTCTGCATGCTTTTAGCAATTCATGTGCAACCCTTATTCACATCACATTTAGTAATCATATTGAAATCCTCTCCCAAGCACCATGGAAAACTCCAATATCTACAAATATTGTCTAACTCAACCCAAAATTCAGTTCTTTCATGAGGTTTATTAGGCCCATAAAATTGGTGAGCACCCATTCAAAACCATCTGTCTTGTTGCTGCAATAGAGAGAAAGAGTATAATCCCCAACAAGAGAATCCATGATTTCAAAGAAGTTTTTGTTCCAAAGGATCAACATACCTCCAGAATTTCCAAATGGTTTTTGATAAGTCCGGTCATAGTTAGAGTGTCCACAAATTTGTGCAACGTCGTGTGAAGAACATTCCATAATTTTGGTTTCTTATAGGATGATGATGGGAGCTTTGATAAGCTGTGTCATTTTCTTCACAATGGTTCTTCTGTTGGAGGAGCATAAGCCTATTACATTCCAAGTGAGGATTTGTCACAAGGAAATCCCTTCTTTTTACATAACTTTTTAGGTTTGATTGTTGGATTACCGATATCTTTAATGAAAACATCCAATCTTTTCATTCAGTGCGTAACCTTTTAGGAGTACAATGTTTTACATCATGAATAGATGAAACAACGTCATCTGTGAGGTCAAGACATGAAGGCTCAAAACCAGTTGGATATTCTGGTGTTAATAAATAAGAAGATGACAAGGATTCTTCATTATCCAGATACACAATAAAAGTATATCATCTAATCCTCTAAGAGGAACATATTTCTTCTTGGGTTTATGAATAGGCACATTCTGTACATCATCAAACTATATTAAACCTTGAACTGCAAAATCCTTGGTGATAACTGAAGATTGTATTGAAATGCTAGGTGTGTGTGTGAGAATGGGACCTTCAACTGATATCTTTGTATTTGTACCGTGTATAAAATAAAAGAAAGGCCCGTTATTTAAGGCCGTCTACCCGTGAAGATTCCAGAAGCTTCCATAAGTCTTGTTTCCTAAATTGCTTGCACATGAAGTTTACCTAATTTAGGGTTACATAAACAGTATAAATACATGTATTCTAAACCCTAATAGGAGATGGAATTTTAGGTTAGCTAACCCAGAGAAAATCCTTTGTATCATCATAATCAATAAAGCATATATCCGTTCCTCAGTGGATGTAGGCAACACTTGCTGAACCACGTAAATCCTTGTCTTCTTATTTGTTTTCAATCATCTTTTAACCCTAATTTTATATCAAATCTTCAATTTCATCGTGTTTAGTGCCTAGAATTATTTTTGGGTAAAAAAATTGGCGTCGACTAAGGGGATTCGTGTAAAAAAATTGTGTTTTATCATTGAGAAAAGTGGAGCAGAAATTGAGCACGAGATTCCATCCAAAAATCATCGAAAAGAAAAAAAAAGTTAGGGTTCGGAAAACAATTGAAGAAACCGTTGCGAAAGGGTTGAAGAACCCGCTACGAAGATTGAAGAAGCCGTTACGAAGGTTGAAGAAACTGTTGCAAAATAATTGTATAAACTATTACGAATATGAAGAAACTGTTGCGAACAGTTGAAGAAATCGTGGCGATAAAGATTGTAGCTACCATTGCCAAAGGTTTCGTTTCATCCATCCTCGGGTACACCAGACATCCAGTGCTTCTCAGTACCACATGGGTCCACCTCAGCGAACAGTGACCAATAAGGGTCGCCACGTCAGCGTCCAGTCAGCAGACAATCATCAATAGTGATCTAATCACTGGCTGCCACTTCAGCGACAGTCGTCCAGTCATCAACACCACGTCGGCATCGACTGCCATGTCAGCACACATGTGTCCAATCAGTAATGCCACGTCATCTCTTTCTGTCAGGTCAGCAAACTATGCATGGTCAGCATTGCAACAACACGCGCACTTCGTTCAAATCATGTTTTGTTGATAACTTCTTCGTTTTAAGTCCGAATGGAGTCAGTTTTGGCTTGTTGGAATCGTCTTTCAATTCCCTACAGCATGGAAGCAAAAAATGAAGTGTTCGAGAAAATTTTATATACACTTGGGACAGCAACAAGATCGAGTTCGAGGTTCGTGGATAGCGACATGGTCGAGTTCAAGATGAGGATTGCTTAGACCCTTCAATATTTAGCCTTACATCACTTCACAAGCACCTGAAGCCTCACCTTGCACGTGAGCACATAAGGCTTGCTCTTACTGCAGGCATCAAATCTCGTCTTACACGAGAGTATGAAAGGCTTGCACCTTGGAAAGCATAAAGTCACGTCTCAACCACGAGCCCAACGCCCGATGTTGGTCCAAAGTCTTGTCGAACCACGAGCCCAATGCCTGATATTTGTCCAAAGACTCTTACTCAACACAAGCAACATCCAGTCTCCCCGATCAACAAGCGATAGCCTTGTTACGTTGCGAGCAAAAATCCCTGACCCAGCCGCAAGCACACACACTACATTCTCTTCAAGACTCGACTATTTCTCGAGCATCACAAGTCCACCACGTGGCAAAAAGTCTTTCCTAGCACGTAAGCAAAGTTTTTGCAGGTAATTATAGTTGGGGACGTCTTCGTAATGTCTCTACTCAAGCTTGGGGGCGAGTTTCATCATCAACGATCGACGCTGAACCGTAAAGGAATTTCTTAACCCCCAACAAGTTGGAGGTTAAGAAGGGGGATGTTTGTACCGTGTATAAAACACGAAAGGCCCGTTATTCAAGCCCGTCTACCCGTGAAGATTCCAGAATCTTCCAGAAGTCTTGTTGCCAAAGTTGCTTGGACATAAAGTTTACCTAATTTAGGGTTACATAAACACTATAAATACATGTATCCTAAACCCTAATGGGAGATGGAATTTTAGGTTAGCTAACCCGGAGAAAATCCTTTGTGTCATCATAATAAATAAAGCATATATTTTTTCCTCCATGGATGTAGGCAACACTTGCCGAACCACGTAAATCCGTGTCTTCTTATTTGTTTTCAATGGTCTTTTAACCCTAATTTTATATCAAATCATCAACTTCATCGTGTTTAGTGCCTAGAACTATTTTTGGGTAAAAAAATTGGCATCGACTATGGGGATTCATGTAAAACAATCGTGTTTTATCATTGAGAAAAGTGGAACAAAAATCGAGCACGAGATTCCATCCAAAAATCATCAAAAAAAGAGAGTTAGGGTTCAGAAAACTGTTGCGAGGTTGAATAAACCGTTGCGAAAGGGTTGAAGAACTCGTTACGAAGATGGAAGAAACCCGTAACGAAGGTTGAAGAAACTGTTGCAAAATAATTGTAGAAACTGTTACGAATATGAAGAAAGTGTTGCGAACAGTTAAAGAAAGCGTGGCGATAAAGATTGCAGCAAGCCATAGCCAAAGGTTTCATTTCATCCATCCTTGGGTACACCAGCGATCCAGTGCTTCTCAGCACCACGTGGGTCCACCTCAGCGAACAGTGACCAATCAGGGTCGACACGTCAGCGTTCAGTCAGCAGACAATCATTAATAGTGATTCAATCACTGGCTGCCAGTCATCAACGCCATGTCGGATCGACTGCCACGTAAGCACACCTATGTCCAGTCAGCAATGCCACGTCAGCTCTTTCTACCATGTCAACAAACTATGCACGGTTAGCACTGCCACATATGCAACAGCACGCGCACTTCGTTCAAATCTTGTTTCATTGATAACTTCTTCGTTTTAAGTCCGAATTGAGTGATTTTTGGCTCGTTAGAATTGTCTTTCAATTACCTACATCATGGAAGAAAAACATACAGTGTTCGGGAAACTTTTATATGCATTTGGGACAGCAACATGATCGAGTTCGAGGTTCATGGATAGCGACATGGTCGAGTTCAAGATGAGGATTTCTTAGACCCTTCAATATTTAGCCTTGCATCACTTCGTAAGCACCTGAAGACTCACCTTGCACGTATGCACGTAAGTCTTCCTCTTATCGAAAGCATAAAATCTCATCTTGCCCGCGAGTATGAAATACCTGCACCTTGGCAAGCATAAAGTCTCGTCTCAACCACAAGCCCAACGCCCGATGTTGTCCCAAAGTCTCATCAAACCACGAGCCCAATGCCTGATATTGGTTCAAAGACTCGTACTCAACACAAGCAACAACCAGTCTCCTCGAGCAGCATGCGCTAGCCTTGTTACGTTGCGAGCAAAAAGCCTTGCCCCAGCCGCAAGCACACACACTACATTCTCCTCAAGACTCGACTAGCTATCGAGCATCACAAGTCCACCATGTGGCAAAAAGTCTCGCCTAGCACGTGAGCAATTTTTTTGTAGGTGATTACAGTTGGGGGCGTCTTCGTAATGTCTCTACTCACGCTTGGGGGCGAGTTTTATCATTAATGATCGACGCAGAAGGATAAAGGAATTTCTTAACCCCCCAACAAGTTGGAGGTTAATAGGGGCGATGTTTGTACCGTGTATAAAATACACGAAAGGCCCATTATTCAAGCCCGTCTACCCGTGAAGATTCCAGAAGCTTCCAGAAGTCTTGTTGCCTAAGTTGCTTGCACATGAAGTTTACCTAATTTAGGGTTACATAAACACTATAAATGCATGTATCCTAAACCCTAATGGGAGGTGGAATTTTAGGTTAGCTAACCCGGATAAAATCCTTTGTATCATCATAATCAATAAAGCATATCTTTGTTCCTCCGTGGATGTAGGCAACACTTGCCGAACCACGTAAATCCTTGTCTTCTTATTTGTTTTTAATCGTCTTCTAACCCTAATTTTATATCAAATCATCAATTTCATCGTGTTTAGTGCCTAGAATTATTTTTGGGTAAAAACACTTTGATATTAAGAATCTTGTCGTGTGGTTTGGCAGAGAGTTAAAAGTAATTCCCAGTTGAACTCCTAAGTTGAAGAGCCTGTGAACTTCCGAGATGATCCAATTAAGTACATGAAGATGATATTTTCTATTGCTCTTGGTTAAACAACGAATGGATAGGTGATGTGGATGGGAAAACTTGGTTCTAGGAATTTTACTGCTCATGTTCATCGTTGAGGCACCATCCAACCGGAAACCTAGTGTGTAGGTACCGGAAAGTTTGAATTTCAAATCTATGGATCAATCAAATAGTCAAATGAAACCTTCGTGCTTTGTGGATCCACTGAAGAAGAAAAAAAGGAAATACATTTATGGTGGGTTTGGATGTAGAATTTTAAAGGTGAAATTTATGGGTCCAGAGGATTTGGTAGAATTACGTTTCCTTTTGTATGTTTGGTTGCCCGAATCCTTGGAATCACGTTTCCTACGGGATTCAGTTTTCCAGCAAATCCTCCATATGGATTCCGACCCCTCCCCCCTAAGATTTGCTGGGAAACTTATCAAGGGATTTATGGAACAACTTTTTTTAAATCTAAATACCATATATATGCAATTTTAAGATTTGAGGGTAATGCCAAATGGTACAAACACTTTAATACAAGAAAACTATATAAATCCTAGGAATGTTAATTGAGTTAACAAACACACAAGGAATTTACATGAATCCCAGAATTTGTAATCCCATGGGATTATAAATTCCTGGAAACAGTGAATTCTGCAAACAAACCCACCATAACATAATATCGAAGGAGCATATTTTTCTGATTCTACGACTGATTTTTTGACCTCGTTAACAAGGAAAAATTCAACACCAACTATACGGAAATCTAGTCATCATGGGTAACGTAACTCAAAGAAAAGGCAGAAAAAGCCGACACAAATATGGAGAAAAACTGAGTCAAAGCTTATAACTCAATGGCATCCCATCAACTCCATTAAGGAGGAAGTCAGAGGTTGAATCCCCACCTTAAAGGTTTGTATTAGTATAGATATATATTTGGGTTATGGAGGGTTGGGCTTAGCACTGAGACTAGTCCGACTGGCAGAGTTCGGGTAGGGGCCTGGGTACGGCTTTCGTGTATAAAAAAATAAAAATAAAAGAGAAAAACTGGAAAAACTTTATCTATCGCTTTGTCACGTAATTTTGTTTCGGAAGCAGCAGTCACAGATATGGAATATCAAAAAGATGAAATCCTTTTTCCACCTACCTATAAAACAGCACACCCATTCCCAGAAAACTCTCAATTAAACTTAATAAGTTTATTGATCCCATTACCAGACCTATTCACCCATTCATCACTGTACCTCAAACCATACACCATCCACCTTCACCCAACATAAATTCACCCATTGATCCCTTAGTTTCCACCAACATCTCAGCTGGCATGCTTGAATAAAACATACGTGCATACATATTTCAATCGATCTAACCCCCATTTGTTGTTACTTCTTCGCTGTTTCTTCTGCCAAAACTTAATTTCAGATTATTAAGATATAATCAACACAGGTGTATGATATAATCGTTGTCGCCAAAATAAAAATAAAAAACAAGAGGTCTCCAGGAATTAATATACGCCCTCAAGAAGACAAAGATAACAGCACACAGACACAAAAAAGACGTGATCGCCATTGAAATATTATGTCAAGTGATTTATGGCGACTCATATTCTGGCCGTGTTATTTTTCTGGATGAAAATTTTCACATCGTTTGCTTTGGTTTTTATACTTGTTATCCCGGTCACTACAATTTGTCCATGGAAAGTCTGTATGTACGAGCAACTGCAGTGGTGCGACTAAACTCAAAGATCAAAGAGTAAAAAAACGACTAAATTTTAGTTTAGTCCGTTGTGTAACGTAGTGGGAGGCGAGTATATTTAGTCGAGCGGGGGTATAATCTTCGTTTGGCTGTGAAGCGTAGGTATAATCTTCGTCCCTTTCAGGAGTTGGTATAGTTTATGCTTGGTGACGGACGTTGGTAAAGATTACGCACGGTGTGGGGCGTGCATAAAGTTTACGCCTAGAGAAGAGATGCATGTATACTCAACGCCCCATGGGGCGGATGTAAAGTAAACGCCTGATGCCAAGCGTATGTATAATCAACGCCCCATATTCACACACTTTTCCTGTACGTGTGCGTTATATCCCAGGCGTAGCTATTAGGTCCGCCTTCACGACTAAGAACAACAAAGCAGCAGTTCTTCCTTCTGCATTTCTCCAGGTTCTCCTTAACAACTGAACAAAGATCAACACCGGAAGACTGGGGTCATATGAAACAGACATTGGGGTTTAGTTTGTGATGTACAGAGGGATGAATGAAGAGGACTGTGACATGAGTTACTAGCCGAGACAAAACATAGATGAATATCAGATTGAGGCCATTGACTCCCGCTGATTAGTGATATCCTTATTTGAGAAGAAATTAGAGATGGGTTTATATCGAATATGACTTCATAGTAAGAAATTGAGACAAGAAAAAGTATGCAATCCCTGAAACTGATTCCGCTCGAGATTGAATAAAGAAACTCAAGTGTTGTCGTCGATAACAGGGAAGAAGGAATGAAATTAATGAATGTTTTGAGTCTCAAATGTGTTTACAGAGAATGGGTGTGTCTGTATCTCAAATGTGCAGGGAAGGAGTTGTGGAAGATTACAAACCCAACAGAGCTTTATCTATCTCCACTTTGAAAGACGCGTGTAAACTGTTAGAGGAAATGCCTGGCTGACCAGTTCTTCACAGATTCAAAGGCAGTGGTTCACGCCGGCTAACCATTGGTCCGATGGGTGTTTACAAGTATTTGAGGAGGTAGAAAACAAATTTCTCGTGGGGCGTAGCTATTAGGTCCGCCTGATATTAGGCGTGAACTTTATCAACGCCTCAGTTAGGCATAAACTTTATCACCGCCTGATGCCAAGTGTTGAGTATATCTGATGTAGTACATCTTTTCTTTCTTAGTTTCCTAATTCTTATCAGACTCTTAATTGGGTATTTCTTGGTTGTCAAGGCTTTTACTTTCCTAGACTAGCTAGTATTCCTTTTATTTGTCGTTCTTTGCTTGCTTATATATACATGCCGTGTCTTTTGTTTTAAGAACACAATTGAGATTATCATTAAATATAACTATCTTATTTATCAACTCTTTTATGCTTATTCTTAATCTTATTTTCATCCAATTCGTATCTCTTTCGTCTCTTCGTACCTTCAGCAATCTCTGAATTTCTTTCTTTCTATCAGTTCTACATTAGTTGGTACCACATCCAACGTTTTTAGATTCTTATCTAGAAACCGATCCATAATCGCTTCCGCAAAACCACAAAACCCTCTTTCGTCCCAATGACCACCTTAGCAGAAATTGCTGAACTATTGAAACCTCTTAAAACTTCCATTACTAATATTGAAACTAAGCTTGAAACCAATGAAACAAGCTACAAAGTTTTCACAGAAAAGTTAGAAAAAAAATTGATGTTTTGGAGAAGAAGTTAGAATCGCATGAAGGACACATGGTTATGATATCCAAATTTGTAGGTATGGATGAAGGCATGCCAGGTTTAACTGATGAAACAGAAGGAGAAGAAACGAAGACAAGAGAAAAGGAAGATGATGAAACAAAGAAAGTTAAAAATTCTTTTGTTACAAATACTTATGTTCACACCCCAATTTCGCACCTTCCATGAAAAATATCAATTTTATGCTTTGAAGCCAAATACAAGGGACAATTCAGCTTCAAATTTCACGGGCATAGAAGAAAAGAAAGAAGGCGCCGACAATTTGGAAAAAAAAAAAAAGAATGAGATATTTGATGTGAACAGTGCTTTAATAGTGGCGAACAAGATGCAAACAAAGGTGACGAAACAAGAATTTAACTATTATAAACAGTACCAAATAGTGATGAACTTTGACAAGTTAATTTAAAACATTCGTAAGTGGAAAACTAATACTGCGCGAAAGAAGTTGGCAGACAAAACTGCATGCGAAGGAAGAAAGCAAACAATTTGAAAAAAAAGGACTGTTTGAATGTGGTGCAACAAATTCAAACTTGACATGTAAAGGAAGAAAGGAGGGAAATTTGGAAAATGACAATTTTTCATTGTCAAAGGACGTACCAATCAAGCGGGATTTCTGTAAAAGAAGTCGCATGCGAAGAAAAGAGATTGATGGCTGGTTTTTTTTTCATCTGTTCCCATTAATGATTTTGCGGACAGGTGAGGGGTTCGCTAGCTATAAAAGGCAGTGGAAAATCACTTCTTCGAGGACAGCTTCTGACACAACCACTTCTCAGAGGAAACAAGTCTTCTTCTTTTACTTCACAACAAGGTTTCCATCCAAACCACACAACACAAGGTTTCCACCCAAACCACACAACAACAAAGGTTTCCACCCAAAGCACACCACAACACACGGTTTCCACCCAAACCACAATCCAAAAAATCTAGGTTTCCACCCAAACCAAGAAGAATTATTGTTTCTCAAATAGAAAATATTTCTTCTCACATGTTCCAAGTCTCCATGTATTGTGTCATTTAATCAAAGAGAAATCAAATTTTCTTCCTACACAATAGTTATCGTTGTCTTGTGCATTTATAGTTCCTTTTGAGAAAACCCAAAAAATAAGAATTTTAAATCAAGTATTGTCTTTAAGTTTTTAAAAGATTAGCATTAAATTGCTAGTACTTTAACTACTTTCAGCATACTTAACGGAAGAAAGAAATCTCCGTAAGAATCCTTTCAAATTTAAATATCATATTTCAGTATATTAATTGTTTATCTCTTCGGTAAATTATGTAGTCATACGGGAACAGAATGGTTCTCCATTTCGTAGTAACACCGCGACTACTCTTTGTGTTACATAAAAAAATTGTGTTTTATTATTAATTTTCCAAGTGGGATAAATCAAAGTGTGGGTATAAAGCGGAATTCCCTCCCATATTAGACCTATTGTCAAAAAATAAGGTTTGCATTAATTCTATTTTATTGAGCTAATCTGCAGGTTAATTGTTTTAATTTTGAAATTTCATTCAAATTTCTTCTCAAAAAAACCAAAGTTTCCACCCAAACCACCAAACAAGGTTTTCCACCCAAAACCACCAGAAAACAAGGTTTTCCACCCAAAACCACTGCAAAACAAGGTTTCCACCCAAACCACCAAAACAACACCATCAAAAACCTAAACTACAACAAAAACACGGTTTTCCACCCAAAACCCCTACACAAAAAAAAAAAATTCACCCAAACCACAAAACAAGGTTTCCACCCCAACCACAACAAAAGGATCAAAAAACTAAGGTTTCCACCCAAACCACCACAAAAGAAAAACCACCATAAAAGAAAGAAACCACATCTCCATAGTCGAAGTTCCACCCAACTTCTAACTATGTCTCTTTTCTAAATATCTCATGCATGAAAATCTATTCTCAATAAATTATAAACATTTTCCCCTTTAATCATGAAGTAGAGGCCAATCTTACGATTGGGCGGTTGATGGGTGCCTAACACCTTCCCATCCCGTACTAGAATCTCCTTACCCCGAACTCTCTGAATGCAGACCAAAAACATGTAAGTCATAACTGGTTTTGTTTTAACATAAGAATTCAAACTAGTTAAAAGGGTCATGACTCCCCTTAGTCAGGTGGCGACTTCAAAACATATCTCTCTTTCCCTTGCAGAGCTAGTGCCCTTACTAACTAACTAGTGAGAAGCTACCTCTGTTCGACCTTGTGTGGTGAACATCCACGAACGGATTCGCACATAGACTTCCCCCTTTGACAAATTAGGGATCGTAATAGACCGGATCTCGACCCGTGCTACAACCCTCGATTTATACAGTGGCGACTCTGCTGGGGAATAAATATGATATTCTACTTGAAAAATGATTAAAAGGAAAAAAAAAATTTACTAATATTTATTTGAGAAAGGTTCATATTTCAGGTACCATCATTGGTTGCGAACCATAAAATTTTATGGATCCTACAACTAGAAGTGTTACCAGAAAAGGTGCTTCCACAGCTGTTAAAGTGTATTTCCGCGAAGGAATCAAGTCCTCAAGAACGAAGAGGTCTTTTAACAAAAGAAAGCAATTCTGGAGGGCCATCGCCGAAAAAGGGGCAGTCGTATTCTCAAAATCCTCTCAACCATGGGAGAAGCATCCACATATTTCTCTTGAAAGAATTGCTAAAGACGGTGAAACCTTTTTCTGAAGCAAAAAAAACAAAAAAAAAAGCAAAAAAAAGGGGGTCCGGAACAAGATATTTCATTCACAAAAGAAAGTCTTACAAGATCCTTGTCAACAACAATTCAAATCAAGAACAACTACTCATCCGAAGGATACATGACCAGATCTAAAAAAAAAAATGATCTGACGATAAACCAAAAAGGAAGAAGTGAAGGTCTAATGCAAGAAAACGATGATCCATTCTGAGTATGGACTGAGACTCAACTTCTTCAACATTTCAAATTGATCAAAATCAATACAAATGTTAAACCAACTTCAGAAAGGGATTTATTCATCTTCTCAGATTCTATCTTACACATTCCACCAGTAAATAATCACTACAGCAACAAACCAAACAAGGGGGAAGACAGTTCAGGCCTCCAAATTTGCGATCCAAAAATCCAGGTGTTTCGGCTAGGGGCAATCCAGTTTGAATCCGAGCCGGCAATTTAGAAGAAGCATTGGAAGAGGTTAACAGCAGCTTGCCATTCTCGAGCGACCACGTAACTTCAATAAAGGAGATCTTGTGCTCAAAGAAATCCGTCCAGTAAAGCATACCGACCCAACGGGCAAATTCAAACCAAAATGGGAAGGTATGTTCATTGTCAAAAATATTTTTCAGGGAATGGAAGTACAATCGATGGACCTAGATGGAGAAGAACATCAAAGGCCCACGAGTTCAGATCAACTGAAGAAGTATTATGCCTAGTCAAAGGCAGCGTTCCGGCATACCTAATCCCTGCACCTCCTCCAAAGATCAAATGGTTTGTCAAGCACTTACCATATCGTTTTCTACTTGATCAATTTGTTTTCAAAATTAAAAAAATTTAAAAAGTTTTATTGAGTTTCAATATTTTTTCAAAAAAAAAAAAATACAGATTGCTAAAGGCTTGCTTTCAAAATGAAAAAAAAGAGTGTGTGTGCTTTTATAAAAGTTGTGCCATTATAAAAAAAAAAAAGATTTCTAAAGCTTGTTTTAAAAAAAAAAAAAACAGATTGCTAAAGTCTTGTTTTCAAAATGAAAAAAAAAAGAGTGTGTGTGCTTTTATAAAAGTTGTGCCATTATAAAAAAAAAACAGATTTCTAAAGTTTGTTTTCAAAAAAAAAACAGAGTGCTAAAGTCTTGTTTTCAAAATGAAAAAAAAAAAAAGAGTGTGTGCTTTTATAAAAGTTGTGCCGTTAAAAAAAAAGATTTCTAAGGTTTTGTTAAAAAAACAGAAAACGCTGATGATGAAAGGCTTAGGATGATACTGTGCCTTGCATACACCGAATAGGCAACTGAGGCAAAAGCTTTTGAGTATTATTTTGAGTCTAATTATGTTCTAATCATGCTTTAGTTTTTGTGAACGACGAGTCATCTGAGTTAAGGTATCTCCACCGGAGTCAACAATCTGCAGAGTCAGTGCAAGTCAAACCGAAGACAAGAGCACCACCAGAAAGAAAATATTTCATTCGCAAATGAATAAATTACAAGATCTTCGTCTACAACAATGAAAAGCATGAACTCTTCCTTATCTGAAGGATACATGATCAGATCGAGAAAAAAAAAAGAACAACAACAACAAGAAACAAACAAAAGAGAAGAAAAAAAGAACAACAACAACAAGAAACAAAAAATGATCTGACGGCAAACCAAAGAAGAAGAAATGAAAAACAAATAAGGAAAGGGGGTGATTTTATCTGAGTCTAGACCGAGATCCAGTTTCTTCACCATTTCCAATTGATCAAAACCAATGTGTGATAGTGGTAAAAGTGCCCATGTGACACGCTTGATCTAGATATCTTCATCCCAGGCAGATCATCCATACTTGTCAGAATACATCTAAATCTAAATCTGATTTCAACTTTGAAATCTGGATTTATCTTTGTATGTATTTTGAAGCTGCATATGGAACGATCTTGTATCTTTCCCTAAATCATCAGATCTACATCTCCGAGCCGAACATTAGTATGGATCTCAAGAGGTACTACCATCAAGCACAGAAAAAAGAAGATTTATACAGATATATACTGAGATTCCTCCAAAGACATCTCACTTCAGTTAACACTACTTCAGGAGGCACTTTATCCATCCGCTCAAACTGTATCTTGCATACTCCACCAATAAATGATTACAACGGCGATAAACCAAACAAGAAGAAAGTAGAAGAACATGAAGACGGTGGTTAAAAAAAGAAAGATCAAAGTCTAGATCCGGCACATAAAAGAAGGATATGATGAAAAGATGGAGGAAAGAGGCGGGTGTGCAGAAAGAAGAAGCAGAAAAAGAGGAAGAAGAAGAAGTTGAGGGTCGAGGAAGAAGAAGACGAAGACGAAGTATATAAAGCAGAAGATTAGGGATCCATCAAATTACTTTTCGGGCAAACCGAAATGAAGTCCATGACCCGTCGGGTTTCTCCAACCCATTAGGGTCATTCATCCGATCCGCTAGCTCCTTGTCCCTGTTCAACAAAAAAAAATCAATTTTTTAAAAAAAAAAAAAAAAGAAAAAAAAAATGCAGTCTACCTCGTAAAGAAGTCGAAGCGTGGACAATTCTTCAGAAAGAGTATCAATACGTGCCTACCTCCCCAGGGATTCTCTAGTGATTTCATCATGCCTCAACATGATCCCATACATCTCATTCACCACCGACTTCAATTGGCGCTCACGGCTATCCGCCAAACGGAGCAAGTATTCTTGAAGAGGTATGGAAGCCTAAAACGAGAAATGAGTTAATAAAAGTATTAAGTCATTAAGGAAAAAAGGGCAGAGTAGCAGCGGTACCTCAGGAATATCGTCCGGGAGAGGTAACCCAACAATGTTTTCACGATCAAAAGAGCCACCTTCAATTGGAACCACATTTGAAGTTCCCAAGATAGGTATTTGGAGGTCGTATGTTGGAAGAAGATGGATGAGACTCATTAATGGAACTTGTGGAGAAGGAGCATTGCTTGAAGATCCCATCAATAATGGACGAGGGGAAAAACCTAGATCACCCACTACAAGATTCTCTCGGCAAACTTGGATAGAAATAAGTGGCCCTAAATAAACCAATCTCCAATATGAATCGAAATTCATTCCAATATCAACTGAATCTTCATAGGAACCTTGAGATTGGCGTGAAATCTCATCCATATCTCTAAACGATGCATAAGGAAAACATGTATCGTCAGGAGGAATAAAACGGGGTGTAGCATCTGGTTAACTAATTTGCCGCCCAAATATATCACCAAGATACAAAGCACAGTAATCTGGGCCTCGTAACAAGTACCGAAGCATGCTAGACGACATGGCATGAATGGCTCTTTGATCACGCCGAATCAAAAAATCTTTCCAAGGGTCCTAGAAAATCTGCGATCAAAATGGAGGTATATAATAATAATAAATAAATAAATAAAATATATATATATATATATATAAGTGGTTTCTTACAGATTCAACTGTCGCTTCCTCCAAACAAAGGCGTGTATATGCAGTCGAGTAAATTCGAAGTGCACCTTTCCATCTAGCCATTCGAGGAAATGTTTGACTATTGGAGAATCTTGTATCAAAAGGAGGGCGACTGGTGGGAAAATAATCATAACACCAATACTGTTACAAAAAAAGTATGGGTGTTAAAAAAAAAGAAAAAAAAAAAGAAAAAGGGGTCTAAGATCAGTCGTCCTGAAGCAAGGAGAAATGTTCTCACATTCAAGATGGGACAGAATCCACATAAGGCTTTTGTTTGAAGGCGTGTTGCTCGGGTTAGATAGGTGTAAAGTCGCTCCATCGCATAACTTCCCCAATCGTAAAAATTTACTAAATCAAGGTCAGAAAATGCTTCCATGTATCCTGATTTGATATAGCCACTGGAAGAGCTAAGGAAGTTATGACCCGCAACAAAAATAAGGAAAGCTCTGGTAACCTCAATAACTTTAGCATCCTCTTTTGAAGCATCGGCAACGAGATCCAGCTCAGGGACCGAGAAATTCATCTTCAAGACAGATAAGCTGACGTACCAATTCTTAGGGAAGATATCCCCACAGTGTGGTCCCAACATATTTTGGACATTCTCATCTGTCATGTTTACACCCAGCGGGATAGGAGCTCCTACCCCTACACGGATGCCATTAATCATGTAGAAATCCAGAGGAGTGATGGTTAACTCATAGTGTGGAAGGTGAAATGAATTAGTATCACCCCACCATCGCTCTGCCATGATTAAAGCATTCTCACCATCATGGAACAGTTCCAAAGCTTCAATAAAGTCGTACCAACCGATCTGTTGTACAAGCTCGCGTACACCTTTGCATCGTCTCAACACCAGCCACCATTCTACTATACCGGTGGTCCCTCCACGAAAACGCGCCCAAGCGTAATTTTGTGAAAGAAAGTAATGGCTGAGAAATAACAAAAGAAAACATGGAAAACGAAGGACAAAAATTCGATCAACAAGGAAACTTACAGGGTTTTCCTGGATTTTTGTAGAAACATGATTATCCACGTCATGTGAAACCCCAACCTTATGTTTTTTACGTGCCGACGGCAAAGGAGGACGAGCAGAGAAAATGTCAGAAGGCTTCCCAGATGACATCTTGAAAGAGAAAACAATAAAAACAAATAGAAGAAGAAACCCCTGGATAAAGAATCATCTTCTCCCCCAGTCTTATAAAAAACGAAAAGTACTTCCTTCTTCAAGAAGCTTGGAATCGAACGACGACCCTTTCCAAAAAAAGGCCTATGCCGCAAAGGAAAATCAATCGTATCAAGTCGAGGCACGACACACCGAATAGTTGTGACCTCAAAATAGAATCTGCAATGGACTACATAGTGCAAGGACCGACGCCTCCTAGGAAATCAACGAAGCTCAACCGGGGCAAACCTGGCCAATGTTAGAATTAACTTCATCAACTTTTTCAACTATTCAATCGGCTCGAACAAAGGGGAATCCAACTGAATCAACCACAAAGGTTCAAAAACATCAGGAAAATGCAACTGACAAGCTCAACCGGGGAAAACCCGGCCAATGTTAGAATTTTCTCCATCAACTTTTTCAATTATTCAATCGGCTCGAACAAAGGGGCAATCCAACTGAATCAACTGCAAAGGTTCAAAAACATCAAGGAAATGGAGCTGACAAGCCTAACTGGGATAAACCCGGCCAACGTCAGTACTTTCTTCATCAACTCATCAAAACCACCTTTTGGAAAAATTGGGTCCGAAAGGGTGTTCATGGCTTTGTTCGTTAACCGCAAACGGTTACTCTCAAAGAGGGGCAACTGTTAACACCCCAATTTCGTACCTTCCATGAAAAATATCAGTTTTATGCTTTGTAGCCAAATACAAGGGACAATTCAACTTCAAATTTCACGGGCATAGAAGAAAAGAAAGAAGGCGCCGACAATTTGGAAAAAAAAAAGAATGAGATATTTGCTGTGAACAGTGCCGAACAGTGTGAACAACGCCAAACAGTGTGACGAACAATAACGAACAGTAACGAACTATTATAAACAGTACCAAATAGTGATGAACTTTGACAAGTTAATTTAAAACATTCGTAAGTGGAAAACTAATATTGCGCGAAATAAGTTGGCAGACAAAACTGCATGTGAAGGAAGAAAGCAGACAATTTGAAGAAAAAAAAGGACAGTTTGAATGTGGTGCAACAAATTCAAACTTGACATGCAAAGGAAGAAAGCAGGGAAATTTGGAAAAGGACAATTTTTCATTGTCAAAGGACGTACCAATCAAGCGGGATTTCCGTAAAAGAAGTCGCATGCGAATAAAAGAGAGGGACGGCTGGTTTTTTTTCTTCCGTTCCCATTACTGATTTTGCGAACAAGTGAGGGGTTCGCTAGCTCACTTCTAAAAGGACGCTTCTGACACAACCACTGTAAAAAATCACTTCTTTCACAACAAGGACCCAAACCACACAACACCAGACACAACCACTTTCCACCCAAAACACAAACAAATCTTCTTCTTTATTGTTTCTCAAATAGAAAATATTTCTTCTCACAACAAGGTTTCCACCCAAACCACACAACACCAGGTTTCCACCCAAACCACACAACAACAAAGGTTTCCACCCAAAACACACCACAACACAAGGTTTCCACCCAAACCACAATCCAAAAATCTAGGTTTCCACCCAAACCAAGAATAATTATTGTTTCTCAAATAGAAAATATTTCTTCTCACATGTTCCAAGTCTCCATGTATTGTGTCATTTAATCAAAGAGAAATCAAATTTTCTTCCTACACAATAGTTAACGTTGTCTTGTGCATTTATAGTTCCTTTTGAGAAAACCCAAAAAATAAGAATATTAAATCATGTATTGTCTTTAAGTTTTTAAAAGATTAGCATTAAATTGCTAGTACTTTAACTACTTTCAGCATACTTAACGGAAGCAAGAAATCTCCGTAAGAATCCTTTCAAATTTAAATATCATATTTCAAAGATATTAATTGTCTATCTCTTCAGTAAATTATGTAGTCATACGGGAACGGAATGGTTCTCCATTTCGTAGTAACACCGCGACTACTCTTTGTGTTACATAAAAAAATTGTGTTTTATTATTAATTTTCCAAGTGGGATAAATCAAAGTGTGGGTATAAAGAGGAATTCCATCGCACATTAGACCCATTGTCAAAAAATAAGGTTTGCATTAATCCTATTTTATTGAGATAATCTGCAGGTTAATTGTTTTAATTTTGAAATTTCATTCTTCTTCTCAAGAAAACCAAGGTTTCCTCCCAAACCACCAAACAAGGTTTTCCACCCAAAACCACCAAAAAACAAGGTTTTCCACCCAAAACCACTGCAAAACAAGGTTTCCACCCAAACCACCAAAACAACACCATCAAAAACCCAAACCACAACAAAAACACGGTTTTCCACCCAAAACCCTACAAAAAAAAAAGGTTTTCACCCAAACCACAAAACAAGGTTTCCACCCCAACCACAACAAAAGGATTAAAAAACTTAGGTTTCCACCCAAACCACCACAAAAGAAAAACCACCATAAAAGAAAGAAACCACATCTCCATAGTCGAAGTTCCACCCAACTTCTAACTATGTCTCTTTTATAAATATCCCATGCATGAAAATCTATTCTCAATAAATTATAAACATTTTCCCCTTTAATCATGAAGTAGAGGCCAATCTTACGATTGGGCGGTTGATGGGTGCCTAACACCTTCCCATCCCATGCTAGAATCTCCTTACCCCGAACTCTGTGATAGCAGACCAAAAATATTTAAGTCATAAATGGTTTTGTTTTCCCATAAGAATTTAAATCTACCTCTCTTTTCCTCTTTGCAGAGTTCGCCCTCTTACTAACGAACTAGTAAGAAATTACCTCTGCCAGACCCTGTGTGATAAACATCCACGAACGGATGAGAACATGGACCTCGACTCATAAAAATTATGGACAAAGAATAGACCGGCACTCGACTCGTGCATATGACTGATTTCTACAACTTCTATTCCTGAGGAGATTTCACAACTTCTTACGTTCAAAAAACAATTTGAGAGTTATCTACAAAATCATCATATGAAGCCTGTCAGTGTGAATATCAAAAGTGATGAAGAAGAGGACAAGATTGAAGAAGATCAAAGACAAAGGTGGGAAGATGAGAAGAGACTCAAATCTAATATGAATCCTTATGGATCTTTACCTGAATATAAATTGAAAGCTGATATTCCCAACTTTCATGGTGGTTTACAAATAGAAGAATTATTAGATTGGTTTTATGAAGTAGAATCATTCTTCAACTTCATGGAAGTGCCTGATTCTACGAAGGTGAAACTGGTGGCATATAAATTAAAAGGTGGAGCTGCAGCTTGGTGGGACAAATTCTGTGACGATCGAAGTAAGTATCATAAGCCTCCTATACGTACTTGGAAAAGAATGAAAGACTTATTAAGAGATAAGTTTTTACCAAAAGATTTTATGCAGCAACTGTTTATCAAACTACAAAACTGCAGACAAGGTGCTAGACCTGTTGAAGAATATGTGGATGAATTTTATAGTTTGGTGGCATGTAATCAGTTAAATGAATCTGAAGAACAATTGGTAGCACGTTTTATTAAGGGTTTGAATAGGCTTATACAACAGGGAATGACTCAATCCATATATACTATGGTGGAAGCAATTCAACAAGCTATTAAGATTGAAAGGCGACTACTTAGTAATTCTAACCGAGCATATCAATGACAAAACCGTGTTCAAGGCTATTACAGAACTTCTAGACCATCTAATTTTCCTCCAAGTAACCAAGATGGATATTCACATGTTTCCGAAAGAAGTTTTAGTCGACCTATTCAACAAACACCAGCATCAAACTTTTCATACAACCAAACACCTCTTCCTACTGAAAATTCACCCTTTCTTGATATTCCTCCTGCTAAGTCACCTCAGATTTCAAACCAAAGAGATACTGCTCCAAAAAAAAGAAGTAATACATATCAGCACCAATTTCCTCCTTTATCAAAGCCTGTTAATCCTTATTCTAAGTTAAGAGGATACAAGTGTAATAAATGTAATCAAATAGGTCATACTTCTAGTGACTGCCGAAAGTTTCATGCTTATATTAATGAAACTCAAGAAGAACACAAGAAGAAGAAGTCTTTGAAGATGAAGAGAAGACTTATTTAAATACGCATGAATCTTATGATGCAGATTTTCTTGGAGTTATACGACCAATACTGATCACAGAACCATGTCTATCACAAAGACATAGTATTTTCAAATCTCAGTGTCTTATAGAAGAAAAACTTTTTAGTATGATCATTGACAGTGGGAGTACTGAAAATTACGTAGCTGCAAAGTTGATTGAGAAGTTGGGATTACCAGTAACTCCTCATCCAAATCCATACTGATGGATAAACAGTTCTTCTACACAAAAGATAACTCATCAGTGTTTGGTTAAGTTTTCATTCCCTGGATATGAAGATTATGCTCTTTGTGATGTGATTAATATGAATTCTACAAGTCTACTTTTGGGAAGGCCATGGTAGTATGATATTTGTGCAGTTTACAACTGCTATGAGAATACGTACACATTCATTCATGATGGATTTACTAAAGTATCATGGCCTTTACAGTCTTCAACTTCAACAAGAGAGCAGTCTGAACCGGAGACAACTTCTCTAGTTGTTTCCATTACTCGTTCTTTACAATCAACTCATACTTTGAGTTCTCATGAGTCTACTAAGCCAATGGTGGAGATTCCTTCTAAGGTACAAAATTTATTATCTTCTTTTGGTGAATTATTTCCTGATGAATTACCTAATACCTTACCTCCATTAAGGGATTTGCAACATCAAATAGATTTTATCCCAGGAACTTCTCTTCCTAATCAACCTCACTATAGGTTGAGTCCTAAAGAGCATGAGATTTTATAAGGACAAGTTGATGATTTATTACAAAAAGGATTGATTAGGTTAAGCAAAAGTCCTTGTGCTAGTCCAGCATTCTTAGTAGACAAGAAAGATGGTGGTCATCATATGTGTATAGATTGCAGAGCATTAAACAAGATAACTATACCATATAGATTTCCAATACCTATACTATATGATATGATTGATATGCTTTTTGGTGCTAAGGTATTTACAAAACTTGATCTACGAAGTGGTTATCATCAAATACGAATTCGTATAGGAGATAAATGGAAGACTGCATTTAAAACTCGTGAAGGATTATATGAATGGATTGTAATGCCATTTGGTTTGTCAAACGCTCCTAGCACGTTTATGCGTCTTATGAATCAAGTATTGCAACCTTTTCTGGGAAAATTTGCCATCGTATACTTCGATGATATTTTGATCTACATCCGTAATGAAGAAGAACATCTTGAACACTTATCTCAGGTATTTTCTGCACTACAAGAGAATGTGTTGTATGTGAATTTAAAGAAGTGCACTTTCCTTACAAATAAAGTGACATTCTTGGGCTATGTAGTTTCAAGTACTGGTATTTCTGTTGATGATTCAAAAGTTAAATCCATTGTTGATTGGCCTACTCCTACTTCTATTCGTGAAGTGCGAAGCTTTCATGGGTTAGCTTCTTTTATAGGATATTTGTCAAGAATTTCAGCACTATTGCAGCTGGTCTTACGGATTGTTTGAAGCGTGACACCTTTGTATGGACAGAAGAATCAAATAAGAGCTTCAATTTACTCAAAGAAAAATTATGTAGTGCTCATGTCCTTGCTATGCCAAACTTTGACAAGCCTTTCGAAATACATTGTGATGCTTCCATTATTGGTATAGAAGATGTACTGTCTCAAGAAGATCATCTGGTTGCTTATTTCAGTGAGAAGAATTCTGATACAAGGAAGAAATAGTCTACTTATGAACTGAAATTGATAGCACTTGTTCAAGCATTAAAACAATGTCATCCTTATCTTATTAATAGTGAGTTCATCGTAAATACTGATAATCAAGCCCTTAAATTTTTGAAGACTCCAGCAAAGGTTAATAGGATGCATGATAGATGGTTATCAACTATCAATCAGTATACATTCTCTTTAAGACATAAAAGTGGAAAACTAAATCAGGTAGCTGATGCTTTAGGAGAGCTCATCTTCTTATCACTCTCAAACATGAGAGTTTAGCTTTTGATTTTCTAAAAGACCTTTATAGCGAAGACAAAGATTTTCAGAGTCTTTGGGAAAAGTGTGGTTCTTCAACATCAAGTGTTGATGATTTTCTTATTCAAGATGATTTTCTTTTTAAGGGAAATCGTTTATGTATTCCACAATGCTCTTTGCGTCTTCATCTAATCCTAGAATTGCATGGCAGTGGTCTTGGTGGACATTTTGGACGTGATAAAACCATTTCTTTGGTTGAAAAACGTTATTATTGGCCTTCACTTAAACGAGATGTTCAGAAATATGTGCAAAAATGCATGGTTTGTCATCAATCTAAGGGAACTATTCAAAACACAGGTTTGTATACTCCTCTTCCTATTCCAGATGCTCCATGGGTGGATATTAGCATGGATTTTGTCCTTGGATTACCACGTACTTCTAAAGGGAATGATTCTATTATGGTGGTGGTGGATCGCTATTCAAAAATGGCTTATTTCATAGCTTGCAAGAAGACTACAGATGCTTCACATATTGCTTATCTGTTCTTCAAAAAAGTGGTACGTTTACATGGAATTCCTAAGACAATCACTTCTGATCGAGATACTAAATTTCTGAGTTACTTTTGGAAATCACTATGGATGCGTTTGGGAACTAAATTGCAATACATCACAACTTCTCATCCCCAAACTGACGGCCAAACTGAAGTTGTAATTCGTTCTTTGGGGAATTTGATTAGAGACAAGATTATTGAAGGCAAAAATAAACAATGGGACACTTTACTTCCACATATGGAGTTTGCCTTTAACACTTCATTTAATCAGTCTACAGGTAAGGCACCTTTTGAAATTGTTTATTCTAAAGTTCCTAACCATATTCTGGATTTAGTAGTCCTTCCAAAGCTGCGTCAATCAAATGCTAAAGCAGATAATTTACTTGAGAAAGCTTCACTAATTCATCAAGAAGTGAAAGCAAAACTTACAGACTCCAACAACAAGTACAAGGAAGATGCAAATCAACAAAAGAGATTTAAGAATTTTAGTGAATGAGAATTAGTTATGATTCATCTAAGGAAATAGTGTTTTCCTGCTGGAACTTACAATAAAACAAAAATGAAAAAGTATGGTCCATTCAAAGTACTGAAGAAAATCAGTGATAATGCTTATGTCATTGATCTTCCATCAGATTGGAGTATTTATAATATCTTCAACGTACAAGAAATCTTTACGTTTCATGGAGACAATGAAGTTCTTTTTACTGCTTAACTCGAGGACGAGTTTCTTTAAAGAAGGGGGGACTGATGTAGTACATCTTTTCTTTCTTAGTTTCCTAATTCTTATCAGACTCTTAATTGGGTGTTTCTTGGTTGTCAAGGCTTTTACTTTCCTAGACTAGCTAGTATTCCTTTTATTTGTCGTTCTTTGGTAGCCTATATATACAGGCCGTGTATTTTGTTTTAAGAACACAATTGAGATTATCATTAAATATAACTATCTTATTTATCAACTCTTTTATGCTTATTATTAATCTTATTTTCATCCAATTCGTATCTCTTTCGTCTCTTCGTACCTCCAGCAATCTCTGAATTGCTTTCTTTCTATCAGTTCTACATTAGTCCGCGCCATTGGGGCGTACATTAACTCAACGCGCCATTGGGGCATTAATTTCAGCCCCGCCCGATGACATGCGTTATCTTCAGCTCCGCCCGATGGGGCGTACATTTAATCAACGCGCCAGTGGGGAGTACTTTATATGCCCGCCTCTTCATGGGGCGAACACTATACAAATGCTTTACATGAAACGTAGATTATACAAACGCCCGTTGAGAAGCGAAGATTATATAAATGCCCGACTAAATTTGGGTTTGGTCTTACTCGCTGACCAAATATACTCTGGGATTTAGGTATAGTCTGATATTAGATCGATAGTCCATCCTACTACGTCTCAATCTCTTCCCAAATTTTTGGTCTTGGTCGCCCACTGCGGTTGCTCTTAGTCTCACTAGTTTAGATGTTTGTTTGCATTTTAGTTGGAAACATTTTTAGCTAAATAGATTATTCTTTTTGATTAGGAGCTCATTCAATTGGTAGAGTCGAAAGTCTAGGAATTCAATATAGGGTAATCCAATTTCTAGAATGCAATTCCAGATCAAAATTTAAGTGTATGGTTTTTTGTTTTTGTTTTCTTGATGATTAACTGTATGGTTAGGAGTTCAATTGTGGCTTTAACTATACATTTTTAATTTGAACTTGTAACAATACCCCTAATAATTTAGGACACAAGATGTGCGGATCTAAAAAAATTTAGATACCTTTATAAAGAGAGATCCTCACATACTTCAAATTTTAAGCAGCTACGTTCAGAAATTAGACTGATACTTTTGAAAGTTTATTACATACTTGCATCAAAAAATAAGGACTAGTTAAGATTTATTTCTAGACTATTGATTTTGAATTTTGGCTTCTTCCTGTTGAAGTAGAACTTGTGGTGCTAGCTGACGGTGCAGTTTAAAAAATATATGCATGGCTTACAGTGAACAAGTAGAGTGCACGTGCGTCGCACGTAAAGCACAGAGTTTCATATACACCTTCACTCAAGTTAGACCTTTTGCTTAGCATGATATGCAAGCACGTTTAGTTTGCTGCATAAGTAAGCCACAGTTCCTTTCCTTAGACAAATGTCGCAACCAAGGTTTTAAAAAAAGAAAATCGGGTCAAGTGACTGCCTTGCTTTCTTCACAAAGGTTGAGGGAACCGCAACCACAACCGACCGACTATTCAAGTATTCTTCGACATTACAGTCTTCACTCGGGAGAGGATGACTTTGACTCTTACGTTCCTGCCTTGCTTGGAGAAAATCGTTAGCAAATTTCTACAAAATTAATTTAACTTAGTAAGGCTGACATATTCACAGTTTGGAAAGATGAACCTTAGGCTCTCCAAGTTAAATCCACCAACAATAGGCTATCTCGTCACAGTTTTCAGGCCGGAGGCCTTGGCTTCTCCCTGGAAAGTTTGAACTTGGCAAGCAAAAAGATGGTCCATGAAACGACACTGTGAAGGTGAAGCTCGTCTCGTTGCACATGGAATCAGCCAGGATTAACCCGGAAACAGTTGCACAACATAATTGTAAGTCTCAACACCGGTGTATATTAAAGATGAAATTGTTGTAATCAGTACACTCACATTTAGATAACTTTATAAAGAGAGATCCTCACATACATCAAATTTTTAAGCAGCTTCGCTCAGAAATTAGACTGATATTTTTGATTGGTTCAGAAATGCAGTTACTGCATTCTCCACTATGAAAAACAAGTCAAAATAAACAAATGTGATATTTTAGGGTCCCAATAGTGATTTTATTTATTTAAACTAATAAGAGTTGGGTCCCACACAAGATTTTATTTATTTAAACTAATAAGAGTTGGGTCCCACAAATGATTTTATTTATATAAACAAAAAAAGTTATAAATATTAAAAAAAGTCTTTAATAGTTAAAAAACAAAAAAAGTGATGTGTGTTTAACTGTTTGTTTTGGGCGACATTAACATGAACGCCCGCGTTTGCTCCTTGACCTCGGGCGTCATCCAAGCTGTCGTAAGCGGAATCATCAGTGTCTCGCGTTCTTGCACCAGACGCGCGTCTAGTAGAATGTCTCGATGTTCAAATGAACATATCTGTTCATTTGAACATCCATTTTCTTGGTTTGTTCATCCCATAGTGGGAGCAAAATGAACAAACTTTGAGTTTGTTCATCCCATAGGAATTGCTCCAAGGAAAAAAGTGTCAGGGCAAAGAGAGTTGGTGCATTATGTGAGGGATAAACCCCCTGAAATTCATACTCGAGCTCATCAAATGGATTGGGTGGCACACCCCTTTTAGACCATTTATCTCCAACACCCTCGACAAATTACTCCAAATCATTGTCGCGGTCCCTATTCTTCAAATACGTCTCTATCTCAAACTCATCTGGAACATAGTCATATGTCATCAAACGGAATTGGATATGCTCTGTCATTTTTGTTCCGACCTTAACGACTTTGTTTAAGTGGAAGTGCAAGAGAGGTGGCATACTATCATCTGCAGCTCGACAGAACGAATCCTTTAGATCCTCATACATGAAATGTGTCTTTAAACTGGAACTGTGTATAAACTGAAACCCATTTTTATGGGCTTCCAGGGTACCAATAATAGGATCTCCACTTTTACCTGGAAATACCAATAATAGGATCTCCATCCTCAGTTTCTCGGCTGCAGGCTTACCAGCGGATCTGTTCAATTCACCTTTTGTCTTCAAAACATTCCCAGAACCATCTGCTGTCCTGCTAGACTCATCCAACAATCGAACAGCATATACTTTCTTTAAATGGGGCAAGCCTTGCCTGATTATGCATGAGCAGCTCTGCCGCATACATATCTGGATCGTCATCAAAGTTAAATCCATCCCAGAGAGAGTCTAAACGGTGATGACAGTAGCAGTATTTCAGATGTTCGCGGAAGTTTTTGCGTTTAGTGGCATCATCTATGGTAGGTTTCGAGAATGGTTTTCTTCCTTTTTTTCCTATTCTTTCTCCCCGGACAGAAGTCTTTCAATACCACCGGCTAGGGTTATATACAATAATAACCATGGAATTCCGCGGTTTTCTATATATATACTAGGGAATGACCTGGTTAGGGCCGTACAAACAGAAGTTTGTCTCTCGTTTGCAATAGTTGGACTGCAAGCGGGGTTGTTTTAGATATTTAGGTTAGAATAGACTAGGATATCTTGCAGTTTATGTTCGCTAGGGGGGAGATACGGTTTACGATGTCAAAGTTGTAAAGTGACCAATGAATTACAAACTGATGACTTGAACTTGTTCGTTGGATTCAAAAGTAAAAGTATACAGCTTAAAAGTCCTGGGACATATATGAATCTTTAGTCATAGGCACGTAGCACTTCAGTAGGCAATGGTGCAACCATGTGAGGGTTCTTCCTTGCGTTTTATAGAATAGAAATAACTAACACAACCGAATTTGAATCTTGAATTTGTGTAAAATAAATGACCAAAACAGCAGAGAGTTGGCACTTGCTGACTTTATCATTTACATAGTTCATGATGTGCATGAAGATGATATGCTTCCTTGAAAAGGTGGCCGAATTACTCTTAGCATGGCCTTTGAAGGATAATCTAGTGGCTGCTATGAGTTCATTTATTTTTCTTTTGGATCGCAAAAACGTATGCTTTTGCACTAATTATATATGCTTTGAACCGCAGTTTAAATATGGTTCAATTTATTTTGTTTTTTTCTTCCTACAATTTTTTTTTTTTTTTTGTGTTCTTTTTTGAATGTCAACAAATTTTGTTTCACCACATGGCACAAAAATCTTGGCGACGTAGCATTGAATTTTCATTCAAAAAAATGTTTAACCTCTCCTAAATATGTAGACTAAATCAAATACAATAATTTTAAAAAATTGAACCGCCAAAATCTTGCCAGCAGTTTGATGAGTTTGTACAAGAGAATTTGGAGAAGAAGATATGAACTTAGTATTTGCAAAAACTGGTGAAAAAATATTTGAACCCTTAACATGTGAAATAGTACTAAGATCAGGAGAAGCTGATGAACAATTATGCTGCAATTCTAAAAACTAATCTTCATCTTTAATATCTTTGTTATTCATGATCATGCCTTCATCAACATTAAAATCTTTGTTTGGGTTGGTAAGATTTATCAGAATTTTTGCTGTGCATTCTTTCTATCTAATACAATCTCTTTTCCAAAAAAAAAAAAAAAAAAAAATTTATCAGAATTGTTCCAATGGTCATGATTCCTCTCCAATGTGAACTTAGATTGCTGATGATTTCCAGTAAGTTGTTGCACTGGAACCATGAAATCTGGAGATCTATCATGAATTTTGGTGACCTTAAGTGAATTACAATAGGTTGCTGATTCCCCAAATTGGTTAGTAAGACAAATCAAATTTGTTATAGGAGTAATTTTTTGTTACCACCTTTTGGTCGGGTCAAAAAGAGTTGTTGGGACTTTTGGCTTTTGTGAACCGTCTTTTCTTCTCTTGACTCGGGAAAAGTTGAACAAGCCAGCAGACGGTGAAGTTTCCCTTTGGGGACCAAATTTATGGTCCAAACATTGTTGAAAAACTTTCATGTTTCAATTAGATCGGGAAAGATCACCAACTTTAAACTCGACCCTACTGTTAAATAGGCAAGACTTAATGTTGTGAATGCAGGCCACTAGTGTTTTTTTTTTTTTTTTTTTTTTGAAGCAACTGGCCACTAGCTAAATTGTTTAGGAATGCTTTTTTGATGGAGGCTTCACAACAACCTGGGATCTATTTTAACCCGAAGTTAAACTGGATACTATCCCCAGAGATTAGCCACATCCGGAAGATAAAAGAAAATTGTGAGAGGAACTGAGTTTCAAACTAAAGATATTTTCAATTTTCCATGACAACAATTAAACGAATGTTATGTGAGTGAGTGAGTGAGAGTGAGACTTGCATGTCTTTTTACGTATAAATTAAAGGTATCTTCCATTCTACTAGAAAATAGTTTTGCCCGACTTTCTACCTTTCCGGTAAATAAAAAAGCCATCCATCTACATTTCCCTTTCCAGTAAATATATACTATATGTTCAATCTCATATGGAGTCCAAACTTTGGTTATTCAAAGGTGAGGCGATGGAGGAAATTGAAAAATATGAATATTTAGCTTTCGATCCAAAAGAAGCAAATAAAGAGCACGAGTGATTGTCCATTTGTTGTCAATGTTAAACAGTTAAAGCATGTATAACGATCCTGCTTTATGTGTCTTAAATGAGTTGTAATGACTAATTGGTTGTTCTGTTCTTATTTTACTTTGTAGTTGTGTTTATTTTAGGATTTAGAATTTTGATTTTCGTTTAATATTACTAATAATACTAAACTTGTTGTAGGGCCTACGGCCTATGGGTGTGCGGCCCAACTAGAAGCTTAAGGGTTTCTCTTTATATGTATATAAAAGATATTTTACCTATGTAATAGGCTAATGAATAAAAATCCTTCTCTTTCCCTGCCTCCTCTTCTTCCCTTAATATTCTACTACAAAACGTTATCATGCACAAGCTCTTCCCTGCCTTCCTCATCGTAAGAGTTTTTTTTGTTTGATTGCATCAGATCTCGGTGAATCGGTATACCTAAACCCTTTTATTTTTCTTATTATTATTTTTTAATTCATTATTTGCAACTATGATGCGATTAATGAGATCCTAGTTGTCTGTCATGTTAGGAACATTGGTGATTTTTGATGTATAGATGCTATGCCCTAATTTCTAAATCACATGATTTGGTAGTCATGAAATATGTCATGTTTTGCTTTATCTCACGTACAGCATGATACAACAATTTCTTCTTTGACTGTTTTCTCAAATGATCGACGAATATGTTTGCCTGGTTTGTCTGCGTGTTGTGATTTTTTTAAAAATCAGATCTTTGGTATATATACAATACATGATCTAGGCTCTATATGTTATGTATGAGTCATTACTATCGACCCATTATAGTGATTGATGTCTGTACTATTTTGTTTCTTATTTTATTTTTGATTGATCGATGCAAAAGAAAAGAAAAAAAAAATATATATATATATATATAATATATATAAAATTAGTTCTATCACATGCCGTCTGTATCCGTTAAACTTTTATTGATTGTAACATATGTACCGTATCGCCAAACAATTATATTATTTCTTTAATTATATTTACAGAAATTGTACGTTCTCTTGCTAGAATTTTTTTTTGTCTGTTCAATTTTACTATGCTATGATGATTCATGTCTACCATGTCCATTTTTTTTTTCCATAATCATGATGCCCGTTGTATACCATATTACCATATAAATGAGACCAGATTTGATCCATGACTACACATTATAATACAAACACATTTTATAATGTAATGTTATGTTAATATATTTGTTTGTTATATATCTGTGCTATGATTGATCATGTCATGGCGGCGGGGGTCTCTGTGAATAAACGACGAGAAAGTAAATCTGTGAAGAAGAAAACCTTTCCCTGTTCTGGGTCCTATCCACCCCTGTTCCGGGTTTTGTCCAGCCCTATCCTGTCAGCTGTCCTATTCTGATCCAACCAGGACCAACTCGCCCTGGCCAATCCAACCAGGACCAACTTGTCCTGTCTCGTCCTGCCTCAGCTTGATTCTGGGACATGCGCGACCAAGGATGTTCCGGTTTTGTGTAAATAGGGTGGGAACCAAATTTCGAAGTATGTAACTATAACGCGAGTTTTTATATGCTAAGTTTATTTACTCGCTAGGCTTATTTATTTGTTTTAAAAATATGCCTAGTTTTGTTTATTTTTGTTTTAAAATAAGTCAACAACATATAAACGGTCAATTTAAATTATTTTTATTGATCTCAATCATTAATAATTTTGGTCTTAATGCTATTTGTTCTCTTGAATATAATATTGGATATAGTTGAATGGTGTATTTTGTTTAATTGGTTGTACCAACTCAATTCCAATATATTCATTCGGGGCTTAGAAGTACTTGAGCACCATTATTGGATACTTGATATTTTCCCAAAATTTTTGAATGTTTCGTGGAATGTATCCACTTGATCGACTATTAATCTGTCAATAGTTTCAAAATATACGTTCAAATAAAATCACATGTATTCCAATTTTTGTGGAAGAACTCACAAAAGATGATATGAGTCATAAAATTTTCATTTCTCTACTTCATCCATAATACTAACGAACCGGTATATGTTGAAGTATGACAACAAGAGAATTATCTTTAGTAATATATTCAACCTAAAGTAAGTGGTTGACATGCGTAGTGAGATTCTCTTGGCCTATTGAGATAAAGAAATTTCTCAAATTAAGCTAAATGTAGCAAAATTGAAAACGGAAAGAACCCCAAAGTAATGAGGGTTAGACGTACCGACTCATATAAATCATGTGAAAAGGGACATATATATCATGAGACGAAGATGTATTTTTTCGTAGTAGTAATGACACCAAAGTACATGTATCAGTTGAATATGGGATGAAGCTAAGATGTAATTCTAGCTCCCATCATAAATGAAAGAGTTGGAAATGCACCTGGTCATAGGTACCAGGTGTTGATATATACAATGTAATGTGTGTATCATAGTAGAAACTAATTTTCACATCAACTTTAATGGAAACAAGAACTTTGCCATGCCAATCGACTATCTTATTGAGTTGAACAAGAACCAATATCTGCACTTATGGAATGAAAACACGAGACATAAATTCTCTAAAGAACTTGAGATATAGTTGGTGGCACGTAATATATATTCACTCTAAAGTACTTGAGTTGAATCCCAATTTTATTACGTAATGAGACCGCACCACTTATTAAAACTCTCAAGACCCAAGTGTCTAACTCATAGTTATTTTTCTTCCACTAGCTTAAGGAATTTAAACTAGTTGTTGAACTATTTCCTTATAATGTGACTACGAGGATTGGATCATCGAGCACAACACTACTCAAAATTTTGTTTTCAAGATAGAACAAATACGTCACAAAATCTCTATATGTACCGAGAGATAATCACACCTTGTTAAATTCCAAAGAAACCCATGCAAATGGATATCATGTGGAACCTCACTATGATGAGAATGTAATTAATTGCATCTTTTATAGTCTTTAATATATTTTGAAGGAAATATATTTTAGAGAAACTAATAAGTCAATCTAGTGAAATGTTAATCATTATATATAGTTTTTAGATTATTGAATCCATATTGATTCCGACGAATGAAATGTTGGGAATTGACTCATTCAGGCTTTGGGAATAACCATAAAGCAACTTTGGTTGTGACATGATGATCGTTTTGAAAGGACTCATGCTAACATCACTTTATTTGAGTGACCAAAAACAGGAAAAATATTGACATAATGCGAAGTAAGGACATATCTCTCAATAAGTGTTTTCTAAAGTATCAGATGCACAACCCCCTCCTCCCTCCCATTATGATTTTAAGTAAGAGAGCATATCACTCATTTTACAAAGTCTTCAGTAAAATAGGATCGAGACCATCCTAAGATGCAAATGGTAAACAATCCATATTACAAAGATAACAAGGTGAAATTTAGAAAAATATTCATGCAGAATGCGGACCATTAAAGTGACTTATGGCTCTGGTGAATGTTTTGACATTTTGGACTAGTCATAGTTCCCAAGAAATTTACGTTTAAAAACTCTTAGCACACATTACACAATACAAAGTGCAAAGGCTCACCACCCTTACTAATGCTAGAGAATTTACATCAAAAGGACTTGATGAAATATTTCATGTTTAGTAGGATCGATATAGAGCATCTTATACCCAATGGTCTTGCAGAGGCTACCATCAAAGGTTACAGATGGTGCCTAAGGGAAGGTTATGCATACCAACCTATCTTTTATTGCTTTGGGGATATGCAATATTACACGCATTTTACTTAATTCGTTTTTAGAACCAAACATTAGTCAACCTTTTCTGCGTACCAGTTGGTAACTGGATTTAAGCCTGACATTTGTGTTCTTACGCATTCTTGGTTGCACTATATATGTGCCATTACGAGTCCACATCGTACTATGATGGGTCTTCAAAACTGTTAAGTAGTTATGTTGGAAATGAGTTCCCAACAATTATCCGCATTTTAAAACTTTTGGCAGGAGATCTCTTACCGCTAGATTTGCGGGTTGTCATTTTAATGATACATTCTTCCCTTCGTTAGGGGGAGATAAGAAAAAGTATGTTCTAAGAGAACGACATGAATTGTCGTGGTGTGTTCCCACTATGTCTCATATTGATTCTTGTACTCCACAAATGTAAATGTGAAGTGACAAAGAATAATTGATTTTCAGAATGTACACTGATGTCGCTAAAGTGACAAGATCACACATACCAGCTGCAAATATTCTTGCAAGGTTAGAAATCCTCAGTATTGGATACAGCATAGACTAAGGTGTTGCAACTACACTTGGTGGAAGTGTAGTTAAGTCCGTGGATCCATAAAGAAAGATGGAGACGCCACTAGGTTCGATCAATACTCACCTAGAAAGGAAGTAGATGAGTAAGGCACAACCTAATTTGTATCATCAATGAAATTATCTCATTTATTGTCTCTGACTATGTCCATGAATCAATACTGGAGGACGCTCCGAAGTTTTAAATGATTCTAGAGAACAATGAAATCATGACGGATTATGAGAATGCACATGAGTCAATGGAAGGATCATGCGTGCATAGTGATGATATTATCCATAATTAGTGGCTCCATAAGTAGAGCACAATGAGATCGAACCATGCTTTATTTTTATTAATTTCAAATAAATAGCATATTTGGCCTACACAATCCAGGTAGAACTTAGTTCTTTGGCAAATATACGGGTATTTGGTGTGGCAGTGCTAACCAACCAAGTGTAAAGCCTATTGGACATACATAATTAATTTGTCATAAAGCATAATGAGAATAAAGTAGTCTTACAGTACAAAGACTCGCCTTATGGCGCGAGGTTTCTCACAAAGCCCTGGAATTGTTCTCTTGTAATGAACGTTATAGAGTTCCGCTACTTAGTTAGCTTGATAATTTTCAAAAGGACTTGAAATGCAGCTTATGTATGTGGTTGTTACATATCTATGAAAGAATCAAGAGATAGAAGATATTTACAAAAGTGCTTGATAGACTTTTGTTTCCCAAATCAAGTGACTCTAAACCACGGAGTGCGTTTACAATTAGATAGAACAATCACTTATAGATTGAAGCAATCGGGTGGAAGTGGTATACCCGTCTAAGTGGCTATTTGATTTGGAGGGGATAGACAAGTAAGTTATTTTTCCTTGCGTGTTCATAAGAAAGTTCCTGATTTGGAATTGTAGCTATATATGTTGATGTTACAGACATGATGTGTACTCTTGATGTAATAAGAGACCTTAAAAGCTATTTAAAAATCCGAATTTGAGATGAAAAATCTGGGGAAAGCTCGACCGAATACTGAGCTTGTGGTATATTATTCCACCAGTTTGCATATGTCTAAAGTTGTCAGGCAATTTAACAAAGACATGCATCCTGATAGCACTCCCATGATTAGTCGAGGTTCAAACGTAATTAAGTGATCATTTCATCTAAAGGAAGATGATGAAGATGTGTTGGGATATGAAATTTCCCTATCTAAGTACAATAGACGCACTGTTGTACTTACTATAATAATGTACTCGATTAAATTTTACATCCTCAGGGAACTTGTTAGCTAGATATAGCTTCGCGCCAGCGCAACGTCATTAGAATGGTATAGTGAATGTAATCATGTACTTAAAAGTAACCATTGACATAAATTTGTTTTATCCCTACAAAGACATAAAAAGGAATGCTAATGAAAATGCAATCCAAAAGTTGTTGATTATGAAGGAACAATAATATATTCTCCAACTACAATAATCAGGGGGAGATATGGTAGACTATTTTCTAAGTCATTACCAATATTAAGTTTCGAAAAATACATGACTAAAGGAACTGTCTGAAATAACTCTGAAAGTAATCAAGGGGAGATGCCGACATCAGGGGGAGGATCCAAGGATATGATGTCGACATATTTTACTTCGAAATTGAAGCTGTGTTGTACTCTTTTCCCCTTCGATCGAGAGTAGTTTTTCCCAAAGGGTTTTGTTACTCGACAAGGTTTTTAGCGAGACAACACTAAAAACATCAAGTATGTTGAACCTTGAAGACATAAAGATCACGTTGATATTACTAAAAATATCTGAATCAAAGAAATGAAACGCGATAGTCTGTTAAGCAACGTAACTTCCAGGATCAACAACATGGTCTTATAAGCTTTCAAGTCACCAAGGTATAGTGTGATAAACTCCTTTTGACTGCATTAGACTAATGAAAATTGTCTGACATCAGGGGAGCATCTAATGGTGTGTTGAACTCATTTCCTTCACCGAGGTTATTTTTTCCCACAGGGTTTTGTTGCTCGGCAAGGTTTTTGATGAGACAACAACAAACACCAGGAAGTAATTTCCTAACTAAGGCTATTGTTTTTCCCACAAGTATTTTTCTCATTTTAGGAGTTGTGAAGCAACTAATCAACTTCAACGGAACAAAGTGATCATCTCAGAATGATCACCTTTACTTGTATTTGTCACGTTGTACTCTTTTCCCTTCATCAAGGTTTTATCCTACTGGGTTTTCCTTGTCAAGGTTTTAATGAGGCAACATACTCGAGTCCAACTATGTTCTAAGTTTGCTTAATATTGTACTCTTTTTCTTTAGTTCAGGTTTTGTCCCTTTGGGTTTCCCTGACGGAGTTTTAACGAGGCAATTAACTTAGACTCATCGATCTTTGAAGATCGTATTACATGTGATGAGCTACATGTAAAGTACGAGACAACATGTGAAGTACTACATGTGAAGAGTTGTACCAAGGTTTTATCCCACTGGGTTTTTCCTTGTCAAAGTTTTAATGAAGCGATTAATTCGGCACAAGTCATCAAGAAGAGGGCGACGTTTGAAGACCTACATTCGAAGCACTATACGTGAAGCACTACAAACAAAATTCTATTGGACCACATAAGGAGGAGTGTTGTAGGGCCTACGGCCCATGGGTGTGTGGCCCAACTAGAAGCTTAAGGGTTTCTCTTTATATGTATATAAAGGATACTTTACCTATATAATAGGCTAATGAATAAAAATCCTTCTCTTTCCCTGCCTCCTCTTCTTCCCTTAATATTCTACTACAAAAAAACTTTGTAATTATGGTTGGATGTAAAATTGTAAAATGAAATAATAATTGTGTTCAAAAATTATAATTTTTATTTATTTTTTCACTTTGCTAATAATGTTTAGACGAGAAACGACTCGTGAGAGAGGTGATTCTAATTAGAGAAGTAGTAAGTTTCATGCATTTCGATAGTGTCACAAAAACTGAATTTGAGGAATGTTTTGTCGTCTCTAGTAGTGGTAGAAGTGGAATTCCTCCTGGTGGTGGTGATGGAGGAGGACCCGTAGGGGTGATGACAAATTAGGCAGTAGTTGGTGTTGTTATATACCATGTATCCTTCCCCATAAGCGAACCCAAACTTGTTTTTAAAACAAAAAGTCTAATTGAGCAGACATATCAAAAAGAACATGACCAGATCCCATTGTTGTTCAGGTAGGAATTACCATTAGAGGTCTCACTTTCGGTGGTGTTAATTTTATATCCATTATAGAATTGTTGTTTTGGGGGTTCACCAAAGTCCAAGTTCTAGCTCCGTAGCTTTGAATTTAGACGTACAAAAATGTTTAATCTCTCGTAATTGATACTCAAGTTACTCAAATTGAATGTATTATCACATTATAAATTAAATATGTAGATTAAATCGAATACAATACTATCAAAATATTGAACCACCAAAATCCTGCCAGTTTGATGAGTTTGTACAAGTATTTGGAGGAGAAGATATGAACCTAGTATTTGCAAACACTGGTGAAAATATTTTTGAACCCTTCAAAGATGAAATCGTACTAACACCCTGATCAGATGAAGCTGATGAACAATTAAGCTGCAACTCTAAAAACGGATCATCATCTTCAATATCTTTGTTATTGATGATCATGCCTTCATCACCGTTAAATTCTTTGTTTGATCGAGTTTCATTTGAATTGTTCCAATGGTCATCCTCTTCAACGTTAGCTTCAGGACACTGCTGCTGCTGATTTCCAGTAAGTTGTTGTACTAAATCCATGAAATCTTGAGGTCGAGTATGAATGATCTTTGGCGACCTTAAGTGAATTACAATGGGTTGATTCCCAAAATTGGATTTACGATGACGACGATGACCGATAAACTGATGCCGAGAATCGTGATTGATGCTGGTGGTAGGTTTCTTACTGATAACTTTATTACCTGTAAAATGAATAGAATCCTTAAGTAGCAGTTTAAGTGGTGGAGGTCTTGTCCCCTGTAGCTGCAACTTTCTTCTATTACCAGTGGTAACCGTCATGTTAATATGAGTTTTCTCATCATTACCACCTGAAGAATACATTTTGTTTGTGTACTAATGGAGAAAACTATGTTGCGGAGGATTTTTATGATGATACTTTCCTGGAATCCTATGTTTTTCTTCCTATATATATATAAAATACAGCCCATGAGAATTGAGAGAAATACAAAAATGTAAGTCAAAATAGATCTAAAAAATGATCGAGAAGGTCAAAGAAATGCGGTTCCAGTTTGAATAAAACAATTACTACATGTCTGCTTGTCTAGTCATGCATTGATTGTATAGTTCCAGTTGTACGTATCGCACATTTAGACTGCTCATTTTAAAGCTTAAAAAATAGAAGGCCGACTAGAAAACTTGACTAGACATATGAAATTGACCCCTAATTTGATTTCCGGTATATATGAGGCATTGGGGCTGCTAGTATAAGGGCATCCTAAGTAGAATTTTAAAATTCCTCGATCGGAATTGCAGCCGTGCTACAATATAACATGTGCCAGAATTTTAGAGCCCTCGGGAAGACTAGCAAGAGATTTTGAGTTGAGTAGTCTCAGGACGGAGTCCCACGGGTTAACATTTCGTATATGATTTTGAATTGAGAGAATGGTGAAGCAAAAAGCCAAAAGAAATACTAATCACTAATAACTGGTAAACAATTTGAGGTTGAAGAGAAAATAAATACTATGGATGGCATATCTTCGAAAGAGTGACCAGAGATTAGCATGGACAAATTACATGCAGAAGATAATGCAAACTGTAAGAGGAACTGACTTTTTATTTTTCACTATTCTCAATTTTGCATGACAACAAATGAATATCATGTGAGACCGAAACACAATAAATTTTTCCAGTCTGTTTAGTTACTTATAGATGCTACCCTCTTCTACTAGAAAATAGTCTATCCCAAGTACTTTTCCTCGAGTTTTTATCTAAAATCCCGATATCCACATTTGTTTCTTCATGAAAAATTTCACAGTAAATATTATTATATGCTGAGTCTAATATTGAGTAAGAAGTTTGCCAATTCAAGTACGAGGTGATGGAGGAAATTGAAAGAAAATATATTAAAGATGAAAATAGCGTGCATGATTATCCCAGCCTGGTTGATATTATTGTACATTATATCTGTAATTGCAGGTTTCCCTACGATCACACCCTAATGATTTTACACCAAAGGTTTACCCAAATTTCAAGAATAATCATCAAATATGTATTATCTTCTTATATGAATCTTACAAGAATGACAAGAATACAATGAAATAAGAATTATTCTAGACTTTCTCTGTCCTGTTCTCCTCTTTATATAGGTGTTTACATGGTGGATGACAGCTCATATGTAGTGGAATACATCTAAGTATTCTCATGCTCCCGCTACGTTCTCGCAGGCTCTTGTTACGTTTTCGCAGGCTCTTGCTACATTCTCGCAAGCTCTTACCGTTGTGCAGTATTTTTCCCCTACATTTTGCCTCTTTTTCCTTGAATATTGCTTGAAGAGTGATCTTCAAGGAAAAATCCACATTGTTGTTGTAGGAGCGAGCGAAAGAATACTGGACTTAAAAAGCACGTACTTGCCTCTATTCTTTTGTGAAGTTCCAAAGATTTGAGAAGTAATTAGAAGTATCATCATAGAGTATACGAAGTATGAATTATCCTTGAAGAACAATAAGAAGTACTAATCCTCGAAATACAAGAAGTATTCGTCCTTGAATGCGAATAAGAAGTATTGTGAACTAATCATGCGAAATTATTACTCCATTGTTGGTGAGGATTCTTGTTATTTTTGATCGAGCGTCTTCTTTGGAAATGATTCTAGCCAAGAAGATAAAGAACATAAAATGTTTTCTTGGTAATCCATAGTACTATGGGTTTTGCTGATTCATCCATCTCTTTTAGTGCCGCAGTTATTGTGATTACCAACGGAGCTGTGTGCCTTAAATTTTCTCTTGGTATCTCTACTGCTGTGATTGTAATTTTCTACTTTTCCCAGTCCTTCAATGGTGACACCTTTTCCACTGTCATAATTTTCTTTCCTTCAAAATCTCGTTTATGTATCCTTCCCTTGATATTTTCGTGGAATTCATTAATCATTGTTTTTGTTATTAAACTACACTCCAATCTCCTACTGTCTTTTCTGGCTTTAATTATCTTTTCCTTAATCGGTTTACTAACTTGTTTCATCATCTTTTTGATTTCAATAATCCATGTTTCTAGCCCCAATATGTAATTGCAGGTTTCCCTACAATCACACCTTAATGATTTTACACCAAAGGTTTACCCAAATTTCAAGAACAACCATCAAATCTTTATTATCTTCTTTTATGAATCTTACAAGAATGACAAGAATACACGGAAATAAGAATTATTCTAGAGTTTCTCTCTCCTTCTCTCCTCTTTATATAGGTGCTTATATGGTGGATGACAGCTCATATATAGTGGAATACAACTAAGGCTTCTCATGCTCCCGCTACGTTCTCGCAGGCTCTTGCTACGTTTTCGCAGGCTCTTGCTATATTCTCGCAAGCTCTTACCGTTGTGCAGTATTTTGCCCCTACAATATTGTAGAGATAGCAATTATGTACTCTTTAGTTCTATTCTTGCTTTACTTCAACCCTATAAACGAATTATCTAAAATTTATTTTGCTTATGATTTATTTTTATTTTTTTTTCATTTTATAAAAACAGTTTCTTGAGTTTTATAATTGTTTCCATCTTAAGTATAAGTCATGGAATCTTGCATGGGATTTTGAACTGAGAGAATGGTTGCAAAATGCAAAAGGATAACTAATAATGAGATGATCGCTGAATAATCTGTTGGAGAAAAATGAGTTTTAATAAATTGATTTTGGTCTTGGTGTGGTTTGATCTAATGACCTAAGGGTCTAAGGATACTCAATCATTTTTGAGTGAATGAAATGGAACCTTTAGTCCCACATTATGGAAAACTAAAGAGGTGCCCCACAATAAAACCATATTCTTATGGATCTATTGAAATATACATGTTTTGGCCCATGCACATGTGCTTAACCATGCACCAAGTCACGCATCTAATGGAATTTATTTTTTGCAAGTTTTTTCTATAAGAAGTTAATTCTATAAATATTTTAAGATTTTTATTTTTGGGAAAATTCTTTTTACGTGCTTTAACTTGGTTTTGAAGAAAACAATAACCTAACTTAATTTGCAAGTATATTCTCCTTTAAATACAACTCGAAATTTTGTTTTCAAAAAACACCGAAAATTCTTCTTTCGCTCTAGGATTTCTCCATACGTTTTACTTCCATCCCCGTTGTTGTGTTCGAAGAGAGGGTAACTTGCGTTGTGCTAACTCAAGTTATATCGGGCAATCTTATCCTGGACACATCTTCGATGTGAGGGGTTTAGCATTACTCAACTCGAGTATACCCGCGAACTAATTTGTTAAGGACAACATGTTGAACCTGTGATTCTGCCCTCGTCAAGTTATTTCAGTAGAGTTATTTTGCATTAGTTCTTTACATATTAATTTTGATACATCTAACGTGCTGTTCATTGTTGCAAGATTCCAACATAATTTGAGATCTTTATATCCACAAAATCGAAGGGAAAAGTAATAGTTTGTGCAAATGGTTTAATTCTGTTCACATTGTGTTATTGCTGTGTCAAGGCTTGAAAACATTTGTATTTGTAATGTCTAATCGTTTCAGCCACTAATTTTGGATCATTAAAATTTAATCTAGAAAGAGAAGACAAGACCGTAATAATAATCAAAGTCTTGATATAATGTTTTAATGTTTTGTAAGACAAAAAAAGATGGTCAAATTGTTAATGACCAAATTGTTAATATAGTCAAACAAATAAGAGAAAGGTTAACTACTGCCTTTTGTCATTCGGTCAAACCGAGTTGTTGGGACTCTTGACCTTTTTTAAATTGACAGTCTTTTCTTCACTTGACTTGGGAAATGTTGACCAAGCCAGCCGATGTTGATGTTCTCCTGGGGACCAAATATATCGAAAATGCTACGTTGGCCGGTTTTTTATCCCGACCTAAAATCTCGACTCTAGTAAATGGCTGGCTCCATTTTAACCCATTGATGATCCCAATATTAAGAACGCGTCATCAACGGTTCATTTTTCTCTCGGTTGATTTTGCAGGATAAATAATTGGTAAGTGTAGGTGTAGCATCTCCCCCAAATTTTTGTTTCAATTAGAGCTACCAATATCTAACTCTAACCCGGCAGGACTCATCTTTGATCCACTGTTAAATATGCAGCTAGAACTTTATGTGATGTGGATTCAAGCTGCGTTAACCCGCCAATATCAGTTTGTAGGGTTATCTTTGGAGTACCCTATGAAAGCTCCAAAGTGGTTTAGCAAATCAATCGTTCTAGATAAACCGTGCCAATAGGCATCCCAAAAATGGGAGTGGTGAGTCATTTATGAAAAATGGTGCATGGATCCCAAAAACCGTGTTATGGCATAAATTGAGTGTTCTCGAAAATGTATGTTCAGATTTCTATCATTGACAAGTCGATCTGCAGCTGTCTAGGGAAGTCATTATTTTGTCGAATTGTCGAAACTTCAAAACATTTGGTATTTGTAAATTAATGTCTAATAATATTTAAATCACTAATTTGGAGACTTGAGAAACAGTACTAGAGTTTGGAATCTTTGATTACATTCAGGAGAGAGCATAGACTGACAGATACCTACTATGAAAGTGATACGATCAATTTGGCCATGTATAACCCAATTTAAGCGTATGATATAATTGGTTCCAAAGATAGATGCCGTCAGTGCGAACCCAACGAGGGCAGGTGCTATAGCAGACTAGATTATCCCTTGATTCTTTATATATGTCAAAAGCTCCACTCACGAGCTTTTCTGCTTTAACATCCCAGTACCCGATTCTGCACCAAAAGAGTGTTGTCTGGTCCCATCTGTCGTGGAACTTCCAAGTAAAGTTCCCTTTAAAAGGTATGGTGTGTTCGCCAAGATCGTCATCCTTGGATTTGCAGTGAATTGTCATATCCGTATCTGGGGCTATACTGTTATACACCCACACACGCACCCTCGAAAGCATGAAGCATGAAACTGGTGACGACGAATATCTGCATAACAAAACCAATGGTACAAATGCAAGTTTAATGAAACTGTGATGAGAACCAAAACTAGGATTCATTTTGATTTTCTCCTTTCTTTATCTCTTGTTCGACAATGCTGTGCCTGGTTTAGTTTCAATCGTATTTATACCACCATTTGGTGCAGATTCTCCTTTAATGCAATTTTGATTTATCAAAAGAGAAAAGGAAACCATTAAAGTTATTTTGTTTTCTTTTTAGCCAAAGAAATGGATATTCCTAGTTTATGCTACTTCGGTTGTTCCACCGACTAAACTCATTAATTAGCTGCTAGAAAGATTTGAGCACAGTCAACCGTTGCACTGTAAAATACAGACACCTCGTCTATCTCTGTTCTCTTAAAAGAATCGTCGAAACTCTAGCTAGGAACAGAAAGGATTCGGTTTCCTACATTTTACTCTGGGCGGAGAAAGGGATGGAGAGAAATCAAAATTTTATTTTGGGAAGAAGAGACCATAATAATCAGATTTGTAATTTTGTAGGAGAACATTTTTTTATCAATTTATAGAGTAAGATAAACGAATGTTACGTGAGAGTGAGATCAAAGCACAACGACTTTTACATGTCTTTTCTACGTATGAAAGGTATCTTTGTTTCGTTTTACTAGAAAATAGTTTTTCCCGACCTTTTACCTCTAAAAATGCCATTCACATTTGCCATTCCAGGAAATATATACTCTATATTCAATCTCATACCGAGCCTAAACTTTGCGTAATCAAAGGTGGTGGTGATGGAGGAAATTGAAAAAAGATATATTTATCTTTTGATCCAAAAAATGCAAATAAAGAGCACAAGTGATAGTCCTAAATCTTGTCAAGGTTGAAGAAAGTCAACGCATCCCGATTGATAAAGTCCAAATGAGTTGCGATGACTTATTTTAGGTTTACAATAACCGAACATTTCAGGTGTGTTTGTTTCGGGAACTTTGTAATTATGCTTGGATGTACAATTGAAAATGAAATGCAGTTATACTTTTTTTCTAAGCATAAAATCAAATAATACTTGTTCTCAAAGATATATAATCAGGGAACTTTTTCTCTAGCCCAATTTAGTTTTTTTGTATTTCTAAAACTCATCATTAAGATTTAGCATTTAACAAACCCATAATTATTTGTAATACGAATTGATTACAAAAATATCCTTTTACCTAACAAAGAAATTAATTAATTTTATTAAAAAAATGTTTCAGGTAATTCCTAAAATATTTCTTTGACCTTCCTAGATTAAATTAACTGATTTCACCTTGTTTATCTCCCTAAAAAAAATTAATCCATTAACCTAACCAGAAAATTTATTCCATTTTTTAAAAATCCCTTAAATTACTCATTTGACTTCCTAAACTAACTCGTTGTTTATCTCCCTAAAAATAGTAATCCATTGGTACAAATTTCATTTTCCACCGACACTATTGTCGCATAATGTCACGTGAGATTAGTGAAAACTCTTCATTTTTATGTGAAAATTGCAATTTTCGTAGTGACGTCATAAGTGAAAATCACATTTTTCGGGTGATTTTGGTGAAATTTCCACTTTTCATACTGACGTCATGGGTGAAAATTACTTTTATCCAGTGAAAAATGAAGTTAATGGATGAATTAATTGTAATCGGCCTAACAAACCCCAATGATCACCAAAGGAGACGAGAAAATTCAAATTCTCACCAAGGCCCGACTTGTGAAAGTTTCGGTTTTCACATGTTATTAAATCGATGAAAACTCTAGTTTTCATTGAAACTTTAATTTTAATCCGTAACAATATGGTACGATTGGTGAATTCCAGTTTTTCCTAATTGATAATTGCAATTATCACCTCTACAACGAGAATTCCAGTTTTTCCTAATTGATAATTGCAATTATCACCTCTAATAATCAGTGAAAATTGTAATTTTCGTCTATAATGCCCAGTTGCATTGAGCGAAAATTGTAATTATCAATGTTTCATAGCGATCCCTAAAATCAAAATAGAGATCAAATGAAAAAGAACTGATAAAATAAAAATACAGTTTAATATTTCAGTTTCATTTCCATGTCTACCACCAAAACGGTCATCTAGTATTGCAGTACCACCATGAGATATACAAGAAGAAGAAAATGGATGAAATGGTATAAGATGAACGATGATTATGAGGAACAAGTTCTCTCTCTTCTTTTTTTCTCTCTCTCTATCAAAAAAAAAAAAGAAAACCTTACTTTTCACCCTCCGACTGCTGTTTTCTTGCTCGGATTTAGTCTCCGGACTAGATCCGAGCAAGGATTTCTTTCCTTGTTTTTTGTTTTGTTTGGATTTGTGATGTTGGGAGACTTTTATCTTTTAATTTAACTCTAAACCTCTGTTTTTTCAGTCCCATTCATTTTTCTCCGACCAAATCTTTTTTCAAATCCAACATTTTTATGTTGCATAGGATCTTAGATCAGATAACTTCGTACTCCTACTTTCTTTGTTTTGTTTCTCAGTTTCTCTATCGAGCAAAGTCTTTGTGTAAATCTATCCTACATTTCTTAAGCGGTTGCAATGGTGTTTGTTGGATGTGAATCTTGAAGATGGTGATGCAGAGGATATTACAAGTGGTGCAAAGTTGGGGTTGCAGTCAAATCTTGTCTGTTTTGGGTGTTCTTGGCTAGATCTAATGGAAGTTTTGGATCTTTCCAATCTTTTATTTTTGGTTGAGGTGGCGGAGATGGGAGCTCTTTTTCAGTTGATTGATGCTGTTTTTTTTATGTTACTTCTCAATCCTATTTTTTCTTCTGTTTGCAATCAAACATTGATCGAAATCACTGATTCATCTGCAAAGGTACTTGTTTAACGATGATTGAAGTTGCGACGGTTCTCGTGAAATAATTTGATTGTAAAAGATAGCAGCGTGCATTGGGGGATTTGGTTGAAGAGATCCGGAATAATTGACGGCGGCATCAGGACACTGCTGGGGTTGGTTTAGTGTTCTTGAGAATGAGATTAGTTGTTTGATTCAACTTGGGGCTCCTTTGGGCTAGGGTTCATTCCATTGTTTAAGGGCTTGTATTTTATATGTGGGCTTAATATGTATGTGTGCTTTCACAACTGTTTGTGAGTAGCATTTCTATTTGTATCAAGGGTTTGTACTTTGTACTAATTTCTTAATATATAAACTTCTTTACCGATCAAAAAAAAAAAACGATGATTATTATCTCATGTTGATAATGATAAATGAACATCACTCCGAGACCTTCTAACCAAATATGATTAAAGGAAGGAAAAAAAAATATTGTTAGACCTATTAGTTGTTGCTCAACTAGCTAGTAATCGTAATTGCGCAACTACCGTATCCACATCTTTTTTTTTTTTTTTTTTGGACGTCTGCCATAGCAGAGCAACAGAAGAACAAAAACAAACTTAGGAGCTACAGAAGAACGACAAGCTTAGGAGATAACTTGCTGGAGAAAGGAGGGGAATTGAGAAGATGTCCACCAAGATTGGACATTATGTTGTTTTGCGTATGCTGCAAGATTATGAGCCAAGGTATTGACTCTCTTCGGAACAAAATTGAACTCCACTGAGTTCAAATCTCTGGTCTTGGAACCAATTTCATCAATAAAATGATGGATTCTCCACGGAATAGAGGTGTTTTTCCTTTGTAAAATGTGAACCACCTGTTGACAGTCTCCCTCGACAACAATATTTCGGACAGCCAGACGTTGAGCGAGAGTGAAAGCGAGGAGAAAGCTGTTAACCTCAGCAACCAAGGGGGTTGTAGTGCTGATTATTGCTGATTCCTCACCAAGAACGTCTCCATTTTCATCCCTAGCTATAGCAGCTGCATACGATCTATCATTCGCAACTGCTACGTCCACATTCACTTTGACAAAATTGGGCACGAGAGGAATCCACTGAGAAGGGATTTGAACATGATGACTACTGTAACTATGCAGTTGGACCTCTTCAATATTGTCGACCGGACTATCTTTGAAGGAGTTAAACCAAAACAGCCCCTCACTGACAATCGCCTGGATGTTAATAGAACATTTCTCAAACACGACTCTATTACGGGCATTCCAAATTGCCCACCAAAGACTGGCGCCCATGCAGAAGCTACCAGAATCGTCATGCTTCGACAGCTAGTACTTGCAACAATCAAGTACTGTTGGTTCATCAATCGAATTGGTACTGAAATTCAAAGGAGAAGCGAAAAGTATAGCTTGAGATACCTGGCACTGGACAAACAAGTGGTCATTCGTCTCTACAGTGTTCTGACACAAAGGAAAATCCATCGATATTCCATCAACATGTCTACCAATCTTTGTTAAAACTCCTACACCGTTTCTCAAAACTCTCCACACAAAGTTCTGAATTTTTGGAGCTATGGACTTAACCTTCCAAAAGCGTCTCCAAGGAAAATCACAGTCATTACGAGACGATGGCTCCGCGATATTAGACCGAAGCAGCTTTTGAAAAGACTGCGTTGTGTACATACCATGAGGCGTTAGTGACCAGACAAGTCTGTCATCCTTTGTATCCTTGTTTATGTAAATCCTTTGAATATGATCGGCAGTTTCCGTTCCAAATGTGGAGATAATTAGAGGGATGTTCCATTTTCCTTCTTCTGCAATAATCAAGTCCTTAACTGAAGCGATTCCGTTAGTACCCCAATCAGGAATGCAAGGAGTGTAACCTAGGAGCGATGGAATCCAAGGGTCAGACCAAACCTTTATAGTTTCTCCACTACCCACGATCCAAATACAACCCTCTTTCAGATACTAGCGACAATCAAGCATAGCAGCCCATGTGCTTGAACACCTTTGGGGTTTACGAGCACTCTTATGATAATACATGAAAACCCTTCTGCTGTATCTCCAGTTGTAGCCATTTCTTATACACTTCTTCTTCCTCCTCTCTAAATCTATGGATTTTTGTTTACACACAAAAAAAATAAAATAATCTGTATCAAAAAGTAGTGGATTAACCGTAGAAGAGATAAAAGGGAAAACTAAAAAAAAACAATAGATATTTAAGATGGGAGAATATTAAGAGAGCATATAATGGAGCGGAAAATGCTGGGAGTTATTACCGAAATCAACGTATAAAAATCAACGTATAAATGGCAATCAACATTTGACCGTAAAAGCTGGATATTCTTTTTTTTTGGAAATCAAACATTTGACCGTAAAAATTGTTTTCAAAAATATGTTTAGTCAAATCAAATAATAAGGTTAGTTTAGTCTTATATAAAATATGAAAGTTTAATCTAATCTAAAACTATTAATCTTAACCGTAGATCTAATATTTTGGTCTATACATATATGATATCTTAATGGTGGGTTTCTAGAAGAGAGAGAAATCAAATTTGGGCTATTCATAAATTTCCACATTCTTTATTTTTTTTTAACTCTTAATGATGTTTAGAGGAGAGACGACTCGTGAGACAGGTGATTCTAATTAGAGAAGTAATAAGTTACATGCATTTCAGTAGTGTCACTAAAACTAAATTTGAGGATTGTTTTGTTGTCTCTGGTAGTGATAGTAGTGGACTTCGTGGCGGTGGTGGAGCCCTTAGGGGCAACATTGCTAATGGGGGTGGCAGATTACGGGAGGTGATGGCAATTATTTAGGCAGTGGTTGGTGTTCTTATACTACTATATATATATGGTGTATCCTTCCCCAAATGCAAACCTAAAAACAGACATGCCAAAAGGAATATCACCACCGTCAGATCCCATGGTTGCTCAGGACTCACCATGGCCAGAGATTAGCCACATCCGCCGGAAGATGGAAGAAAATTGTGAGTTGAACTGAGTTTCAAATTCACGATATTTTCAGTGTTGCAGGACAACAAACGAATGTTATGTGAGAATGAGACCAAAGCACAATGAATTTCGCATGTCTTTTTTTTTTACGTATGGAAGGTATCTTCATTCTACTAGAAAATATTTTTACCCAACTTTTAAATTCTAAAAAGATCGTCCACATTTGCCTTCCAATAAATGTATGTTCAATTTCATACCGAGTGTGAACTTAGCGTATTCAAAGGTGAGGTGATGGAGGAAATTAAAAAAATATACATATTTATCTTTTGATCCAAAAAAGCAAATTAAGAGCACAAGTGATAGTCCAACTCTTGCCAATGTTGGAGTATGTCAAAGCATCCCGATTGATAAAGCCTAAATGTCATGACTTAAAGTTGTTCTATTCATTTTTTTTTTTTTTTTTTGTAAGCAAACTTATTGAGAAACTTAAACGGTAATCCTCCCAGAGGAATGCATTACAATTTGAGAAAAAAACATTAGAAAGTGAGTCAATACAAAGCTTATTGAACAGCTTGTTGGTGATGTTTGTCTCCGTGTATGAGATTGTCTTGCCTGTCCTTCCCTCCTTTGCCAGCGTATACAAGAATGAAACATTTTGGAACATTTCAATTGTGTTCGGTTTACCACTTAAAATCTGTTTTCATTTTATAAAACTAAATTCGTTTCTTGAGCTTTGTAATAATGTTTGGATATAAAATACAAAATGAAATGGTACTTGTGTTGTGTTAAAAGATTTATAATCTTTCTTTATCATTTCCCTTTTCTGATAATGTTTAGTCAAGAGACTTGTGAGAGAGGTAGTAAATTTTCTTCGTTTTGATAGTGTCACTAAAACTAGTTTGGGGAATGTTTTGGTTGTCTCCAGTAACGGTAGAGGTGGACTTCCTGGTGGTGGTGGTGGAGGAGGACCCTTAGGGGGTGATGGCAGTGGTTGGTGTTGTTATATTACTATATGATGTATCCTTCCCCCAGATGCGAAACCAAAATTGTTTGTGAAACAAATAGTCTAGACTCTAGACAGCCACAACAATAAGAACATCACCATCGTCGGATCCGATGGCTGTTCAGGTAGGACTCCCCATTAGAGATCTCAGTTTGGGTAGTGTTTTTTTATGTCCATATAGAATTGTTGTTTTGGGGGTTCAACTTCACCGAAGTCCAAATCCATCTTTGAATTTTTTGATGTACAAAAATGCTTAATCTCTCCTAATTGATACTCAAATTGAATATATCATCACATTATAAATTAATATGTGGACTATATCAAATACAATACTATGAAAAGATTGAACCACCAAAATCCAGCCAGTTTGATGAGTTGGTACAAGTAATAGGAGAAGAAGAAGATATGAACCTATTATTTGAAAAAACTGGTGAAAATATTTTTGAACCCTTCAAAGATGAAATCGTACTAACACCCTGATCAGATGAAGCTGATGAACAATTAAACTGCAACTCCAAAAACTGGTCATCATCTTTAATATCTTTGTTATTAATAATCATGCCTTCATCACTGTAAAATTCTTTGTTGGATCGAGTCTCATCGGAATTGTTCCAATGGTCATCCTCTTCCACGTTAGATTCAGGACACTGATGATGATGATTTCCGGTAAGTTGTTGCACTAAATCCATGAAATCTTGAGGTCGAGTATGAATGATCTTTGGCGACCTCAAGTGAATTACAATAGGTTGATTCCCCAAATTGGATTTACGATGACGATGACCGATAAACTGATGCCGAGAATCATGATTGATGTTGGTAGTAGGTTTCTTGCTGATAACTTTATTACCTGTAAAATGAATAGAATCCTTAAGTAGCACTTGAAGTGGTGGAGGTCTTGGCCCCTGTAGCTGCAACCTCCTTCTATTACCAGTAGTAACCATCATGTTAATATGAGTGTTCTCATCCTTACCTCCTGAAGAATACATTTTGTTTGTGTACTAATGGAGAAAATTATGCTGCGGGGGATTGTTATGATGATACGTGCCTGGAATCTTATGTTCTTCTTCTTCATATATATAGTATATACAGCCAATAAGAATTGAGAGAAATACAAAAATACAAGTCAAAATAGATCTAAAAGAGAATCGAGAATGTCAAACAAATGCGGTTCCAGTTGAATAAAACAATTACTGCATGTCTGCTTGTCTAGTCATGCATTGATTGTATATTTCCACTTGTACGTATCGCACATTTAGACTGCTCATTTTAAGGCTTAAAAAATAGAAGGCCGGCTAGAAAACTTGACTAGACATATGACATTGGCCCCGAATGTGATTTCCGGTATATATGAGGCATTGCGGCTGCTAGCTAGTCTGCTACTAGTATAAGGGCATCCTAAGTAGATTTAATCGGAATTGCAGCCGTGCTACGATATAACGTGTGCCGGAGTTCTAGAGCCCTCGGGAAGACTAGCAAGAGATTTTGAGTTGAGTAGTCTCAGGACGGTGTCCCACGGGTTAACATTTCATATTGGATCTCGAAGTGAGAGAATGGTGAAGCAAAAAGGCAGAAGAAAGACCAATCAGTAATAATTGGTAAACAATTTTAGGATACCATGGATGGCATATCTTCGAAAGAGTGACCAGAGATTAGCATGGACAAATTACATGCAGAAGATAATGTAAACTGTACGAGGAACTTAAACAAATATGGGTTTAACTTTCTCACACAACTGTTGAGATTGATTTCATTAATTAGTATTTATATGGTTTACAAGATGCAGCAGCTAAAAGAACGTAACAATAAAAACTAAAGAATAGGTACTGCTGAGAATACGAAAGACTAAACCTAATATCCTGTAGAATAGGACTTTACAATAGAGAATTAGAGAGACTAGTTCTAAGCTACAGCAACACGTACATATGACCAGTAGTCATGTACACGTAAAAATATGTGCATTGTTTGGGAGATTTAATACCCCCTCAAGTTGGAGCGGTAGAATCTGAGCGAACGCCCAACTTGCTAACCAAACGACCAAATTGTGGAGCTCCCAGCGGCTTTGTAGAAACATCAGCAAGCTGATCCGCAGATTGAAGATGCTTTGGTAAAATTAATCCACTAAGTAGTTTTTCACGAACATAATAACAATCTATTTCTATATGTTTAGTACGCTCGTGACAAACCGGATTTTGAGCAATATGAATTGCAGCTTGACTATCACGAGAAACTGTGATAGGGAGAGGACATTTAATATGCATGTCATTGAAAAGAGTGGTAATTGAATTATTGTCCCTCCTTTTGATGGGTCTTCACAAATATCGCTAACAAACTTTACAAATGTCCTTAATGGCATAATTGAAATTTTAGAGCTCCATATTTGTTGATTCTGAAACTGGTAAGGTTCGATTTTATTTTTAGGTTTTGTTTTTGCAACTCCTCCTTCTATCTGTATGCTCAATTACTTATCTTTTTTGAATTGTGTAGTGAATGGGTCTGTTGTGCAGATGCAGATTCACAATTAGATGAATGTTAGGGAAGTGACAAATGTTGCATTGAATGGTATTGTAAAGCTATGTGTTGCAGTGGTGTTTGTTGCGGCTGAACTATAGCAAGCAGAAGAAGATGTTGGTGGCTACTACAATGAAGGAGATGAAGCTACATGTGATGATCAATTGCTGTTGTTTATATATTTTTATGGGATCAACTATGGATGTTGATCCATCTATATGGAATAACTCCTGTTGTTTATCCAATTTTTTATTGGATCAACAATGGTTGTTGATCCATCTATATGGATCAACTCCTGTTGGTTTTGGTTGGAATGATGAAATTGTTGTTGGATTTGGGTTCTGGTTGTTTTGGTGGTGGTGGTGGTGCTGGAGATGTGTGATTTGTTGGTGGCGGTAATGGTGGAGAGGTACTAATGAGAAATTAGTCATGGAAATAGTAGTAGAATGGTGGTTCCGGTTGTTTTTATTTGTCTAGATTGGTTTTGAAGCTGGTCTTGGAGCTGTTGGTGTTTATGAAGCTACAAGTAATGATTAGGTAATGAAATATGATGGTTATCTGGGTTGAAGCAGGCAGTGATATTGGATCAAATATGGTTGTTGATCCATCTATATGGGATCAACTACTATTGTTGATCCGTTGAACTCATGCTTTTGTAGTTTAAATCATGTAAATTTGTCCCAATGTTGAACTTGTGGTGCAATCGTAGCATGACTGACTCCATGTCAGATGATGCGTGTTCGACTCACGTCAAGTTCACTCCATTTTACATGGATCAACTATCATTATTCATCCAATTTTACATGGACCAACTATCATTATTGATCCAATTTTGCATGGATCAACTTCCATTATTGATCCACTAAAATTGGATCAACTTCTACTGTTGATCCTTTTTTCTTGGATAAACTAGATAAAATTCTACTGTTGATCCTTTTTTTCTTGGATAAACTAGATAAACTTCTACTGTTGGTTCTATTTTTATTTGGATCAACTATTGTTGTTGATACAAAAATATTTGAACCAGTGGCGGCGGTGGCGGCGGCGGCGGCGGCGGTGACAGTGGTGGCGGCGACGACGAACTTGTGGTGGTGGCGGCAACATACTAGTGGTGGTGGAGGACTAGTGGTGGTGTAATGGTGGCGGTGAAGGAGTTGTGGTGGAATATTAGTGGTGGTGGCGGTTGGTAGGTGGTGGTGGAATGGTAGTTGAATGTTTGATGGTAGTGGTGCTAGTGGTGGTGTTGAAGTGGTAGAGGAAGAAATTTGTGGTATTTTGAAATAAATAAAAAATATTATATGGGTGAGGGTATTAAGGTAATCTAATATTTAATGGATAAGGTTATTAAAAAAGTAGGGACATATTTATTGTTGCATAAGGATATATTTGTAGGGAGTTAAAAGTAGGGACATATAATTAATATACCCTTGAAAAGATAATACATCCATTGTAATTCTGCTGTGAGATTCGCTAAAGCACGATATTCAACTTCAGCAGAGGAACGAGCCACAGTAGGTTGTTTCTTTGATTTCCAGGAAATAGGACTATTACCTATTTTGACTAAGTAACATGTAGTAGAACGACGAGTCATTGGACAACCCGCCCAATCAGAGTCGGTGTATCCATGTAAAGAGAGGGAACTAGTGGAACATAAGAAAATTCCATGTCCAATGGTACCCTTTAGATATCGTAGAATACGATGAGCAGCATCAAGGTGAGATGTGCGAGGATTCTGCATAAACCGACTTAGATAATTCACTGAATAAGTGATGTCAGGACGAGTAACTGTGAGATACAGAAGATGACCAATTAGACGTCGAAAAATACTGGGATCAGATAATGCTTGACCATCAGTAGGAAGTAATTTGGTGTGTGTATCCATTGGAAATGGAGAGACACGAGCCCTTATTACGTTCACCCAGCTGATAATCCAACATCGGTGATATTTACTCATCTTCTAACCAGCAATAATTATTGTACCTGCAGCAGCTAAAAGAACGTAACAATAAGAACTAAAGAATAGGTACGGGTGAGAATACGAAAGACTAAACCTAATATCCTGTAGAATAGGATTTTACAACAAAGAATTAGAGAGACTAGTTCTAAGCTACAGCAACACGTACATATGACCAGTAGTCATGTACACGTAAAAATATGTGCATTGTTTGGGAAATTTAATAGAACTGACTTTTTATTTTTCGCTATTCTCATTTTTGCATGGCAACAAATGAATATCATGTGAGACCGAAACACAATAAATTTTAAATTTTGCACGTCTTGTTACTTACTTATAGAAGCTACCCCTTCTACTAGAAAATAGTCCATCACAAGTACTTTTCCCCGAGTTTTCATCTAAAGTCCCGATATCCACATTTGTTTCTTCATGAAAAATTTCAAAGTACATATTATTACATGCTGAGAGTCTGATATTGAGTAAGAAGTTTGCCAATTCAAGTATGAGGTGATGGAGGAAATTGAAAGAAAATATATTAAAGATGAAAATAGCGAGCATGATAATCCCAGACTGGTTGACATTATTGTACGTTATATCCTAGAGATAGCAATTATGTACTCTTTAGTTCTATTCTTGCTTTACTTTAACCTTATAAACGAATTATCTAAAATGTATTCTGCTTATGATTTATTTTATTTTATTTTATTTTCATTTTATAAAAACAGTCTATTTAGTTTTATAATTGTTTCCATCTTAACGGCTAGTATAAGGCATGGCATCTACTTACATGGGATTCTGAACTGAGAGAATGGTTGTAAAATGCAAAAGCATAACTAATAATGAGATGATCGTTGAACAACTGAGATCTTAACATCCACAAAATCGAAGTGAAAAGTAATAGTGCGTGCAAATGGTTTAAATCTGATCACATTGTGTCATTGTTGTGTCAAGGCTTGAAAACAGATGAACCAATTTTATTTTAGTTTTTTGACACGATTAGCCGCGGGAATTGAACCCGCAACTTATTGGTTGGGAGCTCAACCCCTGGCCAACTGGGCTAATGCCAGTTGGTAAAGATGAACCAATTGTTAATATAGTCAAACAAATAAGAGAAAAGTTAACTACTACATTTTGTCATCGGGTCAAATTGAGTTGTTGGGACTCTTGACCTTTTTTTTTCTTTTTTTTTTTCCCCTGACCGTCTCTTCTTCACTTGACTTGGAAAATGTTGACCAAGCTAGCCGATGTTGATGCTCTCCTGGGGACCAAATATATCGAAAATGTTAGGTTGACCAATTTTTTATCCTAGTTTAATTGGGGCAATCGTTTTTTATTAGGGGTCTAGACATTTTATTTGCACCTAAAATTTTGAGAGGCGTATTAAATCGAAATTGAAAATACTGTTTTACACTCTTTTTTTTTTAAATGATGAATAAAGAGTCGTTAATGTTGTGAATAACGACTCTAAAGACGAACCAAAGCGTCGTTATGGTCTATATGATGACTCTAAAGAGTCTTTAATGTTCTGAAAAACGACTCTAAGAGTCGTCGTTAACGATTCTAAGTGTTACCACTTTAAATGACGACTGTAAAGTGTCGTAACGACACTTTAGAGTCATCATTGAAATAGTGATGATTCTAAAGAATCGTTAACGGAGACATTAACAACTCCTTAGAGTCGTCATTGAAAACAGTAACGACACTTAGAGTCGTTATTGGAAATATTAACGATTGTTTAGAGTCGTCATTGTTATAAAAAAAATTGAAAAATACCATGACGACTTTTCATACAAATATGTGCGGAAAAAAAAATGGTTAAACTCTAATTAAGTAAGATTAACAATAATTAAATGAGATTATCACTAATAGATAAGGGGTAGATTAGTCATTACAAAAATATTTGGATAAGGGGTGACTCAAATTAGGTTTGAATGACCTTTTTTGTCTCTAGTGGGAGGCCTCCAATTAAAAATCATGGCCCCCAATTAAACGAGGTTTTTTATCCGTACCGAAAATCCCGCCTATAACAAATGGCTGGCCCCATTTTAACCCATTGATAATCCCAATATTGAAAACGCGTTATGAGTTGTCTATTTTCCTCTCGGGGGATTTTTTTTGTCTAAAAAGTTGGTAGGTGTAGCATCTCCCCCAAACATATCAAAAGGAATATCACCACCGTCAGATCCCATGGTTTCCCAGGACTCACCATGGCCAGAGATTAGCCACATCCGCCGGAAGATAGAAGAAAATTGTGAGAGAAACTGAGTTTCAAATTCACGATATCTACAATGTAATGGAGGAAATTAAAAAAAAATATACGTATTCATCTTTTGATCCAAAAAAAGCAAATTAAGAGCACAAGTGATAGTCCAAGTCTTGCCAATATCGGAGCATGTCAAAGCGTCCCGATTGATAAAGCCTATATAATTTTATTTTTTTTAATTTTATTTTTTGAGACACACACCACACAAGCACACACCATACCATTAACACAAAAGAAAGTTACAAACATCACTAACTGGTTCTCTCTCCAACAAGGAAACCAAAAAAGGAGGAGTAAAAACTAAAAAGCAACTTGTGTTCAAAGAGGTAGTTCAAGCCCGACGTGCTAGACGGTCGGCTATCTTATTTTCACAACGCTTAATATAAAAAAGCTTAAAACTAGGACAACTTAAAAGGGAAATCTGACAGTGTTGTAAAAGTTCACTGCAACGCCAATCAACTGTGCCCCTGCCTTCATTAACAAATTCCACTAACTGAAGACAATCGCTAACAAACATAACTTTAGAGAGATTCATCTCGTTTTCCCAGGAGATCGCCAAAATTAGGACTGCTGCCTCAGCTCCAACAGTTCATGCAATCACTCCAATGTCCACTCTTGCTTGCATCACTCCTCCTACATTGTTACAGAGGACCATACCAATACCCATGTTATAATTTTTAAAAGAACCATCTACAAACATGAAATGCTCTACAGAATGAGCAGGAGTTTTAACATCAACTCGACCAAAAGGTTCTCTCATAGGAGGTGCAATGTAAGTGTTTATCATCCTTTTAGCATCCAAAATCACTTTATCTAGATTAATCTTAACATTCCTAAAAACAACATCACATCTGAACTTCCAAAGTGACCACATAACAATAGCTCCAACCGAAGGCCAATTAACAGTATAAGGAGAAACACCCAATACTTCATCAAACCACATCAGAAAGATATATCTTCTATCCAGTCAAAATTTGAAGGGATAAAGTGTTGCAGATAAAGAGCAAACTAGATATGCAAAGACACGGGGCACTGAAAAATAGATGAAACATAGTTTCAATACTTATTTTACACAACGGACATCAGTTATCAATGGAGGGATTATAAATCGCCATCAAGTCATTTACAGGGAGCATATGTGCAAAAAAAATCCACATAAATAATTTGATTTTTAGGAGACGGTTCAAAGACCAAACCTTTTTCCAGAAGAAAGCTTCTTCTTTAGAATATGTTTCCTTTGTGAATATTTTGTAAGCAGACTTAATAGTAAAATTACCATCTTTTGTGGGCGCCCACTTAACAGCATCAGGAGCATTAGTATTAAGTCTAATAGTTCTGATTCTGATAATATCATCTTGTGAAAATAAAGAATTCAGCAGACTCAAATCCTAGGATCCAGTATGAGAATCTATCAACTCATTTACCAAAGTGTAATCATTATAATTTGGATTCGACGAGATAGGTGGAGAATACTTATGAGGTACCCAACTTAAATCCCAGATTCTAGTGGTTTTACCATAATTTATTTCAGAGACCAAATTTTCTTTTAAAAAATTTATACCCTTAACAATGCCTTTCCATATCCACGAAGAGATGTCTGCAGATTTATCTATTTCTAAAAGATTATATCTAGGAAAATATTTGTCTTTGAACTTAGATAGCAAATTGTTTGGGTAAAGTAAGATTCTCCACCCCAGCTTAGCTATAAAAACCCTATTTGTAGCATAGGAATTCCTTATTCCCATACCACCCCTTAATTTGGATTTACCTATGTCAGACCAAGAGTGAAAATAGGCAGCCCTGCTTGGGTTCTTTTTCGACCACTAGAAATTTCTCTGGATTGCATCAATTCTTGAAGTAATCTTTTTGGGAAGAGGAAAACATGACATATGATAGACTGCTAAAGTAGACAGAACGTGTTTTGTAACAACAGTTCTACCAGCTCCATTAAGGTTGGATCTCTTACTGTTGCTTAATTTAGTGTAAAAAATTTCAATGAGAAATTGAAAAGACTGAGTTTTATCTCTATTTACAAAAAGAGGAGTTCCAAGGTATTTTTCTGTAGAGCTCAAGAATTTTATACCCATAGTTATCGAAAGAAGCCTAATGTGCTTATGATGCAGTTTTTTGCTAGTAAAGAAACCAGATTTTTCAAAGTTTATAGCCTGACCTGAAGCCTTTGCAAAAGTGCTTAATATCTTCATGGGATTTCTTGCAGAAGACAAAGAATCCTTAGAGAACAACATGCAGTCATCTGCAAAGAAGAGGTGAGAAATTGAAGGGCTATTTTTCCTAAGTTTAAACCCCTAGATTAAATTATCATTTTCTTCCTTCAGAAGAAGTTGAAAAAGAGATTCCATGCACTAGTGGAAAATGGGGTATCTTCAACCCACACCCGTGACCCTCATTGACGGTCAAAGGACCTTGGACCGGTCAAGACAGTCCTAGATCTAATAAAAATGCGGATCATAACTAGGAGCGTCAATAACAGTCATTGTATAATATTTTTTATTAATATTTTATTCCTCATTCTTTAACCCACACTGTGACCGATGATCTTAGATTTTCCTATAGTTCGGATTTTTGGGCCCCACCCTTTTGATGGTCACGATTAACCAAAGCCAAACATTTGGATAAGCTATACATATTTCTTCTTTTGACCACCCATTCTTCTTTTGACCACCTCACCCATATCTTCTTTATACTCCCTGTCAAAAGAGAACGAAGCTCAGTTCTCTTTCATCCTCTCACAGCCGCACATCAAACGCTTCTCTAACTCATTTCTCTTAGTGTTTGATAATCATGCCTACCTGTGATACTAGAAATAGAAGTGAAGGTGGTTAATAAGGAAGTAGAAGAAGACATTGGGTTGAATCTGAAAAATCTGAAACCAATGAATCTCACTGTATTGTTGTTGATTAGAGATTCACAGTATCTTCTTTTAAGGAATATCATACATGACAAGTTTATTTTGGTTTTTCTCTTGTATTTTAATTTTGGGGTTAGGGTTTTGATTTTATAATTTTTAGGGTTCGATTGCTGGATGAGTTTGAATGTTTTATGTTATTTGTTCTTGATTTGAAAGTGTGCTCTTGCTGAATCAGATTCGAAAGGGTCTTTGTCGATTTTCAGAAAAGAAGATTAAAGAATAGTTACTGATGTGTGCTGCATATGATGAGATTCTGGAGGCTGATGTCTTTGAATCCCCCGGTTAAAAATTAAAGCTCTTACTTTTGGTTAGTATTCAGTTTCTTCTACCAATCTTCATTTTTTTATTTAATTTTGATTTTTGTTTTAATTTTAGGGTTTATGGGTTTTGTTTTTAATTTGTTTGTGTTTTGTGTGGTTATAGATGTGGAAGAATTTTTCACGCAGTGCCATCCTGGTGATGATACGACTTCTCCTTTTACTGATATCTCTATTTACGCCATTTTTTTTTTGGGCTATTTTCATGTTCTTCGGTTTTTTCTTGATTTCTAGTTATCAATGTTGGTATGATTAGTAAATTAGGGTTGATTTGGGGGGGGGGGGGTGGGGGGGTTTCTGGTTAGGGTTTTTGTTTTCTTGATTTTTGATGTCCTGATTTGACCGAATTAGAGGATTTGATTTGATTTTGATTAAGAATTCCTAGTGTTTAAAGAGGGTTTTAGTTTGGCGTTTCAAAATGAGTATGACTGGATGTTGTGTTAGATTGAGATAACGGGTTTTCATACTCAAGAATGACCTATGCATATGATTCTTGTAGTTAAATTAAGGATTTTTGCTCAAAGCAGAGTCGTTAGTAGTCAAATTCTGGGGTTGATGCTCAAATTGAGTTTGTAATTGATTGTGTTAAGCCTTGGTTTGGAATTGTTGGAAAGGCATCATTGGTGGAAATGAAATTTTAGCTTAGGGATGATAGCGAAAGATGATTTATGTCCCTTCTTCTTAAATATTGCTCTATTTAAGTGTTGTATGCATCATTGGTGGAAATAACAAACTAATCTTCCTAAATTTAGGATCTATCCGGTGTATGGTTCAACAACATGTTGATCCAAACCAGTGGGATGATGCAATATGTATATATACAATGGAGGTTATAAAGTATTCTTACCAAGGCTATGTCAGTCCCGGATAATCAACAACACCAACAGCAGGTATGCTCTCGTTCTTGCTCTCATTTTTCTGATTTTAAGTTTCAATATCTAATTTATCATGTAAACTATAGCCAGCTAACAACTCTCTTAACTTGATTTTGTTTTTGCTTCTTCCAATGATCTGATTAGATAAGATCATATGGTGGGTTTGGTTTGCTTGAGACAAGATCATAGTTTTTCATGGGATGTTTTATGTCTTTTATCTTAATTAGTTAATTCTAATTTTGGTGGGTTTGGTTTGCTTGAGACATACAACAGATACTCACATCTCTTATAATTGTGCATTATGATTTGGTTTGCAGGCTAAACGATGACTTGTACTCCCCAAGCAGTGGATGTGAGGAAAGATAATGTTCTTATTACTCCTACAAAGGCTACTAGCACTGGAGCGGTATGAATAACTATCCCATGTGATCATATGGTTGGTACTCGAGAGACATCAGTAGAGAGTGTCATGACCTTTGGGTTTGTTATATTTAAGTAAGCATTTTTGTTTGATGCCTTTTAGTGTTGGTCTCTGATTATTTGGTACTTATCTACTGGATTCATAGATCCATCCTTTCTCGTTATGTTTATAATTTGGTATGGGATCTGACAGTTCATGTTGATTGTTTTTCTTTTATGTTTTGAGTAGCGAACGGTCTTTACACAGCAGGTCTTAGCCAAGGCCTTGAACTAGCTGGTGTGTGTTGATTCTCTACTTGTGCATTCAATTTATAGATGTATTTTAATTTTTATATCTTTCCTTTTTGTACTCTAGCCACTGATGCTGTCGTAAAATTCCTTTTCAGGTTGACCAGACACCTCTTCCTTTTCTATTCATGAGAACAGTTATTCAAGCTATTGATGATTTTCCAACTCTGGTAATTAAACTATCTGTTGTTTTCTGTTCAACATGCATTTTTCTAAATTACTGGGCAAATTTGGAAAATTATTGCCACTGCAGTTGCCATAGCATAAGATGGAGTGAGATCCTGTACCTATTATGTGTGATTATGTAACCACATGATCCCGCCATTCAAAGACAATGAATGTATGAATTATGTAGCTAGGACGAAGATTAGTTGTTTTACAGCCAATAAGTAACACCAACGAATCCATGCAAGAGTTTTCTCTTTGAGTGTTCATGTATTTCGACCATTGTGACCCCATTTACACTTTCTAAAGGGCCCACATCTTTTATCTTTGAGTACAACAGACTATTGTTAACTTATATGCTTTTGTGCCTCTTAGGTTGATTTTGTGATGGAGATACTCACCAAACTTGTCAATAAACAGGTATTGAGGTTCAAACCATTGCCTTGTTCTTTGTCCAATGTTTGTCTCTGCATATGTTCAGGTTGTGAATGATGTTTGGTGATATACTGATTGTTATTTTTGGCTTTAGATTTGGAAAATGCCAAAGTTGTGGGTAGGATTCTTAAAATGTGCATCTCAAACCCAGCCGCATTCTTTCTGCGTGTTATTGCAGGTAAATCATCTAGTTTCTTTTGGATGATGGGCACTTTTTGTTTTACTTTTTGTTGCGTTGTCTTAAATCCTCAAATGGTGCGACTTCTTGCAGTTACCTTCTCCACAGATTGAGAGTACGCTAAACAGGCATGCAAACCTCAGAGTTGGTCTTGCTTCTCATGCCAACCAACCTAGTATAAGATCCACACTGCCAAGGTAATCAATCATATCATTGTACCTCTAAAGTGAAATATTTAACTATTAAAATGAAAGATGTTGCCCATCAACATATGGTAGGAAGAGGCTAAAGTTTTTGATCGTGTTTTATTTCTTGGAAATGAAATTTGTCTCTAGTTACCCTGTGCAAGTCATGGGTTTTTGGTTCTAGGTTTTAGGGTGAGTACATGTTTAAAAAGAGTGGTGGATGTTCCAAAACGTGATGAGAACTCTGAACTCCCCATGTAAAAAACTGCACCTGCTGTCTGTGGAGTTTTGACCATTTGAAAGTTCTCATGCATAAGTTCTTGACAGGGAAAACGTTTTAGTGAATTAGAAATATTACCATGACCGATTCTGACTAATAAATTGTAATGGTGAAAAAATAAAAACAGATCAACTTTGGCCGTCTTGGGTATCGCCAATGAGCCACCACCACTACATGCACAAAGATCGTACCACCTATCTGCGCTACACTTAGAAACAGGTTCTTCAGTTCAGGTGGCTACACTAACTTAACACATTCATATTCATCGGAAGACCATAAATTGTCGGTAGAAAACACGTACAGAACACATACTTGAAATGCCAAGCAAAATGGTTGGTGACCATCCACCTCTGTTGTTCAACTTAACAGACTGCCAATGTAACAGCGAACCACGCTTGGGGAAATTTATTGGCGGAAGAGTTGTTGCATAGTGCAATTGGTCCAAGACAATCCATTGCAGCAAATAATCTTGTGAAGAAAGCAGGAAGGCGACCATATGTGATTAGTTATGGGAAACTGTTGAAGTAGCAGGCAGGGATGGGAATCCTGAAAACCTCACCAGTTCTTTCTCACATTTTCTGTATTAAGGAAGCTTGGTAACATTCTTTAAATATCATTTTTTCATAGTCATAGATAACAGTTGATGATGAATCTTATAATATTGTTTGCGCTATTGCATCAGGTCGGCTGATAAGTCTGTTCGAGTGTGTTAGACCTTCGAAATCCCACCGCTAATGTTGTTGCAGCCCCGATATAAAAAAATTAAGTACACAAAGAAGATGTTATTTGCATCCATGTTCGACATGGTAAGTGCATGTTTCATTCAATTGAGGTTTGGAAATTTGAACCTATATGAATTGTACAATGAATTTCGGTTTTTAAAATCAGCAAATATCCATTAATATAAGACCATGTGAACTTCTTAACAACGTTGCATCTGAACTTCTTAACAATGTAAATGAAGTTTAATTTAGGCTCTTACTAATTCATTTTCATTATTCCATAGTATTGTAATGCACTCAGCTACCAATTTATATCTAGGCACGCGGATGTCATGGCAAGAGTCCTTGCAGTCAAGGGAGAAAGGTATGGGTGTGAAGTTGAACATTCATTCACCTGTTTAAAGTAATGTATTACCTTAGCAAGCTATAGTTTAGGATCGGAAGGATGAAAACTTGTGTTTCTTTTAATTCCCCCCTTGGAACCTATGTTTCTAACAATTTTTTCATTTTTTTTATAAGCATCTGTAGTTAGAAATATACATACTAATGTTTCCAACTATGTTTTATACTGATGGCTTGTGATGGACATCAGGCTTTCCGATTATCCAATCACGGGAATAAGCAAAGGTGGTATTCCTAGATTTATGTTGATTGCACGTTTGGCACTACTTGAAATCCTTAATGGGGGTGAGGTTAGTGCAGCCTTTCATCTTAACTGCTGGTGCGCAATCTGGGTTTTAACGTTTCTTTGTGAACTGGAATAAGATTTTTTTTTTTTGAAGTTACTGGTGTCCTGCTTTACCAAGGATGCTATACATGAATATTACTTCACAAGTACGCCTTTCTATCTATTCCCATAAATATGATTCATTTTGTTGTGTACTAATGGGATCAACCAATGTATTTTTTGATGTCTGAATCGTACATTAGTTGTGCATATGGATGAGCTATTTTCCCGTGGGTTTATTTTCCTATACTGTGTATATGTTTGAGTTCTTGAGTATTGTGACATCCCCACATTAATCATCTGATGGATTTTGCTGTGCAGGTACACCGTTATGAACTAGGAATAAGTTTTTCATCATCATCGGAGTTTATAATTTTGTTGTTTAATCAATAGTTTTTTAGTCCATCGTTTTGTAACTGAATCCTAGAACTTAGTTACGTTTCTTATAAGATTACACTGGATAAAAAACCTCGTTTAATTGGGGGCCATGATTTTTAATTGGAGGCCTCCCACTAGAGACAAAAAAGGTCATTCAAACCTAATTTGAGTCACCCCTTATCCAAATATTTTTGTAATGACTAATCTACCCCTTATCTATTAGTGATAATCTCATTTAATTATTGTTAATCTTACTTAATTAGAGTTTAACCATTTTTTTTTTCCGCACATATTTGTATGAATACAACATGCCTATTTATAGGCTACAAAAAGAAGAAGAGAACTATGTCTATGGAGGCTAACAACTATGCCTATGGAGGCTAACAACTATGCATATGGAGGCTAACAACTATGCCTATGGAGGCTTCCACCAAACCAACTACTAGACAATCTAGTATTCTTATTTGATTTGTCTAACTCTAGAACACTCATTTTACACATGTTAATTGTCTAACATTGACTCTAGACATCCTAGATATTTCTAGGTTAATTTAGATAGATGTGAACACTTGACTAAGTTGGTGTTGAATATTCAACACTGTATACCCATAACATCCAAAAATGTCCAAGCGTGCTCAAAAATGTCCATGGCAGACCGTGAAGATATAATTTTTTTTTAATAGATCTAAAATTTCATCACTACCAGTACATATAAACAAACAAAACAAACAAGACAAACAGATCCCACGCACATGTTAGAATTACCTCTAAACATGTTCTAAACATGTAGATTATTCTAGAAACAAAGAATATAAGGTTAGCCTCCATAGGAATAGTTGTTAGCCTCCAAAGGCATAGTTGATAGCCTCCAAAGGCATAGTTTTTAGCCTCCATAAGCATAGTTGTTAGCCTCCAAAGGCATAGTTGTTAGCCTCCATAGGCATAGTTCTCTTCTTCTCTTTGTAAGCCTATAAATAGGCATTTGTAGTATCATTTGTAATAATCCAAAAAATATCAAAAAACATTGTATTAATGTTATCTAAATGAAAACTCATTCAATGAAACTCTTAGTTTTGATTCAATCTTGATATGGTATCAGAGCAAGGAGAAGGATCCTTGTATCTAGTGTTGAAACTTCTGCAATGGAAACCCGTCGTCAATACAACATTAAACATAAGTCTGTCACCTGCACTCATTGTAGTAAACGTGGTCATACCAAAGACAACTGCTTTAAGATTATCGGGTATCCAGATTGGTGGGATAAATGCGATCCCAAGAAAAAGAATTCATTGTGAGAAAGACATGTGGTTAGTAATCTAACCTCCGCTATGGAAACAACCAATGGTAAGGTTTTTAATATTTCGCAAGTTGTTCCTAATAGCTCATGGATAATTGATTCGGGTTGCACAGACCATATGACTTTTGATTCCAGACAGGTTTCTCCTCTTAAAACATCCATACACAACTCCGTTTGCACAGCAAATGGATCTTTGGCTCCAGTAATTGGAGAACAATCATTAAATCTTACGGATACATTGAGTCTAGATTCCGTTTTAGTCGTTCCCTCTCTAAATTATAATCAATTATCAGTTTCCCAAATTACTAAAGTCTTAAATTGTGTTGTTATCTTTTGGCCTAATTCTTGTGTGTTTAAGGACATTCGAACACGGCGGACGATTGGATCTGGGGTTAGAAGAGGAAAGCTATACTATCTAGATTTGGAGTCAAAAATTTCAGAAAGATTATCTAACGCTTTAGTTGTGAATGGTACTCAGGGGGAGAAGGAGAAATCACAAATTTGGTTATGGCATAGACGGTTAGGGCATGCTTCTTTTGGCTACTTAAGAAAGCTATTTCCTAGTCTATTTTCAAAGATTGATGTTTCTAGTTTTCAATGTGAAGAATGTGAACTAGCTAAAAGCCATCGTACTTCGTTTCCATCAAGTTTAAATAAAAGTCCTATTCCATTCATGATTATTCATTCTGATGTTTGGGGGCCGTCTAAAGTTAACACTCTTGGAAGCGCACGATGGTTCGTCACCTTTATTGATGATTGCACTAGGATGACATGGGTTTGCTTGATGAAATCAAAAGATGAAGTGAATAATTTATTTCGAGGTTTCACAAAGTAGTCAACACACAATACAATACAAAGATTCAAGTTCTTCGAAGTGACAACGGAGGCGAATATTTAAGTACTGATTTTCAGCATTATTTAAAAGAATGTGGTATTGTTCATCAGACAACTTGTCCTAATACTCCTCAACAGAATGGGGTAGCTCAAAGGAAAAACCGTCACTTGCTTGAAGTTGTGCGCGCTTCATTAATATCAGCTCATATGCCGTTAACTTATTGGGGTGAAGCTCTTGCCTCTGCAGCATATGTGATCAACCGTACACCTTCCAGCACTATCATTTTTCAGACACCTTTTCAAGCTCTCAGTGAGGCAACAGTTTCACCAAAAGTTCCAAACTTGCCTCCACGCATATTTGGTTGTGTAGTATTTGTGCACTTACACAAGAACCAACGGAGCAAGTTATCTCCTCGAGCTTTAAGATGTGTCTTCGTAGGATATGCTGCAAGTCAGAAAGGATATAGGTGCTACCATCCTCCAACTAAACGAATGTACATCACATTGGATGTTAAGTTTCACGAACACGTGATGTATTACTCGAAGTCTGAACTTCAGGGGGAGTATGAAAAAAGAAATTCAGACTCTTGACTATGAAGAAGACATAATCGAAGAAGATGTTGTTCTTGAAATTCCAAAAGAACAGAAAGTTAGTGGGGAAGAAATTAACACAGATAATGAAATTGAAGCTATAAATGAAGTTGAAGAAGATAATGCATATAGATCAAAAGATAATGCAGATGAAGTTGAAGAAGATAATGATAGATCACCAACCCCAATCCAACCGTTCGCTGAAGATGTTCTTGAACCTGCAAAGAAACAATTGCCAGAACGTCGGAATAGAGGTATCCCTAAATCTATGTATGAACCTGATATTTCATCAAAAGCTAAATATCCCATGAGTAATTATATCTCTAATCACCGTCTGACTGAATCAAATAAGTCATTTGTGAATCAATTATCTACTGTAGTTATTCCTAACAGCGTGCATGAAGCATTATCTGATCCGAAATGGAGGGAAGCTATGATCGATGAGATGAAATCCTTACAAGAAAATAATACTTGGGACATGGTTGAATGTCCAGAAGGAAAGAAAGTCGTGGGATGTCGCTGGGTTTTTACAGTCAAATACAAGGAAAATGGTGAAATTGAACGCTTTAAGGCAAGATTGGTTGCTAAAGGGTATAGCCAGACTTATGGTGTAGGTTATAATGAGACATTCGCACCTGTAGCTAAAATGAATACAGTGCGAGTCTTGTTGTCTCTTGCTGCAAATTTGGGTTGGCCATTGCAACAGTTTGATGTCAAGAACGCCTTTTTACATGGAGATTTGTCCGAAGAAGTGTATATGCAGCTTCCACCAGGAATGATGGAGTCAGAGTTGCAAAACGGAAAAGTTTGCAGGTTAAACAAGTCATTGTATGGTCTGAAACAATCTCCGAGAGCGTGGTTTGGAAGATTTACCAAGTCTATGAGAGCATTTGGTTATCGTCAGGCAAATTCAGATCATACTTTATTCTTAAAGAAAAATCGAGGTAAGATTACAGCTTTAATCATATATGTAGATGACATGATAGTTACAGGAGATGATCCAGAAGAAAGAAAGGCTCTCCAAAATTATATATCAAGTGAATTTCAGATGAAGGATCTTGCTTCTTTAAAATACTTCCTTGGAATTGAAGTATCTCGATCAACAAAAGGAATATTCTTGTCACAAAGAAAATATTCCCTTGATTTGTTGGAGGAAACAGGTATGACAGCATGTCAACCTGTAGATACACCAGTAGAGCCAGGTTTGAAATTATGTTCGGATGGCAACCAAGTACCTGTTGATAAAGGAAGATACCAAAGGCTCGTGGGTAGACTAATGTACTTGGCACATACAAGACCCGATCTTGCATATGCATTGAGTATTGTTAGTCAATTCATGCATAATCCTGGAGAAACACATATGAATGCGGTAATGCGAATCCTAAGATACCTGAAGTCTGCTCCAGGAAAAGGGATCTTGTTTAAGAAAGGTCAAGACTTCAAAAGTATGGAGGCATATAATGATTCTGACTATGGTGGGTCATGTGATGATATGAGGTCTACTTCAGGATATTTTACCTTCGTTGGGGGTAATCTTGTTACATGGAGAAGCAAAAAACAAGGAGTTGTTTCACGATCAAGTGCAGAGGCTGAATGGCGAGGTATGGCGCTGGGTATCTGCGAAGTTATGTGGTTAAAACGTCTGCTAACTGAATTGGGGTATCCTCCTAGGAAACCAATTCGTTTGTACTGCGATAACAAAGCGGCGTGTGATATTGCACACAATCCAGTTCATCATGATCGCACAAAACATGTGGATATAGATAGGTTCTTCATTAAAGAGAAGTTGGATAATGGGATCGTGGAGTTACCTAGAATTAGATCGGAAGAACAGGTAGCTGATATTCTAACTAAAGCAGTTCCAAGTAAAATATTTCTGAAGTTTGTTGGCAAGCTAGGCATGAGCGACATATATGCACCAGCTTGAGGGGGAGTGTTAGAATTACCTCTAAACATGTTCTAAACATGTAGATTATTCTAGAAACAAAGAATATAAGGTTAGCCTCCATAGGAATAGTTGTTAGCCTCCAAAGGCATAGTTGATAGCCTCCAAAGGCATAGTTGTTAGCCTCCATAAGCATAGTTGTTAGCCTCCAAAGGCATAGTTGTTAGCCTCCATAGGCATAGTTCTCTTCTTCTCTTTGTAAGCCTATAAATAGGCATTTGTAGTATCATTTGTAATAATCCAAAAAATATCAAAAAATATTGTATTAATGTTATCTAAATGAAAACTCATTCAATGAAACTCTTAGTTTTGATTCAATCTTGATAGCACATATAGGGACAAGCTCTAATAGTGATTTTTATTCTTTTTACGATTTTGGTATAAATGAATTTAGGAATCGTTTAGACATACCTTGTATACAGAATCCCTCTGAATTGAAATTGAAGAAGAAACATTGAACCGTAGCTCTAGGGTTAAAGATCGTGATTTAGGCAGATCCGTGATCGGTTGATTACCACGCCTTGAACAGATGGAGAAGAAATCAATAATAACTAAAAAAATAATCTTTTGTGCACGGTTAGAGATCGTGGCTGATAACGTATTGTAGTATATAGGATAAGAAAAGATAGAGAGAGAGAGAAGAGAAGGATTTCCATTGATTAGTGTTTTTACATATTACATAGGTATAATATATGTAAAGAGAAACCCTTAGGCTTCTAGTTGGGCCGCACACCCATGGGCGGTAGGCCTACAACACATGATTAATTAATACTAATTAATAAGAGGTAAATTGGGTAATAAGAGAATAGTTGGATAAAGGGTTTTGTGAAATTAATTGTAATGACCTTTTTTATCGTTTAGTAACAGGCCCCAAACTTGGAAGGATTTTTTTCTTCTGATCAATTAAAATTTGGCGCTGAAGAATTTGGGACCAAAATGATTATTATTGTGATCGCCCAAGAACTTACCAATGTACTACAATCGTATCGACAATTAACTTAGAAATTGCTTATAGCCGTTTGGATAACACATCGGAAGTTTCGAGTTTTAAAAGTCGAAAAGTCAATAGTCAGTTTGGTTGTCAAATTTCAAAAAGACTTCTAGAAGTGATAAGTTAATTTTTTTGTGAAGCAAAATAATTTTTCTTATGACTTCCGTTTCTGACTTCGACTTGCGTAAAAATAGAAATCATAAACAAATTTTATCCGAACGCGTTATTAGAGATGAAAATAAAAGACACTATAATAACATCAACCGTTGACTTGAAAATCGCTCAGGATGAAAATAAAAAACACCCATAAACCACTTGCACTAATTGGATTGGTTCTTTTTGTTTGTCAAAGGAACATAAACAAGTAGGTGACATAAGAGGGGTAAAATTGTCATTAACACATTGAATAACACCTGTCCATTAAAAACAGTTACTATCCATTAAAATACAGTTAAATGATTTGGAAGTAGCTCTCTCTGCTCAAATATATTAGATCTGTTTCAGTGCTTTGATTTGTCCACCACCACCAGTCCACTCCCCCTTCCTCTCTTTTTCATTCATACCCCCAAACAAGAACAAAAATAATATGATGAAGAAAAAGAAAAGAGACAAGATAATAATAATATATGGGATTCAGAATTTCTAACAAATCAAATCAATCAACAAAGAAATTCAATAAATTGGTAAGCCCCTTTGTATCAAAATCTCCATCTATTTTAGAATTTGATTTTATGTCTTCCTGTCTGTGACCAACATAGAGGAGGATTGAAAGAGACAGAAATGGGTTTACCTTAGATCCAGGGTATGTTAATAAAGAGGTTGAACTTTTCTTGTGATTCTTGAGATTTTCTTTGCTTTTTTCTTGAAGATTAGGTTCTTTTCTTATCATTATTATTAGGTCATCATATCTTTTTAGCCTTAGATTTTGTGTTGACAAAAGTTTGATTTAAGGCTTATTCTCACTAAAGTTGTTTGTAAAAAGTCCTAAGAGGCAGATAATGAAGTGTGTGTTCACATAGTTTAACAACCTTTGAAATTCCAGCTCAAGATTTTTGATTTTGGTGATTGAAATTGAGTCTTTGGGTTTGGTCTTAAAGAGGGTTTTGGGTTTGTTTTTTGTAGCAGATGTGTGTAGAAGGGATTGGATTAAGATGAATTTAAGCTGTTTTGAAAAGGTTGTACGCTAAGTACAGCTAAAAGTGGTAAAGTGTGATGGAGGAGATGTCGGCGGCGATGGCAGTGCCATTCAGGTTAGGTAATTTAATATGTGATAGCTCAGTGATAGCAACCCATGTAGGAATCACAAGTCTTAAGTTGATAACGGATACGGCTAGTTTGATATCTGATACTTCTAGAGCAAATCAGTTGTTTCTAGAGTCCCTTGATGGCGGATACGAGAATTGCAGTAATCAAGTTGATTTAATGAGTTTGCGAGGACAAGAAGAGGATAATAATAGAGGAAGAGGACAGGAAGAATCTTTGCTTAAGATGGTTCCTGAAAGTGAAGGCAACATGGTCGTGGCTGATTCCATAGTTCAGGAAAGTGAGGATGATAATTTGTCACTTGGTGGCGGTGATCTGGTACATGATAGTTCGTGTTCTCTTTCAGTCACTAGTGATACAAGTAGCTTATGTGGGGATGAGTTTTTAACTCTGGAGTCTGCTTCTGAGTTAAACAGGACGATTTCTACGGAGATTGACAATTTAGAGGAACCGAGTATTCAGAGGGAAGCCCATAGCGATCTTGTTACAGAAGCCGAAGTTAAAAGACGGGTTGAAGATGATTCTAATTGTATGGCGTCGACATCATCTCTTCAGGTGGGTCAGGATAGGAGGACCGATGGTGCAGTTAGCCGAAGCGTGTCTGCATTGGGTTCTTTACCTCGTTGGGGTTCCATCTCTATCCGTGGAAGAAGACCAGAAATGGAAGATGCTTTTTCTGTTGTACCTCAATTTTTCAGTGTTCCCCAAGAGATGTTATTCTGTGATGGTATGGTCAATGGAGCAAACCCAAATTTGAGTCACTCAACTGGTCATTTTTTTGGAGTTTACGATGGACATGGAGGTTCTCAGGTATTCTTGCTGCACCCTTCATTCTTCTTTTTTCTCGGAGTTGTTGTTTTTTATAACTCTGAAGGTAATTTATATGTCAAGACTTAAGAGGAACAAGAAAAGTAAAACCCCGATAAAACACAAATGAGTGACCCCCAAACATGAATTTAAGTTCAGAGTATTTTAGAAATTATTAGACCAAAAAGTATTTGAGTTTCTTTATATAGGTAAATTCTTTCTGTTTTCCTGTTGTTTTGTTTTCTCTGTCGGGTTTGTCAGCTTAACAGAATCACTTGTTTTATCTTTCTGAAGGTTGCCGATTACTGCCGTGATCGTTTTCATTTAGCTTTAGTAGAGGAACTCGAAACCGTGAAACAAGCATTTTGCAATGGAGTAGATATGAAGAATGATTGGCAGATGAAGTGGGAGAATGCTATCACCAATTGCTTTAGGAAAGTCGATGCTGAGATTGGGTCTACCACAAGTAGTGGGGAGGGGAGTTCAGAACCCATTGCTCCAGATACTGTTGGGTCTACTGCTGTGGTTGCGATGGTTTTTCCATCTCATATTATAGTTTCAAACTGCGGTGATTCAAGAGCAGTGCTCTGTCGTGGCAAAGAAGCAATGGCGTTGTCAGATGATCACAAAGTAAGAATCTTCATCTTGTAGGTTAATAATGATTAAATTTCCGCTAGGTAGTCAACTAACCAATGTCCTTGCCACATTATTAAAGTGCTAACCCGACACAACAGGTTTCCGGTTTTCCCTAGTACAGGTGACAAACAACCTGTGGTCTTTGTGATCTTCTTAAGGAATTGTAGTAATAGTAGCTATTGTAATATGGGAAAATGATTGCCTTGGTCTTTTCTTTTCCAGCCGAATAGAGAGGATGAATATGCAAGAATCGAAGCAGCTGGAGGGAAGGTCATAAATTGGAATGGATCTAGAGTTTTTGGTGTTTTGGCAATGTCGAGGTCAATTGGTATGCCTCTTGTATTCTCTTTATTTTGCTGTTTTTATTTTCATCTTTTGAGCATTATATCTACTACTACTGCCTGAAACAAAAGCGACCATTTTGAATGTCACATCTATTGAATTCGTCATTCTCTTTTCTTTTATGATGATTGAACTGAAATAAGCTGCGATCTGTTTCAATTTATCCATTAAATGTTCAACAAGAAGAATATTAAGACCCGATTTATCCTTTTTGGGGTTCGACTGATTATACTAGATCAAGGGAATAGATCTTAATAGTTTTAATCTCCTACTTATGCGACTTCGAGTTCAGTTGGCTGAACTTGTGCTTGCAATAATTATAACTGACTTAATGAACTTTTGGTTCCTGATAGGTTCAATAACCACAACAACTTGTTGAAACCCTTATATCTCATCCTCGATACCCTTAATTGAATAATAGTATAATACCCAATGCTTGTTCGATGAACTTGGCTCAACCTTCCTGGTGGTGCATTAACCTAACTGAAACCAGCATACAGACACGTTTACACCTCATTTATTCTTCTCCACTCGTAGTTCTAGTCCAGCCTTTGTTGTTAGTGTTTATAATTTTCTGTGTTCTGTTTGCCAGGTGATAGGTATCTAAAGCCATCAGTCATTCCTGATCCAGAAGTCATGTTTGTTCCTCGAAAGAAAGAAGACGAATGTCTTATTCTAGCAACTGACGGGTTATGGGATGTCATGACAAATGAAGAAGCCTGTGAAGCAGCACGAAAACGAATATTTGCTTGGCACAAGAAGAATGGGACGACGGATTCACCTTGCGAAGAAAGAGGTGAAGGGGGAATTGATCTTGCCGCTCAAGCAGCAGCCGAGTACCTGTCGAAGCTCGCTATCCAAAAGGGAAGTAAAGACAATATTACTGTGGTTGTCGTGGACCTGAAAGCACATAGAAAGTACAAGAGCAAAACCTAACTGTAAGTTAACAGATAATTTGTATTGACAGTAAGTATAAGCCACATGTTAGCCGATTTTCAAACTTACAATTATACGAACATTTGAAAACTTAGTGTGCTGGACCTGCTGGTTATCATCATTGTCACTAATACTATATAGATAACCAACTTTTTCTACATTGCATTATATTCAGTGTGCACAATTCACTGGTTCTATGTAAATACGTAATAGAATCAGATTTTTTTGCGTAATCTCTTCAACTTCTCTTGCTAATGTATGTTTGTTTTCGGTCTCCAGCCTTTTCCTACTAGTCTGTCCGTACTTCCGATTATCATTTGTCCGAGAAGATTTAGACTCGGGAAAGATTACCTTACTACGTGGTTTCCAGCTTTTGGTATTTGGTACTCACAGGTCACAGCTTTATGATCTTTTGAAATTAGCATGCTTGACACTGACACCCCTAGCTCTCCCCACCTTGTCAAGAAATGTCCTGCCATCAATTATTGTAAAAGAAATACTAACTTCGTTTCAGGAAAAGTGATATTCTTACTTTGTTTCTGTAAAAGTGATAATTTTATGTTTTTTTCATCCTTTGCCTAGAATATGTTAAACTGAAAAACCGAAAGTATCACTTTTTCTGAAACAGTTTAATCTAAAGTACTTTAGTCTAATGACATATTTACACCTAAACTACTTGAGCTCACTCTCATATATATTTCTAATTTCCCAAAGAAGAATGAGGGCGTATGCCCCCCATGGCCTTTGCATCACCACATTGACACCTAAACCAGGTAATGGGAAGACAAATAATGCATTTGGGGACCATCCTAATGATTTATGACTACACCTCTTCACCACCACCTTCAACAGGGGACCCAATTCCCTATAGTGCTCTCTCTTTGTCCAGCCTTGCAACTTGATATTTGACTTCGCCAGTTTTTTTTTTTTTTTTTTTTTTCTTCTTCTTTTAATTTTGAATTATCTCCCTCCATCATGGAAGAAGAAAAGACCGCTACTTCTACATAATCATATCATACAAATTTTCCTAACCCAACCAGCTAGGTACATAACATAATGAGCTCCAATATTACAAGTTTCAGGAATACTAGTACAACATCGAATTATTTTGATAGTAAATAAATCTTTCTCACCAGGCATCCGAGCCATCAAAATCTAGCACAGATATTTTATCTGTTCATGACAAGATCATCACTCTCCCACATACTCCTTTTGATTAGAGGGAAAGATGTTTTTAATTCTTTTTAATTAAAGTCACACTTTTCTAGTCCTAATTTTTCTTGTTAATCATAATTTAATCATTAAATTAATATTTCTTTAATTTAAATTCATAAACATCCCTTCTATCAATCGTGAACTATCATTTTTTCTAAGGGATGCTTCAAAAAAAAAAAAAAAATTCTAAGGGGAACTCGAATATCATTAAATAAACTCATATCTCAAGAGTATAGACAACCACATAGAAAGGAAAGACTAACAGGGGTCGGTCAATTGAGATTTATAGGGAATTTTGGAGACGTTACAAATCTCTTGTTAGTCGATAAGGAGTCTTTGTAAATCTTTGAAAGTTTCTGTTATTGGATAATGATTTTCTGAAAGTTTTTAGAATTCTCTGTTATTGGATAATGATTTTCTGAAAGTCTTTAAAATTCTATGTTCCATGCATATAAAAAGAACAATTATTTTCTAAAAACTCCACATTATGCGAGATCTCCAACACATGCATTATGTTCGTGTTCAATTTGGTTTAATTTTCGGTTGACAAAATAGTCAAAATTTCTATTCGGCACGCGTAAATTTATAAATTTTTCATTGACTATATTCTTTTTTTTTTGTATTAAATCTATGAATTATTTATTATATATTAATTTTAATTTTATAAAATGATTTATGAAAAATTTTTTCTTCTTATTATTTGATGTATGTAAGTTAAAACTCCTATATATTTTTGTCTCTATGACTCACTGAAAATTCCTAAAAATCATTCAGAAAGTCCCTCAAAATCAATAGACTCACGGAGAGTCTCCACAAATCTCTTACAAAAAAATTCTTTTGATATCTCTAAAAATCCCAATTGACTAACCTCCTGTAAATTTTCCTAGCTAGGAACGCTATGACATTGAGTTGGATTGTAGAAAGAGTAGAAACATCATGCGTCCAAATTATAGGCATCCAAATTAGTAGACCTTTCAAAAAAAAAAATCCTGATTTTCTATCGGTCAGGGCACGAACATCACTAAAGTTCCATTGAGAGTGGTTAGATACATCTAAAGAAGTAACTTTTTTTACTTCTATAAGCAGAAACGTCAGGTTGAGAGCTGAAATTAAAAATAACTTCAAGAAGTAAAAACAAGTTATAACATGTTTGGATACCAGAAAAAGAGGAAGTAATAAGCATAGATATTTTGCTTCACAAAATGTCTACTTTCTAGAAGTCAAAAAATTATTTCTGGATGTGTATCCGAACACGCTATTAGATTGTGAACATTTTTTTCTTAAAAATGCACCAAGTGGTTTTTGTGAAGCAAATTCTTTTAATTTCTGACTAATAGCCTGTTTGGATATGCACTTAGAAGTTTGAAGTCGAAATGAAAGAAATCGATTTGGATACCAAATTTCAAAATAGCTTTTAAAAGCCAAAAAATAAAAAATAACTTTATACGAATCAAAATAGTTTTACTTCATATTTTTGATCTTGAAATAACAGAAACACTTCTACTTCTGATATCGAAACACGTTATAACGGAGAATCAAAAGTACACCTTCTATTTTTGAATAATCTCCCTCCCCGTTTTGATTAAAGAGAAAGACGTTTTTAAAAAACCACTTTATAGTCCCTAATTTTGCTCTCGTTAATCATAATTTAATCATTAAATAATTAATTCTTTAATATCTCGATCTTGTCCGTCTCTCATTCCCTGTCTGCATTTAGTGTGCACCCTCATTTCACACTCTACCTCACACATTTCCCTCTGTAAAATTCCTTTCTTGTCTCTTCAGTCTCACTTTCCCATCTCCTCACCAGAGTCGGACACAAGAAAAAAAACAAAACCCTAACCCTAATTTATTCAAGAAAACTCACAGGACTCGAAGAAAGCAGACAAATTGGAGATTTTTCTCACGCCCTTCGAGTAAGTTGTTGGTTTTTTCTTAGATCTGTTTCTGTTTCAAATTTGATTTTTCTGGTCAATTTTTTGATGAATGCGTGTCATTTCTGGAAATGGGGTTTTGACAAATTTCAAGATTGAGTTTGTTTTCATGGAAATTACTGTTGATGTAGGGATGTGTTGTTTGAGTAATGCTGAGAAGAAGATTGATTATTCCGAGGAGATTTGTGAACTTTCGCCGGTTGTGGGGAAGAGTGAAGTGATTTTTGGCAGTTACAGTCGCCGGGGCACTCACCGGAGTTGAGTGAGTGAGTGATTTTAGGTTGGTGAAGCAAAATAATGGTTTGGAGGAATTAAGCATTGTTTGTTTGTAGCTGAAAGATTGGTGGTGGTGGTGGAAACAAAGTTTGTGAGAAATGGGGGTTGACAAAAACAGTTCAAAGAGTGGTGGTGGTGGTGGTGGTGGATATGTCGGTGGGTTTCTTCAGCTGTTTGATTGGAGTGGTAAGTCAAGGAAGAAGCTACTTGCAAAGTCACAAGGTAATAGAATCATCTCTATTATGTTAGTTGTAGAAGAAATGTACTAATTGTGAGAAGTGTTGTGTTGGTTGATTGATTTATTTTCTCTCTTGCGGCGAATTTCGCAGAGGGATCGAAACAAGGGAAGAGGAATGTTGGGAATGTGCCAACATCGAGGTTTCGCCTGGTGAGTAGTTGTATTATCAGAATGCATTACATTATACTGAATGACACATATTACGCAATGTTTGGAATTTCGGCTTGTTAAAATCCCTGCATTCCGGTTTTGTGTCGAAACTGTTCTATCGGTTTGTTTTGTTATTGTTCTTTGGTGTATATTGAGTCTTTTGGGGTTCTATTTTATTGTCTTGTGTAATTTCAGATGGACGAGGACGAGAATGGGTCTTCGAGTATTAGAGGAAGTAGTGATTATAGCTGTGCCTCTTCGGTGACTGATGATGATGGAAATGTGACCAAGGTGCCTGGGGTGGTAGCGAGGCTTATGGGATTGGATTCTTTGCCAACTTCTAGTGCTGCGGAACCTTATTCAACCCCTTTTTGTGACACTCGTTCTCTAGGAGAGTCTCCCAGCTACAGGGAAACTGAATATTGCAGTGGAAGTCGGCAGACAATGAATTCTGAATATCAACCTGCGACATCGGGTGATCCTGGTAGATATGCTGTAGAATCAAGGCTTCAGAGATTGCATCGTCGGCCAATTGAGAGGTTCCAAACTGAAACGTTACCTCCAAAACTAGCCAAGTCGATTCCGATTACCCAGCATAGGCATTTATCTCCTATCAGGAACCCTGAGTTCATCTCATCTAAGAATGTAGCCCACATAATCGAAGAAGCTGCCAAGATTATAGAACCTGGGCGTCAACCAAGTGCAAAGGCAAGAGGACTTTCAGTTGGATCTTCCTCAGGCCCCTTGCAAGTCAGGGATCCGAAGGAGAAAATGGAAGCTGCACAGAGGCCGCGCAGGTTGAGTGGAGCATCTCACAAGTCGGTAGATTCCAATGCCGCCAAGTTTCTTAAAGGACAGTCTATGAACAAGAGCTGGAATGGATCAGAAGAACCCAACAGGTTAAGGACATCTTCGGAGTCTGATGGAAGTTATTCTGTTGGTTTGAGGAATAAGGGGAAATCTGTTTCCCTTGCAGTCCAAGCGAAAGTCAATATTCAGCAAAGAGAAAGTTTTGGTATTGGTAATAGGAGTCAGACTTTAAATGGCCCGAAGGAACCGCAGGACATAAAGTCAAACCAGTTGCAGAGAAGCCGCTCGAGTGTTCAAAAGACAATGCAGAAGAGGCCCTCTCCTCAGAATTCATCTACTGTGCTTAGACAGAATAACCAGAAACAAAATTCCGCAGTGACTAGAGACAAATTACCTTCCAAGCCTACTTCTAATTTGCAAAGCAGAAGAACTATTTCCGGAGATGGCCGCAGTAGGCCTGTAACTAAGATAGCAGCACAATCCAGAGTTGGATCCAAGAAAAGTGGTACTGAGTTGACAGAAGCGGAAAAGGAAACCTCATCTTCGGAAACAGTGAATTTACCTAGAAAGAAACGATATATGGATAGCCACTTTGAGAGACGAGCTGGTGTTGTCCGTAACGTTTTAGCTGCGAAAGATGAAAGGCCAGTTCAACGCAGTACGCCAGATAGCAGAACGAAGGGTATGGATGTTATATCCTTTACATTTACCTCCCCAATGATAAAGTCCACACCTGGATCTCAAACATCCAGTCCTATTGTGGATAAAGCAAAGAGCTATGCTCTAGACTCTTACGATGATAAATGTAACACCCGAAGTTCGAAATTATCGAATCTGGGTTTAAATGTTATAGGTGGAGACTCTTTAAGTATTCTCTTGGAAAGGAAGCTTATGGAGTTAACCTATGGAGTTGAATCTTCGTCAACCTCTACATCCATTCTGGAAGATTTGGTCTCTGCTCTTAATGCAGTTGAAACAACACCCAGAGAATGTGATAAGAGATCCCGCCTTGGAATGGAAATGGGTACATTGCATATGGATGATTCACTCAACGAGGTATTGCTAGTTTACTCGTTTTACTTTTTGTACAGCCTCTTGTTTTCTCAGTTTTTCAATTATGCAGTTTCTTAATGATTACAGTTTTCATTTCAGAGAGTGGAAGAGATGGACACGGTTAGCAGCCGCAGTAGGAAAGGTAGAAAGGAACTTGAATGTCAACATCCCAGTCCAATGTCGATTCTTGATCCCGCATTTTCTTACGATAGTTCCAACTCTTCAGATGTCATGGATAATAACAATGCCAATGGTAAATCACAATCTCAAATCACTTGTTCTATTTCTTATTCATGGTTCAGTAATGTCATTATAATATATATTTCTCACTTTTTCAACGTCTTCCACCTATTTTCAGGCTGCAAGCAATCCCCATTTGTTCAAACCCAACAAGCAGTTGATTCTACGAGGTTCTCTTCGACAGAAGACGACGCAGAATTATCCGATTCTGCATCTTCCACATTCATCGTAGCAACTGGCAACAAAAAGGTTGCAAATCTAATCAACGGAGACCAACAAAAATCTAATAAACAGGAAGAGCTGGGTTACGTGCAGGAGATTATATGCAATGCAGAACTGGTGTTTATGGATTTCATGTCGGGTCAGACTAATGAGATTATAAAGCCTGGTCTCTTTGAGCAGTTAGAAATTCAAATCGCATGTTCTATTACAGATACAAATGAAAAGAACTCTACACAAAGAAGGATGGTGTTGTTTGATTGTGTTAAGGAATCTCTGGATCTGAGATGCAAACGGTTAACAAGTGGGGGTTCGTTGATGTGGAAAAAAGGCGTGTCGATGTTCGTAAACAAAGAATGGTTAGTAGAGGATATCTATAAGGAAATTTCAGGGTGGGAAAGTATGATAGATTGGATGATGGATGAACTCGTTGATAAAGATATGAGTACTAAATACGGGAGATGGCTTAATTACGAAACCCAAGAATTTGAAGTTGGAGTAGAGGTTGAGAACTCCATTGTAAGTTCTTTGATCGACGAAATTGTAGCTGATATATTGTTGTACTGAGGTAAGTTTTGTTTTATTCCACTGTAAGTTATTTTCAATCAGGAATAGTCTTTTTCATGAGTAAGAAATTCTTGTGAATTCGAAAGCTTATCATAATTTTTTGAAGCTGGGGACAATTCAGCTGGGGGATAATTTTATCTGATTATTTCATGGCTTTGTTGAAATCAAAGATTCCGTCTTCGAGTGTTCGGAGGGATGTTTTGCTTCAGTGTGTGAAAATTAAGGCAGATAAGGCTGTGGAAATGGGGATTATTGATTCTGCCTATGAAACTGCAGAGGAAACGAAGGAAGCTGCTTTGAAATTGGCAGTGAAGCTGGGTTCTAACAAATGGAATGGTCAAGTGTAAGCTGATATTAGGATGAATTCATTTCCTGAAATTTGTGAATTGTTTGGGTTTGTTGCCAATTTCAAATCCGTTGTACCAGCTAAGTCTAAGCTTTAAAACCAAATCTCTTTCCCTGCAACTGCAATGGTTACCAAGACTCCGATACCGATTCCGACCGATTTTAAAAGACCTTTGCCTTGCCAGAGTGATGCGATTAGGTGCAAATGTGTCAAGTGTGTGTACGCATTAGTTTCTCTCGAATGTGATTGAAGAAGTCGGTAAACTAGTTTTCATAACTAAATACTTGTTCCGTTTCAGGAAAATTGATACTTTCGTATGTTTTTCCAGTTTGACATACTACCTCCGTTTCAGGAAAAGTGTTACTTTCATTTTTTTCATTTTAGCCTAAAAATAGGCCAAATTGAAAAAGTGAAAGTAACACTTTTCCTGAAACGGAGGGAGTATATTTTTAGGCAAAACAAAAATGTAAAAGTGAAAGTATCTCTTTACCTGAAACTGAGGTAGTATAATATTCAAACGCCTACCTGGATTAAGTGCACTTATTCCCTGCAATCACATTCGATATCCAGGCAGAATAACTCTATAATATAAAACGGGCATAATGCATGCACTACGACATCTTTAGCAATCATGAACAAGGGCAGCACTGCGGCACAGCGAGGCCACAGCATGCTCCGATTAGCTAATTGGGCTTGAAAATGTCATTTTTCAATTCCCTAGTGTATCAGCTTTTACTGTAATTCAAAACATCAACAGGCGCAGTTTTAATGGATAACTTAAGTTTATATTCTTCAAGATGGTATGAAAACATACATTTCCAAAAGAATTCAAATCGAAATACAACAATGATGAATGGATCTCTCTCTCTCTCTCTCTGGTTGCGAATTTTACGGCTCCAAAAAAAGATATCTGTACTTTTGATTTTGCGTGGGAATTTTTTTTCTGGTTCTCAACCATTCCAATTTGTAAATGCAAGATAGTAATCTCCTCCGTCTCCTCTATCGACATCTAAATGAGAGCAGAAAGGTGTGTAGCTTAAAACACAAGTAGACAAACTAGTACGTAAATTTATTTAGAAGGGGTAAATAAGAGTAAGTAGTTACCAGATTGGTGTGCCAAAAGTGGCTAATGGGGATCCGGCATCAGCAAAATATGATGCTAGATTGACATCCTTGTCTTCATACTTTTTAATGAAAGAATGTTCCTGTTGCGAACACGAAAAATAGATATCCTTATCTTCATACTTTTTCATGATTGATAACCACGACAAGTGAAAATAATCTATAATTGTCTGAAACTCTGAAAGTGATAATACTTTATCAGCCAGGGTATTATACTCATCTTGATGCTATTTCATAATCAAATTTGCAGGTGCAAGTTATTTATAATTAACGGCAAAAACTCGGTTATTAAATGAAAACGGTACTACTTACCATTAGTTCATCTGCTGCCAGTCTATCTTTTGGGTCTTTCTGCAGGCTGGAAGCAAAATCATAGTTAGTATGGAAAATAATCAAAATAACGTAGAAGATTGTAGCAACTTCTGATATGCTAACTTGTCAAGTTTAAGGAACTGAAACGTACAGTACTTGAACTGTTCTAGTAAAAGCGTCAGATGGCTCAAAGGTAAAGAAGAAGTTTAACTTCATAGTTTAAGGTTTTTAGTCCTTACCATGCAGAAATGAAGGAGCAGAATTCGGGGGAGAATTGCTCAGGAGGTGCATAAGGAAGTTCTCGATCAACAATTGCTTCCATGAGCTCATAACAATTGTCCCATCCTTCCTCTTGTGCAGATGGTGAATATGGAAATTGACCTGTCGCACACTCCAATATAACTAGCCCCAAGCTCCAGATATCACTTTTGTATCCATATGCGCCTCCAATGATTCTCTCAGGCTATAAACAGAAGTTAATATGAATTACTCGAACAATGAACATGAACATGGGAATTAGTTGAAATAGTAAAAGCAAGTTTACTCACAGACATATAGTTGTAAGTCCCAACAAAGGTATTCCTCTCAGCAGAAGTGGTTGCTAGTATAGCACTCACGCCAAAGTCTGTTATCTTGACTTCCCCTCTATGATTAATCAACAGATTAGACGGCTTCATGTCCCGGTGGATAATGTGCTTATCATGGTGGAGATACAACAAACCCTTGAGGACCTGCACGAAGCTACAGAATTAGCAATCGCTCTTGCCATTCCCAATAATTTTATAGCTGAACAATGAAAAGTATATTCAATATTGTGACATAGTACTTGCCTGCTTAAAAATGGCAGCAAGATATGGCTCCGGAATCGATATGACTTTCTTCAAAAAATCAGATAGAGATCCACCATCCATGTACTCCAAAACTATAGAAATAACCCCATTTTCATAGAACGATTGGTAACATATAGCAACATTGGTGCATTGTGCTGACTGATTTATTTTCAATTCTTGCGCTATTTGTTTAACCAGTGTTTCTTGAAAATTCACTTGGATAGCCTACAAAAGACATGGCTACATTAACAACAACCCAAAACTACTTAACTAAACATATTCAATTTTGAACCGACATGCGGATCCACTACCAAAACCCTCATATATATAAGTGCCACAAGTAGTTCTCAATTGAAAAATTACCAACACGAAACAATGAGTTCATGATTAGTACTAGTAAAACAGCATTTCAGTCACACTATTATTACCTTCAATGCGAAAAATTGACCAGTCCATTTATGGCGAATGAGCTGAACAATCCCACTACTACCCTTACCAATGACTTTAATTATGTCAATATCAGCTAAGCTCAACTGTTGATTATCTGAAGGCTTTATTGGAGGTGCCTGAAACAAAAACAAAGTAGATCACTTCACTCACCACACAATACAAACATTTCCAATCACCAAATTTTCACAAATTAGCTTCAAAATCATACATTTCCCCATTTGGGAGGTAGACCCTAAACCTAATTTTGTGAATTTGATAAAAATTAAGCTAAAATTGAGCAAAATTAAAGAGTAGTTGACTTGACTGACTTACAGCTTCATCTTCATTTTGCTGAACAATCCTTACTCCATCTTTATTAACAAGCAAATCACCTTCTTTAAATGTCCCACTTTGAGTCCTTTCAAAATCCCACCACCAAAAAGAAATCAAACAAAATCCACACAAAAATTGAATAAAAAAAAAAAATCAGATCAGAAAGAAAAAATTCTTACAGGAATTTGGCAAATGAAACATCATCAGAACGTGGTACAGACAGTTGAAGCTTAGGGGCAAAATTCTTCTTCTTCGCCTTAACTTTTGTTTCTTCCATTATTATTTTCTTCTGGGTAGTAAATTTTTTTGATGTAGTTAGTTGAAGCAAGTAGTTTTTAATAGTTGTTGGTGGTTCAAAGTTGTCAACAACGACCGAGAAGAAGAAGAAGCTCCACTTAAATTTCGTGTGTCGGTTAAGTGGGTACAAAAGCAGAAGCAAAGTGCACACTTGTTGTTTTGGTGTAATGTGTGTGTACATTACTCTGTTTGTTTCATCCGTTTGATACATATAGATTCTGTTAATCTATCATCATCATTTTGAAAGTCGGGTTATGGGTGATGTACACCTCCTCTGGTTATCTTTTTCTTTCTAATTTCTTTCTAGCGTTGGTTTCCTAGTTTGGATAAGTTTCTTTTTTTCTAGGCCTAGTAGTGTAGGGGTGAAAATGGGCCGGTATGTACCCGTTTTCACTTCATCCCCGTCCAATCGTGCTCATTATGGATTTCAAACTTCGTATGTGTATCCGATTTATTCTTAAACGGATTTGCATTCAGTGGATGCAGAGATTAATGGATTGGATGCGTTAAACTATAAAATGGTTATTGGGCGAACATGCCTTTCATGAGCAGTAGATGAGAAATCATCGGCGGGAGCTTTCTCTCTTTTTTTTTTTTGGAAGTGTTACAAAAGGTAAATAAATGAAGTTATTTGCTCATTTAGATGTGTGCTTGAATGTCTGAATGAGCTTCATCGACATTTTAATGCAAAAAGTAACACACCATCCGCCTCAAACCTCTACTACATAAATTACATTTAGGATTCCCGATAATAATACTAATTTGGGGCATTCAACTAACCTGACATAACTTTGTCAAGAATTTTCTCATGTTTAGTCTAAAAGGCAACTGTTGTGTGTGATCTTTGCCATTATAATACATTAGTCATAATGCATTTCCTAGTCACCACGGATGATTGGACTAGATGACGTTTTTAATAGCATTTTGACTACTTTTTGGATTATGGATGTCAGTGTATGCCAATCTAATGGGTCCAGATGTCGATAGGATTTTCACGGTTGCATCCTAGCTCATTCGTAATCTGTTGGATTTTAAAAATCTCAGCTGCATCCTGCCCTCAGCAAACAATACGGACACCCATCCACAAAAATACGGTTGGGCTAGGAACGTCTACATTATATCGAGGTCTTTTCAGCACAATTGGCTCCAGAGTTAACAGAAAACTCTATAGTTAAGCGTGCTCGGGCGGGAGAAATCTAGAGATGGGTGACCTCTAGGGAAGTTATTGTTAGATAATCATAATAATGCCCGTTGAAAATCCACAATTCCGGATAATCGCAATGGCTAAGGGGGGACAATATCGGTGGAAGATCGGGTCATTACAAATGGTATAAGAGCCGACGATGGGTTACCTGTTGAAGGTGAGAAAGTACGCTGAACGAGATATGTCAAGTACTAGTCTCATGACGAGCAGGGAACGTCGGAGATCTGGGATTGAATTAATATATTCTGCAGCCGAGGACGACTCCAATTTAAGGTGGAGGTGTTATAGTACCCTGATATTCGGCAGTGGTTGGCCAAATGGAATATAGGTAATGGTTTGTCCTTTCCTAACACCAAGGCCTGATGGGTTCACTTGACTAAGATGTGAGAAAAACTTCTCAGTTAAGTGTACTCGACTGAGAGTACTCACAAGATGGGTGACCTCTCGGGAAACTGCTGCTGGAAATCCGCACTAATGCCGCTAAAATACCACACTGCTGGATAACTGCAGTGGATATATAAGTGGGAACACTATCAGTGTTACTTGGGTTACAACTAGGGACGGTTCGCTTGTGCTCGAATATGGGAGAGTACGCTAGGATGTTTATCTAGATATCGGTCTCAAAAGAGGCAAGGAATGTCTACATTGTATCGAGTCATTTTCAGCACAATTATGTCCGTAGTTGGCAAAAAAACTCTGCAGTTAAGCATGCTCGAGCGGGAGCAATCCATGGACGGGTAACCTCCTGAGAAGTTGTTGATGGATAACCGCAGCAATAACCGTTAAAAACCCCACACTACCGAATAACTGCAGTGGCTTATAGTATCGGTGGAAGATCAGGTCATTACAGTGGTATTATGGAGATTGTCTTTTGAGGGTTTGGAAGGTTGAGGCGGTTTTGAGTGGTACTTGAATGAGTAGGTAGTCTCGTTAAGAGTATGTACATGCGACCACCCCCATTTTATAATAGATGAGGATGTGAACTGCAGTTTTCGGATCAGAATTGCATTTTGGGTGATCAAAGGAGGTGTTTATGATGATTTTTGTTAATGGAGAAGTGGGAACTTGATAAGTTCTTCTCACTCTCTGATTTCATTTACTTTGAAGATGATTATCCTTTCTCTTTCTTCCTTTGGTCAAATATAAGACACAAACAAAGAGTTACATGTGGACTATTCTTGTCCACACAACTTCTACTACAAACAGATGCATTGTGTCATGACCTGAACCGATACATTGTCATGACATTACAGGAACATTACATTAACTCTCAACAGTTCTGTTAGTATCTTCTGCACTGGCCAATTATCGTGAGGTTCTTGGTTTTCTTCCTGTTCTGCGTCTTCTTGATTTTAAGGATTCATTCTTCAAGATCGTGCTTGTAGTTGTTATAAATAGAAGTTTATTAGGTAGATGCCCACTTTAGTGGGACCCCATTACTTGGGAACCAATTATGTAAATAAACTCTATAAATAGAGTCCCAAACCTTTGTAAACAGATATTGATGAATATAATTTCTTCCTTTCTCTTCCCCTCTATTTTGTGTCTCTTGTTCTTTATCTTCTATATCACAACACGTTATCACGCATGTTGCTCCACCTACTGATCGTGGGAACAAAAGAAGAATAAAAAATATATCTAACCTTTTCTTCGTGTTTGATTTCTTTTATTTCTATAGCTTCAATTCATTAAAGGGATTTTAACTAAACTTTTATTGGATTTATATAGGTCTGACATAGGATCATTATCTCGACCTAAGTATACAAGATACTGGTTCCAACAAATCTACAGTAACAACAATCACTTTATGGAGGCTACACGGTGATGCCATGGCCCATATGGTTCCGCACCATGTTTTGGATTGATATCAATTGGTCGGTTTGTAATATATTTCTGATAACAAGTTATGTTTTTTTTAAAGCATAGATTATATTGTGTTGATATTATATTATATTATTGTACATCACTATGTACGGGCGATCAAGTTTCCATAATAAATTTTTAATTCTTTTTTTTTCTTAAAATCCATCGTAAGATGGTTTACAGTTTCTATATTCCATTAATGAAATTGTGATCACCAAGATTTGGCGTTGATTCAGACTTGATCGCCTTTATAGTAATGAATCACATGCATGGTTGAAAAACCTACGACCAATTCAGTTTGGTATCTTTATCCATTGGATTTAGATCATGTGATTTTCATTTTTGGTTTCCATTTAGTTACAAGAAATCATCCGTCGGACATAAGATGTATTTTCCATATGCGATGATAAAAACGACTATATCCTTTATTTGTCGATACAATTTTGGTAATTATCCAAACCAATTGATATTGGTTTTTACCCATCAATTCTCCTTAATGAGATGTAACAATTGGCATTCTAAGAACTTTTAGCCAATATTGGTTATTGATTTCTATTCTTTCTAAGATATCTTCATCAACCAAAAAGTAGATTTTTCTCTACAAAGAATACGATAATGATTTCTTTATTTTCCTCAAAAGAATCATTTAACCCAATTGAAATTATATTTCTCCATGGATCCTAAAAGGATGAGATTGGTTTTTACGGTGTTCATTCAATACTGCAAACACCAATTGCTGCATTCCTGAGGGATATTGAGCAAAAAGAAAATTATTATTTTTCTTCCTATTGCTAATCTCTCCCGAATGGTTATTACTGTTTAAATACAGTAGGACACAAAAGATCAATGGGTGCGCGCCCGGATTATTAGCTTATCATTATTAGTCCTTGTAGTGACTAGATTGATCTTGAAATTGATTTCCTTTGATTCATAAATAAAGTGTCCATCAACATATTTTATATGTTTTTGGTTGTTGCAAATAAAATCCATGGTTGATTTTAAATTTGTATGTCAAGAAGACTACAATTTTATTTTATTTTTAGGACAATTTCTTAAGTCCGACTGGTATTGTTAACATCTAGAAATTATTATAAGTATATGTCTTCGAATTAAACGAATAATACTTTACGAAATATTTCCGCCATAATCAGGGGGAGAGTATATACTATCAAAATCTTGTGTTAATTAACTTACATGTTATATCAATTTCTCTCCCATCAAGATTAAATTGGTAAAGGCTGTCATTATATGATTGGTGTGAAATATATCATTTTGCTTTTATATAAGCGTTTTCCTGTTAAAAGGAAAATACAATCACATATAGCAAGCAGTAGAGTTTTACAAGAGACTACAGATAGTACTCCAATTGAGTCTATCAAAACATGATCCACATTCCTATAGTTCATATCTCCTCAGTGGAAGATTGGGAGATTATAATGCCGGTGGTTGCTGGTACCAATAATTTTGATTTTTTTTAAAGTATGCATACATTGGAAATTATGTGAGATCGTATAAACTAATAAGTGTCAAATATTCATTAAAGTAGCTACTACAAATAAATGGTGGTCTTGAACCCCTCTGCAGAGGAATATCGACTGTGTGATTGGTTGGCATGTAACCCAAATTAGATTGGATTATTATAGTTTCTCAATTGACGCAATATAAGGATCCTAGCTAGACTTGACACCTTAAAATTTCCAAGCCTGAAAATTAAAGGTTGGTGTTAGTCATATTGCGTATTAAGAGAAATATATCGTTTTAAGAGCGATTTGGGGTTATATGTTCAAACCCTAGGATTGGTTCATTAACACTTTGTTGTTCTTATATGATGCGTTTGCGTGGTAGTCTTGAAGGACTCGTACTGCATTCACACAAGATGTGGTTGGAGAACATTATCCAATTTGTAATCCTTGGTGTATTAAAGTTATATTCAGGCAGCCAACTGACTCGCTTACGTCAGATTTAATAATCCTTTGTGTTTTTAGAAATTTGGTATAAAACCAAAAATCCGGATTAATGAGTTGATCATATCAACTTTGTAGGTCTCTTGAGGAGTCTTTTAAAAACACCAAAATCCATGCTTTAGCAGAATATATTCTATTTTCATTCTTTCTTTATTAAATATGCAGTTAGAAATATGCTAGCTTAAACTCGTCTTTGAGATAGAGTTATGATTTTGATGCTCGTTTTCTGTAATACTCATATAGTTGAGTTAGCATCTATAAATCGTCAAAAGTTGTACTCTTTTTCCTTCGTTTCAGGTTTCATCCCATGTGGTTTTCCTGACAAGGTTTTAATGATGCAACATCTCCTTGACATTTATTTTACTTATTTTTTCAAAATGTTGATATTTGTGCTCTTTTTCCTTTGTCAAAGTTTTTTCCCATTGGGTTTTACTGGCGAGGTTTTAGTGAGGCAATTTAATTCAACATGGTTGTCATCCAAGGGGGAGTTGTATAATTTTGGTTATTTGGTGGATTCCCACCATTAACTAGGTCATTCTATTTTATTAGACCACATCAACATAAGAACCCTTAGGAATTTGGATATCATTCTGATCCATATATGGCATGATCACAAACTTTACTCACCTGTGGTACTATAACTGCATATTGGCACTTTGTTGAAGAAACTACATCAACTGCTTTTGCAAATCATCTCCGAGAAGCTAGGAATCCAAGAAGAAATTCCTCAATGTACTTAAAGAAGCGTGAAGACTCGAGAACACTACCATTAGAAGACTAACACAAAAGAAGACTTCATCAATTTGGAAATTTCTCACGAAAGCATTGCTATCTCCAACATTCAAGAAATTCGTTTATCTAAATTGGGAAGTGTCGATTCGAAGATTTGCAAGCCAAGATTTAAATGAAGTACTTATCAGGGGGAGCATCATAGTGAAAGGTATTTTACTGGACTATCACGTTGTACTCTTTTTCCTTTGTCAAGGTTTTGTCCCACTGGGTTCTCCTTGTCAACATTTTAACGAGGCAACACGCATGTCCAACTCTGTTATAAGTTTTGTCATAATTATACTCTTTTCCCTTCAGTCAGGTTTTGTCCCTTCAGATTTTCCTGATAAGGTTTTAATGAGGAAATCAGCTTAGATACAATGGTCAACTAGGGGGAGTGTTATAAACAGAAGTTTATTAGGTAGATGCCCACTTTAGTGGGACCCCATTACTTGGGCACCAAGTATGTAAACTCTATAAATAGAGTCCCAAACCTTTGTAAACAGATATTGATTAATATAATTTCTTCCTTCCCCTTCCCCTCTATTTTGTGTCTCTTGTTCTTTATCTTCTATATCACAACAGTAGTTATTTTTTGATAATGATTATTACTCTTGAACTTGTTTATGTAGTGAGTTATTTATAGGTAATTAAGATTAGAGATGATGACTAAACTTAGTCAGATGGAAGGTCAGACGGGCACCACTGATTGAACACGCTCTCATGTGATGTGAGAACTGATTGCTGCCTAGATATCCTTACGAGAGATGCCTGTACTAAAATTTTAGATAGTATTGGGTAGAGCTAATAAAAAACCTGGTTTAATTGGGGGCCTTCCACATTAAATGGGGGCCAGGCACTAGAAGAAAAAATAGGTCTCCCAATAGCAATTTGGGTCACCCCTTATAAAAAATCTTTCTAAATGCCTAAAATAGCCTTGAGTGATTAGTATTAAGAGTTAATGAAGTAGATTAGTGTGTTAATTGTGTTTACATAAAAATCAGATTTTGGGATTATTTTTTTTTGGGTTTTTATGTTTTGAGAAGAAGAAGAGGAGTTTTGAGAGGAAAAACTAGGGTTTTTAGAAATGAGCAGTAAGATTTCATTTCCACCATTTTTCATGGCTTCCTCCATTAAAACAATCAGGTAAACTTGGTATACTCTTCAAATTGTCTGAATGGTGCTCTAAGTGGTCGATTCATGGTCACTATGGAACTACTCAGAGTGTGGGTCGTTATAGTCGGGTGTTTTATACACCAACGACTCTAGAGAGTCGCCAATCTGTTGACACTCAAGTGGACGACTCAAACCTGCAACTTTTAATGGTGATGAAAAATCGTCAAGGTGGTGTGTTAAACCATGACGGCTGTTTATAATGTTCACCTAGAGTCGTTAGTTGATGTGTTTAATACCCAGACGACTCTCGAATCCAAATGCTCTGTATAAAAAGGAAAGTTTTTATGTGTTTGAGTCGTCATAGGTATATTCTGATATACTGACGACCCTAACCCACCATTTAATAATTTTACATAGAGTCGTTAACCAATAACAAAGGGTCGTCAAAACATGGTCGTCATCTTCAACCTTTAACACTAACGACTCTATTCTAGGGAAGAAATTTTTGAAGTAGCAGAAAGAGGGTTGTCATCTTCAACCTAATACCCTAACGATTTTTCATAGAATCCGCATGCATATCTAAAGTCGTTAGGGATTTTTATTGACAGACTAACGACCCTAACTCTGTAACTGCTACTTTTCAATTACCAAACTCATTTTCACAATCAAAATACAACAAAAAATCGAATACAAGATGGGTTTAATTGGAGCCATAGCTTTATTGGGTTTCGATTTTTTGGCGACGATTACACGATGAATCGGTTGAAAAAAAAAGAATTCTTCAAAATAGTCGTTAATGGTGGTGGTGGAGAAGAGAACAGGGAGGAGAGGAAGATGAAGAAGAAGAGAAGCCTAAGTAAGGTTAACTGATTTTTAATTTTTAGTTTTAAGTAAGGGTAAAATAGTATTTTCATAGTCAAATTAATAGGCCCCTGATAATTTTGGGGTGCAAATAAAATTTGATGGCCCCATTTAATGTGGAAGGCCCCCAATTAAACCAGGATAAAAAACTAATTCAAGAGCAGAAAAATATAGGCATTTGTTTTTTTCTACTTTGAATTTGTACATTTATCAAAAAAAGAAAGCAAAAAAGAAAAGAAAGGGTTCTTAATCGATAAAGAATTTGGTGCAGACATCTTCAAAATCCGATTATTTGCATTGGTAACAAATGTTAAGGTATTGATTAACCTAAAACTTTTGTTACACTGGCGATTTTGATCTTTCATACAGCAACTGCGAGGTGAAAAATGTGAACCACTAGATTCAGAAAATTCTCAGGTAAAAAATGAGTTTTATCATTTGATAAAATGGCCCGGAAAGCCAAAGTTTTGAAGTGATGAAAATTCAGAATATGGGAATTTATGGGCAATTCATTCAATTAGCCTTAGAATTTTAGGACAAATGGTGATAGAAGCTGAGCAGAATGCTATCTGCGATAAGAATTTCTTAAGAGTAGTCTCAACTTTTAGATTCTAGAGTTCGATCCGGTTCTTCTAGATTTTATCAAACTCAGGAATTTTATTTCCTTATTTCTTAAGTACGAAGAAAAAAACTCTTTTTGGTAGCAAACCTCCTAAATTAATTAGTTGTCCCAATTTTTTACATATTTACATAAATACCATTGTTTTAAAAATAGATCAAAAAAATTTAAAAACTTAATATTTTTTAAAACATACATCGGATTTTTTTTTAAAAATTTCTTTCAATTATCTACGTAATAAGTACAAATAAGATAAGTAAATTTTCAAATTTAGTATTCTTGTTTGAGTAAAAATTCAAGCATGCGGATCGCACATGTGTCCTTACTAGTGCAAGATAAAAAAAATTACAAGGGAGAGTTACTGTAAACAATCAATCAATACTCACTGGGAAATATTTATCTTAGATCTTCAGTAGCATTAGTTATATCTCGAAAATCTAACAGCAGTGTTAACATTAAAAACATACGTTCAACAATATATACTCGTACTAAAAAAAAAGAAACATGCCCACTCCAGAGAACTCAGAGGAAGCATACAAAATCTGGTTAAGGTTTGGCCAACTGAATCACATCATCAGAAGGAGCCAATATTGTATGAGATTAACAAGGTACTACGGTCTTTTTTGTTTGTTTGTTTTGACACGATTACTACGGTCTTTTTTATTGAACAGACTACTACTTAGGTCTTAAGTTCTGTATCTTTGTGCAATGAAGTCTGTAACTATTTTTATACAGCATATAAGGCAATTAGCATATGCTATAATACTATGAACGAAAAACCTCCTGATGTCTCCATTTTTCTTTAAACTCACATTTTCATTTGTTGCAACCACCTGCACGCACATAATCAACAACAAGAACAGTTAAGAAGACCGCGGTTCTAGCTTGCGCGAATGAAGGTTCTATACGAATGTGAAATGATATTGAAACTGCAAGAAATTGTATACCCAAGTGCTTCAATGCTAAACAATGGACACATGATGCAAGAAATTTAATAGCCAAGTGTGTTGACATACCTAAAACCCACTCCTCCATGTGGCACTGGCACTAATCACATACAAATGCAGCAGCGCGCATTGGTGCAGTGACTGACGATGCTGGCGATGGTAAATTTTGGTTTGCTAAACCCTCCTGTACCGACATAATGAACAACAACAACAGATAAGAACACCTCGATTCTAGCTCGTGCGGACAAAGGTTAAATGCAGATGCGACATGATATTGAAAATGCAAGAGATTGTATAGCCAAGTGCTTCAAAGCTGAACGATGGATATGATGATGTTGGAAAATGCCACTCAAATATAGAGCATTCTGAGTGCAGACTCACTTTTCATAACTGCTTTCTCTTACATTTCTATCCTTTTGAATGGATATCCAAGATGAACTTCTAAAGCAACATTCTTAGGGAAGGAGGAGAGTTTGATTTTTAAAAGCAATCATTGGCTCTACTGTAATTCTTATACGAGATATACCAGATGCTACAGGATTGTGAATCCACTTATCTTTCGACTAAGGTGAAAACTATAACCCAGTTATCTCTTGCCTGATTATTTACTGTTTGAGGGTGCATTCACACAGCTAAAACTGTGGCGGCACCGGGACTAGTCATGAAACATTCAAATGCAGCAGAATCCTTGAATTTATAGGTTGACAAGGAAAGGAAAGAAAACACTTACCTCGGGTGGTGGCAGCTGATCTATTGGTGGTGGGGGTGGAAGCTCATTTGCTGTTGGTGGTGGTGGCAAACGAGCCTCCATCTTCAGCCTCAAACGGCTGGCAAGGGATGCATGCTCAATAGCTCTTGGTGCCGCAGTATGCACCTTAGACTTGTGCAAGTTCAAGTTAGAGTAAGTTGTAAATGTCATATGACAATCAGAAGACAGAATCTTTCCTGAAAATAAAAGGAAGAAAAAACTTACTTAGGACAATTAATTATCAAACACGTTCTCAACACACAAGAACGAAACCCTTGTTTAACATATTTACTGTAAACAGCTCACACAATACAAATTATAACCAAAACAATCAACTCCCAATTCTTACTGAGGTAGATGAATAATTTCCATAGCAAGCTTGATTAAAAACGATCTTACTGACATGATTGTCCCCTCCCAAAGCCCAAAATAATAAAAAACCACTTTTCAAATCATTATCAAGGAAAAAAAAAAAAAGAATCCTATTTTTGGTTTTTTTACTCCCAAGAAAAAAAGAAAAAAAGTTCACCATCTTTACTCGATCGGCTTGATGAACCATTTATTACTGTAATAAATATAGATCTGTAAATTTAGCTTGTCACAAGTCCTCATGAAACTTCACCACTAACCTGATTTGTTCTGGTCTTCTTTAGCTAAGTATTCTGAATGCAAAGTGAACTCTGAACCATTTTCAACCACCTACAGCAACACCAAACGACTCCAGATCTACTTGGCGTAGACTCGCCCCAAAAAAGATCTACAAATAGAAAATCAAACAGGTGTATTAAAACTGCATCTAAATAGATAATGCACACATCGATCCTCAAATGAAAGTAGAACATACAAGCAAAAGGAGCTTAAGGAATAGAAACATTGTACGAGGACATGAAACCAAAACTGAGCTTAAATATAAAGTGCCATTTTCATCAAGAACAGGATACAGTTTTGGATTTTTAGAGTATTATATTTTGTAAATCAAAGGCATTCTAGCTTAATATTGTGGATTCTTAGCAGACTCGTGTGGTTTTCTATTGTTGTAATGCAGCAATATCATCCATGGACTAAATAAGAGTGGAACTGACCTTCAATAGGCTTAGTTGATTAGAGGTCCACTTGTGTAGTTTGTCCTTGACTTAAACTAACTAAAGCCATATGACAAGAGCTTACGAAGACATTTTAATTTAGTAACTCTTCTCTAATGATACTTTCTTGGGTAACCAAAACTAGGAAATAGAAAGAAAGATGATCACCACCTGGAAACATACAAGAAAGCTTCTCTGAGGAAAATAGTAGAAACATCATGATACAGGATATCCTTTCGAAATAAGCCTGATGGTGTATTCCCACGCCATGCAACAATTACCATAGCCTGCAACAGAAAATTATAAGACAGATAACTTAATAGTGTATCCATGACGAATTAACAACTTGAAACTTTACATTTTTAGATTCTTATGCTAAGAGACAGGTAACATTATGCAGTACTAGCAGTTCCCATCAAATACCAATAATACCTGAAGTGCCAACAAATACAAGGTCCACATCTAAAATTAGGGAGATATACCATATACTAAAATTCAGGTAAAGACAAATAACACCAAAAGATTATGCATTTACCAGTCCCCTAAGAAGGCACTTGCAACCGAAGAGCATTTTACACACTCCGTAACTAGTCTCAGCTAACAAGCTGGTTGAATTTATAAGCAACTTCACAAAAATGTTTCATTATGGGTACAAAACATCCAATTGTACTCAATAGAAACATAACAGCTCATTTTCAGATTTGACAATAAATATGTGAATTCAGAACAAGCAAACTAATTATGTTCGTAAAGTTAAAATGTTTTATTCAACATAGATTATTTGTTATCTGAATTTCATAGAAAACTCTCGAATCAGCATAACAGATAAATAAAATGAATCAAAACAAAATCTCAGAGAAATCGAATAAGTTAAGAACAGCAAAAACATAGTGTTGCTTACTGTTTGAGCCAGTCAAGCTATTGAGCAGAGGACTTTGACCAATCCAAGTACAATTTCTATGCCATCCCTCTGTGTCATAGAGACTGTTAACAGTATGCTGATTCCAATCCGAGTGATAAGTACCCGTATCAAGGGAATAAAATAATATTCCTCCTCCCTTCAAACATAATCTTGGGAAATATATTTTGTTTTCCATCCGACTATCCAGAGCAATTGCTGAGCAACAAGAAGTGCAGCTGATGAACAACATATGTTTTCCCAAACTTTCAACCTGAACCCATTGCATCCCAGTAAAATCCAACTTAAAAACCCTAACCGACCCTTCGAGATGTCCTAACTTCACTAATAGAAGATCTCCTCCACATTCCACCAAGAAGCTTGCATACGCATCATTAAACTGCTCACTGGGCTGCACATAAACTTTCCACATATCCTCAGGATTATCTCCATAAAAATTAAACACTCCTAAGTTTCCGTTATAATCTACAGAATAGAAAGCCCCATTGTAGCAAATTGGGGTGTTGTTCGATGGACTATACACTTCAGTATTAGGATTGTCAAAGAGAACAAAATCCCAAGACTCTGTATCACCTATCATAACCCAAATACGGATTTTGTCTCCACACTGCTGAATGGCGAAGACAATGCAGTCTACAGAAGTCGGAGAAGTGGAAAAACAGATGCCGGGTAACTGATAAGTCACTGGAAAATCTGGAAGCTTGATGATATCTTTGGTGAAGGGATTGTAAAAGAATAAGGTTCTTGTGCCTTTGGACATAAGTAGCCAACCACCCTTTTGAAACCGGATCGTAGCACCTTGTAGCAATTCGGAGAACTTAATGAGGTAGTTCTCATTATTATGCATCGGATTGATGAAATTATAAGTAGTGCATTTGTTATCTCTGGAGAACAGCAGTGACGGAGAGAAATTTGTGCTACCAATAGAAGACCATGCTGGCTTTACGAGAGGCATCATCGCTCTGTTTGCTCGACATACTGAACGAAAATGCATGTAATCAAATGGATGAAGAAAAATAGCTATAAGTGCCACCATGTCCCCATTAAGAATATCCCAAGTTATTGCTTCCTTTATTTCTCCACCATCCTGCTTTTCTTCCAGAGTCACATTCTTATCAGTATTGATCTTCCGTATTTGATTTTCAATAGCGGCAATTATGCAATCCCTTTCATGTTGAGCTAGCAAATATCCATCTCTTCTTCTTCTTCTTCCATCATTAGGCATCATGATCCAATTCAGTGAGAACCAAGGAGTTACCAGTTTTACACAAGGCAAAATCATACTGTTACCATTACTTTCTATTTCAAATTTGTACAAACTCTGATCTTCAGGAAGCGTATAATACAAACAACCACGGGTGAAGCCCAAATCAGCTGCCGAACAACAAGCTCTAGTGTTTTCACTAATAAATAAAACATGATCACCAAAACTATCCACCACTGACCACTCCATCAAAGAGAAATCCAACCTCATCACATTTACCGCCACAACTCCATTACAATACCCCCTCACACCAAAATACATATCAATCCTGAAAAATTCATCGCTAGTTTCCACATAAAACGATTCACTAGATATATGTCCCACTGAATGAAAAAAGGTGTTGTCACTTACCTCGAATGACCTTATAGAGAGGGTAACATTGTCATCACCCAGACTGATCTCTAGCTGTGGATTGTAAAAACTCATAGCATATAGCTTACCTTTAAAACACTGCAGGTACTCAATATTCCATAACTCATCTCTATTATCATCCTCAGCTAAGTCGTTATTAACTCCATAAAACCGCTTCATTCTCCACTGTTGGTCCCCAGGACGACAAAACAAAAACAAGACATACTCTAATGGCTCCATCTCTTCTCTTAGTGGAGAAAAAAGGAATAAAACCATCGAATCATTCCGAGCACCATTAGGAGGCAGTGACAAAACACAATCCTTCAATCCATATTCCTCAATCCAATGTAACAAACTAGGTAACCGTATCGACTCAAACGATTCCGGATTCCATAAAAAACAATCCCCATAATTCCAACCTTGGTGAGAGTAATCAACACTTTTATCATTACACAGGAAAATTAACCAACCTTGATGAGATGGTTTTTGCCAAAAAGTCTTACCACTCAGTTCAGGTATTGATTTTCTACTATTGCTGCTATTTGATTCTTCATCACAGATATTATAGAAAGCTTGATTTTGCTTACCTTCTCCATATGGAATTACTAGCCATGGTGCTGCTGCTGCCATTGGTAATGGTGGGGTGCTTCTACATTCACTTGTCATCTCATCTGATCCTGACTCAGCTGCCATTACCTCTAAATCTCAAATCCTGAGAGAGATCTGTAATCATAAAACTGAAAGTTAAGATAGTGAAAACTTCTTATAAACACGAAATTTGTAACAAAGTTGTGACCTTTATAAGTATTTGTTAGACTGGTGCTGTTTCAGCATGCTCATAAAGGGTTTTAAGGTACACAAGTCTTTCAATCAGCATATTCACGTAGGTAAGTCCCCGTGTTAAGTGAAATCTGTCTCTTTAGAAAGATACAAGTGTATGAAGAGCAGCAAAGTCCCGGATCTAAATACTCATAAAGGGTTGTAACTGGGTCATACAGAACAATAAAAGAACCATCATCGATTTCTATGCTTAATAAAACTTCACCGCTCCCAAAATACTTTAAAGGCATTAAATATCTAACATATCCAAAGTGTTTTTTTGTAGTTTAATAGTGAACAATTCAGTCCCTGATGTTGTCTTTCCTTTACCCTTTAAGTTTAACTCCCCCACTTTACCAGCAAAACGGCCAAAACGCTTAAAACCAAATAGGCAAAGAGACTCTTTCAGAACACACAAAGTTGGTCTGTAACTTTTATTGAACAAGTAAGCCAGCTTCTTTTCTTTGAATTCTTCTTTCTCAAAATCAAAAGAAGCAATAACTTCGAATCCACTTTTATCTGCTATCCAACTCAGTGTTCCATTAACAGGTGTACGAGCCATATCAGGTGGTGATCGATCAGAGAGATCTTTAATATCGAGATCCTTCAATCTTTCCCATGAACTTGTTCTTAACCTATAAATCTGAACCTCACTCCATTTTTTGCCCCTAATAGCCCCTATACTTACCACTTTGAAGTCTTCAGCTTGAGAATCATAACCAATTCCAAACTCTACAGATGCCTTATCTATATATCTGATTCAAATGGTGGGTAAACAGGTAATTTCTTAAATTCATCCGTAAATGGGTTCCAAATGATAAGAGTATTGCCAGAATCCCTTTCAACATGCCTTAACAAAACCAAACCCTTACAGCATCCAAAAAAATCATAACATTCTCATTACGAATCATGATCTTATAATCCACATTCAATTTCTTATCATGTTTTCGTTTCTCCTTAACAAATTCAGTGTCTAATACCATACACAATTTTTTGTTTACGCACCTGGATCGTGCTATCGACTTCATTGGCACACGAAAAAAGATGTCTATTAGTAAATCCCTTGGTAAGTACAGCATTCCTGCAAACAAAAGAACAAATTCCGAATCCATTTAGTGAGGTAATATTATCCTTTAATTAACCAATTACACACTATAACAACACTACAAATTCCTCATTGGGACAATAAAACAAATGCCTTATCCTCACACCCTGAAAACCCCAAATTAATTTCCAATACAAACCCCCAGAAATCCTAAAATGCATCTTAATCCTGATCGAATTGTCTCTAAATGAAATGTGTACGAGTTCTGAAGATTGATGTTGTTACCATTTATAGGTGGCTCTGCTAGAGTTTCACTGGCTTCAACTGAACTTGAAGTTGATGATTCTGCTGCTGCTTCTACATCTTCTCCTCCAAAGGGATTCAAGGATTTGAAAAAAGACCACATGCTGAAATTTTCTCTTTCGTGTAAACTGAGACTGTTGGAGTGAATTTAGGGCTTAAAAACCCCAAATCATTTTGTTTTAATTTTTTTTCTCAGACTTTACAAGGAGCATCTCCGACGAAGTGTAAATTTATTTATTTTCAATGACATCCGATTTTAAACCTTCATTTGGTATAAATTAATTTCCAATAATAAGGTCCCACAAGTTAGGAGGGACCATTTGATACTACATATGAAGTTGTTTAAAAAAGTGTTATCTACACCTCCGGTTGCACCTTCACGTCATGTTTTTAACTAATTTTCTTTTAGTTAAGTGGCTGTAACTCAAATCAACTGTGGGTAGGACTCTCTTTTGCTGGCACAAACATCTGAAGTCTGAACCGTGATAGAGTGCACATCTATTTTGGCAAATGACTGGGTTAGGCCGAAGTGAATTTTCAAATTAATTTAGTCCAAAAGTTAATAGCCCGGGTACGAGAATTAGAATTGCTTCTTCTTCTTCAGAAGTAGTAGTCACAAAAAGTTGGTTTTTCTGCTTATAAAAATCATTCTTAAATTTTAGATACATACTAACTTCTTGCTTTTTAACTTATAGAAGTTGAAAGGCTACTTTTGGTTGTGTATATACTCGCCTTAAAAGTCAATTTAGGAGCATAATTTAGAAATGACTTTTAGAAATAAAAAATTTACTTTTTGTAAGGCCGGTTTCTACGGGGCATTGGAATTTTCCTTATCATCCATGATAGGTGGTATGTCAAACTCATCGAGCCACCACGAAAAATGAACCGAAAATGCTAGGTGTCCCCCAAACTAATCCCCCAAATTTATCCCCCACCTCACATAGCACACACAAATGGGATCCCTGCATTCCCCCCCGCCCCACCAAACTAATTGAATCAACGGACATGATCTATGCCACCTAATGGGGGATAGATTTGGGGGACAAATCCGGAGATACCTAGCACTTTCGAAAATGAACTGAGCGATAGAGTCTCTATCAAGCAGTAGAAACTCTACCGTCAAGACTCAGTTGATGGCGATAGAGGGTTCATTGCTCAGTGTAAACACTATCTTTGACAATTCTTTTTCTTTCGTTTGTATATATGCGTCTTTTTGCACCTGCATTTTAAAAGCGATCGCGAATCACGATTCTATTCACAATTTAAGCCATCACAAACTCACTATATATATATATATATATATATATAAAGAGAGAGTCTTCCCCCGTTTGGCTCTGTCGGCCTAATTAAGCAACAATTTGCGCTAGCCTCAATTTTTCCAGCATACATATAATTGGTGGCTCCAATTTTTCCAGCATGTTTACAATTTTTTTACTGTGTACGGATGCACTAAATTTTGGTTAAGAACGCCAAACAGAAACATAAGAAACAAGCGAAGGCTGACGGAAACGTAAGAAACGAAAATCAGTAATCCTGACTGCCTCCAACAATTTCTTGGTTGGTTCCTTGATGTTTTTCCTTTTTGAGTATTCCCCACGTTATGGAAAGCTAGAATTATAGGAATCCTAAACCCACATTAACTCGTTTAAGCCTATCTTTAGAAATCACCAAGCTAGAATTGGCCAACACCTATAATGAACCCTATGCTATATATACTCTCATCAACACTACAATCTTCACCATATAATTTTTCTGTCTAAACTTTTCAGAGAAGAGAAGAAGATGAAAACAACTACTCCTAGAGAACAAGCTTGCCATGATTACGTGCAGGTTGTGATGCAATCACCAAAGTTCGATCAGTTTCTTTACTTCATGAAAAATTTCTGGTCCAAGGAAGAATACAACAGAAACGCGCTCAGTTTTATATCCAAAAGGGTCAAACAGATATTTGAAGGCCATTCAGAACTTGCTTCTAAATTCAAAATTTTCGTGCCTGATCAAGATGAAGAGGATACCACCGTAGCAGTCGAAGGAGATGGTGGTGATGATGAGGAACCACTACATCTAGAATACAGTTTCTATGAGAAAGCCATGACGTTATTACGAAACCCTAATGAGTACAAGCAATTCTTGAAGTTCTTATATCTTTACAGCGAGCAGATTATTTCGAAAGACGAATTGCAAGATTTGACTGGCTTAACGTGTACAAAGAATGAAGATACATGTGAAACAATAAGGAGTGCTGAAAATAGGCCGGATAAGCGTGTAGACTGCGAGAAGGATGAAAGGGCAAAACGTCGAGGATTTGAGGCTTCCACGTCAAAAAGGAGGAGACTTATTGAGGAACCCAAATCCATGCTTGAGAGCCTTTTAGAATTTAAAGGCGAGAATCCAAGTTATAAGTCTACCTCACGAAAGAGTAATCAGATAAGTTTATTTGCAAGCGGAATTAGTACAGAACCTGGAGATGATGAAGTAGAGCACTATGAACCAAAAAAGAATACCGAGACAAGTTCGGAATACTTTAGACATAGTATTTATGAGGAACAAATGTTTAAATGCGAAGATGAGAGAGTCGAACGCGACATTTTATCAAGTACTATTCAGGGTGCAGAGGAATTGGTGGCAAAGATTGATGACAGTAACGCAATCAAGGTAGGCAACCATATACGTATAGAGGATCACTTAAGTGTTGCCCACATCGGGTGCATTAAGCAGTTATTTGGTAAGTCTGGGCTGGATGTGATGGATTCGTTCCTGGATAATGGGATAATAGTATTGCCACTTATATTAGCTCGACTGCATCAAAAACGACAGGAGGTGTCAACTAGTCTTTTAAATTCTATGGAGAAAATGAAAATTATTTCTTCCAGTTTTAAGCATCAGAACACAACGGGTTCGAGTACTAAAGGCGAACCATCTACTTCCTGAGCAGTCCTTTAGCTGAGCTAACAATATAGAGAGAGCTTATTACTCTATTGATGCTGAGATAATGAAAATTGTTTTCTATTTTTATTTTTGAATTTAAATTCTTTAATATTTTAATTTAAAATTCTGTAAAGGTTGCTGGTTACACATTTGAACGATTATATAATGTCAAGATTATAAAATATCTAAGAATGCATAAGTTGACGAATACTTATCGGGTAAATCTCGTTAGAACCTCCCTCGAGTAATCCCTTGACGATACGGAGTTTAGTAGCATTCCCCTTGATTACCAAGTTGGTTTCAAAGCTCTCTTTACATTCAAATATCTTGAACAGAGCCGAAAAAAATAAATAAATAAACTCTTCAACCAGATTAAAGTTAGGCCATCGATTCCTTTTCTTCTTTTTTTCCTTCTTGAATTGAGAACTAAAGCCAAAGAAATTAAGAAAAGGTTTTCCATTTCCTTGGCCAGAGGCCATCATATAGGGGTTTCACAGAGTCTGCATGAAATTACATACATGAACGTCAACTTCATTAGTTATGCAAATTAGCAAATATATCTTCTACTTTCATCTAATGAAGTTTAAAGTCATACAGGTACCCGTATAATCTAGACTTGGATTATGGTACTGCTCTTTCTTGGCTGCGACATTTCTATTTCAACAATCTTGGTGACCCCTTTATTGAGAGTAACTGCGGTGTCCATTCCAGACAGTTTGAAGTGGCTGTGGCTTTGTTGAATTGGTTCGCTCAACTTTGGGAAATAGAAAATCATGAATTACAAATTGTTAGAAAAAACAATGTTTTGTTTTAATCAAAAAATGCATGGACCATGTTTTGATCCCAAGACCTATTGCTCCCTAGATGTTTTTTCATGTGAATGAATAAAACATTAGTCCCATATAGACTAAAACACTTAGAGTTTTAGACTTAAATACCATTGGTTTAGCCTTAAGGGCATGGCCCTTTGGGTCTTTAGACCTTTGTGTATGGGTAAAGCCCTAGACTATGGCAAGGTTGCCATTCCCTTATTGCATTTCTTATTGCCTTTCCCGTTCGCGCGGTGCTTCGCACGCACGCTCGCTCGGGCGCGGGCGGGGGAGGGGGTGTGGGTGTGGGTGTATCCGACCCATCCTTTCTTTTTACTGAAATTTACCACACGCTTCTCCCACACATGTAAAGAATTTTATTCTTTGCCTTCTCGGTTTTGGATATCCGACAGCCTCGAGAAGCATCTTCTTTCACGCGTGTCACACGGTTTTCACTGTTTTCCTCGAGAAGAATCTCGCAAATTTTGAATGCGTGTGCACTGTTCTTTTAACGCGATTTTTACCTTACTTTTGCAACGTTCGAGATGCGTGAATCACGGATGATGCGTCGTGCTTTGGATTCTCTTTCAACGTTCGAACTTTTTCTTGCTATAAATACGAGTTGTAAACTTCATTTGTAAACCATACCTTTCAGAACTCTTATCTTCTGAAATTCTTCTTCTACTCTTATGCTTTCAGAAACAATTTTTTAAGTTTACAGAAACATAAAATCAAGTTCTTATCTGAAACAAGTTGTAGTTAACAGAAACATAATTTTGTATAACTACTTCTTTGTTTACAGAAATTTTGTTTACTTAATATTAGTTCACATAAACTTTGTTTACAGAAACATTGTTTACAGAAACATAAATTAGTTTTTACATTTCTCTGAAACTGGTTGTTGTTTCGTTTTATGTTTTTGTTTTTCATTTTTGCTGCCAAGTTCTAAGGGTTCTCTCTGTATGCTACACATAGAGGAGAACTAACAGTAGTTGTATCCTGGAGGTAATTTGTTAATTGCTATAGCATCTCAGAGGAGTAGCAGGCAATATTACCTTTAGCTCAGCGTATCTCATACGTGCCTCTACTAAGTTTTTGATACTATTATCAGTGCATCTCCGGTATAACAATAACACAACAGTGAGTGTTAAGTACTTTTTCTCATGTTTTTTGAGTTGTTTGTTACTATTATCAGTGTAATCTAAGTATTATTTCTCAGTTGCATACGCTTATTGTAATTTAGTTCCAACAATCTAAAGGTAATATTTGCCTTATTGTAATATTGTAAGATTGTGATATTGTAATTGCTGTAAGAACATTGGAAAAAATACCGTAGACAGACCACCAAAGTTCAGTGGTAAGGACTTTAAGAGATGGCAGTCTAAAATGTTATTCTTCCTAAACGACCAAAGGTTAGATGGACTTACTTTAAATAGACCCTCCAGAAGACTTCATCACCGTGGTAATGAAGATAAACTGGAAAGGTGGAATAGGAAGAATTACTCGTGCAAGAATCATATTCTTAACTGTCTTGATGACTCTTTGTACGACTTCTATAATGCGAAAGAAAATTTTAATGCTTTTGAATTATGGGAAGCTCTTGAAGAAAAATATCATGCTGAAGGTGCTGGTAGTAAGAAGTTCTTGATGGCTAAGTTCTTGGAATACAACATGACTGACGAAAAGCCCGTGGTAGAACAGTTCGTCGAACTTCAACTCCTCATCAACGAGATTCTTGCTGAAGGCATGACTTTTGATGAAGCTCTACAAGTATCGGCTGTGATTGAAAAGCTTCCACCCTCATGGAGCGAATACAAGAGGAGGCTGCGACACAAGACTCGTGAAATCACCATGGTGGATCTTGGAAAAAAGATCCAGGTTGAGGAGCTCATGTGTAGAAAGGACAAGAGCATGATGCTGAGCAAAAACATGTCCAACAAAGCACATGTTCTGGATGATAAAGCTGCTTCAAAGAAAAGTCCTGGAGAATCCAGCAAAATGGGTAATAGACGTAATGACGTCGAAAACCCAGAGGTAACAATTTTAAGCCTAGGGGTGGTGTCACTAAGCACACCATCAAAGGCGACTGTTTTAATTGTGGTAAACCTGGACATATGGCTAAAGACTTTAAGGCCCCTAAAAAGAACAAATATGATCCAAAACAGAAAAATAAGGAAAACATAGTAGATGATTCAGGATATTTCACTGGCATGGTGTCTGAAGTCGACCTTGTCTCTAGTGTGACTAATGTGAGACACTGGTGGCTTGATTCTGGAGCCACCAAGCATGTCTGTAAATTCAGAAATGCTTTCTCCTCCTATGTCATAGTAGGAGATGATGAGAAATTGTTCATGGGAAATTCTTCCACCGCGAAAGTGGTGGGGAAAGGAAGGTCGAACTGAAGCTAACTTCAGGAAAAACTCTCGCATTGAATGACGTATTTTACGTCCCAGACATATGCAAAAACCTTATCTCAGAAACCATCTTACTAGGAAAAGGTTTTAAGATTGTTGCTGAATCTAATACTGTTGTTATTTCTAAGCATGGTGAATTCGTAGGAAAAGGTTATGTTACCGATAACATGATTAAGCTTAGTGTATCTGATTTGAAATTGAATGTTAATGCATCTTCTTCTGCTTATGTTTGTGACTCTTCACATGTTTGGCATGATAGACTTGGACATGTTAATCTCAAATCTCTAGAAAGACTTGCTAATTTAGGTTGCATACCAAAAATAAACTTTGATAAAAATCAAAGATGTGAAATCTGTGTTGAATCTAAATATACAAGAAAACCGTTTAATAAAATGATTGAACGTAAAACAGTTCCTTTGGAACTAATACACTCGGATTTAGGAGATTTGAAATCAACACCAACAAGAGGTGGTAAAAAATGGTACATCACTTTTATAGATGATTACTCACGCTATTGTCAGGTTCATCTTCTCAGAAGTAAATATGAAGCCTTAGAGGCCTTCAAATTTTATAAAATTGAAGTAGAAAACCAAAAAGGAGTTAAAATTAAAACTCTTAGGTCAGACCGTGGCGGTGAGTATGTGATACCCATAGGTGATTTTTGTAAACATAATGGAATCATTCATGAAACAACTGCACCATATTCACCAGAATCGAATGGTGTAGCTGAAAGAAAAAATAGAACACTCATAGATATGGTAAATGCTATGTTGACAAGTTCAGGGTTATCTTCGAACTTTTGGGGGGAAGCTATCCTCTCTCCTTGATATATTTTGAACCGAGTTCCATTTAAAAAATCTGATAAAACTCCTTATGAATTGTGGAATGGTAAACAACCTTCCTATGCATACTTTAAAGTGTGGGGGTGTTTGGCCAAGGTGGCCATTCCTCTTCCCAAGAAAACTAAAATAGGACCTAAAACAGTCGATTGTGTTTTCTTAGGGTATCCTGAGCATACAATTGCATACAAGTTCATGGTCATCAGTTCTGACCATAATAACATTGGTCAGAACACCATATTGGAATCTAGAGATGCTGTGTTTTATGAACACATATTTCATTTAAGGTCTGGACCTCGGAAAAGGGTCCATGATGACCTCCCGGATGTTCTATCAACTAGTCAAACTCCAACTTTGGAGTATGAGACTGAACCAAGAAGAAGTAAGAGGGTTAGAACTGAAACAAGTTTTGGCCCAGATTTTTTGACTCTTACGGTAGAGTCTGAACCCCAAACCTACAAGGAAGCTATGACTTCTCCAGAAGCTCCTTTCTGGGAAGAAGCTTCATTAAATGAATGGGAGTCCATTCAGCAAAACGAAACTTGGGAGCTTGTAGACTTGCCTCCTGGAAGTAAATCCATAGGTTGCAAATGGGTGTTCAAAAGGAAACTTAGAACAGATGGAACTATAGATAAATATAAAGCTAGGTTGGTAGCTAAAGGCTATAGACAAAAGGATGGATTAGATTTCTTTGATACCTATTCACCTGTCACTAGAATCACTTCTATTAGGATGTTGATTGCTATTGCTTCAATTTATGATTTGCATATACATCAGATGGATGTTAAAACTGCATTTCTATATGGTGAATTGAATGAAGAAATTTATATGGACCAACCTGAAGGCTTTATTGTAAAAGGTTGTGAAAACAAAGTATGCAAGTTGAATAAATCTCTATACGGTTTGAAACAAGCACCTAAACAGTGGCATGAAAAATTTGATCATGTTATGATAACTAATGGTTTCAAGGTTAATGAATCTGATAAATGTGTTTACATTAAATCTGTGGATGATTCTTATGTTATTGTGTGCCTATATGTTGATGATATGCTCATATTAGGCAATAACCTTGATATTATTAATACCATTAAAAGCATGCTTAGAGATAATTTTGACATGAAAGACTTAGGCCCTACTGATGTAATCTTAGGGATGAAAATCAGAAAGACGTCTGATGGATATAGTCTTAGTCAATCTCATTATGATGAAACCGTACTAAAGAGATTTAATTATGAAAATGCTAAACCTGCTTCTACTCCATTTGATCCCACTTGTAAGTTGAAACATAACAAGGGTAAAGGAATTGATCAACTTGAGTATTCTCGCATTATTGGTAGTCTTATGTATCTGATGAACTGTACAAGACCTGATATTGCTTTCTCTGTGAGTAGATTAAACATGTATACTTGCAACCCAGGGCAGGATCACTGGAATGCTCTCTTCAGAGTTTTACGTTACCTGAGAGGGACCTCAAACTATTGCTTAAGTTTTGGGAAGTATCCTGCTGTACTGGAAGGGTATTGTGATGCCAACTGGATATCAGACTCATAAGAGTGCAAGTCTACTAGTGGGTACATCTTCTTACTTGGAGGTGCGTGTGTCTCATGGAAGTCTACCAAACAGACATGTATAGCTAAATCCACTATGGAGTCTGAATTTATAGCCTTAGAAAAAGCTGGAGAGGAAGCTGAATGGATACGATGTTTCCTGGGAGGAATTCCACTCTGGCCCAAGCCCGTGTCTTCAATCGCAATCCACTGTGACAGTAAAGCTGCTCTTGGTTGCGCAAAGAACAATGTATACAACGGGAAGTCTATACATATACGAAGAAGACACAATACGGTGAAACAACTACTCTCTACTGGTATTATCTCGATAGACTTTGTAAAATCCAAAGATAATCTTGTAGATACTTTGACGAAAGGCTTAACCAGAGAGGAAGTTAAATTTACATCGAGGGGGATGAGACTTAATCTCATTGAATAAATCACCATGAAGGATACTCAACCTTGTGATTGGATTTCCAAGATCAAGGTTCAATGAGACAACTAATTTATGGTGATATTGGGAAAGCACTATCTTTGTCCCTCCCTATGGTGTAATCGTGCGATAGTGTCTGCTGCAGAAATAAAGGATGATCTTTTGCGATCTTAATGGGTACCATGGCTTTGATTAAAGCGGGGTCTGGCAGGACACTCATTATGGACTCACCTTTGTGGATGTTGGAAGTGGGGCCGCTTCCTATGAGAATTTGAGATGATTCTCTAGAGACATTCATTAAGTCCGGGATTTTAGCCCACGGCCAAAATGGGCACAACCGCAAGAACTTGGCAGCTGTTTTCATCGGTTGAGGCATCAAGTGTGGCTGCTATTTCTGAATTGCATTCATTGTTGGCGGTTCAAGACATTGCGTTCACCGTATCAACAAGCAGTTCAGGTAACCTCTCACTAAGTTAAGGTTCAATCTTTGGGACACCTTAGCTTATATTGTTGCCTTATGTTTTCTCGTGTTTTATCGACATGTTTTATTATTCATGTGGGGGATTGTTAGAAAAAACAATGTTTTGTTTTAATCAAAAAATGCATGGACCATGTTTTGATCCCAAGACCTATTGCTCCCTAGATGTTTTTTCATGTGAATGAATAAAACATTAGTCCCATATAGACTAAAGCACTTAGAGTTTTAGACTTAAATACCATTGGTTTAGCCTTAAGGGCATGGCCCTTTGGTTCTTTATACCTTTGTGTATGGGGAAAGCCCTAGACTATGGCAAGGTTGCCATTCCCTTATTGCATTTCTTATTGCCTTTCCCGTTCGCGCGGTGCTTCGCACAGAAGCACGCACGCTCGCTTGGGCGCGGGCGAGGGCGAGGGCGTGGGCGTGGGCGTGGGAGTGGGAGTGGGAGTGGGTGTGGGTGTGGGTGTGGGTGTGGGTGTGGGTGTATCCGACCCATCCTTTCTTTTTACTGAAATTTACCACACGCTTCTCCCACACATGTAAAGAATTTTATTCTTTTCCTTCTCGGTTTTGGATATCCGACAGCCTCGAGAAGCATCTTCTTTCACGCGTGTCACACGGTTTTCTTGACACCTGTACACACTATTTTCCTCGAGAAGAATCTCGCAAATTTTGAATGCGTGTGCACTGTTCTTTTAACGCGATTTTTACCTTACTTTTGCAACGTTCGAGATGCGTGAATCACGGAAAGTCTGTCGTGCTTTGGATTCTCTTTCAACGTTCGAACTTTTTCTTGCTATAAATACGAGTTGTAAACTTCATTTGTAAACCATACCTTTCAGAACTCTTATCTTCTGAAATTCTTCTTCTACTCTTATGCTTTCAGAAACAATTTTATAAGTTTACAGAAACATAAAATCAAGTTCTTATCTGAAACAAGTTGTAGTTTACAGAAACATAATTTTGTATAACTACTTCTTTGTTTACGAAATTTTGTTTACTTAATATTAGTTCACAGAAACTTTGTTTACAGAAACATAAATTAGTTTTTACATTTCTCTGAAACTGGTTGTTGTTTCGTTTTATGTTTTTGTTTTTCATTTTTGATGCCAAGTTCTAAGGGTTCTCTCTGTGTATGCTACACATAGAGGAGAACTAATAGTAGTTGTATCCTGGAGGTAATTTGTTAATTGCTATAGCATCTCAGAGGAGTAGCAGGCAATATTACCTTTAGCTCAGCGTATCTCATACGTGTCTCTACTAAGTTTTTGATACTATTATCAGTGCATCTCCGGTATAACAATAACACAACAGTGAGTGTTAAGTACTTTTTCTCATGTTTTTTGAGTTGTTTGTTACCATTATCAGTGTAATCTAAGTATTATTTCTCAGTTGCATACGCTTATTGTAATTTAGTTCCAACACAAATTGTGGTACGGAATGGGGTGACTGGTTGGAGTACTATTAATGCTTCAAGTTGAGAATTTGTGTTGTTGAATTTTAATTTTTTCATATTTGCCTGAGAACTGTAGATACCTTTATGAAAATAGCCTGAAGTAATTATGAAAACAATGTGCTTGTTGGAGGGAAGTTCATCCAGACGGAGTTTTATATGCATTACAAGATTCACATTATTCTGTTTTTAAAGCTGCACGAATGTACAAGATGGATTTTTTAATGGTTGATTCCCTTATTATCACAGGGGTAATGGATTGTGACGATTTCAAAACCAAGCTACTTGTGAACAAGGGAAAACCAGCTATTATAAACGTTAATATTGGTGTGTCTCTATTTACTAATCTTCTTTTCTGACTTTAATTCTTAGTTTCACTCATGCATGTTAAGGCATCATTTTAATTTTCTACATCTTTTGCAGGAACGACTGTTAAAGGAGCTGTTGACGATCTCGACTGGTTATAGAAACTCTTAAAGTAGCTGGTTTCTCAGAAGATAGATTTTACATTCACTGTCATTTGTCGAACGCGTAAGTCCTCTTTCTCTCTCTAGTCAAAAAGACATTTGCTAACCAAAACTTGTTCAAGGAGTCCGTAGCCCGCATGTACAACATGTTTGTGTAGCTTTCCAAAACAGTCTTCGAATACGATTAAAAAAATTAGAGGGGAAAAACACTAAAATGAAATAGATATTGCGATAGTTGAATAATTAATTGAATTCCCGGAGATAAGTGCGGCAGTCCGCCAGTCCCTATTCTATTTATAATCTTTTGGTGTTGGAAGTTAAACCAAGATATTGGTGAAATTATTAATGGAAGCAACCATCTGGGAATGTTGGTTGTTTCTGGATGAAATTCATTTCTACAGCTCCCTTCATTTCATTCTTTCATCTCAATTTCTTTTACTAACCAATATTGCTTAACTAAGTTGTTTTTGGATGGAGCAGGTGTTGGGCCGGTCCCTCCTTATGGTCCAACAAATGGTGTCCCCTTATCAAATGGGGGGAGTTACTTAGCAACAGTCCTTTTATGTTTGCAAAGGCATCAGGAGATGTTCTTTTGGTTCATAGGGTTATCTTCTTCATTTGTGAAGAAAGAGAAAGATAGGAAGAAGAGAAAGAGAGTGAGTGAGATAGAGAGATTAAGCCACCAATTTTTTGGTGAGATTTATCTTGAAGAGAAGAAGAAAGGGTTCTTGTCGAAGGTTCCTTTTGCTTGTTGTGGTGAAGATTGATTGATCAATTTCCACATCTCTTCAAAGGGGGAAAAATATAGGGTTTGTTCAAACTCTAGTAGTAAGTTTCTAAATCTCTTGCTATTGTCAAATTGATAGTGTCTATTATATATTTGGTGAATGAATTGTTGATCCATCCTTAGGGGTGAGTGTAATTTAGGAAAATTTATATCCAAGTGCTATAGGCACCTTGAAGAAGATTTTATCCCCAAATTTGGGAGAATTGTGTGTAACCCATTATTGTTATAGTGGAAGATTTGCCCGTGGTTTTTTTTACCCTTCACCTTTGAGGGGTTTTTCTACGTAATTGCCGGTGTTGCGTGATTGCTTCTATATTGCGTAGTTGTGTTATTTCCGCATTGGTATGTCATTGCTTGTGTAGGTTTCGTATTACGCATAGCGGCTCGGATTTCGTAAGCTTCCCCCAACAAGTGGTATCAGAGCTTTTGGGTTGAGTTAATCCTGTGAAATAGCGGAAGCTAGCACTAGTAATAGAATGGTCAATTTGACCGGTGAGAACTTTGTGATATGGAAGGCGAAGATAAAAGACTGGTTATATTGTAAAGATCTCTATGGTCCAATAGAGACTAAAGGAGTAAAGCTTGAGACGAGAAGTGAAGACGCTTGGAAGGTTACTAATCGAAAAGCAGTCGGTTTTATTCGTTAGTGGATTGATGATGGTATTTTTCATCATGTGGCTAGTGAGACACTAGCATATTCTTTGTGGACCAAGTTAGAGGAGATATATGATCAGCAGTCTCCTTGTGCAAAAGCTCTTCTATTCAAAAATCTTGGAAAGCTGTGTTACAAGGAAGGGAGTTCAATGGCGGAACATTTAAATAAAATGAAGGGTATTATGAATTATCTTACATCTATGGATCTGAAAATTCCTGAAGAGGTTCAAGCTTATTTATTGCTGAATACTTTACCAGACAGTTGGGATCCATTGAGGAATTGTCTCAGTTATTCTGCTCCAGACAAGAAGTTGAACATGACTGTTGCAACTAGTAGTTTGCTGAATTAAGAAGTTAGAAGAAGGTCATCAGACTCATCCCATTCTGAAGCTCTTGTGACAGAAAATCGGGGTAGAAGAAAAGACAGAAGACAAGTTGAACGTAGCAAGTCAAGGGGTAAATCAAAGTCCAGAAAGGAAGTTGAATGTTGGAACTGTCATACGAGAGGTCATTATTCAAATGAATGCAGAAATCCAAAGAAAGAACACAAGAAGGGGAAAGGAAATGATAACCAACACAATGGTGTTGCAGCTACTGTGACAAATGATGATATCATTGTATTCTCAGATTGTAATGATGTTTGTGTGAGTTTTGCAGGTTCTGATTCAGAATGGATAGTTGATTCAGGTGCATCTTATCATGCTACTCCTCATGAAGATGTATTTACCTCCTACAAGGCTGGTGACTTTGGTTCAGTCAGAATGGGAAACAATGGTGTTTCGAAGATTGTATGAATGGGTGATGTGAAGGTTGAGACCAGTGTTGGCTGCACATTGGTTCTCAGAAATGTGCGACATGTACCAGATCTTCGTTTGAATCTAATGTCACCAGGAGTGTTAGATGATGAAGGGTACAACAATCACTTGGGTGATGGAAAATGGAAGCTAAGCAAGGGCTCCATGGTTATTGCAAGAGGCAAGAAGTGTGGCACATTGTACAAAACACAAGTGAAGGTGTTGAAAGGTCAGTTGAATGATGTTGACAAAGATTCAACCTCCTAGATGTGGCATAGAAGACTTGGTCATCTTAGTGAGAATGGAATTCAAATCCTCACCAAATGACAAGTTTTTCCAAATGCCAAAGGTATGCAATTGGGTAAGTGCACTCATTGTTTAGTTGGTAAAAAAACTAGAGTTTCTTTTCATAAAGCTTTACCCAAGCGCAATTCTGGTATTATTGATCTTGTTCATTCTGATGTATGTGGACCTTTAAGGGTCAAAACACTTGGTGGTGCTATTTATTTTGTTACTTTCATAGATGATGCTTCAAGGAAGGTTTGGTAATATGCAATCAAGACCAAAGATGATGTTGTTCCTGTGTTCAATATGTTTCACAACATGGTGGAAAGAGAAACAGGTAGAACCTTGAAGTGCCTTCGTTCTGACAACTGGGGAGAGTATATCGGACCACTTGAAGTGTATTGAAAGAGCATGGGTATACGTCATGAACAATCAGTACTTAAGACTCCACAACATAATGGTGTTGCAGGAGGATGAACCGCACTATTCTTGAGAGAATCAGGTGCATGTTATCTCATTCCAAGTTGCAGAAGCATTTCTGGGGTGAAGCAATGAATACTGTTGTGTATTTGATCAATCGATCTCCTTCAAGACCGCTAGATGGAGAAGTAGCAGAAAAGGTATGGAGAGACAAAGAGCCTACTTATGATCACTTGAAAGTATTTGGTTACAGGGCATTTGTTCATATCCCAAAAGATCAGAGATCAAAGCTTGATGACGAAGCAAAGCAGTGTCTTTTCCTAGGCTATGGAAAAGATAAGTTTGGTTACATATTTTGGGATCCAGTTGAAAAGAAGGTTATCAGAAGTATGGATGCAGTATTCCTTGAAGATCAGACTATTGAAGACTTTGAGAAGATTGATATGCCAAAGCTTCAAGATGATATGACCTTGGATCCGAATCCAGTTGTTCCTACTCTTGAAAAACATGATGATTATGTTGATGGTAATGGCAATGAAGATGAAGATCATGAAGATGTTCCAGTGGGTGATGTTGAGCAAGAAGTACAGCAACAACAACAACCAGAAGCTGAGTTGATAAGATCCAGCAGGACCAGATTACCTTCAACAAAGTATACACCACATAATTACGTGATTCTCACAGATGCAGGTGAACCAGATTCTTATGAAGAAGCTATTAATGTTCCTGAAAGATAGAAGTGGCTTAAATCCATGAAAGAATAGGTTGGATCTTTAGATGAGAATGAAACTTTTGATTTGGTTGACAAGCCTGAGAATTAGAAAATTCTAAAGAACAAGTGGGTGTATAGAATCAAGACTGAAGATGGTAACTCACAACCAAGGTACAAAGCACACTTAGTTGTGAAGGGTTATGAGCAGAGAAAGGGTGTTGACTTTGATGAGATTTTCTCACCGGTGGTGGTATTTTCTTCTATTCGGATTGTCTTGGCAATAGCCGCTAGTTTGGATCTTGAGATAGAACAACTAGATGTCTAGAAAGCATTTCTTCACAGTGAGTTGGAGGAAGATGTGTATATGGCACAACCCGAGGGTTTTGAAGTCAAAGGAAAAGAGCACATGGTGTGCAAGCTAAAGAAGAGTCTATATGGTTTGAAGCAAGCTCCAAGAAGATGGTACAAGAAGTTTGAATCGTTCATGAAGGAACATGGGTACAAAAGGATAGCTTCAGATCATTGTGTATTCATTCAAAAATTTGCTGATGGTGATTTTGTTAATCTTTTGCTATATGTTGATGACATGCTTATTGTTGGCAAAGATAAGAAAAAGATTGACAGGTTGAAGTCAGATCTGAGCAAGTCTTTTGCTATGAAAGACTTGGGTGCAGCAAAGCGTATTCTTGGCATGGAGATCACCCGTGATAGGAAAGCGAGGAAGTTGTGGCTATCACAAGAAAGCTACATTGAGAAGTTGTTGCAAAGATTCAATATGGACAAGGCTGAGCCGGTAAGTTGTCCACTTGCAAACCATTTTAAGTTAACTCGTGATCAATGTCCTGTGAATGATGTTGAGAAACGGAAGATGGAGAAAATTCCTTATGCGTCCGCAGTTGGTAGTTTGATGTATGCAATGGTGTGTACAAGGCCAGATATAGCTCATGTAGTTGGAGTGGTAAGCAGATTTCTATCAAATCCTGCTATAGAGTATTGGGAAGCAGTGAAATGGATACTACGGTATTTAAGGGGTTCTTCTAATATGTGTTTGTGCTATGGAGGTGACAAGCCAGAGTTAGTTGGTTACACAGATTCAGATTTGGAAGGTGCTCAAGACAGTCTCAAGTCTACATCGGGTTACTTATTTACCTATGCAAGGGGAGCTGTGTCTTGGCAATCCAAGTTACAAAAATGTGTGGCATTGTCTACTACAGAGGCAGAGTACATTGCAGCTACAGAGAGTTGCAAGGAGATGATATGGATGAAGAGGTTTGTTAGAAAACTCGGTGTGAAGCAACAGAGGTTCATCGTTTACTGTGACAGCCAGAGTGCCATCCATCTCAGCAAGAATTCGAGTTTTCACTCGAGGTCCAAGCACATCAATATTAGGTATCAATGGATACAAGAAGTTCTCGACGATAAGGTCTTGTATATTGAGAAGATCCATACAGATGACAACGGTTCTGATATGATGACAAAGTCGTTACCAAAATACAAGCATGTGTATTTCTGCAGCAGGGCAGGTTTGGTGGTGACGGGTACCTTACCATAAGTCGTGAGGGGGAGATTGTTGGGACGGTCCCTCCTTATGGTCCAACAAATGGTGCCCCCTTATCAAATGGGGGGAGTTACTTAGAAACAGTCCTTTTATGTTTACAAAGGCATCAGGAGATGTTCTTTTGGTTCATACGGGTTATCTTCTTCATTTGTGAAGAAAGAGAAAGAGATGAAGAAGAGAAAGAGAGTGAGTGAGATAGAGAGATTAAGCCACCAATTTTTTGGTGAGATTGGAGTATCTTGAAGAGAAGAATAAAGGGTTCTTTTCAAAGGTTCCTTTTGCTTGTTGTGGTGAAGATTGATTGATCAATTTCCACATCTCTTCAAAGGTGGGAAAATCTAGGATTTGTTCAAACTCTATTAGTAAGTTTCTAAATCTCTTGTTATTGTCAAATTGATAGTGGCTATTATCTATTTGGAGAATGAATTGTTGGTCCATCCTTAGGGGTGAGTGTAATTTAGGCAAATTGATATCCAAGTGCTATAGGCACCTTGAAGAAGAGTTTATCCCCAAATTTGGGAGAATTGTGTGTAACCCATTATTGTTATAGTGGAAGATTTACCCGTGGTTTTTTTACCCTTCACCTTGGAGAGGTTTTTCCACGTAATTGCCGGTGTTGTGTGATTGCTTCTATATTGCGTAGTTGTGTTATTTCCGCATTGGTATGTCATTCCTTATATAGGTTTCGTATTGCGCATAGCGGCTCAGATTTCGTAAGCCTCCCCCAACAGCAGGCTCCAAAAATATCATTTAAAAAGCCAATAGGGAGGAGTATTAGTGTTTCTGGCCACAAGTTTATTGGATCTCCAACACCTTGTGATATTCAAATAACTAGGTTGGATCGCATCAATGCCATGTCAAGGAATGTTAAGTACATTGCTTCCAGGGATGCGATCATCACCCGAACTCGCTATGGTCATGCCCCAATATTCCTGTGTTACACCCTGAACAGTTAAGGTTATGAAGGGATTAAAAAAGAAGTCCAAACATGCCTCAGGAACGCCCGTTATCTGAAAGATCGTTTATGTTCTGAAGGGATAAGTGGGATGCTTAATGAGTTCAGTACTACTGTTGTATTTTAAAGGCCCATATATGAAGAATTTGTTCGTCATTGGAAATTTGCTTGTCATGGAAACATTGCCCAAGTTGTGGTTATGCAGAACGTCACTATTATGATATTGGATGAATTCTTGAATGATCAGATTATGAAACGCTCGATTTGGCTCCAGGACAAAAAGGTTAAACCTACTTGTGTTGGCAATACAGTATTGCGGTAGATATTGGAAAGGAAAATTGTGCATATCTGCAGGATAAAAAACGCTCTTCTACACCTACCGATGATAATTGTCGCATATATTAATTATACGTACGCACATCTTGGCACATATCATTGGAAACCTTTCAATAATGGCATATAATAATGTTTTTGTAAAACAATAAAGATCATCAGTAAATATCCAAATCTAAGTGTTAATTGTAGAGTTATTTTGCATTTGGGTCGTAAATTTTGGTACCACTTTGAGTTTGGGTCGTTGACCGTGAGTCAACTAGGTATTTTAGTCAAACCGTTTAAGAGAATTCACGTCTATTAGTGTTCTTCGTTAACCCAAGATGAGCTCAATTAAATCAACTCAAATCAGAAGAAATTCTCGTAGCCATTCTCTGCCTTTTATGATCTCGATGATGCATGGAATTTCCTTCAGTGCATTGAGCAAACGTCCAAATTCTTAAACTTAATCTCATATACAAAAAAGACAAATGTGAAGGAAAAACCATTCAGGAACATAATCAAACACTTTTCTGCAACCCATTACTCCAATTCCAGCAAAACCAATCAAATTTCAGAATTTCAAATACAATATTATGCTTAAAAGATCCAAACACAAAAGATCAGTTGTTTTTTCCACCATTAACAACGATATAAGAAAAAATTGCAACAGGGAGACCGCAACTAAAGAAATAAAGAGAGGGGGGAAGGAAGAGATTACTGAAAGGAATAAGTTAACCATGTTGATGAAGAAGTAAACAAACTTTTCTTCCACGGCAATTTATTTAAGCTTCTACAACCGTGATATCACCAACAACTCATTTTCGGTTGTTTCTTGTAAACAATTGATGATTAAGGAAACAATTTTCTGTTTCTTCGTAAGCACCATTTAGACCCTAGTCTTACTATGCTAATTGTAGACTTCACCAACGCTTTCAACCTAGTTGACCGCACATCCATGCTTCTTGCGGTTCGTAGACTTTGTCCATATATATCCCCATGGGTGGATTATTTATATGGTCAACCGCAAGATTATATGTGGGAGATTATCATATCTATTCCTCAACAGGGGTGCAACAAGGTGACCCGTTGGGTCCGTTGTTGTTTTCTTTGGTGCTTCATCAGCTTATAACGAAGATAAATGAGCAGTGCACACTATCCTTACAGGCTTGGTATCTTGATGATGGTACTATTATTGGTGACACTGTCGAAGTAGCGCGAGCACTTATTGTCGTTCAAACAGAGGGGCCTCGGTTGGGACTTATATTGAATATTAAAAAAACCGAAATCTTTTGGCCCTCTTGTGATGGAAGAAAGGTAAGGGATGGGATGTTTCTGCTGAAATCTCAAGGCCAGACAATGGGGTCAAACTTTTAGGGGTGCAGTCAGCCTTAATGATGAGTTTGTGAAAAGGCTTGCTATCGGAGAGCAGAGAAGGCAAGTGGAGTTAATGCAGATTTTGTCTAAACTACGTGATCCTCGGAGCGAGTTATTACTTCTCACGTGCATGTATGGGCATCTCTAAGTTGTTATTTGGCCTTCGAATTTGTTTCCGGGATACACTACGAGAGGCAGAGATATCTTTGATAGAGGCTTAAGGGAGGCGATAGAGGGAATCGTTGTGTGTGGAGGCCCGTTTTTCGGGGAGATTCAATGGAGACTAGTTACACTTCCTATCAGATATGGAGGCCTTGGGTTATACACGGATAAGGAAGCATCACAATACGCCTTTCTTGCATCACGTGTGCAATATTGGGGATTGCAAGATCACATACTCAGGGATAGTGGAGTAGAAGGTATAGACGATAATTTTTATATGGCATTGAAAACCTTACAAGAAAATCTTCCCGACCAAGACTTTAGTAGTTTTACCAATAAAGACACCGCCCCACTTAAAGCACAAAGCAACCTGGCGAGTGCTCTTTTTGGTAAAGTTGTTAAAGATATGGGTAGGGTTTATGGGTTTTCGGATAGACAAAAAGAAGTTTTTGAGTGTCTACAAGCAGCGCATGCGCAGGATTTTCTTCTCGCTATCCCGATTGACGGCCTTGGACAGAAGATGTCCCCCTTGGAGTATCGGTGCATCCTTAAATACAGGTTAATGATCCCCCTATACCCTTCGATTCTCGTTGCCCCGCTTGTATTACAGTGCTGCCTAGACGCATATGGGGAACATGTCGTTCACTTGTAAGGTGGATCCTGGTTTCAAATATAGACATGATCATGTGAGAGATATCTTATATGATGTATTATGGAGGGCTGGTATTTCGGCAAAGAAAGAGGCGTCGGTCAACTTTTTGACGGATCCTCTTGAAGGCAGATCAACACTCAGGCCAGCAGATGTTCTTATTTTTGGGTGGGCCAACGGAAAACATACGTGTGTTGATCTTACCTGGGGTTTCTCCATTAGTAGGCATCGGGCAAGGCTCTTTCACGGTTGGACAAGGCAGCTTTCAAAGCTGCGCCTTGGGTAAGATAACGAAGCATGAAAAGGCTTGTATTGATAATGGACATGCTTTTATTCCCTTTGCCTTTGACACTTTTGGGTATTTAGCTCCGGAGGCGGTTGGACTCCTAGCGAGAGTTCAAAGAGTCATGAACAGTAATGTCATGACTCCCGATTCTAGAGAGTTTGTGTTTAAGAGGATAGGGTTTGCCATTCAAAAAGGGCTTGCGGCGCAGCTTGTTGCTCGCTTGCCTTCTATGTAATAACTCATGAATCTGTTTCAATGTTTTGTGGTTTTAAGAATAGATTAAAATGAATTGGAAAAGATTGGTTAGCTTGTGAATGGTTAAGATTGGTTAGCTTGTGAATGGTTTATGATGATAAACCGAGACCAGAGAGAAGTTGTTTGTGACTACTACTGTCATTGAAAATGGAATAATTGATTGATGGTTTTATGATCCGGTCGAGTACAAGTGTGAAGGTACTCAAGCAATCACGATTTGTGGATGACGTCTATAATTTGTTCAACTAATGATAAAAAATGATAATGGTCGGAGACAGATAAGAGTTTAGATAAATGAAAGTTAACTCACTAACGGTTTGACCTAAATGTTGAGCTGACTAACGAGTCAACGACCTAAACTCAAAATTGGACAAAATTAGGACCCAAACCCTAAGTGGTACTAAAATTTACAACCCAAATGCAAAATAACTCTTAATTGTATAATAAAATGCGACTGGTGCCTACTAAAAGTTGTAGAAAGCGAATTTTTGCGGGGGTTCCAACTAATAATCGTGAAAAGTGACACAGTGAGAATATGGGAAGACAACCTCCACACGATCTCTCTTTTGTATCCTAAGTAACCCCCACAGGATCTCTTCTACAAAATGATCTACCATGTTAGATTCCTGTATGGTTGATGTTGAGAGCATATCTTTGAATCTAGGGATCACTCAAATACGGCCACTATAAGAAGATCTACCTATTGCTACACCATATATTGTAAGGAATTCAATATGGTTGTTGCAAAATAAAAAATAAAAAAATCTAGTCACAGTATTTCTCAGGTGCAGCTAAAAGCCATAGTTTACTGCTGCAAAATGAAACATTTGCCACACAACTGTAGCAATAATATGAAAAGAGTGTGGCAAAAAAGCATAATCTCTTACTGCAGTGATAGAGAGTGGTTGCAGCAATAAACTTCTTGCTACATAGGTTATCGCGGCACTAGTAGTGGTTTATAAACTCCTTGATGAATGCATTTAGCTTCGGATTTATGATTGCATCTAAACAAGATGATATATACATTTATCTTCGGTCATGAAACGTCTCTTACGGAAATTTCATTAGGATCCCGTTCTTGTACCTTTGCCAATTTTATTGATAAAAAGGGGGAGTATTAATATGTAGTTCATACTACAAATACATATGGTTTTCGGATCATTATGTAAGGGGGAGTGGTTTCCATGTGAGATGGAGTATTGACTAAGGGGGAGTGACATATCATCATAGCTAGTATTATTGTTGAAGTTGTGATGCAATTGGACTTTGACGCTGAGAAATGATACTATGACACTGTATAACAATGATTGAGAACTCTTGTTTTCTCGTTGTTATAGCTATGGATTTTCAACAACGATGATGCTAAACTTACAACCTTTGGGATCATTGGAGTACTTGGAAGTGACGAAGATTTCGAGTAATGTTGAAGATTAGACATGTGGAATAGGATCTACAAAGTTTATTTATATATTTTTTGTATTCCATATGTATTGATAGTTTTGTCACTAAAATTGACAAAGGGGGAGATTGTTAGAGCATTGCTCGGTCGAACTTGCATGCGTTGCTATCTCAAGCATTTTTGTCAATGTTAGTGATCAAAAATATAAATCTTGATTTCTAGTCTACTATATCTAAGGTCTCGGACTAGGATAAAAAGTGTAGTTGAGATCAAGAACACCAAGGCAATCATCATACAAGAAGAAGGACTACTCAAGTAACTGGTGGTTCTTCATCGACTAAAAGGTATGTGGAGACTTGAACTTATCTATCACTCAAAAGTCTATCTAATCTATTTCCTATCTTGAGACATAAGTTGTATTACTATATAGACTAAGATTATACACATTTGATATTTCGAGCCGAGTATATCTCGCCTATCCATTTCTCGAAATATGTGTCGGTAAAGCTTTCGCTTTAGCCAAGTTCATCTTTACCTAGTGACAAAAGTCATGTTAAGTTTCAATCACTTTGAAAATTGCTCTTACGAAAAATAGTTTGTGAATAACAACTATATAACGTCTACTGAGAATGTTTCAATGATTGAAATGAGAGTTTAGACAATATAACCAATGGAGGATATAAGCATTGTTGTGGAAACACAAATGTGTATAAGACTTTATTCCTTGAACCAAAGTTTGCGAACTTTGTTGATCAAGAGAACCGGAAAAGTGCGTGAGCTTCAGTCCACGAACTCAGTTCGCGAACCCAGTCCGCAAACTGGCGAAGTTCTCAAACTCGAGAATTTTTTATGGAGTTTGTGAACTCTATCCGAGAACTTAAGTCCGCGAACCCAGTATGCGAACTTGAGTAGGTTATGTCTAAAAACGATATTTGTGAACTCATCTCTATAAACTATCAATGCTATTGCAAACCGTGGTTATATAGTTCATGAACCGATTCGAGTGAATCAAATCATTTTTGCTTTAATTGTGTCTTGTGTAGTACATAAAGATCTAAGCAATTGAAAAACTCTCTAACTAGTTCATTTGAGTCATTTGAACTAGTTATGGTGAATAAGAATATGGTTGATATGAAAGTTATCATCTGGCTAACCACTACGTTAACTATTGTTGAACCAACTAATGTATAAGTTTGGGTACGATTTTCACAAGCCTACAAACGTGCATTACATGTGTTTATAACAAGCTATGTTTTCGATCTAACGGTTGATACAAGCTATGTTTTCGATCTAACGACTGATAAATATTAGCTTGAATCTAATCAGGTTTTCAACTAACGGTGAATATTGAAAGCTTTGTTACTAAGCTAACATTGATTGGAAACCCTAATTTTAAAGACTATATATGGGAGAACTCTAGCAACTGGGAAACCTAATCCCCACACATTATGTGTGATACTAGTTATGCTAAGCTAGAGTCGATTCTCCTTTTAACCTTTGGTTTCTTTTTCTAAACCAGATTAACGACTTAAAGTCTTCATTGGGATTGTGAAGCCAGACCGATACTACTTTTATCGTAGTTGTGTGATCTGACCTTTTGCTATTTCTATCGTATGAGTACAATTGTAATAATTGGCTTGAGATTTCTATCTCCGATAGGCAAGATATAAAAGTAGTCACAAACATCTTTGTCTCATCGTTTGTGATTCCACAATATCTTTTTTCGATGCGTCGATTAAGACTATTGTGAGGTGATTGATAAAGCTGAGTCGTTCTTCGGGAATATAAGTATGGTTTTATCAATTGGTTCCTATTCACCTTGATTTATCAAAAGACGTAACAAAACTCGTAGGTATATTCGTGGGAGACGAATTTATCTATTACCGTAGACTCACTACAAAAAAAACAACCAAAGGCTACTAAAATTTTCCAACAGCAAAAACATTTAGTTGCCATAACCTTATAAGCCACTAGGAAAGGCAACTGGGGTTATGTATTAATTTAAGACACTAAACCGGAAGCAACTACCGTTTTTAAAACCCATTCGCAATAAATGTGCGCCTACTAAACAAATTCACAAGTAGCTTGAGATATTGAACCACTTGGATAAAACCAACGGTAAAATATTAGTTGCCTAATCCTCTCTTCAGCCACTGAAGTTAAGCAACTACCAGAATGCCAAGTTTCTTAAATCTTAGGGAACCAACCATGCCAACTACAGTGGGCATATAAATTCAGCTACTTTTGGGAACCAACTGAATGATCTTTTAGTAGCTTAGCTTAAACTATTTTGGACGGGTATTAGCATGAGGTTTCCGGCTTGCGGCACAGTTTCAAATTTAATGATGGGGTCACTAAGCTGTTGACGTAGTGAAGCCTTGTCACCGAGTCCTCTATACTCAATAGCCTAGACATGTATTGTGATCACAGGTTAATTTTGGGTACAGATGATGTTGCAGGTAATTTTGTAATCAAGCTGTCAATGTATCGACTATATATAAAACATCCCATTTCAGTTCTTAGCTAGTCCATGAGAAAAATCAGTTTCTTAACAGTTACCAAGCCAATTCATATTATTCTATATTATCATACCCAGAGGTCGTACTTGATATACATGGGGATGGCCTGCTGAGTGCTGGAAGTTCAAATAACACGAAATAGGACGAACACTAAAGGCAATCACCTTTTTTACATTACCTTTATAAGTTGAATATAAGACTTATAACTTTGGATATGTAGTTTGGTGCGCAACTGGATACTTTAGCACCTTGGTATATATGGAACGACTTTATCACTGAACTAGGAGGCAAATGAACACTATTTATCTATTTTCAAATGCCAAAAAAAAAAAAAAAAAAAAAAAATTCCATAGTTGACTGAGTCTATGGCATCATTATAAGTTTCCAAAGTCCCATACCACCATATGAAACACTACGGAACAGGGGTTAAATTCCTCATTAAAAAAATAATTAATTTGACTACATATACACGTGAACAGCTTGCATAGCCTGCACCTTCCCCAACTACAGGCTATTCATATCTATGTCAAAATCAATGTCATCATTTTCTTCAGTGGTGTAAAGTGCATCACTATTAGCTTCGTCATCATCTTGTCTTTGGATGGCTTCTGCTTCTTCATGGCTTATGGTTCAGGCTTGAACGTCAGTCCTACCCAAAACCAAAGTATACTGTAGGCATAAAACTCAACTGTAGCATTAGTCCGAAACCATTGGAATACGAATGTTGTAATTAGAAAATATCAAAACACAAGCATACTGCATACATAATTTCAGAAATAAAAGAAAAAAAAATGCCAGAATGTGAAAGCCTAAAGTTCATTCTTATTCATTTTTAAAGTTCTCCGAGAAACCTTCTACTTCGTCTTCTGGATCTAAGAAAATTGCCTGATTTCAATATGTCTAGCCAATTCCTTGGGTGCGTCTTTGTTGCACTTCCATCTGAATAACATTGAAGATATAAACAACAATAAAGCCCCTCTACTTTCTATAAAACACAAGTGCAACCGAGACAATGAATCGAACTTTGTTGTTCACAAACAAAATTTTAACTTACAATAATTGTATGCAAATAGGAAAACAAAGTAAGCAAACATATTTCTATATACAGATTAGAAAGAGTAGCACACTAGCACTAGCTAGACAGGTAAGGTAGCCAACTCCTTGTCTATAAATAAGACCCATTCTAATTAGATGGCTGCAAAGATACCATATATAAGCAAATATCAACGTTCTAATAAGCTAGAAACAAGAGACAACAACAAGGGGGTAATTATTCAAGGGTGTGATTTCCCAGAGGCAAGTTTAAACCTTAAGACAGATTGCTTGCAACTACAAAATGTAATTTTTGAGTGGTTTCATGGGTCGTTTATTTTCTGTGTGATACAGATTCGTTTATTAAAGTCTTTGACTTTGGGTCGTAACAACTCTTAGTTGTGGGTGAGATCAACTAAGGGAATCAAGTACGTAGTTTCCTGCTAGGATCATAGGCGTATGAGCATAACTGTACCTTAGATCAGTGTGAGATTGATTGGGGTTCAACTACACTCATGTTTGTAGGTAAAAATCATTTTTGCTGATTTCGAAAATTGCGGGTGTGCAGTTGAGAAACAATTTAAACCCTAAATAATGTACTGCAAGGGAGTACTTTAGATTCGAGAGCTCAATATGTAAAAGTACGGCCTAAACCAAAAAATAGCCATTCCAGACTTGCTTCGGTCACAAATTGGAGGAGAATGGGTTAGTTTTGGCGAGGGAAGCAAGGAAAGTGGTGAGACCAGAATAGTTGATTCTGGAAGAGTAGTTTGTTTCCTACGACTTGTTATCAGAAAAGTGAGAGAGCTCACGAGGTGAGCTAGCAAGTAAGTATTTCTGAGTGTTCAATCCTAGAAGTGGTCAATCCTAAAAGTGTTCAATCCTACGACTTCTAGGATTGCTTCTAGGAGTGGTCAATCCTAGAAGCAAATCCTAGCAATCCAAGGTTACCAGACGACACATGGTAACCTTTGGCCCGAAAACCTAAGTTTGGCCGCACCAAAGCATGCCATGCCAACTACATGCCTACCTAGCCGTGCCACCACGATTGGCCCTCATTACGCGGCTACCAAAACAAAGGCGTGCAACGATCAACGGTTGCCCCTCCTCTCAAGATGAAAAATCACGACCGTCGAAGGTCATCAGGCTAGCAAGTTTCCCGAGCTTGACTTTCCAAGCCACAACAACGTGCTACATGTTTTCCAAAAACATTTGAGACATCAACACAAACTGGGGGATCCTCTTTGGGTATTGGTTTGGCGGTTTACAGCGTGCGGCGTACACTACGCCCGTCATAAGTAAGTGTCATAAGGGTGAGGCGGTTAGTAAATATGGGAAGTTATGTGTGAAACATTCATGGGACATAAAGCACATGCGTTAACAACTTTATGGGACAACAATTCCATAACGTGTTTCATGAAAACTAGTTTCATGCTTTAACAACTTTATGGACATCAATTCCATGCATACGGTTACCACCTCCTTACTTCTCCACTCTTTAATGAGACCAGGGTATGTTTCTATTCCGACTTGTATAAATAGGTCTTACCTATTTCCATTGAACGACAAGTTCATACGGGAGATACACCACTCAGAAATACTTATTTGCTAGCTCACCTCGTGAGCTCTCTCACTTTTCTGATAACAAGTCGTAGGAAACCAACTACTCTTCCAGGATTTGCTTCTACGCACGCCTTTGTTTTGGTGGCCGCGTAGGGAAGGCCAACAGGGTGGCGCGGCTAGGGTGTGGTTAGGCTTGGCACGGGCGTGACCAAGCAATGGTTTTGGGTCAAAGGTTACCATGCATTGTATGGTAACCTTGGACGGCTAGGATTTTCTCCTAAGATAGAAGGGTGGCCGTTGATGGCCGCACACCTTTGTTTTAGAAACCCTAATTAGCACCCTTTACCAGAATCGTTATATAATTCTAGTACGGACTCGGATTTTGATGGTCCGCCCCTAAAATCGACCGGAAAATAATTTCCTATCCCTTCACGTGAGGTATTTAGGTTTTGAACTCATTCGGGAGGTGAAAACAGCCCGAAAGTAAAACTCAGGAATAATTTAGGAGTGGTGGCCGCATGGCCAGGTATGCCTTGGGGCAATTAGGCATGGCATGCCTTGACGTGGTTTGTCTTGGAATGTGGGTCCAAGGGTTTTCCATGGGTGCATGGCATGGCTAGGGCCAAGGTAAGGGAGTTTGGCTTGGCATGGTGTGATTAGCATAGCTAGGGCCAAGGCAGAGTGCGTTTGACATATCGCGGCTAGCTTAGGCTATGTGCGGTTTTGGCTTGGAATATGGGGCCAAGGGGTTTCCATAGGCGCATGGCATGGCTAGCTTGGGCTAGGTGCGGTTTAGTCTTGGCATGTGGGGCCAAGGGTTTGCCATAGGTGCATGGAGTGGTTAGGTCCAAGGTAATGGCGTTTGGCTTGGCATGATGTGACTAGCATGGGTAGGGCCAAGGAAAGGTGTGTTTGGCTTGGCATGGTGTGACTAGAGTAGTTAGGGCCAAGGCAAAGTGCATTTGGAATGGCGCGGCTAGCTCGGGCTAGGTTTGGTTTGGCTTGGCATGTGGGGCCAAGGGCTTGCAATAGGCACATGGCATAACTAGCTTGGGCTAGGCGCGTGACCAAGATAGGGTTTTGGGGGCAAAGGTAGTTTGGCAACCTCAGACGGCTAGGATTTGCTCCTGGGTTTGAAGGCCAGCCGTTAATTGTTGCACGCCTTCATTTTGATAGCCGCGTAGTGAAGGCCAGTATGGTGGCGCGGCATGGGACATGGATAGGTGCGTTTGGCATGGCGCGGTAGGTGTGGCTGACATGATTTTTCATTGGCACGGAGGTGCGGCTAGCATGGTTGGCATGCTTTGGCGCGGTTGGTGTGGCTGGCATGATTTTCCATTAGCACAGAGGTGTGGCTAGCATGGTTGGCATGCTTTGGCACGGTCGGTGTGGCTGGGATGATTTGCCATTGGCACAGAGGTGAGGATAGAATGGTTGGCATGCTTTGGCGTGGTCGGCGTGGCTAACATGATTTTCCATTGTAAAAGAGGTGCGGCTAGCATGGTTGGAATGATTTGGCATAGTTGGTGTGGCTGGAATGATGTTTCATTGGCACAGAGGTGCGGCTAGCATGGTTGGCATGCTTTGGCGCGGCCGGTGTGGCTGGAATGATTTTCCATTGGCATAGAGGTGCGGCTAGTATGGTTGGCATGCTTTGGCGCGATCGTTGTGGTGGGCATGATTTTCCATTGGCACAGAGGTGCAGCTAGCATGGTTGGCATGCTTTGGCACGGTCGGTGTGGATGGCATGATTTTCCATTGGAACAAAGGTGCGGCTAGCATGGTTGGAATGCTTTGGCGTGGTCGGTGTGGTCGGCATGATTTTCCATTGGCACAGAGGTGCGGCTAGCATGGTTGGCATGCTTTGGCGCGGTTGGTTTGGCTGGCATAATTTGTCATTGGCAAACATGGGAATTAGGGTTTGTCTTGTCGTAACCCTAATTTGAAAAAGATACCCCGGTAATTATTATAGACACATTAAATGTTTCAGTAAATGTGCCTAGTAAATGATTGTTACTTTAAATGTTGTGACATCACTGTCTGCTAGGGTTTAGTATTTTACGATTTTAACCCTAAGCTAAAAACCACCATCAACATTAAGTCCCCTTCTTAGCTCGGAACATGTGCCTTGTTGCGAGGTAAAGCATATGATGGTGACATATAAGGAAATAATCGAGGTATATATCATTGCAAAGATGGTTAGGAGAATCCGACTAACCTTTTTGAGTGGTAAAGAGAATTTTAGCTTCCCGTGTTGGCGGCCCTGCGTGAGTTGTACTGGGAATGCATACCGTGGAGTGGTGAGATGAAAGTTACCGGCTTAGTGTGGTCGTACATCACCGAGGCACAGTGGGCGCGGTCTTGGAAGGCAAAGCAAGCAAACGGCTTGGCCCGTGGGGCCAAGGGGGTAGAAAATGGTGACAGATGAGTATAGAACTGAAACAGTAAGTCATGAAAGTGGGCCGGGGAGATTTGTCTGACCTTTTCGAGATGTAAGTAGAATCCGCAATCCTTGCATCCGGTAACTTTGCATAGATCCCAGTATGACTAGGTGTCTTTGGGGCCAGGCTTTGGAACGCGAGGTGGAGATGCTAGCATAGACTTGGCATAAAAGGAATTTGTCATCACCAATGGGCTTGGAACGATCGTGGGCCACTTGGAAAAGCATGGCGTCGGTAATGGAAGCACGACAAGGGGAAACACAGGTTGCTGGCAAGGCTCTGACATGGTCCACTGGAAAAGCGTTGGCATGGAAAGCGCAGATTGTCCTGGATGGCGCGGAGCGTCGACGTTGACTGCAATTGGCATGAAAGGCGCGGATTGTTGCAAAACTCAACGTGTACCGCTGGCAAGACTGGCACTGATGAGGAAAGCACTGATGTCTTGGGAGTGGCAAGGCTTGCTCTTGTGGGACCAATTTCCTTTCTTCATGCGTGGCTTTAATATGGAATTCTTTCCTTATTCAAAAATCTTTTTCGAGAGGTAGGTAGCATCCGCAATCCTTTCATTTGGTAGCTTTGCGCAAATCCCGATATAATTGGGTGTCTTCAGGGCTAGGCTTTGGAAAACGAGGCAGACTTGGCATGAAGGGGACTCATTAGCACTAACGGGCATGAAACGGTTGTGGGCCACTCTGTAAAGCGCTTGGCAAGGCATGACGCTGGTAAGGGAAACGATGGTAAGGGAAGTGCTTGTGGTTTAGGGTTTGACACGTCGAAACCCTAATTAGCGCCATTTACTAGAATCGATGTAGAATCCGCGTACATACCCGGATTTTAATGGTCGCACCTTTATCGGACACGAAACAGAATTCTCTATCTCCTCGCGTGGGAATATCGAGGTTTCGAGCCTGCTTAGGAGGTTAAAACGGCCTGACAATGAAAATCAGGAAGAAGTCAGGAGGGATGTTGCGAGCCCGGGGTGGCATAGTCGCGTGCCAGTCACCTATTCTCGTCCATGGAGTAAGAAGGAATATTCATTCGGCTCAAGCTCTAAAAACTCTGTCCGCATGAAAAGAGGTATCGACCCTCTTCCATTTTTCTGTTGTTCGTCCGGATCCGTGTTTTCGTCTGCAATGTCTTTCCAGTGGATTCCGAAAATTCGCCAAAACTCCGTTGTATTCTTGGGACGGATGGATGAAATATATTCTCGGAAAAGATCACGTCAGGGATAATCTTGGAAATTGTGGTTGCGTCGTCGGTCCATCATCGATCTTAGGTTGTTCAATGAACTTTCTAATCGTGATGATGATGTGTTGTTTATGCTTGCATGGTCGAAAACTTCTGGAGCCCCTGGATAAAATAGGGAGACGTTACATCGCCGATGCGCTGCTATCAAGTCTCCCAGGACTTTGTTCCAAATTACATCCTTCGAACTATCTTATGAATCTTAGACTATCATACGGAATAGGATGCGGTGCGGAGTCCCCAGTTATACTTTTAATATGATGGCATGGATGAATATGTGAATGTAACCTTCTGGCGTGCTTTTGGTGTCTTCGGTGCACATGTACGGCTTCATGTTGAGAAATTCCCGCGGCTCGTAAAACCTCGACCGTGATGATGTTAAAATCAGTAATAACCTAGTTGAGGGGAGTGAAAGTGTCTCATGTTGGTAGTCCCCACGTGTAACCTACTTTCATTATATCGTCTTGAATCCCCGTACAAGGGATTTTATATAAGCCTACCATACCCTTCTGGATGTGACATTGGGATGCTCAGAAATTACATGATGAAATATTCTAGATAGTGCAGGCTTGGGATCCTTCGCCGCCTCATAAAGTGTTGAAGGAGTCTTCTAGACAGAGAGCTGATGATATTCTTACGCTGCACCCTTGAAAAGTAAATGACCTTGTTGTGGGTACGTCTTTTGGTTGACTGTGTGTTCTGAGCTTTGACAGTGAAGGGATCCCATGTATATCCTCAGTCCTCAAGTATGGTTTGCATGATTCCATCTTTGTAGTAATTGCTGCTGCGGTGAAGCTCTATCTGGTATCAACAAATGAGTGACCAAAGTTCTTGGTAGGAAATTCAATCAGGAGAGACTACATTGTCATGGTAACAAAGTAGGTTGGATGAAATCGTATGGGCATCCGCGGAAGTACAATGATTGGATGGATGCATAAGCAAGGAAGCCGTGTATGACCATGAGTTTTGATGGGATAGATCAAAGGAAATCCATGACTACGAATATTGACTGGCTGCGATCATGATCCTTGACATGGGGGGCATGGTGGTATGACCCTTTGTAGGAAGAGGATACGTTGAAGCAACTTCGGCTCTTGGAGAGGATATTGAAACTTAAAAAGTCAAACGCTGAAGTTTTGGCTTCGGATCCTGGAGTAGCCCATGGAGAGAATGCTAAAGAGAAGCGGCTGTCGGAGTGAACGTCGAAGCGGAACGACTGCGTTAATCAGTGTGCTGTTAAACTGGACACCCTTTAAGCAAACAAACAAGAAGAGAGTCTTTGTGAACTCGGAGGGGTTGCTGAGTTTCTTTTCCTCGATTTTGGAGAAGTCATTCTTGAACTTTACGTGCGATGAAATTGGATTACTGATCCCCTTCTACTGGGCATCCAAGAGCAACGCGATACTCTTCATGGATCTTCCAGTATCTTGCCTTGATGGTGGAGTAGTGTCTCTAGTGACGGTTGGAGATTTCATGCTTGAAGAAACGTTGGGGAGGAGAAAGCGGCTCTGGTTCAGGTAATCGTAAGTGTACATATCGTGCAGAGATGGCACTATTTTGACCACGGAGTGCTTGAGCCATGCTGCTGCTTTGGCTGGTTGCTGAGCGGAGAGGATGGCACTGGAAGGTCGCAAGATGTTAGAGCTGGAAGGATGCAAGTTTTTAGCGCAGGGTGTGGTATTGCGGCTGGCGTGCACGTGCGGCATGTGTACCTGGCATGTGCGTCTGGTAAGCACGTCTGGCAAGTGCGCCTAGTAAGCGCATCTGGGAAGCGCGTCTAGTAAGCGCGTCTGGGAAGAACGTCTAGGAAGCACGTCTGGGAAGCGCATCTGGTAAGCGCTAGATCGGCTTGGAATGGGCGCTGGCTTGGCGTGGACGTTGGCTAGGCATGGACGCTGGCTAGGATTTTGGTATGGCATGGACCGTTGGCTGGGCATGGCGCGGGCCTTTGGATCAGCAAGGTGCTGGCTTGGCACGACGCTGGCTTTGCGTGATGTGGATTTGTTCTTGCAGGCCCAGTTGCCTCTTCTCATACGTAGCTCAAACATGAAATCCTTTCCTTATTCAAATTCCAAAAAGTGTTATGCTTATGAAATGGGTTGGCTCCCATTTTTATCTCATATCTTTGTTATCATGTCCTGGTGTTAGCGGTAGCGTGGTAGTGATAAAGTGGGCAAGCAAATCCCAGCTATGTACTCCAGCGTTTCTCTTTTAATTTGTTTTCTTGTTTTCTTGTGTTGGTGCAAACCATAGCCATAAGTATGCCTTCCAAAAATCCGTAGAAACATTTTTCTTCTGAACTGGTGTAAACCCTAGCCATGGGTATGCCTTTCATAAACTTGTGGAAATACTTCATCATAAAAAATTCTTCGAATGTCACCATAGTAACGTCTGCTAATAGTGATAGGTAATCACTATTGTGCAAAGTAGGCACGGGTAGGTGACTCTTTTTTTTGAAAGGCAAATTAAACGCCTGGTTTATGGTTTTTTGATTTCCTGGATTTCTTGGGGTGATAGATAAATGTTACCTTGACGGTTTTGGGTTATTCTTTTTGGAATGAATTGTTTAGGAATTGATTGTTTTGGTTATGATTGAAAGTGACACGGACATCCCAGGAAAAACCTTAGAACCGTGTGTTGGTAGATGACATGGGGTAAACTATGTATCTTGTCTTGAAAACTTGAAATAGCAAACCATGTATCTTGTCTAGGTAAGATTTACTCGGTTTTTAGGTATCCTGATTAAAAGTGAACCTTCCGGGAGTAAGACCGATTTTTATGGGAAACACAGCAATGGAAAGTCTCTAGTCGTTACTGAGCCGTCTGATAACCGAGTTGTTGATCCTTGGGCGGATCGTCTGCTTCTATCCTCCGGGAAGTCCCCAGTAATCCCTTTTTGTGTCATGACTGATAATCGATCCCCCGGGTAACTGAGTCGGAGTGGATCATCTTCCTCTACCATCTTGACGTCTGGGTCAAAGAACGAGATTGACGGTAGAAAATTGACATTGTAACCGAAAGATCGAACCTCCTGCTGTGGTCGCCAATTGTTTGTAGGTGAAAATGGTTTCTGCTGATTTAGGTAATTGCGGGTTTGCAGGTGAGAAATAATTTAAACCCTAAAAAATATACTGCAAGGGAGTACTTTAGATTTGACAGATCAAATAGTCATATAAAGAATTAAATGAATTTACCACATGATGAATTTTGGTTTCCTCCGTCGTCCCAGAGAAAGGTTTAGCTCCACATAGTGAAAAACACACTCAAAATATATTTTTATAGCTCAAATGGTGTTTACAAAGAAGAAAAGGGAGGAAAATAATATAAACCAGAAGTTTGCAACGCTTAATGGTCATTACAAATCACTGTTACAACTGTTGCGAAGAACTATAGTTATGTGGTGTCGCAGAAGAACTATCGTTTAAGGGATGAATATGTGACAGTCAAGAACGACAGTTCTTATCGGTTTATTGTTCTTCAGCTTCTCCTTCTCTGCAACAGTAGAGAAATCTTCTCTGCAGCTTCTTATTCTTCTGTGTAGCCTCACTCAACTCTCAATAACCCTTCTGCTCGACCCTAAAAACCTATTTATACTCGACAACCTCCAAATCTTCTCGGTTTATTACAAGATATTCACCATTATTCCTCTGTAATATTGCGTGATATTCTTTCCTGTTTTATCTCCCTCGCACGTTATTCTTCCGATGAAATCATTCAAACACGCTGCATTCTCGTAACTGATTGAGGTAAACTCGTGGAAGGAAGAGATATCCACGTATCTTCCACACATAAATTCCGAGAATACGTCTTTGTGCTGTTTTAGAAACAAAGCACGTACTCACCTTGTTACTCGAATCTAAGTAAGTTACCGGACCTCTTTAATATTAACAGGCCCAAACCAAGCAATTGTGACGAAAAAATCTCACGAAATTATCCCACAAATCAAAACAGGGAGTTACGCCAAACTGAAGTTCTTTTCCCGCCAAAAATACTCGTTCAACTGTTGAAGATGATGGGAGCCCTTAACCGACATCTGGGTGCTGATAGCATATGGGGTGCAAATAGTAGGTAGTGTGCCCCTTAGTAATAGCATATGGGGTGCAAATAGTAGGTAGTGTGCCCCTTAGTAATTGGTGCCCCTTATCCAATGTGAGGGTGCCTTTAGTAATTTTTCTACATGACTTTTTTGAGAATCCAAACTACGGGGGTCCAAATAGCACTTTTTTAGCAATTTTTTTCCGCACAAGTGTATTTCTCCAAAAACACCTACAGACACACAAAACACCATAATAAGGACGAAACCGAGTACTAACAATACGAAACATTGAGGACAAATTATACACATAAATGCGTCTATCACTATGGTTTTGGGTCAAAGGTTATCTCTAGATGGACCGGTATAAGTATTTGAAAGTTTTTATCTCGTATCTTTTACAATCTGCGTTTTAACCTCTCATGGACGACTAGGATTTGCTCCTAAGATGGAAGGGTGGACGTTGATGGCCGCACGCCTTTGTTTTAGAAACCATAATTAGCACCCTTTACTAGAATCGTTGTATAATTCTTTAATATTGAATATAATGAAACGTCCTGGTTTAGACTCAAATTTTGATGGTTCGCCCCTCAAATCGACTTATTTTTTTAATTTTCCACTAGTGGAAAATAATTTCCTATCTCATTGCGAATCGTTGTATAATTCTAGTACAGGACTCAAATTTTGATGGTTCGAGAATATTTAGGTTTTGAACTCGTTAGGGAGGTGAAAACACCCGAAAGTAAAACTCAGGAAGAATTGAGGAGGGGTGGCGGCATGGCCAGGTATGTGTTGGGGAAATTAGGCATGGAATGCCTTGGCGTGGTTTGGCTTGGCATGTGGGTCCAATGGTTTTCTATGGGTGCATGGAGTGGCTAGGGACAAGGCAAGGGAGTTTGGCTTGGCATGGTGTGATTAGCATAGATAGGGTCAAGGCAGAGTGCGTTTGGCATAGCGCGGCTAGCTTGGGCTAGGTGCGGTTTTGGATTGGCATGTGGGGCCAAGGGGTTTCCATAGGCGCATGGCGTGGCTAACTTGGGCTAGGTGCGGTTTTGGCTTGGCATGTGGCGCCAAGGGTTTGCCATAGGTGCATGGCATGGTTAGGGCCAAGGTAAGGGCGTTTGGCTTGGCATGATGTGACTAGCATGGCTAGGGCCAAGGCAAGGTGTGTTTGACTTGGCATGGTGTGAATAGCGTAGTTAGGGCGAAGTCATAGTGCGTTTGGCATGGCGTGGCTAGATCGGGCTAGGTTTGGTTTGACTTGGCATGTGGGGCCAAGGGTTTTCCATAGGCGCATGGTATGACTAGCTTGGGCTAGGCGCGAGACCAAGCTATAGTTTTGTTGGCAAAGGTCGTTTGGTAACCTCAGACGACCAGGATTTGCTCCTATGATTGAAGGACAACCGTTGATTGTTGCACGCCTTCGTTTTGATAGTCGCGTAGTGAAGGACAGTAGGGTGGCGCGACATGGGGACATGGCGAGGTACATTTGGCATATCGTGGTAGGTGTGGCTGACATGATTTTCCATTGGCACGGAGGTGCGACTAGCATGGTTGGCATGCTTTGGCGCGGTTGGTGTGGATGACATGGTTTTCCATTAGCACAGAGGTGTGGCTAGCATGGTTGGCATGCTTTGGAGCGGTTGGTATGGCTGGCATGATTTTCCATTGGCATAGAGGTGCGGCTAGCATGGTTGGCATGATTTGGCACGGTTGGTGTGTCTAGCATGATTTGCCATTGGCACATAGGTGCGGCTAGCATGGTGGGCATGCTTTGTCACGGTTGGTGTGGATGGCATGATTTTCCATTGGGACAGAGGTGCAGCTAGCATGGTTGGCATGCTTTGGCGCGGTCGATGTGGCTGGCATGATTTTCCATTGGCACAGAGTTGCGTCTAGCATGGTTGGAATGCTTTGGCGCGGTCGGTGTGGCTGACATGATTTGCCATTGGCACAAAGGTGCGGCTAGCATGGTTGGCATGCTTTGGAGTGGTCGGTGTGGCTGGCATGATTTTTCATTGGCACAAAGGTGCGACTAGCATGGTTGGCATGCTTTGGCGCGGTTGGTGTGGCTGGCATGATATTCCATTGGCACACGTGGGAATTAGGGTTTGCCTTGTCGTAACCCTAATTTGAAAAAGATACCCCGGTAATTATTAGAGACACATTAAAGGTTTCAATAAATGTTCCTAGTAAATGCTTGTTACTTTAAATGTTGTGACATCACTGTCTACTAGGGTTTAGTATTTTACGATTTTAACCCTAAGCTAAAAACCACCATCAACAACTCCAGACCGAACTTAGCTTGGAGTAAGTTAGTGTCTGTATCAGATTAATACAATGTATGTTTAATCTAAACTCGGTCCCGGGGTTTTTCTGCATTTTTGGTTTCCTCGTTAACAAAATTATGGTGTCCGTGTTATTTCATTTTCCGTATTATATTGTTTATCTTTATAATTAAAATAATACAGGTTGTGTGTTGTTGTTCAATCAATTAGAATACCCGATCTTTTGGTTGTTTATTTAAATTGATTGACTATTGGATATTGGTCTTTGGTACCATCCAAGTTATACCTTGTGTTTGATTATATACTCGTTAATTTCTATTAGCTTGAGTAAATCAAAACAGGAGAGAGATAATAACTCCTTGAGATATATATATCTAGATTGAGTATGATTGTCTAGTTGATTCTCTAGAAAGAAACTCGGAGTTTGTCCATACAGATTGCTAATTCGAAATATTAGGTGTGGTTATTAGACCCCCGTTTTTTCCATTCTGGCACAACATAACACACTAAGCTAACGTGTTGTTCCCATGATGTGCCAGGTCAGGTGTTATGCCGTGTTGTGCTTAAATTTTAACGTGCTGTGTTGTGCCATAAACATGCTGGCCCGGCGCAATTTACACCTCTATGTGCAAGTATTGTAACCACTCTACCAAATTTTGAGGGTATATTATTTATATGTCCTTATTTTTGAACCCCAATAAATATGTCCCTATACAACAATAAATATGTCCTTATTTTTTAATAACCTTATCCAATTAAATTTAGATTACCTTAATACCCTCACCCATATGATATTTTTCTTTACTTCGAAATGGAGAAAATTACTCCCTTTACCACTTCACCACCACCACTAGCACCCCTACCACCAACATTCAACTGCCATTCCCCCACCACCGTTCATCAACCACCACCTACCAACCGCCACCACCACTCCTTCACCACCACCATTACACCTCCACCAGTCCTCCACCCCCACTAGTCCGTCGTCGTAGCCACCGCTAGTCCGCCGCCGCCACCACTGGTTCAAATATTTTGTATCAACAACAGTAGTTGATCCAAATAAAAATAGAACCAACAGTAGAAGTTGATCCTGTTTAGGGGATCAACAACGGTAGTTGATCCAAATAAAAAGGATCAACAGTAGAAATTGATCTAATTTAGTGGATCAACATTGAAAGTTGATTAAGTAAATGGAGTGAACTTGGCGTGAGTCGAACATGCATCATCTGATATGGAGTCAGTCATGCTACCATTGCACCACAAGTTCAACATTGGGAGATTTTTACATGATTTAAACTACAAGCAAGATTTAACCTACAAGCATGATTATACTTATCCAAGGAAAATTTTCAACAATAGGAGTTGAAAGGATCAACAACAGTAGTTGATCCCAAAAAAAATTGGGTCAACAATAGGAGTTGATCCCATAAATGGATCAACAGCCGTAGTTGATCCCATAAAAATTGAGTCAACAAAAATAATTTATCCCATAAAAATATATAAACAAAAATAATTGATCATCACCTGTAGCTTCATAAACAACAAAATATTCTTCTCCTTCATTGCTGTAGCCACCAACATTGTTCACCTAGCAACAAACCATAATAATTATCAAAAATTAAATCCAGCAACAATCGTCTAAAACATAAATCCAACATCAACATGATATAGAAAAAAGTATGCAACATTAACCAATTTAGAACAGTAATTAGATCCAGCAAAAAGCTTCAAGGATTCCCATTAAACCAACTACAAGTTTAGTTCTTAAACTTCCAAAATATAACCGTAATCAACATCTTATGACAAAACTTGATGAAAATGTAAAAAAAAAATCCTGTATAACGAAGGCTACTAACCCATCAAACCAAGCTCTATAATATCTCCTTGGTGCTCCACCAGGTTACTAGCTCCAGATTTAGTTATTGATTAAGCTTCTACAAAACTTCAAATATTCAATTCAAAATCACCACAAAATCGAAACCTAAAATCAAATCTCCTGAATTATTAATTGCTCAACTGACCATCAAAATCACTCTTACAAATAAGGAGTATAAGAAGAAGATGAATATAAACTGTTGATGATGATTATCAAACTTGATTTTTGCATCTGAGGTTTACTTCCAACGAAGAAAATATTTATCTATGTAATTCTAAATGTTGTTGACAGTGGAGATAAATATGGTTGTGGTAGTTGCGGTGGTGTGTCAATAATGGTGGTGGTGGTAGTATAGATGAGGATGGCGATGGTGGTGGTGGTGGCAAGGTGACGGTAATGGCAGGTGGGGTGGTGGTGATGGCGAAGAAAGAAGAAGTGAAAATATATTGTTTCCTTTCAGATCTAAAATATAAAAGTGAACATTAAAGTCTCAAAAGGGTATTAAAGGAAAGTATAATTAATTGAATTCCCTTATTTTTAGATTAAGGATAGAGGAAATTAAGGGGAGACCAAAAAAAAAAAATTCTCATTGTCAAGCCCACGATTAATTTTGGATACCGTGACACCCATAATATTTCTGTCACACCCATAATTATCCAAAATTATTAAAACATGTCCGTATGATGGTTTATGCATCCGCATGACGTGTTATGCATACTGTTTTTTCATGGATAACTCGTTATGCATCCTAATTTTTCAGGGGTATAATTGGCAACGCAACTTTAATATAACATATCTAAAAATATGCGCCTTGGAATTTTACAAATTTTATATCGTTGGAAATCTTTTTAAGAGAGTTACACAACGAGTACAAACAACAATATCAAATTTTTGTTTTTCACGAAAATATTGGAGGTGATTTTCATTTTAGGCAAAATTTCGAAAATTGACTACATAACCATTATGCAGCCACCAAAAATGATGCATAACACATTATGCAGACGCATAACGAATTATGCAACCATTTTCCCGATTGTATAACAAAATATGCATCTATAACAAGTTATGTGACCATTGTTTTGGTTGATTTTAGTGCGTACATAAACAATTGATGCATAATGCAGTGTGCATCCATATTTATGGATGCATATCAGGTTATGCATCTATTTTCTCGATGCATAAAGATTTGCAACAATTTTCTCGATGCATAATGCATTATGCAGTCATATTTTCGGATGCATAACATGTTATGCATCCATTTTCACGACTGCATAACATGTTATGTAGCTATTATTGTAGGTGCATGACAAGTTATGCATCCTTATTTTTTGTCGGTTTCAATACTAAGGAAAAAAATAGATGCATAACGTGTTATGCAACCATTTTTGGACTGCATAACAAGTTATGCGAAAAGAAAAAAGATGTAGAACGTGTTATGCAATCAATTTCGAGAATGCATAACAAGTGATGCAACAAATTTGGTAGATGCATAACCTGTTATGCATCACTATTTACACCTCCATTTTCTTTTAAATACACGTCACATGCATACCAAACTCATTTGCACTTCCATCTCTTTTGCCTTGCCACTACAACATCTCCAAACTGTGTAACGACTAGTCCGTATAATAACCAAGCGACGGGGCATGCCTAGTAATACCATATCCACCAAATAGTCATTCTCTGGAAACCATTACTGTGAGTTTACATCTGAAAGACCACTCTCTAAAGCAAGGACCAGGTTTCCAAAGTAATTCTCCGTGACTTTGGTCAGTCCAAGTAGCTTTGTGTGATAAAACTTGAAGCCTTGGTGTGCATCACCCGATTCATCTTCTATGAGATATATTTGTATTTGATGTTCTGGACATTGATGGAGCCTTTCCAAACCAGACTCCGCTACACCTTGCAAATGGTCAAATAAGTTCTTTTTTGCAAGGTCACTTTGAGGTAAGTAGTATCCATAGGCATAAGTCCACTTTAGAACACGCCTGCATTCTATGATATGTCACCAAGCATTTGTACTAACCCCAAGCTCCATTTCTGACAAGCCATATATGTCGATAAGCTTTTCCAAATCCTCGGATAGCATTTTCTTCAAGCTTTCGATTGGCTTTAGCCTTGACTTCTGGTTTTCAACAAATCTTTCGTAGAAAAAAGCATATATATCCAAGTAATCTTTTGTCTCATGTATAATTGAATCAAAGCCTATACCCACTAGTAAAACGACTCTTAGACACCCTAACTGACAGACTTTTTGAAGAACATCGTAAATATGACCAGTAGATAAGGAAGAAAAATGAAGAAGATAACACCCACCATAATTCCTAACTTACACAACATTACAAACCACTCCATCTTCCTTTTTGGTTGCAGAGATCAAATACCCCCCAAAAAAGGGTACTTGAACAACTTGACTAACCACTGACACCCCAGAACAATTGATTTTTGTAACTCCCACATAAAATGGAATATTCAACAACTTCGGGGGAGCTTGTTGGTGTAAAAGAGTGCAGTCGTGCAGACATGCACAAAACAATCAATACTGGACAAGTTTACTCATTATTGTTTTTGTTTTGAGCAGCTGCTGCATTCATTGCAGCAACATCTGGTACAATCTCCCATCTTCCACTTCTTCTTTCCCAACTAGAATGTCGTGCATCTTACTGAACACTAGGATTTTGAAGGTCTTCCCCTAATTCCAACAACAACACTACCAAATCTGCAATTCAAAATCAAAGGAAACCCATCCATTCATTTCCTAATTACCAGCAACAAAAACCCAATTCCTTGTTCAATTTCACATTGACTAAAACCTCCACCAGTCTCTCGAATCTTCTCATATAACGTCATATAAGATTCTCACTGTACAATACCTCTTCGGATCCTTCAAAACTAGAATACAATGGTTTCACATTTGAGATTTTGGCGAGTTCGTAACTGAAATTTTCAAAGACGACGATGAGATTTAATAGAGACTGACTGAAGAAACTAACCTGGCTGTGTGATTTGAAAACAGTAAGAACACACCGAACGAACACCATACAACCTAAATCCTTCTCAGATTCGATTGCAGCAGCCATAGTTATCTTCTCAACCACATCAACAGTTTCTCGATCTGATTTCACATCTATAGTTTTGGATTGTGGAAACTGAAATTAAAAATTTAGGATGCGTGAAGAACTTCGGTAGAGAAGAAGAATAAAAAAATTGAAGAAGAAATCATGAAGAGATATAATTTTATAAACTATGGGTTTGGAAGAAATTTTTTCACAAAATTTAGGGGTGCGCTCGAATTTTTCCGCCCGTGGGTTTCACTGTGGAAAAAAACTGAAAAATGGGTGTAGCTATAGTTTTCACTTAGGGATATTAATATAGCGGACAAGGATATTTGTGAAGGCCCATTAGAAAAATGGACAATAGTTCAATTTCTACAAATTTTGACGGATCCAAAAAAAAAAAAAAAAAACTCTACCCAATTTTTGAGGTGCCCGTATCTGTTGGTACCCAGATTAGTAGCCATGATTTTACGTCTCATCACTAGTGTAAATGCAGAGAAAATTACAATTTAAAGTCTTTGTGTTTAGTCGAGTCTTTGCGGCGTGTAGGAAACCTAATTAAATAACATGACCACCGAGTTGTCTTTGGATACATATTTTTTCCGAATTAAGAAAACTTTTCCTTGGTTAATCTGACAGGACTCTTATTATAAAGGAGTTCCTTTCCTAAAACTCTCTCGTAATCTCATCCTAAATACACACAGCACCAAGGAAACACGTACAAAAGTGTTGCATAAATTCTTGTATCTTAGGATACTGAGATAGTTTTTTTTTTGATATTCCTAATGGGTGGAGAGGCAGCATCGGCATCAGAGGAGAGATGTGAATATTATAGTTTACCAGGGAGAATGGCAATAGCACCATCTCTCGTGCGATACTATGAAACAGAAGGTAAACAAAATTACTTTTTCTTTAATATTTTCGAATCAGATAACGAAAATTGTAGAGATAATATACCTGAATTGAGTGGTACTTCTTTTTATCAAAAATATTCTCATCAAGGTTGGTTAATTATTCTATGCGATAAAGAATATTATGATTACACTTCATCAAGTTGGGATTATGGTGATTGTTTTCTTTGGAACCCCATGACGAATGAGAGAATTCAGTTACCTACATTACTGCAGTTTTATGAAGATGAATATAGATATATTTACGATTGTGTTTTGTCATCACCTCCTCGTATGACCGATATAAATCCGGGTAAGAACAATAATGATTCGATGGTTTTATTTTTTCTTTCTAACGGCCATCATGAAGAGCACGGATACACTTTTCTATTTTGTCGCCCTGGAGAAACACAATGGAGAAGCAAAAAGTTGTTTCCAGATATTGTACACTTGATACCACAACAAACGCCGAAGTCTGTACTTTTCTTTAGAGGTAAGTTATATGTAATGTGTATGTATGATCATAAAATAGACGAGCATCACCTAGAGATTGAACACTTCACCAAGAATATGGATTTAACCATATCTATAAAGTCATTCCACGTTAAGAAGGAGGCGTCGTTTCCACAAATAGGAAAAGCACTTCCTACGTCGCGTTATGTTGAATCTCATGATGAACTTTTCAGGGTAGACTTAATTCAAAGTAGACATAGTAGTGAGGTGATCTCGATAGAAGTGGTGAGGTTGAATTTCTCGTCAATGGAATGGGAGAAGGTGGTTAGTTTTGGAGATCATGTTCTATTGATTGGTAGTCATCGCACCACAGGTTGTTGTTCAGCCGCTGAATTGAGTTTGGAAAGGGGTTGTTTGTATTACTTGCTCAGGTGTGGTGAAAATATGATCCACAAATTCGAAATTGAAAGTACTGGTCATACTATTACTTTTCCGTGTCCATCGCCAATGAAAGAATTTTGTTACACGGACTGGGTTACAATGCTTGCTAATCTGCACGGAAGACTGGAAAATATGTTAGGCGGCAAAGAAGAAAATGTCTGCCTAACGGAACTCAAAATCGAGACAACTACTACTACGGTTGTTAATGATGAGAATTATGGTGGAAATTGCGACTCAGGAGAAGTTGAAGCTCCAAGCTATTGGAATAATCTCAATGAAGACATTGTGGGGTTGATAGCAAATCTTCTTCACGGATCAGATTATAAGCATTTTCGTTCAGTTTGTAAACCGTGTAGAGAGATGATACCAAAAGTGCAAAAGACATCATATTTATCTCCATGGCTGGTGTTCTCTAGAGACCACAGTGACACTGTCTTCAATGTCGTAAACCCGATGTATAATGATGAAAGCTACTCCATCAACCTCTCCGATCTACAGGACTATACAATCCGTTTTCATAAGGATGGTTGGATGCTAATGACAAGAGATCATAAAATATTTTTCTATAATCCATTAACACGAGAGAAGGTAAAACTTCCAGACATGGATAGGGATAGCTGCTATTCAGTAGTTTCTTTTTCCTCTTTGCCGACTTCTTCAGATTGCATAGTTTTCTCTATGGATGATAGGGGTGTTGGGTTCTACATCGACTTCATTAGAAGTGGAGAAGCACATTGGAGTTCTCATATCTTTCATCACACAGGTATTTACCCGTCATTCGTTGACACTGCTGTTTTTCACGACGGGGATTTCTTTTGCGTCGATATATATTATGGAACTGTGGGAGTCTTTTCTGCAAAGGATAATAGTTGGAAATTTCTAGAAAAACCTCATGAACTAGATTTTGGTGGTGTAACTCCAGGTTTCTTAGTAGAGTGTGGTGGAGATCTTTTAATATTGAAACTGGAAGAATATCACGGGACGCCGATTAGGATTTTTAGATTGAATTTCTCTAATATGAAATGGGAAGAAGTTAAGAGTCTGGGAGAGCATGTGTTATTCATTAGCCACACCTCGTGTACATCGGTAGTTGCACCGGATAGTTACATGAAAAACAAGGTCTATTTCCCTAGATTATATCTGAACGAAGGAGGGATTGTATTCTACTCACTTGAAACACGTAGTTATCACTCTCGTGGGAGTAAGCATGCTGCAAACAATTTATCTGGCACAGAAGGATGGTTTAGTAACTGCACTTGGATTCAACCTAATATGTCGATGTCCACTACTGAGGAGCTCGGCTGGCTCAAGCAACCATCCTAAAGGTAACTGATAGTTTCTCTACTGAGGATTTTGTTTTCTAATGACTCTAAAACTAAATTTATTATTGTTGATCATTTTCTTTTAATAAATTATGGGTATTATTGAGTCGGATCATCGATTAAGCAAGATAAATCAAACATAAAATAAAGAAGAAGATGAGTAATTTAAGTGGTTCGGCACTAACGCCTACGTCCACTGAGAAACCCCCGTAGGGTGATTTAGATTATTGATCTCCATAGATTGATCATACTGGGATGGTTACATCAACAATAAACACTCTTATTTATAGTCATAGAGATAAACTACTAGACCTATATTTTTGATCTGATAGTTATCTAATACAACTAACTGGGTTTACATTTCAAATCTAGTAAACTAGTTACACGAGATTATCTTGGAAGATTTGACCACTTCACTTGGACTCCACCGTGGATTACACAATATCTTGGAACCGATTTATCCTCTTTTGACGGCACCAGTTGCCTCAGTCCTTTACTTCACTCTAACAACCTCGTCTACTTGTGTGTGCTGTACCGTAATATTCCATTATCTTTTAGTACTTTTAACTGTAGTTCGTGTTTCTACTAGTTCATTTTCCTTCCGTCTACGTAAAATACTGAATTAATGATATTCCCGAGTTTAATGAACCAACTTATTGCACATTTAAAGGTTTTACATAATGTCAAAATCCCGGAGTATCTAATTAACCTGCATTTCACTGTAGTACAGTGGTAAAGTTACTAGGTGATGATACCAGTTAGAGGTGTAAATTGGGATGTGCCAGCACGAGCACATCTCAGCACATCACACTAAAAATTTGAGCACATCCCATCCCAGCACGGCCCAGCACGGCCCAGCACGTTAGTTTAATGGGACGTGCTGGTGTCGGTGGTGGATTTTAGATAAGGGGTAAAATCGTAAAACCCCGTGACCTAGTGTTACCAGCAACACATTAACTACGAGCATTTAATTCAGGTGTCAATAATTAATGGGGGTATTTTTTCATAATACCAGATTAGGGTTTTCGACACAGAACCCTAATTCCAAAACCAAGCCACATACTGCGCACCACGGCAACGACGCAAAAACCAAGCCGCATACTGCGCACCATGGCAACGACGCCAAAACCAAGCCGCATACTGCCCACCATGGCAACGACGCCAAAACCAAGCCGCATACTGCGCACCATGGCAACGACGCTAAAACCAAGCCGCATACTGCGCACCATGGAAACGACGCCAAAACCATGCCGCATACTGCGCACCATGGCAACGACGCCAAAACCAAGCCGCATACTGCGCACCATGGCAACGACGCCAAAACCATGTCGCATACTGCGCACCATGGCAACGACGCCAAAACCAAGCCGCATACTGCGCACCATGGCAACGACGCCAAAACCAAGTCGCATACTGCGCACCATGGCAACGACGCCAAACCAAACCACATACTGCACCCACTGGAAACCATGCCAAAATAAGCCGCTATACCGTTTGGTACATGCCAAAAATAGCTCCCTAGGCTTGCAAACCGTGCAACTAGGTCAACTTGGCCGTGCGTGCCATTGGCACATGCCAACACGCACCACTAGCCAATTTCTAAGCCGCTATACCGTTTGACACATGCCAAAAATAGCGCCCTATTCTTGCAAACCGTGCAACTAGGTCAACTTGGCCGTGTGTGCCATTGGCACATGCCAACACGCACCATTAGCCAATTTCTAAGCCGCTATACCGTTTGGCACATGCCAAAAATAGCGCCCTAGGCTTGCAAACCGTGCAACTAGGTCAACTTGGTCGTGCGTGCCATTGTAACATGCCAACATGCATCACTAGCCAATTTCTATTTTCAAGCCGCTATGCTAGCGCCCACAACTTGGCCCAATAGCCGTGTGTGCCATTGGCACATGCCAAGCGCACCGCTAGCCACTTTCTCTTCCTAAGTTTCACTTACTGGATGATTTCACACCTTAAGTTGCTTCAAAACCTAAATACTCCCGCGAATGGGTATATGAAATTCTTTTCCCGTCAGAAGGACAGGCTGACCATCAAAATCCGAGTTAGTATGAGAATTACACAATGGTTTTAGTGAAGGGTGCCAATTAGGGTTTCAAAACCCTAAACCGCGAGTGTTTCCTTGAAGCTTGGTCACGCGTGCCATCAGCACATGCCAACACGCAACCACTAGCCACTTGTTATTCCAAGCCGCTATACCATTGTAACGCCCGCGACTTGGCCAAAGTGGTCGTGCGTGCCATTGGCACATGCCAACACGCAACCACTAGCCACTTTCTATTCCAAGCCGCTATACCATTGTAGCGCCCGCAACTTGGCCAAAGTGGCCGTGCGTGCCATTGGCACATGCCAACACGCAACCACTAGCCACTTTCTATTCCAAGCCGCTATACCATTGTAGCGCCCGCGACTTGGAAAAAGTGGACGTGCGTGCCATTGGCACATGCCAACACGCAACCACTAGCCACTTTCTATTTCAAGCCGCTATACCATTGTAGCGCCCGCGGCTTGGCCAAAGTGGATGTGTGTGCCATTGGCACATGCCAACACGCAGCCACTAGCCACTTTATATTCCAAGCCGATATACCGTTGTAGCGCCCACGACTTGGCCAAAGTGGCCGTGCGTGCCATTGGCACATGCCAACACGCAACCACTAGCCAATTCTCATTCCAAAGACGCTATACCATTGTAGCTCCCGCGACTTGGCCAAAGTGGCCGTGCGTGCCATTGGCACATGCCATCACGCAACCACTAGAAACTTTTATCCCCAACCTGCTAGCCAATTTCCAAGGCATTCCGCACATGCCATTGGCACATGCCACACATGCTCCACTAGCGACTTTGGCATTGCCATTCGCACTCAAAGTGCAACTTGCGGCCAAGGCATTCCGTACATTCCATTGGCACGTGCCAAATGCTCCACCAAGCTAATTTGGCATTGCCATCCACACTCAAAGTACAAATCGCGGCCAAGGCATTCAGCAGATGCCATTGGCACATGCCAAATGATCCACCAAGCGACTTTGGCATTTCCATCCGCGCTCAAAGTACAAGTTGCGGTCGAGATATCCCGCACATGCCATTGGAACATGCCGCAACGCTTCACTAGCAACTTTGGCATTGCCAATGGCGCCCACTCTCGAGACATCAACACAAACTGGGGGATTCTTTCTTGGGGTTTTGGTTTGGCGGTCACATCATGCAGCGTACACTATGTTCGCAATAAAGCAAGGCGTGCAAGGAATGAATACGGTCAATTAAATAAGGAAATTTATGGTGAAAACGTTTTTCCCCATAAAGCCAACGGTTTCCACCTCCTATGTTTTAATTGACACATTTAATCAATTCCTTAATGAGGCCAGGATACGTTCAATCTAACTTGTATAAATAGGTTTCACCTATTCTGCTAAAACACACAAGCCTTGGTCAGGCACAATAGAACACTATCAGATAGCAACTTTTGAAAGCTCTCTCAAAACATTCCATCACTAGCAAGCTTCTACACTTCTGATACAAGTCGAGATACTACCTAGCGAGAACTCTCTGGTCTCATCACCCTTCTTCGCTATCCTCCCCAAATTAACCCTTATCCTCCACTTTGTGACCGAATCAAATCTGTAATGGCCATCTTCTTGGTTTAGGCCAGAGTTGTACAGATTGATATCTCGAATCAAAAGTTCTCACGTACATCACATTTGTTTAAGGGTTTAAACCAGTCTCTCCACCATCGAATTTACCAAACTCGGCAGAGGCAATTTTCTCCCATAAACAATTGGCGACCACAGTGGGAGTTTCAATCTCTCGGTTACAAAAACTGATCTTTAGTTCAAAATCTGCTTTACCATTCGCTCAACATGGTAGAACTAAGATCTGGGTCCGTGACAAACTCTGAAGGCGCCAACATAGAAACCACCCCTAGTACAAATGATCCTTCCACCAATGCCTCTGCGTTACCTGTCGATCTTGTCCGCATGGAAAGTACCCCTCCAAGTGTTACACCTCCTGTTACCAGGGCCATGGATACTTCCATTATAAATGTCTTCGCACCGTCCGCCATCTCAAACAGCACTGAGAGCAGCCCTTCAGGTGTCACGCCGCAAATCACCAAGGCTCGTGCCTCAGCTGCCACCACTAGTGTTTCACCAGGCATGACTCCTTCAATCACCACTCGATCCACAACATCCACTCAATCTCCGGGGAGAGATAACAGAGGAGGCAAACCTTATTTCACAATCACGGATTTGATGGAAAAGCTGGAGGCTCTAGCCAGGGCTCAAACAGATATGGTTTAAACCCAGAAGGAGGTTCTCATCTTCCTCAAAGCCTTGACGGAGCAACTTCCACGGGAGCAACGACGGCCTGAATCAAGAGCAGATGCTTCCGAAAACCTTGATGCTAATGTCACACCCCCAGGAGGGATACGCCAGACGGATCCAAGGTCAAGCGCTCCCAATGAACTTGGAATTGGCACCGAAACTGAGAACACCAATGCAAGCGGGGAAATCCGCAATAGGAACCCAGTGGAAGGAAATTTCCCACTGGATTTCGTAACACGTGAAGACTTGGAACGACTCCTACAAAACCGAATCAAGAAAGACACAGACGTACATCAACACCAACCTCCTTATCTAATTGAAATCCAGATAATTCCACTCCCAAGAGGATACTCATCCCCTCAGTTCTCCTTATACGACGGAACCTGCAACGCAAGGGAACATGTCTCATGATTTCTAGAGGCTCTAGGTGAGCACGAATACAACCTTGTTCTCCGCCTGCGAGAATTTTCGAAGTCACTCACTAGAAGAGCGTACACGTGGTACAACTGTATCGCCCCAGGCAGCATCCGCGATTGGGGTGAAATGGTTACGTCCTTTTATAAGAAGTATTTATTTGTTTCCGAGAAAGTCACTCTCTCGGATATGGGAAGAATGTTCCAACATAATGACGAACATCCAAACGATTTTGTCAAGAGATTCAGAATTCAAGCACTCGACTGCCACGACCCGGGTGCGACTGAGAAGAAACTAGTAAATTCGTGCATCAATGGCATGACTCCTATCTATTGGGATTTACAGGAAAACTTATGATTCCAGACCTTCTCCGAACTCCACGAAGCTGCTAAACGATCAGCCACGACAACACCATCCATGTTGGAAAGAACTAGGTCTCCTAGAAATGAAGATACACGAGAAGTTCGAAGAAGCCCGCGTTTTCTCAACAAGCCATATAATACCGGCCCCTCCTCAGTAAGCGTGGTGGAAGAAATGGGAAATAGGAAAACACCTCCAACGGATTAACACCCTAGGCGCACGGCCCTAGCACAAAGGGAAGCCCCGCAAAAGGCCCCAACCAAGCTTTCTGAACGTCGCCATGAAGCCAGAGGAGACGACTCGGACTTCCCCTTTTCGATCAAGGAAGTAATCGAACTTCTGAAAACATGGGTCCAGGATGGTGTCATCAGGCTACCGGCTCCTCGGCACCCACCTACTGAAAAAGAGATGGAAAATCCCAGATTTTGTCACTACCACAAATTCGTCAGTCATCTAACCATCCACTGCACCAGGTTGAAAAGAATTTTCAAAGAAAGGATAGAGGCAGGGGAGTTACGACTAAGGAATGAAGGATTACATAGAGATCCGCTTCCCATAAGAAACTGTGAAATCTCTGGGGACTCCACACGCGAAACAGTGTAGTCCATGATGCAGCACATATGCGAAATCCTCTACTTTTCCAAGGAACAACGTCGAGACGCTTTCGCATCCCTCAACCACATAGTACCTGGGAAGCGACTCCACTCTGCTATAAAAAACACACCTAAGGAACAGATATCTCCAGGCATTTCTTCCGAGAAGCACAACTGGAGACTTCTCACCATGCCCCACTTAAATGACACCGAGTTCGATAACATGCTCATCGACGCAGCCTCAGAGTTCAACATTGTTACGTTCAAGACCCTGGAAGCGGCAGTAGTAACAAAACAAGAAGACACTCACTCCCCATCGGCTATCAAAGACCACGAGAGGAATCACCTGCATGCGCTTGGCTATGCTAATATTGGGATCAACATAGGAAATATCGCGACGCGCGGGACTTTCCACATTGTCAAGAATCTAAATTACGACATTGTTTTGGGGCGCCCGTGGGTACTCGACAACAAAACGGAATTAGGTGCATCACCCTTGCCCGTGTCAATGCCAGAGAGGGTATCCAACAAGACGGATAACTTGCTACCCTGTCAACAGCTTACCGGCAATACTCTACTACCAGGAAAGTAGACGCCAAAGCCACCTGCCAAACTCCAAAATCAAGTAAGCCTAAATAAGACACTCTCTTTATGACCAACCATTTCTCACCACAACCCGCCCTGGGGACTCGACAAAGTTGTCGAGCACAACACTGTCAAGAGATGTGAATGGAACGTCGAACCTTTTAAGCGTTTCACCAGAGATCTGAAAGACGCCCTGGAAGACTGCGAGAACAACCACCAGGAGATTGTACCACAACCCAATCCTTTCCAGATAGGGGATATAGTAATCAGATCCGCCTCATTTCAAGTCGGAAAGATGACTGTGAAGATACCAAGTCGGAAAAGTACTCCCGAAGAAGAGGAAGATGAACCATACCTAGTAGCCGACATCCTCTTGGGTGGCTATTATAAACTTATCAACACGGATAAACTGGAAGGCATAGTGATCCATTCACGCTGGTAGGAGACAGCCAACATATGAAAGGTCAAGATATTCAATTTCCTGACACATGCTCCTTAATACCTCTTTAGTAATTTTCCTTTTCACAACTACTATGTATTGCTTCAGGATGGATGCATCACTTACATTCATCCAGCAAAATTTCAATTGTCTCTCCCATTGGGCAATATAATATATCCTCTCCAGTGAAATAAAAGAATCCTTTTTTTTTCCTTGAAAATTTCTCAAGATCAACCCGAAATTCAAAACCCGTTACATAAGAGAAGCATCCAAGGGAACCTGTGTTTTTTTGCGTACCTCACCCGGAGGAACAGAAGAGATATCTTGGATGATGGCTCTAATCTCGCAAAGTAATGAGCCGATCCTTCCTAACGACTCTTTGAAAAAATATCGAGCCCCATTAATCCTATGATGATTTTTCGGAGAAACCAACAATGATCCTTCCTAACGACTCTTTGAAAAAATATCGAGCCCCATTAATCCTATGATGATTTTTCGGAGAAACTTAATTAAGTTAATTTGTGGTCAACAATCAAAACCATCGCCCATTGTCACCATCAATCACACAGAATTATAATAAGAAATTCAGGACTGCCATCGCAAAAGAAATATTCAAAATCGGTGTATAACATCTACCATTTAAACAATTCAACTCTAAAATTAACACAATTAGAGCCTTTAGTATTCACACTATAAGACCTAACCCTAAAATCAATTCACCTCCACCACTTTCATCACCCGCATCTTAATTTCATTCATAAATCTCCATTCTCACTATCCCTACCACTAAGCTGTAGAGATGGAGAAGATAACAAAAATATTGACTAAATTGAAACAATATTTATGTGAGAAACCCTAACTCACTTGGAAGGAATTGAGAATCGCGCTTCATGGATCCATCTTAGAACCCTAACTCTAACGATTCCTCTTTTTCAATCATCAGGAAACTCTTTCCTTGATTCACTTATTTCAATCAAATCAAAGGATCCCCAATCGTAGGGTTATTTTCAGTTTTATATCATAAATGAACACAATTAAATATAGAAGGCAATTCAACTCATAAGGAAATTTTGCATCAAGCGATTATTCTTCCCTCGGTTGAACCAGCCCCACTCTAATTGTCACCATGGGCTGCCATAGCATGCTCAATTTGAGATGGAGAAGATAACCAACTCTTCATGGATGTAACGCACCAACTTTCCAAAATGTACGGAAATTTTGCATCAAGGTCCCACCAATCGCACCAACTTTCCAAAATGTACGCCGGTCCCACCAATCGAGCCGACCTGTCAATGCTGCCCAATTTGCAGCAGCTATCACGTCCGTCTCCCACCGGACCCGCCATCCAGCACGCTCAGTTTCTCAACTCGTGCCAGCATCTCAATGCTTCCCAGACTCCATTTCAGCCAAATTATGGAAACCTCCCGCTCCATGCAAAACTACCAAGGAAGAGGATTCTGAATCCATTCTGCATCTCAGAAAAAAGGTCAGATAAATCTCCCGTTTCTCTTTTAGATCTTGTCTTGGAACCATCTTATGCTTACCACGCAACAAAGCTCATGTTCCGAGCGAAGCAGGGGACTTAATGTCGATGGTGGATTTTTGATAAGGGGTAAAATCGTAAAACCCCATGACCTAGTGTTACCAGTAACACATAACTACGAGCATTTAATTCAGGTGTCAATAATTAATGGGGGTATTTTTTTAAAATACCAGATTAGGGTTTTCGACACAGAACCCTAATTCCAAAACCAAGCCGCATACTGCGCACCATGGCAACGACGCCAAAACCAAGCCGCATACTGTGCACCATGGCAACGACACCAAAACCAAGCTGCATACTGTGCACCATGGCAATGACGCCAAAACCAAGTCGCATACTGCGCACCATGGCAACGACGCCAAAACCAAACCACTACTACCCCCACAGGCAACCATGCCAAACTAAGCTGCTATACCGTTTGGAACATGCCAAAAATAGCGCCCTAGGCTTGCAAACTGTGAATCTAGGTCAACTTGGCCGTGCGTACCATTGGTACATGTCAACACGCATCACTAGCCAATTTCTAAGCCGCTATACCATTTGGCACATGCCAAAAATAGCGCCCTAGGCTTGCAAACCGTGCAACTAGGTCAACTTGGCCGTGCGTGCCATTGGAACATGCCAACACGCACCACTAGCCAATTTCTAACCCGCGATATCGTTTGGAACATGCAAAAAATAGCGCCTTATGATTGCAAACCGTGCAACTAGGTCAACTTGGCCGTGCGTGCTATTGGCACATGCCAACACGCACCACTAGCCAATTTCTAAGCCACTATACCGTTTGGCACATGCCAAAAATAGCGCCCTAGGATTGCAAACCGTGCAACTAGGTCAACTTGTCCGTGCATGCCATTGGCACATGCCAACACGCATCACTAGCCAATTTCTATTTTCAAGCCGCTATGCTAGCGCCCACAATTTGGGCCAATAGTCGTGTGTGCCATTGGCACATGCCAAACGCACCGCTAGCCACTTTCTCTTCCTAAGTTTCACTTATGGGCTGCTTTCACACCTTAAGTGGCCTCAAAACCTAAATATTCCAGCGCTCGGGTATTGGAAATTCTTTTCCCGTCAGATGGACAGGCTGACCGTCAAAATCCGAGTTCATATGAGAATTCTAGAATGGTTTTAGTGAAGGGCGCCAATTAGGGTTTCAAAACCCTAAACCGAGAGCGTTTCCTTGAAGCTTGGTCACACGTGCCATCCGCACATGCCAACACGCAACCACTATCCACTTTCTATTCCAAGCCGCTATACCATTGTAGCGCCCGCGACTTGGCCAAAGTGGCCGTGCATGCCATTGGCACATGACAACACGCAACCACTAGCCACTTTCTATTCCAAGCCGTTATACCATTGTAGCGCCCGCAACTTGGCCAAAGTGGCCATGCGTACCATTCGCACATGCCAACACGCAACCACTAGCCACTTTCTATTCCAAGCCGCTATTCCATTGTAGCGCCCGCGGCTTGGCCAAAGTGTCCATGCTTGCCATTGGAACATGCCAACATGCAACCACTAGCCACTTTCTATTCCAAGCCGCTATACCGTTGTAGCGCCCGCGACTTGGCCAAAGTGGCCGTGCATGCCATTGGCACATGCCAACACGCAACCACTAGCCAATTCCAATTCCAAAGCCGATATACCATTGTAGCGCCCGCGACTTGGCCAAAGTGGCCGTGCGTGCCATTGGCACATGTTATCACGCAACCACTAGCCACTTTTCTCCCCAACCTGCTAGCCAATTTCCAAGGCATTCCGCACATGCCATTGGCACATGCCACACATGCTCCACTAGCGACTTTGGCATTGCCATTCACACTCAAAGTGCAACTTGCGGCCAAGGCATTCCACACATGCCAATGGCACATGCCAAATGCTCCACCAAGTGACTTTGGCATTGCCATCCACACTCAAAGTACAAATCGCGGCCAAGGCGTTCCGCACATGCCATTGGCACATGCCAAATGCTCCACCAAATGAATTTGGCATTGCCATCCGCGCTCAAAGTACAACTTGCGGTCGAGATATCCTGCACATGCCATTGGCACATGCCGCGACGCTTCACTAGAAACTTTGGCATTGCCACTTGCGCCCACTCTCGAGACATCAACACAAACTAGGAGATGCTTTCTTGGGGTTTTGGTTTGGCGGTCACAGCGTGCAGCGTGCACTACGCTCGCAATAAAGCAAGGCGTGCAATGAATGAATACAATCAATTAAATAAGGAAATTTATGGTGAAAACGTTTTTCACCATAAAGCCAACGGTTTCCACCTCCTCTGTTTTAATTGTTACATTTAATCAATTCCTTAATGAGGCCAGGGTACGTTCAATCTCACTTGTATAAATAGGTTTCACCTATTCTGCCAAAACACACAAGTCTTGGTCGGGCAAAATATAACACCATCAGATAACAACTTTTTCTAGCTATCTCAAAATCTTCCATCACTAGCAAGCTTCCGAAAGCTTCTACATTTCTGATACAAGTCGAGATACTACCTAGCTAGAACTCTCTGGTCTCATCACCCTTCTTCGCTATCCTCCTCAGATCAACCCTTCTCCTCCACATTGTGACCGAAGCAAATCTGGAACGACCATCTTCTTGGTTTAGGACAGAGTTGTACAGATTGATATCTCGAATCTAAAGTGCTCATGTGCAGCATATTTTTTTAAGGGTTTAAACCAGTCTCTCCACCATCGAATTTACCAAATTCGACAGAGGCGATTTTATCCCATAAATAGCTGGGTTTGATTAATTGGCACAGTAGCACAGCAAAGCAGGCGGCACGGAAAATCACGTGGCCCATCCCAGCACAGCACGTTAAGAAAACACGTCATAACATGTACACCATATAACAAGGCATAATACATCACATTTTTTGTATATTTCACAAAAGAGTCACTATTCTAACAAGTTTTTAACATTTTATGCTTGCTTATTTATAACAGCACATATAATACCTTAATATTTGGAAAATATATTTCAATATCGTTGTTATAATATCGTCACCTATATTTAACTAGAACATTAATTTACATGATAATAATCAAATTTTATATTTGATGGGATATTTCTTTTTATTGAATATACTTGTTAATTTTATTTGAAATAATTTCAAATGATATGTTGTCTAATTAAATTCTTGTGATAATGTCCGACTTAATGTATACATTGAGTGATTTCAAATTATTTATAGCACGTGTGTCAGCACGGCACAACACGACACATTTATTCGTGTGTTGTGCCCGTGGGCTGTGCTGTGCCTAGCTTTTGAGTAGTAAAGTTGGCACAGCACAGCACGACACATGGCACGTGAAGCACGTGACTTCATGTGCCGGGATGTGCTAGGCCGGCACGTTTTACACCTCTAATACCAGTGACCCGAGTATCTAATCTTGGCACGAAATTATTTATTTACCGGATAAAAAAAACCCTGCATTTCATCAAATTTTCGTTGGGTACATATCGTTAGAACCTTCCTCGAGTACTCTCTTGGAGATAATGAAATTAATATCATCATGTAATGGATCCCTAGATACATACTTAGATCGGTTCCGACAAACAACCGAAGTTGGAAGACATGGAACCAAACCATCAAACCCACCAGAATGCCTGCAACATGCACTGTCGAGATTTTCCAAACCAAATCTTTTGAAATTATCATCATGACCGTATATTGTGAAGCATGGACATTTGTCGTCCTATAATTTTTCTTTTGTAAGAAAACCTTTTTTTTGGCCAATCAACAAATCTCAATTCATTCAAATCAAAATAGTGATTCCATGTTCGCTTACAATATTAACAAAAACATCAAAAAATATCAAGATAATCAAAACCCTAATACAAATAAGGATATCAACTACAAGTAGATCGTGAAGAGAAAGAGCGATAAACCGCATAGATACCCAATTTTTGATTATGTAGAAGGGAAAGATGATGGTATAATCCGGAAATAATTTCGACCATTTGATTTGATTGTATTCTTCTATGATAAGATATGCTCCTGAAAGGAAGGAGTGTTGAATCGTTGATGTTTTTGAATCGAGAGAAGCAAGCCACGAACCAGCTATCAAAGATTGAAGAACTCGCCCCACAACGACGAAGAAAAATCGCCCCAAAACTGCGAAGAAACATGTCGAAAGACACAAAAAATGATGTAGATACATCTTATTCGATAACTATTACCTAAAACTATAAAAGAAAAAGAAATCCTTGCTCAGATCTGGTCTAAAATGACCAAATCAGAGCAAGAAAGATGAAACAACTCTTGGGTTTTTTTTTTTTTTTTTTGTAAGAAAACCTGCCTTGTGTGGAATGGATGCGCAAAATTTTGGTTAAAACAAACGGTGTAAGCTAAGTCTACTTACACAAACATAAGTTGGAATTTAGATTAGGAAGCTTCTCAAATTAATTATAGAAATCCTATAAACCCCACATAAATTTGTATAAGCCACATAAATTTGTATGAGCCTATATTTGCAAGTCCCAAATAAACCAAGTTCTAGTCGAACTGTTACTATAAATAAAACACCAATAATAAACTATATATGTACCCTTATCAGCACTACAATCTTCCTCATATAATCTTTCTGTCTATACTTTTCATTAAGAGAAGAAAAGGAGATGAAAGCAACTACTCCTAGAAAAGAAGTTTGCCATGATTACGTGCATGTTGTGATGCAATCACCAAAGCTCGATTAATTCCTTAACCTCATGAAAATTTCTTGTTCAAGGAAGAACACAACAAAAACGCGGTCAGTTTTCTATCATAAAGAGTGAAAAAGATATTTGAAGGCCATTCAGAACTTGCTTCTAAATTCAACACTTTCGTGCATGATCCATATGAGGATACCACCGCGGCAGTCGAAGGAGACGGTGGTGATGATGAGGAACCACTATATCTGGAATACAGTTTCTATGAGAAAGCCATGACGTTATTACGAAGCCCTAATGAGTACAAGCAATTCTTGAAGTTCTTATATCTTTACAGCCAAAAGATTATTTCAAAAGATGAATTGCAAGATTTGACTGGCTTCACGTGGACAAAGAATGAAGATACACGCGAAACAACATGGAGTGCTGAAAATAGGCCAGATAAGCGTGGAGACTGTGAAAAGGATGAAAGGGAAGAACGTTAAGGTTTTGAGGCTTCCACATCAAAAAGGAGAAGACTTATTGAGGAACCCAAGTCTTTTCTTGAGAGCCTTATAGAATTTAAAGGTGAGAATCCAAGTTAGTATAAGGAATCGACAAGAAAGAATAATCAAATTAGTTTATTTGCAAGCGAAATCAGTACATATCCTGAAGATGATGAAGTACCGCACTATGAACCAAAAAAGAATACCGAGACAAGTACAAAATACTTTAGACATAGTATTTAGGAGGAACAAATGTTTAAATGTGAAGACGAAAGAGTTGAACGCGATATTTTATTAAGTACTATTCAGGATGCAGAGGAATTGGTTGTGAAGATTAATGAAAGTAACACAATCAAGGTAGGCATCCATATACGTATAGAGGATCACTTAAGTGTTGCACATTTTGGGTGCATTAAGCGATTATTCGGTAAGTCTGGGCTGGATGTGATGGCTTCATTCCTGGAGAATGGGATAATAGTACTTCCACTTATAGTAACTCGACTGCATCAGAAACAACAAGAGGTGTCAACTTGTCTTTTAAGTTCTACGGAGAAAACGAATACAATTTCTTCAAGCAACTCCAGTTTTAAGAAGCAGAACACAACGAGTTCGAGTACTAAAGGTGAAGAATCTACTTCTTGTCTGCACATCCATGGGCATAGGCCCTTTAACACTCCCCCTTGTGTGGTTCAACAATAAAACTTTATATATAGTGCTTAACATATAGTACTTAGAATGTATCTCTTCAAATGTCGTCCTCTCCTTGATGACTTGCGCCGAAATCAATTGCCTCGTTAAAACTTTGACAAGGAAAAACCCAGTGGGACAAAACCTTGGTACAGTTCTTCACATGTAGCAATGTTGTCTCCATGTAGTTCATCACATGCAATACGATCTTCAAAGATTGATGAGTCTAAGTTAATTTCCTAGTTAAAACTTCATTAGGAAAACCCAAAGAGACAAAATCTGAACTAAAGAAAAAAGAGTACAATAATAAGAAAACTTAGAACATAGTTTAACTCGAATGTGTTGCCTCATTAAAACCTTGGCAAGGAAAACCCGGTGGGATAAAACCTTGACGAAGGGAATACAACATGACAGATGCAGGTAAAGGTGATCTGTTACAGATGATCACTTTTCTCTATTGAAGTTGACTAGTTGCTTCATAACTCTTAAGCAGAAAATCCTCGTGGGAAAGACAATAGCCTTAGCTGGGAAATTACATTCCCGGTGTTTGTTGTTGTCTCATTAAAAACCTTGCCGAGAAACAAAACCATGTGGGAAAAAGAAACCTCGATGAAGGAAAAGAGTTAGACACACCATTAGATGCTCCCCCTGATGTTAGACAACTTTCGTTAGTCTAACGCTGTCAGAAGGGGTTTATCACACTTTACTTTGGTGACTTGAATGTTTAAAAGACAATGTTGTTGATTCTGGAAGTTACGTTGCTTAACAGAATATCGCATTTCATTTCTTTGATCCAGATATTTTCATTAATATCAACGACGATCATTATATCTTCAACGTTCAGCATACTTGATGTTTTTAGTATTGTCTCGCTAAAAAGGTTGTCGAGTAACAAAACCCTTTGGGAAAAACTATTCTCGATCGAAGGGAAAAAGAGTACAACACAACTTCAATTTCAAAGTAAATTATATCGACATCATATCCTTGGATCCTCCCTGTAAAGACTCTCAAGCTTGTCAATACTAGTTGACTGGTCTAGCAATGATCAAGAGACTTATTAGTCGATAATAACCCGATTAGTTTAACACGGATGTTAATTAATAGGAATTAATTTAACAACGAACTAGATATGTAATTAGTCTTGTTAGATAGAACTCGAAAAGTAACGCAGAATGGACTGCTCGAACGTGTCATTTGGATACCGGACAAAGAAGATATCATTGGATGAGTATGAAGAGAAGATTAGTCATTTTGTAGACAAACCTCCTTGGCTTCCCTTATCTTCTGGTCAGGTGCCCTTAATTAGCAATTTTGTTCAACCATATCCCTAGTCGAGGAGATAAACTCGATCCCTTCTTTCTCTTTCATTCTTATTTTTTTCTTCTTCTTAAGAAAATTGATGAGTGATTTGGGTTGTTGTTAGATGAAGAACGAGCGGGTCGAAGTTTAATTGAAGTTTTAAAGTTGGTTGGAGATGATTTTAGTAATTAGGGTTTCATAAGGAAATACTCAAAAGAGGTTTAAAAGATAAAATTGATGTTCAAGAGGTGAGATTCGAGATGGGTATTGATTCGAGAGGACGAATTCAAACTTAGAAGAGAAGATGATAATGAAGGTAATGTTTGAAATGTTGAGGTAGTCGTGGTGGATTGAGATGATATTATGAGTTGAGATAAGCATAGAAATAATTGATTTCAGTTGCTGTAAAGGAAACCATTCGATGTAATTGTTCTTGTAAGACTATTTATTTTGATATTTGGATGTATGATGTTTATGGAGTTAGAGATTCTATTGGGTTGTTATTTATGAAGAAATTGTGTTTATAAATTGAGTTGAATTGTTGATACAGATGGAGCTGAGATATGTTTGGAGGTTCTGTGGATATGGAGATTTTGTTAAATGTATAGAGGGTTGAATTATGATGCTGGTAATTCAGTTGTGTTTTAATATCTTTGATGAATGTTTTAAGAGTTACAAGAGGTGGATTGAGTATGGTCTCAACTAAACTATTGCAGGTGGTGGTATTTTTGAGGAACATGGATTTAGAAATGGAACTGTTAGTGTTAGTGCTCACTGGAGAAGAGCTAGATGGAGTTGCAATTGTTGATGTTGTGTTATTGTAACTGGAATTGATATGAGCAATTTAGTGGTGAGGCTATGGATATTGTGTGTGTATGTGTTGGTGGTTGAGACATTGATGTACCTGTGAATTCTAAAGTTATAAGTATTATGTAGAGACTTTAATGTTGATAATGATCTGCAGTTATAGATGTTAGAACTGTTTTGGTGGTGAACTGAACATGGATTGCAGATGGGTATTGTTGAGTGGACATGATAGGGTTGTGGATGTTTAAGAGTTATTGTGGTTGAGATTATAATTTGGAGTTGTGTTAAATTACAGGGAGGAGGAATTATATATATATTTCATATGTAGATGATTGAGGTAGGTGGTATGTTTTGTTGAATGGTAATGTTGTATTGAGATATAGTTGAAGTTATGGAGTGTAAGTTGTGATTGTAAATGGGTTTATGTTGAACTATATAGATTTTGGATTACAAGCTCAGATGAGGTTGAGTTATGAGTTAGATCTGTTGGTGAATGTAGTTGAGTTTGGTGATGATTATAGAGTTGCAGTTAGTGTTCGCTGTAAAAGCTTGGAATTGCTAAAATGGCAGTTGGTTATCAAAGCCAGCAGTTGCAGATCAAGGTAAGCTTAGCTTATATTTGTAATTGAGTTGTAATGTTTACTTTAAAATGAATGTATAACTTTAGTTTGGTAGAATTGAAAAGGTTAGGAAGTAGATTTGAAATGAAGCCTGTAATTTGAGTTTAGGCTGGTTAGTATCCCAGTCAGTCTAGCTGACTTACCTGACTCAGACCGTCTGACTGAGTCGAGTTAACCTTGTAACCTGAGTTGAATCGGTTTGACTCAGACTTGACACTACACCAAATCAGAGATTTTGTTACACAAATATGTGTCACAACTTATTTATTGTCACACTTATTAGTGTAATAAATATGGTGTTTTTCTTTTGTTACACATTACTGGTCACACTAATAAGTGTGACTCTAATTAATTAAAATCACACTAAAAAGTATGTCAAATCTCTTACAGATAATTGTGTCACAAATTATGCAGTAATTAAGAAAAAAAATTTTAATTTTAATTTTCCCACCCTGTTTTGGATTCATACACCGGCTTTGCCCCACCCACCACGTTACTAGATCTTTTCCAAAATCCACAAAACATGGGCATAATTCTAAAAAGTATTACTCAAATTATTTAATAAAAATTTAATTAATAAAAGAAATCGGTTTCAACATCTATTAATATCCTTGGCACACTCTTAACACACTGAACAATAAACAATTATAAATTAAAACACTAAACTCTATCTAATATGCTACAAGGTAAACAAAGTTTAAGTTGTAGATTAAAAATGCTTCTTATGCCATTCTGCAACCATTTTTCCATTCCTGTCCAACAAATCCACATTCTGATTGAAGACTCTTCAACCAGAATTGTCGTAAGGTTGTGGCTTTGGCATGGGATTTAAATTCCTGGTAAAGGAATAGAAGTGAAATTCCTGGTAAAATAATAAGAGTGTAGTCAGAGTTAGGGGTACAAGAATCATTCACTGGGTATTTTTTGTGCCATGACATGTAATGCAGTAGTACACAATCAACATAAAGTTATAACTGCTCCAAGAAGAAAATTTTAAATCCGCCATATATGATGTGTATTATCATTAATCATTTCTTAGAATCCTAAAAGTTTCCTCCAAAGGATCAATGGTACTAGCAAAAATATGTGCATGCAAACTAGTTGTGACGGATCTCCTTCTCTGAAGATAGTCATCTTGTCATGGAGAACAGTCACAAATGACTGTAATATTTCAACAAGTAAAAGTGTTAATAATCAGAAATCCAGAGCAAGTTAAGCAATATAAATGGCTGCAGATAGACATTCTGTAACTACTGGAAATCCAATGACATATAGTAACTTATATTTACAGCAGATTCAAAGCTCAGTTCTCTAAATATCTCTTGTTATTCAGTTCATTGGCACTCTAATCAGCAGCAGGGACATTTTCACTCCAATGAAAGCACAAAATAAACAATTGCATAGTGATTGAGAAATAAGAACAAACCGATGTCGTTTACTGATTTAAGCCACCATTTGCCTCAACATAAATGTAACCATTTGATTCAGGAATGGGTTAATTAGTATTTGGGTCGTAAGTTTTGGTATGTCTTTGAGTTTGGGTCGTAAGTTTGTCCGTTTTTGAGTTTGGGTAGTTGACCCCGTTAGTCAACTAAGTCAACCGGTCAAAATGTTAGTGTAAGTCAACTTCAGTTAGTAACGTATTTACGCATTTTGTCGAGGCTCTAGAGACTTCGTTAGAAGTCGGAAATAAGAGTTTGACCCCATATTAGAAAGAAGAAATAACCACCTTCCAAACACACTTTAAAAATCCAGATTAAGAGTTCAAATTGTCAATAAAAAGTATGCGCAAACAAGGTCACAAAACTGCGTAGCTACAGATTTCAGCTCAGGCGAACTACTTTCCGGGGAACATATCTCCTAAACGATAAATCCGAGTGATATGAAATTTTAACTCATTAAAGACAAGACATAGAGGAACGGTTTTCGTTAAGAAAGTGTCGCCTAATTCCCTACCTATTGGTACCAGTTTCGCAGACAACTAGGGGCAGAAAACTATGTCAGAAATACGGTTTTTCAACTTTCATATCACAATCTGGTTGTCTTCGAAAGTTGAAACACCGGCACCATTAGGTAGGGAAATAGGCGACACCTTCTTAACTAAAAACGTTCCTCTATGTCTTTTCTTTAATTAGTTAAAAGGTATTAGCAATCGGATATTTCGTTTAGGAGATATGTTCCCCGGAAAATAGCTGTCCTGAGCTGAAATCTGTAGCTACGCAGTTTTGTGACCTTGTTTGCGCATACTTTTGATTGACCATTTGAACTCGGAATCTGGATTTTTTAAGTTAGTTTGGAAGGTGGTTATTTCTTCTTTCTAATATGGGGTCAAACACTTAATTCCGACTTCTAACAAAGTCTCTAGAGCCTCGACAAAATGCGTAAATACGTTACTAACTGAAGTTGACTTACACTAACAGTTTGACCGGTTGACTTAGTTGACTAACGGGGTCAACGACCCAAACTCAAAAACGGACAAACTTACGACCCAAACTCAAAGACATACCAAAACTTACGACCCAAATACTAATTAACCCTTCAGGAATACCTATAAAAAAGATAACCCCATGTTAACAGTCATTAACAGATGATCATAATGTGATATCACTAAGACTAGTAAGAAAACCAAATCAGAAAGGCAGCAAGGAAATGAGAAATTTGTGTTCCAGAGATATATATTTGATACGCCTGTATCATGATGTGGTTGCCAGAACTAAATGTTCAAATACTCAATATAACAGGTCTTCTACTGAAAGTTGAGTCCTCAGAGTCGACAACGTCACAAACAAGTACACAACACTAGTGTGATAGCAATATTCTAAGATGCGATTTAGGGACGTACGTAGCATGAGACCTTTGTACATTTTATTTTACGTAGCATCAGCCCTTAGCATGAGACCTTTGTCGAAAACCCGTACTTGAGCAAAAAAAGTCTTACTGCTTACATGACATGCTTTACTGCCACAAAATCCGTAAATACAATAAAATGACTCCGGTGTTATGTTAGCGATACTTATCAGTATATTTGCAGCTAAATAATGCAAGAAAAGTAGTTCATTTCTACACAGAATATATATGGAACCCGATATAGCTTTACGATGGGGGGAGGCAAACCCGTGTCCATCCAAGCCAAGACGATCATACGAAGAAATTCAAAGCTTATATAGCAATATTTAGTCCATACCTTCTCTCACCATCTTTAAAAGGGTGTCTCCATACAGTTGCTAACTATATGTAGCATATATAGTGAGAAGGTCTCTTCTCACCACCTTTATAAGGGTGTCTCCGTACATTTGCTAACTACAAAAAATCATTATCTTGATTTTAGAAATAGATAGTGTAAAAAGCAATATTGGAAGAGGCACAAAAAGTCAAGGATGCAGTCACAAAATGCTTAAGCATAACTTCACAGACAAAAATATTTAAACAACCTTATCTTGATTTTAGAAAACTAATACACCGATAGTTGAGTTCAAAATTTTTACAAAAATCTCACATAAAACCAAACTTGAAACAATAATTGGAAGATAAATACCAAGATTCACAAAAGTCAAGGATGCAGTCACAAAATGTTTTTGAAGGAAGCGGAAATTAAGCATATGCAAAGAAAAGAATTGAAAGGGTTCACAGAGGACAAATAAAAAAAATATATGACAAATCCCGAGATAACTTTAAACAACCTCCACCCTACAGTGCTGTAAGCTGATGATGCATCACAACATTAAGTTGGCATACCTTAGTTATGGCTCCCAGTCCCAACTAATACACCGTATATAAGTATACTATTAAGAGCCACCAAGATTGAGTTCACCGGAGATATTTTTACAAAAATCTCACATAAAACCAAACTTGAAACAACCTAATTCATCCGCATAACTGAGCTTAATCAACACAACCTTGATAAATACCAAGATTCCCAACCCCTTCTTCTCTTTCCCATCTTATACCCAATTATTAAAGAAGGATATCTATATATGGATTCAGAAAAGTCAAAGATTTTGATTTTATCCCGTGATTCCTATCGCTTCCTATGTAACCAGTTTTAATCAACCGAATTGAGGCATGATTTTGTTAGTGAAACAACCAAAACTTAAGCAAAACAATGAACTCCAACAAATCGCCGTAATTGGTAGCTAGAGTAGGAAGAAACTTGTACATAAACCCAATTTTAATCTCAGAGGACCAATCCTGGATGCGCTTGCTGGTGTCCTTAGATTTGAAACCCAAATAGAAAGTCATTGAGCTTCTGAAATGACCTAACATTAAAACGAAAGCATTCCAACATTAATCAAATTATACGAAGAGATAAAATACATGATCACAACATGTGTAAGATCTTGTTTTCCATTTGTATATATATCCTCTTCTTTATGATGTAAAGGTGCGAATTGCTAACAGATCTCGAAAGCTCCTTGCCCTATAATTCTTCTGTGATGCCTAACGTTCTCTACTAGAGTCTCAGGAAAAGAAAAACTTGAAAAAAATTGGCTGTCGAGGGTTAAATTTGGGGGTATTGGATTCGATTTTCTAGAGAGGAAAAACAAAACTTATCGTTTGAAGGAAAGAAGAAAAAGGATAACTGATAGGAGGAGTCGGCGAAACGAGGAGAAGTTGAAGACGTGGTTTCTTTTGCGTTTGTTTTATTTTAATTTAATTTAATTTTTATTTTTACTTCTGAAAACAAATCATTTAATAAATAACCGACAATGTTGCCACACTAACAAAACAAATAAAAATAAAAGTGAAAACTAATCTTGAATTAATGTAACACTTTATAAGGTTGTTACACATATTAGTGTCACAACCTATGTTACACTTATAAGTGTGATAATTGTGTGTTATAAATTCCTCAATTTGGTGTAGTGTGACCATTTGACCAGGACCTTTGAATTGACTTGGACATTGACCGTCAGTTTGACCGTTAGTTGACCCAGAAGGACAAGGCCTTAGTAAAGAGATGGTTTGTTGGGATTAGGCTTATAGTTAGTTTTTATTTTGATATGCTGGACCATTATGGTCTGAATTAAACTTTGGCTTCTTCTACAAAGTTGTAGATATTCATAAGACTTAGCTACAAACTATATAATCAACCTAATTGGATTAGTAAATTCTTAGTTATGTTAAAGATAGAGAACGAGATAACATAATGGGCTTAGAACCATTAGATAGAATTGTATGATTCTTGTGTGAGTCTTTTGGCTAAATTCTTAGACTTCTTGTGTGATTAACAATTAGTTTATATTAACAACGATCGATTCAAAGGATGAACCAGTGGATCGTGATCTCGAGGTAGGCGTGGCTTGTCATCAAAAGAGGTGGGAATACATTTTACTCTTTTGTAACCATTATTGTTTCTTTTTTAAAATTCCTTGTTTATTAAACTCATGCATTGTCTGTTCGTGCATTCCATGCTTTGTTATTGTTGTTGATTCTGTTAATCTTTCCATGATTTGGAAAGAACCTGTAATGTTTGTTGTCAATATGAATTGTTATGGGAAATGAGAATTTCAACGTATGGTATATAAGATACGCTCCTTCACATTTATACCTACATGAATTCAGCTTTTATTGTTTAGAGTGGGTCATCATGGTCTTGGTGATATCAATAGATACTGAGTGTGTTTAGCACGAATATGATACATTGTTTGAAGAAGGAGTTTGTACATATACATGTTTGTATATTTCAGTGATTTGGTGGCTGTTTAATGTTTCGGAAAACATGTATTGTTTTCCAAATTTTGCATATGGTTACTTAAAAGTTAAATGTTATTCCTACTGGGAACCCCTTTTAGGGATGATGTGATCACTCATTCCCACTTTCAGTTTCAGAAACAGATCAGAGTGCGCAACAAAAGCTTCAAGGATTGATTTCGTTAGTTGGTTATACTTCTGCTATATTTATTATGTTGTATATTATGTTTGTAAACCAAATGACTATTGTATATGTATCATTTGAGAGGAGTTCTTGTATATATATATATATTTCTGAGCAGGGATAGTTTTGGGTTAAGTTTTGTAGACGATATATTAATTGAATGTTTAAGTAAATGATCTAGATTCTTGGTTCCTCGTTAATTAGCTAATCTCTTGGATTAGTCAGCATCTATCTTAGGGTGCGCTACACTCCCCCTGATATCTTCATCTCCCCCTGATTACTTTCAGTGTTGTTCTTAGACAGTTCCTTTAGTCATATATATTTAGAAACTGAATATCGGTAATAACTTAGAAAATAATGTACCATATCTCCCTTTGATTACTTTCATTGGAGAAGAGATTATTGTTCCTTTATAATCAACAACCTTTGGATTGCACTTTCGTTAGCATTCCTTTTAATATCTTTGTAGGGATAAAACAAATTTGTGCCAATGGTTAATTTTAAGAACATGATTACATTCACTACACCATTCCAATGACATTGCGTTGGCGCTGACCTATATCTAGCTAACAAGTTCATTGAGGATGTAACATTTTGTCGAGTACATTATGCTAAGTGCAATAATGCGTCTATTGTACTTAGATATTGGAATTTCATCTCCCAACACGTCTTCGTCATCTTCCTTTAGACGAAATGGTCACTTACTTACGTTTGAACCTCGACTAATCATGGGAGTGCTATCATGATGCATGTCTTTGTTAAATTGCCTAACAACTTTAGACAAATGAAAACTGGTGGGATAATTTACCACAATCTCAGTATTCGGTCAAGCTTTCTCCAGATTTTTCATCTCAAATTCGGATTTCAAATAGCTTTTAAGGTCTCTTATTACATCAAAAGTACACATCATGTCTGTAACATCAACATAAATAGCTACAATTTCAAATTAGGAACTTTCTTATGAACACGCAAGGAAAAATAACTTACTTGTCTATCCCCTCCAAATCAAATAGCCACTTAGACGGTATACCACATCCGCCTGATTGCTTGAATCTAAGTGAGCGTTCTATCTAATTGTAAATGCACTCTGTGGTTTAGAGTCATTTGATTTGGGAATAAAAAGTCTATCAAGTACTTTTGTAAATATCTTCTATCTCTTGATTCTTTCAGAGATACGTAACAATCACATACATATGTTGCATTTCAAGTTCTTTTGAAATTACCAAGCTAACTAAGTAGCGGAACTCTATAACGTACATTACAAGAAATAATTCCAGGGATTTTTGTGAGAAACGTCGCGCCAGAAGGTGAGTCTTTGTACTTTAAGACTACTTTCTTCTCATTATGCTTTATGAAAAATTAATTATATATGTCCAATAGGCTTTACACTTGGTTGGTTAGCACTACCACACCAAATACCTGTATATTTGTCAAAGAACCAAGTTCTACCTGGATTGTGTAGGCCAAATATGCTATTTATTTGAAATTAATCAAAATAAAGCAAGGTTCGATCTCATTGTGCTCTACTTATGGAGCAGATATTTACGGATTATATCATCAATATGCACATATGATACTTCCATTGACTCATGTGCATTCTCAGGATTTTATTGTTCTCTAGAATCATTTAAAACTTGGGAGCGTCCTCCAGTTTGATGCATGGACATATTCAGAGATAATCTTATGAGATGATTATGTTGATATAAATAAGTTGTGCCTTACTCACCTACTTCCTTTCTAGATGAGGATTGATCGAACCAAGTGGTCTCTCCGACTTCCTTTATGGAGCCACGGCCTCAACCACACTTCCACTGAGTGTAGTTGCAACACCTTAGTCTATGGTGTATATCTCGTATTGAGGATTTGTAACTTTTCAGGTAGGTTTGCAGCTGGTAGATGTGATCTCATCACTTTAGCGACATTATTATACATTCTGAAAATCAAATATTCTTTATCACTTCACATTTACATTTGTGGAGCACAAGAATCAATATGAGACACAGTGGGAACACACCATGACAATTCCTGTCGTTCCCTTAGAAAATACTTTTTTCTTATCTCCCCCTAACGACGGGAAGATTGTCTCATTGAAGTGATAACCCGCAAATCTAGCGGTAAGAGATCTCCTGCCAAAAGTTTTAAAATGCGGATAATTGTTGGGAACTCATTTCCAACATAACTACTTAATAGTTTTGAAGACCCATCATAGTATGATGTAGAGTCGTAATGGCACATATATAGTGCAACCAAATATGCGTAAAAACACGAATGTCAGGCTTAAATCTAGTTACCAATTGGTGCGCAGAAAAGGTTGACTAATATTGGGTTCTAAAAACAAATTAAGTAAGATGCATGTAATATTTCATATCCCCAAAGCAATAAAATATAGGTTGGTACGCATAACCTATTCCTAAGACACCATATGTAACCTTTGATAGTAGCCTCTGCGAGACCATTGGGTATAAGATGCTCTATATTGATATTAAACATGTAATATTTATCAAGTCCTTTTGATGTAAATTCTCTAGCATTTTGCATTGTGATGTGCTAGTAGTTTTCAAACGCAAATTTCTTGGGAACTATAACTAGTCCAAAAATGTCAAAACATTCACCAGAGCCATAAGTCACTTTAATGGTCTGCATTTTGCATGCATAATTTTTCTAAAGTTCACCTTGTTTTCTTTGTAATATGGAATTTTTACCATTTGCATCTTAGGATGGTCTCGATCCTGTTTTACTAAAGACTTTGTAAAAATGAGTGATATGATTTCTTACCTAAAAACATAATGGGAAGGGGGGTTGTGCATCTAGTAATTTAGAAAACACTTATTGAGAGTGTTTATAGGTAAAAATCGTTTCTACTGATTTGGGTAATTACGATGGGTGAGTGATAAATAGATCTAAACCCTAAATAAATGTACTGCATGGGAGTACTTTTAGATTCGAGAGATCAATCTATACAAATATGGCCTAAAACAAGAAATGGTCGTTCCGTATTTGCTTCGGTCACAAAGAGGAGGAGAAGGGATGGTTTTTGGAGGGAAGCGAAGAGAGTGTTGAGACCAGAACAGTTCTGGAAGAGTAGTACTTGACTTGTATCAGAAGGTGAAAGATTTGAGAAAGCTAGCAAGAGTTTCCTTATGAGTGTTGTATTTCTCCCTGACCAAAACTTGTGTTTTGGTGGAAATAGGTAAAATCCATTTATACAAGTCTAAGTGAAACGTACTCTAGCCTCGTAAGAAAAGAAACAAATGAGTTAAATGGGAAGAGGTGGTAACGCCTGGTATTGATGGAATTGATGATCCATAATGAAAGAGCGTTTTCACCATTACCTCCTGCATTTACTAACCTTTTTTTTCTTATGATACTATCTTGGAACGTGCATTTGTGTATTCGCACGCTGTAGACCGCCAAACCAATACCCTAATGAGCATCCCCTAGTTTGGGACATGTGTTGATGTCTCAAGTGTTTTCGTGGAAAACATGTAGCATGTCGCTGGTGTTTGATAAGTTGAGATTGAGAGACTTGTCGGCTCAGTGGAGACCTTCGACAGTCGAGATTTTGCATCTTAAGAGGAATCGTGGCCTTTGATGTAGGCGCGGCATGCCAGAGTGAAAGGGTTGCACGGAATGTGCCAATGGCATGTGTGGCATTCCTTAGTCTTAGGTTGCACGTATTGGCATGCCAGGTTGCATGGGTTGCATGGAATGTGCCAACGGCATGTGTGGCGTATTTGTTTCTAGGTTTTCACGGCTTTGCATGCCTGGTTGCAAGGGTTGCGTGGCATGGTTTGGCGTGGCCAAACTTAGGTTTTCGGGCCAAAGGTTACCATGCGTTGTCTGGTAACCTTGGATGGCTATGATTTTCTCCTGGGATGAAAGGGGGACCGTTGATTATCGCATGCCTTTGTTTTAGTAGCCAGGGTTGTGAATTGCTTTGTATAAGTTAAGGTTTAACATGCTGAAACCCTAATTAGCACCCTTTATTAGAATTGCTGTAGAATTCGCATTTGGACTCAGATTTTGACGGTCCCCCACTCCATCTTACCGTAAAAGAATTCTCTATCTTCCCACACGAGAATATTTAGGTGTTGAGTTCGTTCGGGTGGTAAAAACATCCCTACAGTAAAAACTAGGAATAATTCTGGAGGGATGGCAGCATGGACATGCTAGGATTTTGGCGTGGCCGTGTTAGGATTTTGGGTGAAAGGTTACCATGTGTTGTTTGGTAACCTTGGAAGGCTAGGATTTTCTCCAGGGATTGAAGGGAGACCATTGATTATCGCACGCCTTTGCTTGGTTAGCCGTGTAGGTAAGGCCAGCATGGTGGTACGGCTAGGCTAGCATGGCATGGCTTGGCGCAATTAGGTTTGCATGGCATGTGGGGCCAAGGGTTTTCTAGGGGTGCATGGCGTGGATAGATTTCGCTAGGTGCGACTTTGCCTTGGCGTGTGGGGCCAAGGGTTTTCCATGGGCGCATGGTGTGGATAGCTTTGGCTAGGTGCGGTGTTTGGCTTGGCATGTGGGGCCAAGGATTTTCCATGGGTGCATGGCGTGGCTAGATTTGGCTAGGTGCGGTTTAAGCTTGGCGTGTGGGGCTAAGGGTTTTCCATGGGCGCATGGCATGGCTAGTTTTGGCTAGGTGCGTGCCCAAGCTAGGGTTTTGGGCCAAAGGTCATTTGGTAACCTTAGGCGGCCAGGATTTTCTCTTGGGATTGAAGGGCGACCGTTGATTATTGCACGCCTTCATTTTGGTAGCCGCGTAGGGAAGGACAACATGGTGGCGTGGATAAGTTGGCATGGGGCCATGGCGAGGTGCGTTTGGCATGGCGCGGTAGGTGTGGATGTCATGGTTTGCCGTTAGCACAGGGGTGCGGTGAGCATGGTTGGCATGCTTTGGCTCGGTTAGTGTGGATGGCATGGTTTTCCATTGGCACATAGGTGCGGCTAGCATGGTTGGCATGCTTTGGCGCGGTTAGTGTAGCTGGCATGGTTTGCCATTGGCACAGAGGTGCGGCTAGCATGGTTGGCATGCTTTGGCGCGGTTAGTGTGGATGGCATGGTTTGCCATTGGCACAGAGGTGCGTCTAGCATGGTTGGCATGCTTTGGCGCGATTAGTGTGGCTGGTATGGTTTACCATTGGCACAGAGGTGCGGCTAGCATGGTTGGCATGCTTTGGCGCGATTAGTGTGGCTGGCATGGCATAGAGGTGCGGCTAGCATGGTTGGCATGGTTTGCCATTGGAACAGAGGTGCGTCTTGCATGGTTGGCATGCTTTGGCGCGGTTAGTGTGGCTGGCATGGTTTGCCATTGGCACAGAGGTGAGGATATCATGGTTGGCATGCTTTGGCCCGGTTAGTGTGGCTGGCATGGTTTGCCATTGGCACACGTGAGGATTAGGGTTTGGCTTGTCGTAACCCTAATTGAAAAAGATACCCCGGTAATTATTTACAGACACATTATATATTTCAATAAATGCGCCTAGTAAATGCTTATTACTTAAATGTTGTGACGTCACTGTCTACTAGGATTTAGGGTTTTACGATTTTAACCCTAGGCTAAAAACCACCATCAACAGAGAGATATGTCGTCACTTTGCATTATATCAATCTTTTTCCCATTTTCGTTCACTCAAATAAAGTGATATTTGTATGAGTTATTTCAAAACAATCATCATGTCAAAACCAAAGTTTCTTTATGGTATGGCCAAAGCCTGTATGAGTCAGTTTCCAACATTTCATCGTCGGAGTCAATATGATTCAATAATTCAAATATTATAGTGAATTACATTGAACTAGATTGACTCATTAGTTTCTCTAAAATATATTTCCTTCCAAACATATTAGAGACTATAAAAGATGCAATCAATTACATTCTCATCATTTTGATGTTCCACATGATATCCATTTGCACGGGTTACTTGGGAATTTAACAAGGTGTGATTATCGCTTGGTACATCTAGAGATTTTGCGACCCTATCCTAAAAAAAATGAGCAGTGCTGCGCTCGATAAGATAGTCAATTGCCCAGGAAAATTTCTTGTTGCCATTAAAGTTGATGTGAAAATTGGTTGTTACTATGATACATATACACATTATATTGTATATACCAACACCTATGACCAGTGCATTTCCAACTCTTTTATTTATGATGGGAGCTAGAATTACATTTTAGCTGATCCCAAGTTCAATGATACCTATACTTTGGTGTCATTACTGCTGGGGAAAATAATAATAATAATATATATTTTTTTCATGATATATATGTGCCTTTTCACATGCTTTATATGAGTCGGTACGTCTAACCCTCGTTACGTATGGGTTCTTTCCATTTTCAATTTTGCTACATTTATCTTAATTTGTGAAATTTCTTTATCTCAATAGGTCAAGAGAATCTCACTACACATGTCAACCACTTACTTTAGGTTGAATATATTACTAAGGATAATTCTCTAGTTGTCATACTTCAACAAATACCGGTTCGTTAGTATTATGGATGAAGTAGAGAAATGAAAATTTTATGACTCATATCATCTTCTGTGAGTTCTTCCAAATAAAATTGGAACATATGTGAGTTTATTTGAACGTATGTTTTGAAACTATTGACAGATAAATATTCGAGCAAGTGGATACATTCCACGGAACATTTTAAATTTTTGGGAAAGTATCAAGTATCCAATAATGGTGCTCAAGTACTTCTAAACCCCAAATGAATACATTGGAATTGAGTTGGTACAACCCATTAAACAAAATACACCATTCAACTATATCCAATATCATATTGAAGAGAACAAATAGCATTAAGACCAAAATTCTTGATGATTGAGATCAATAAAAATAATTTAAATTGACCATTCATATGTTGTTGACTTATTTTAAGACAAAAATAAACAAAGCTAGGCATATTCTAAAAACAAATAAATAAGCCTAGCGAGTAAATAAACTCAGCATATAAAAAAAAAACTCGCGTTATGGTTACATACCTCATAATTTGGTTCCCACCTTATATAGACAAAACTAGAACAACGTTGATCACACACGTCCCGGAACCGAGTCCAGAACAGGATGGGATAGAACCATTTTGGACTAACTGGATCGCCAGCAAATGTAAGTGGGGACAGGACGGGTTGGAACAATTTGGACCGGAACCAGATCGAAATAGGACTGGCTCTGCTGGAACGGAACTGTCTAGGCTCAGGTGGAACGGGAACTGGAACACGGACCGAGTTGGATCGTCAGATCGGGGAACTGGAACAGCTGCCGGAACAGGAAAACAGTTACGGGTCCGGGTAGATAACAGGTCCGTGTTTGGGCTAAGGGTCCGGGCAAATGACATGTCCGGGTTTAGGATGACAGTTCATGGTTTGGGGTGACGGGTATCCTCCTTTCCATCTTCTCCCACAGAAGACTAGAATGGTTTCCCAGAAGACGAACATGTCTTCCTCTTCCACGGCCACATGCGAATACACATATGATAAAACTGATAAAACAAATCATTTGTATTGCCATATGAGACAAATCAAGATAAATTTCCAATCAACTACATCCACAAACATATGCATATAATATAAAATTAAATCATTTTGATTGATTCTGGTGTAGACATATGCAAAATAATTTTCCACCAATTAGGAAAAATGAGATATATATATATAAATATCGGAGAAAGTGGATCGACTTATCTAATTTGATCCCGAAGATTTCAATATTAGCTTGAGGACATGAGTTATCATCCATGTATAAAAAAATAATCAATCAATGTGATATAGATCCGAGGTATATCATCGTGGTGATAACGTATTGTAGTGGAATAGCAGGGAAGGAGAAAGAGGCAGAATTTTATATTGATAATAGTTATTAGGGTTACATGGATATTGCATACTCTTCATACATGAAAAAGGGAAAACCAAAGGACTCTCATCTTGGACCGCACATTCATAGGCATGGACCCTTTATCAGAGATAATGATTTATTTTTATTTTTAATATATTTAGAGTCTTTAAATTTTTTGATTGATGTCCATGATATTTGTTACACATTCAATAATGTCAAGATTATAAAATATCCTCTTATCTCCCATTACCACACAGTCTTTACAGAATTAGATAAGTAAGCTTAACTTAAACAACTTGTAGAAATATCACAAAATTGGTTAATTAACCCAATAACGACAATTCCTGGATGAAAAAGACATGTAAAATTTGATACTATTTAAATGAACGATAATGTAAAAAAAATTAGGATGTAAACAGTTTCATCCTACCCATTTTCAAATACTTTTTCATATTTTTAATTTACATCAGGATGCATCCGGTTTCACCCTCGCTATTTTTTAAGTTTAAGCCAGGGTGAAGCCAGATTCATTCTTTCTATTCTTTTGGTTTTCTTATTTTTAATTTACATCGTGATGCATCCGGTTTCACCTTCGTTATTTTTTAAGTTTAATCTAGGATTAATCTAGATTCATTCTTGCTATTGTTTTGGTGTCCATTTCACCCATACTAATTTTTACTCGTCCATTAGAACCATGTTTTAAAAAATATTTGGGAAATTGACCCAATTTCTCTAGAAATATTGGGTTTTGGTATCTCTCACAACCGTGTAGATATTTTGTTCATTGAGTTGTATTTATACAATTACATACGTAGAGATATAAGGATGTACAACAAAATTGCAAAGGAATAATTGCAGCTGAAAAATAACTAGACTAAACCTAATAAGCTGTAGAATATGAAAACTACAGTTGATACAACAAAAGAATAGGACTACTAATATATTACAACAGGTTGTATATGTGACATTTTGTACGTGAGAACTTAATACCCCCTCAAGTTGGAGAGGTAGCGCCTGAACGAACTCCCAACCTTCCTACTAGACGACCAAACCATGGAGCTCCCAAAGGATTAGTGAAAACATCAGCCAACTGATCAGAGGATGGAAGATGTCGTGGTATAATCAATCCACTCAATAGATTTTCCCAAAGGCTTGTGCTTAGTATGTTCATGTAATACAGAATTTTGAGCAATGTGAATTGCTGCTTGACTATCACAGGAAATAGTGATAGGAAGAGGACATGAAAAAATGAATGTCTTTTAAGAGATGAACTAACCATTGAAGCTCAGCTATCAGATTGGCCAAGCCAAATATTCAGCTTCGGCTTATGAACGAGCCACAATAGGATGTTTCTAATATTTCCATGAAATGGGACTGTGACTCAATAACAAAATATCCAGTGGTAGAACGTCGAGTCATTGGACAGCCTGCGTAATCAGAGTCTGTGTAACCATGGATAGAAGAAGAACTGGATGAGGACAGGAATACGCCATGTCCAATCGTTCCCTTGAGATATTGTAAAATACGATGAGCAGTGATGAGTGCCAGATATTGCATATTTCTACATCTTTTTACAGGCATTTAACTCATCTTTTATGCTCTAACTCTCTATTTTATCCCAAATTCATAGTTTTCATTGTTTTCAAGAATAAGTATTTGTACTAATTAATTTTGTATTTTTAGGTACTAAATAAAGCTTGGATGAATTGAGAAGCCAAAAGAGCAGTAATTTGGTAGTCAAAGGATTAAAGGTAGTGAAAACGTGGAAGAATATCACGTGAAGAGTAGTTGCAATCCGCTTGCAAACTGAACCTAGCAATGGGCTTGGGAGAAGAAGTTGTTTTGAAGAAGATATGGGCTTAAGTGTTAAGTGCATATTTTGCATATATTTAGTGTCGCATCCATGCTAGTAATTGCTATATATTCTTGCGAATTATTGTATATTTCTTTTTTTTTTCACTTATTTATGTTTTGGTAGGTGAATCATCCGAAAGAAGTGAATAAGCACTTAATTGTGCAATAAAAGCATTTAGCTACAAATGGAGAAGGTCCAAATACCAAGTGGAACGGATTAAATATATAAGTTCTTGCTCTCATCTTGAAGAGGACGAAAAGACGAAGAAAATGGCGAAAGAATAAGCTCAATCCGACATCGTATGAATAAGATATAAGCGAAATAAGAAATTAGGCTTGCTTATGAAGAATAATGCAGGAATTGTTAAAGGCACCCCTATTTCTGTTAGGGGATGCCACTTTCTTCAACTTTCCGTTCACGTATTTTTTGCAGTGACCAGCAGAGAGCATTTTCTTCGACTTCAGTTTATAACCAGCGTAGCTGGTTTTGCACGACGAGAATGGAGGTTTCTGATCTGCTATAGGATAATCACGATGGAACAGAGGAAAGGAATGATGGATGCTGCCATTATCGGCAGTAGATGATGAAGGTGGTTCTCGTGCCAGTAGTAATGAACGTCGCTGGACTGAGAGATGATTGATGGAAGTTACGTGCAGGAAGGATGGATTGAGAACTGTCGAATGCGATAAGTATGAGGACATGGAGTATTGGCTTGCTGCGATGTTGATTGCTGCCATTGGTGGTGGTGTCAATGATGAAATTGGTGGTTACTGAGTTACTGCATAATTTTGGTGATTGTAATGGCTGTTGATCGACAGGATAGTGATAATCAAGCTCGAGTTCAGTTTTGGGGTGCTGCTGCCATTGTTGATGGTTGATGCTGATTATCACGGGAGGATTTATGGAGCTGCAAACGATGGAAGCAAGTCGTAATGGAGATGGAGAATATATGTATTGCGAGTTTGGTTAAACGGAGAGATTGGGTTTTGCTGGAAGTTGAAAGAAAATCTCCCTGCTTCCATTGTTTATGCTGATGAAGGAAGGTACAAATCGACTTGGAAGTGAGGATTATCGAAAGTAATGGTGGACGTTACTGTGATACTCAAGGAAGGAGGTTGATGCTTGAACTTGGAATATAGAGTTCAGTTTGAGTTTGAGTTCACAAGGAAGATGAAGTTACGAACTGTTAAGCTGAGAATGGAGGGTATGCTGTCAGTATCAAAAGATAGTGTTGGATCGGTGATGTTGGAGCTGTTTCGGTGACTGCAGTTTACAAAGGAGCTTAGAAAGGCGGGACAGTGATGATGGAGTTCAGTTTTGATCGCTGTTATTGATTCTTGATGGTGTTATGGAGCTATAGTGTTGGAGTGTTTCCGTTGAAGTGGGAATTAGTTTGGGTCGCTGTTGGTGGAGTTAGAGAAGCCGAGAAACTAAAAGAAACGGAAAAATATACAGGAGGGTATACGGCCAGAATGTCCTAGCCGCAAAGTAAAACAAGAATTGAAGAGAAAGTATTCAGGAGAACTCACGGACAAAAAGTCCTGGCCGTAAAAGAGAAGAAGAAAATAGGATGTCAGTTCCAGGAAACTGACAAGCCATTGATACTAATGGGCTGGACTATTGAGCATTAGGCGTGGGCCACTTGGCTGTTAAGCCATTTTATTCACCACCAAACTTGTCGTGACCCTCTTTGGACAGATTTTGGGTGTGGGATTTATGGATTTTGGTGAGTTTTGGCAACTAATTTTGTACGGGCACTTCTATAATTTGGAGACTATATAAGAAACACTTTTTAACCTAAGATCATATATCTCTACGTCTCATAATACACTTTTGTTCTTCATTAATATTTTAGGGTTTACCCCTTTAGGGGAAAACCGGGTAATTGTGTAATCATGAGAGGCTAAACTTTTATTGATTAAGGGTGAATTCAATGTTCTAGCATGAAGCTTTATTAGTTATATAAATCTATTCGGAGTTTTAATCACATAATCGATTGTTTTCACTATTTCTAGGGTTTATGACTGATTAATTAGATTGTTTGGAGTGCACATCTTTTGATCATTCTATTGCTAACCCTTACACAAGTAGAGAACGTGAGACCTCGCAAATGGATTTTGTGGAGCAATCATGTGTGAAGACAACACTAGTAAGTGGACCTTGCTCCAAGAGTCTAACTGCTAGGATCAACCTAAGTTCACATAACTTAAAGCTTCCGATTGGGTTACACCTTGAGTGCGCTACTACTTGGTGGTTCAGTTGGATAGAAGTTGATATGTGAGCGCTTCGATATCCAGTTACAAGAGGAACTTTGGGGATAACACTGCTCTAGATACTTTCCTACGGTTGGTGATGAATGGTTCTAACGAAGATAGATAAGTATACTATTGAGTCAACGTTTGGTAACGGCGAACGACTCCTTGATCATCCCTTTTATCTTATTCCCTTTTTATTCTTTTTATTTTACTTTAAACCAACCCCCTTTCACTTTTTTTTTGCTATCTAATAACATATCAATTACACAGTTCTCCGTGGGAACGATCTCTTACTACCGCTATATTGCAAGTTAATTAGTGGGAAATATATAAATTAATTTGTTGTGGTTACGACACGCATCATTAATCTATCCAAGACCCGAGCACATATCCATACACGAAACATCAGATTTGATACAACTATTTAATCCAACATCATCCATATCCGTTGCATCAAATCTTGATGAAAACACTCAACATTGTAATCTCCTACCCCACCTTCCCTAATCGAGCAGAAAGCAAAACAGTCCCCCCTACATTCATGTCTCCTCTTCTCTCATCCATAGAACCTCCATCATCTTCATCAATCGATTAACACCACCATCCCCCCACCTCATCTCATTCAACCACCATCATTAAATGCCATTAAGCCTCTAATTTCATCTCTCTTAACCTTATCTCCTTGTCAAGAACAGTATACCTAGAAGCTAGGTTTTAGAGATATGGAGTTAGGTTATAGCTGGGGGAGAATCGATTCAATGAAGTTGCAGAGAAATTGAAGATAAAGAAAGTCAATAGATTATCGTTGCTGAGTTTGGTTCTTATTAATTGTCGAATTAAAGAAGGATTGAGAGAAAATTGTATATAAATAGAGCCTTCTTCTTTGTAAACAAATCATCTAAGATTAGCTGGATCATCTATTTTTAATATAAATTATGTTTGCATCCTGTTTATCATGTTCTAAATACTTTTTCTAGGGTTTAGATGAAGCCCTAGTTTACTGCTTTGTTATTCATGTTCTTGGTAACAACCTTGTTGTGCTTAACTGTTCTAGAATAACATTCAATCTTAGTGCTTGAATACTTTACTTTCAAAGTTTATGTCATGCATCCATTGTAGTTAGATCAATGTTGTGTTCTAGTACTGTAGCTCATGCTTAATCACATATATTGATCTTTTGATTAGCTGTTCCTTAAACAGAAAGTTGATGCTTAGGGTGAATACCTTAGTTGCGATTAGAATATTCATATTAGAGTCGCCTTAGATATAAAAGAACTTATGTTATCAATTGTAAGGGCAAGGTTAGTATCATGAGAAAAATAACTAGTGTAAGTTAGTAGTGGAGTCAACTGCCCTAGTACCTCTCATCTAATTATTTACAATCTATTCTTGCATCTTGCTTTACTTTATGCTTTAATATTTCAATCATTTCTTTATCGTATCGACACCCAACAAAACCGTTTTGGTTACTCTCAGCTTGAATCAGTGATAGTAAGACTTTAGCTTCAACGTTACACCCTCCAAGTCCCTGAGGATCGACCTATGCTTTCCCTGTGTTTCATCAAGACACTTTGCACTTGCAGTTATCATTGTAGGTACTCTTTATAATCATACCAAGCAGCATCCATAAGAGATGATCTTGGATTGTAGCGCCCCCAAAGCTAGCATCTGACTAATCCAAGAGATTAACTAAATAAAGAGGCACTAAGGTACTAAATCATATACTTAAGTACTCAATTAAGAAATCTGCTACAAAACTTAACCCAAAACTGTCCCTGCTCTGAAATATATAAATACAAGAACTTCTCTCAAGTAATACATATACAATAGTTATTTGGTTTACAAATAGAATATACAACTTAATAAACATAGCGAAGTTGACCAACTATGGAACACAACTCCTCGAAGCTTCCGTTGCGCAACTCTGATCTGTCTCTGTCTCTGAAACTGAAAGTGGGAATGGGTGTGCACATCATCCCTAAAATGGGTGCCCAGTAGGAATAACATTTAACTTTCAAGTAATCATTGGAATGATTTGGAAAATAATTCATGTTTTCCCCAAAACACTAGAAGACATGCAATTCACAGAATAAAAAATCATGTATATTGAACTAACTACTTCTTCAAACAATCTATATTGATGACTCGTCCCGTACCTAAATAGTAATATTGTGGTGTATCGCCCTAGCCATAGTGCATAAAAGCTCGATAATAAGTAGGTATAAATGAAGGAGCAGTATCCTATATACCACAGATGGAAATTCTCATTTTCCAATCAATCAATGAAAATTATTATTTCCCAAACAATCATAAAGACAAAAAAAGAATTACAATTCCTTTTCAAGAAATGGAAAGATTACTAACAGTAATTTCGGAATTTAAAATAAACATTGCATGGAATACATAATCAGGCAATGCATGAATTTGTTAAACATAAACTATGTAAAATAAAATAACAATAATTACAAAATAGTTAAATGTAAATTCCCACCTCATTTGATGATAAGATACGCCTTCCTCGAGATCCATGATTCACTTGTTCATCCTTTGAATCGATCGTTGTTAATAAAGACTATATGTTAATCACGCAAGAACTCTAAGAAATCTAGCCAAAATGGTTCACACAAGAATCATACTAGTCTATCTAATGATTCTAAGCTCATTTATGACTTTATACCTTTTCTTATCTATCTTTAGCATCGCCAAGGTTTACTAATTGAATTTGGTTGGTTTTATAGTCCATCCGATAAGTCTAATGAATATCTACAACTTTGTAGAAGAAGCCAAAGTCTAATTTAGACCATAAGTGGTCCTAAATGTCAAACTAAGGAATACATGGTACTAAGCCCAAGTCCACCAAAGTCAACTAACGGTCAAAGAGGTCATCTAACAATCAACGTCAGTCACAGGTCAAGCCAGGTCAATAGTCAAGTTAAAGTCTGGTCAACAGGTCAAGGTCTAGATCGGTCAACTGGTTCCACTCAGTCAACTAAACTGATTCAGAATTAGGTCAACGGGTTAACTCAATCAGATTAACTGTGTTAGCTAAACAATTTAGTCAGACATCCGACTGGGTGACTGAACACTGGCCTGAGCCATTACACAGGACACACACTCCATTACAGATTTCATTTCACATATATTACTCATTCTAACAGAATTCTAAAATTCAATACAACTGTAATTTAAGCTTACCTACAATTACAGTACAAGTAACACTCATTATTCATATAATCCATCAGTTTCACCCAAGCTAAAGACTACTTCAAAAGAACACAGTTCAACACTATCACTTTTATCAAACATCACTGCAAGAACTAACCTATACAGTTCAACTACACTCCCAACAACATCACCACCAATTTAAGCAACCCTTATTAATCAGCACACCAAACCAATTCAATTCAACACAGATAATTAGCAACATCACCACCAAATCATCATCTCAACCATCTTCAACTTACGCACATACCCATCATATCCATTTCACCTACATAGTTCATACATTCTCCACCATCATGACTTCAACATAAGTAGCACTTGTAATTCATCTCAATACTAGTTCTAACAACTCAACCATAAATCCTCCATGTAATTCATCTTAACCTATACCATGTTCCCTTGTAATTCAAACAAGCCTAATTCAAAACTCTCAGCTTCATACCCACACATACATCTTAATTCAAAGCTCAATTAACAATCTCATAAACTCATCAATGAAATAAACAACATTACTATATATTACTCTGAAGAACAGTTACCTCATTCCAGAAATACCCACGCAATTGAATTCAAGTTCTCCTTCACCAGAATAACAAAAATTCCTTAATCTCCATCATCATCTTTATACAAGAATCAAACCCAAGTTCTTCATCAACTTCAATTCAATATCTACATCAGAACTACATGCCCTAACTTTCGAACTCAAGTTATTCTTCAAATTCTAAATCTAATTAAGATTAAATCTAACTCTGAATCATTCTTCCAGACCTTTGATTTCACCTTCTACATCATCTCAAAATCATGTTCTTATGAAACCCTAATACAACCCTGATTATTCAAATCTTAGATTTCTTCTTTAAACAACTTCACATCATCAATCCACAACCTACCCACTTTTTACTTCATCTAACTGCTACTCTAAATCATTATCAATTCTACTAAAAACCTAATTCAATCTCTGAGAAACCCTTACTCTTGATTCAATCATCCATCAACATGACATCTTCCATCAAACACAAAATAAAAACAAACCCATCTTATAACTTCTCCTTATTCACCCTTAATCGAATTCTCGAATAACATTACAAAAACCCTAATAATTTCTCATTTATTTCTTCTTCATGATTCACAATATCACCACCTTCTTCCACAAGGTACACAGAAACTTGAACTTCTTCTTTATCTACACAATTTAATCACTTGATTCTCTCGAGATCAAATCTCAATCCATCTCTCGGTTCACTAGAATAATGAAAGGAAGAAGAATAAAGAAGAATATGAAAGAATAATGAAGAAGAAGAAAGAATAACGAGTTAATCTACTCGGTTGAGATAAGGCCGACCAAAAAAGCCAAAGGCACACGAAAACTTGATACGGGCAGCCAAGGCGGTTAAACTGCAAGATGACTATTTTGGCCTTCAACAAATCTGATAATTACTTCTTCATATGGTATTCGAATGACGCATTCGAGTAGTCCATTCTGTGTAATTTTTCAAGATCTATCTAGCGATACTAATTTCGTATCTAGATCGTTGTTAGGATAATTCCTATAATTAACATTCATGTTAAACTGATCGAGTTATTAGCGGCTAAGATGTCTCTTGACTAGTCTAATAGTGTTGACGAGCTTGAGGGGTCTTTACGTGGATGTTGCAAGAACAGACTCAGATAATTAACTAAGTATGTAATATCAGGTTGAGTTACAATGAGATATAACAAATGACCTATTAAACGACGAAAGAAGCTTGGATCGGTTAATTCCATACCATCTGTAGGAAGTTACTTGAGTTTTGTATCCATTGGAAAAGCTGATTATCGAGCCCATATAAGGCTAGAATCCTTAAGGATATCAAGAATATATTTTCGCTGACTGATAAATATACCCATGGGAGATCGAGAAACCTCAATGCCTAAATAATACTTGAAACAACCCAGATCTTTGATGGAAAAATGAGAAGCAATGCGCATTTTGAGAGAATTAATGAAGTTATCATATGTGTAAGTGATGATAATATTATCAACATAGACAAGAAAAAAATAGAGGTTGTATCTCGATGATATGTGAAAACAGAATTATCACATAATGATTTTTAAGACCTTCAGATAGTAAAACTGAATAAAGCTTCGCAAACCATTAAGGAGAGGCTTGTTTTAGACCATAGAGAGATTTTCTAAGTTTGAAAACCTTAGACTCATCTGGACGCGCTATACCTGGAGGAATCTTCATGTAAATTTCTTCATCAAGATCTCCTTGGAGAAACACATTGTTGACATCAAGTTGATGAATAAACCATCCTTTAGTAGCTGCAATAGATAATAAGACATGAACAATAACCAACTTAGATATTGGTGCAAAGGTATCATAGTAGTCAAGCCTTCTTGCTGAGTGTAGCTGATAGGTGTTTAAAAACACCTCTCTAATTATCGATTGATTATCCTTTCTTAGCTAGTTTTCTTGCAAAATTGTATTATTAGCTTTCTTTTATATTTTATGGGAATTTTGGAGCTTATTCCCGAAAAGGACAAGAGATCGTCCAATTTGCCAAAAGAGAGGCAGAATTATCAGTGCATGAAAACCACTAAGGAAGGTCGCGTGGGTGTCAAGAAGCAATTAACTGAAATCCATGAAGAAATTACTGGAGGCATCCAAGGAAGGAATCCATTTGATTCTAATCGGGTTTATTACATGCAACCGATCAATTTACTCAGGCCACCTTCTTCCTTTTAATCTGAAGAGATTTTAGAGATAAAGTGTGATGTTGGCATGTGTGTGGTAGAAAGGGTAGTACAAGAAATAAAGATAGGTTTCTTTTGGAACCAAGAAGACCCAACTATGTTGTTGTTTCCCACAGGGCCACAGTCGTCGAGCAGGTTTGTAGGTTAGTTTTCCGGTTCTTAGGCCATGTATTTTGTGGCTGTTCAATTGTGAATAAGAAGGAAGACTGGAATCATTCTCTGTTGATGTTATTTGACGAGAAATTCAGGGAAGAATGGGAATAGAAGCTATCCGAAATAATGGGTTTTGATGGTTGTATGTGAAGAAATAGAAGATCAAGATGAACATGGAAGTTGGGTTACTATGAGTTACAGAATAATGGGTTGTATTTGAATTCAAAGCAGCTTTGTTTCATCATATCTTTTCTCTGACGGTATATCTAGCTAGGAAGTGTTTCCATAGTTGTATGGGTAGTAAATATTGATGATTGAGACCATTTTATAAGTCCTAGAAGAAATGGAGTTATGGGTTTGTGATGAATCGAATGTGCAGGAATTGGAGAACCAGAGAAGGAGATTATCGATGCATAGAAACATCACTGCATTGTGCTCAGTAACTGTTTGCTAAAATGACTGATAGAGCAGGGAGTTCTTCGAAGCATAGGTGAAGCTAGTTTGTGTTCATGGTGTTGCTGTGGATTTTTTTGGACTGATGGTGGTTGATTGATGAAGATTTAGTGTTCTGAAATGACTTTGGGTAATGGGTTTGTGTTAAATGTGTGACTGCTTACAGGGAAAGAGATTAAAGGTTCATGGAAATTATTAAATCTCCCAAACACTACACATATTTTTACGTGTACAGACCTACTGGTCATATGTACGAGTTGCTATAGCATAGAACTAGTCTCTCTAATTCTCTGTTATAAAGTCCTATTTTACAGGATATTAGGTTTAATCTTTCGTATTATCAGCAGTACCTATTCTTTAGTTCTTATTGTTACGTAGTTTATGCTTCTACATCTTGTAAACCATATAAATATTGATTAATGAAATCAACCTCAATAGTTGTGTGAGAAAGTTAAAACCCATATTTATTTATGGTATACTAGAGCTAGGTCAAAAACAATTTCCCTAAACATCGGTCTTCATGGCCATTGATGGTGATCAATCATATCCTCTTATGGGTACTCACAACACCAACAACTCAGATAAGGATACCGTATTATCTCCCAGCAGCCCTTATTACGTTCACCTAGATGATAATCTAACATCTGTGATATTTACTCCTCTTCTAACCAGCGATAATTATTATACCTGGGGGTAGAGGGATGACAAAGGCCCACGATCCAGTTGATCTTGAACACTAGACGCATGTTGATGATCTTGTTGGGAGTTGGATATCAAACTCAGTTGATCCTGAAATCCTTTCCAATACAATGAATTTTCTTTCTGCTAGGGAACAATGGCTGGAAATCAAATCAAGATTTTCTCACCATAATGCATCAAAACTGTATGCATTAAAGCAATCTATCTCCAATATAAAGCAAGATAATCTGATTGTGGTGATGTACTACACCCGACTCAAGTCTCTTTGGGATCAGTTTGATGTTTTTCATCACGTTGAACCGTGTGTCTGTGGATCAGGCAATAACTACTTCGATAACCACAATTAGGATATATCCATGGAGTTCTTGCCAGGGTTACATGATCGATTCACATCTCTGCGCAGGCAAATGGTTCTCATGGAGCCTATGCCTTCATCTACTAAAATATACAATCATGTTAGGAAGAAGGAAGAGCAGCAAGGTATAAACTCATTTTATACTCCTTCAATTGAATATGCTACTATGAATGTTGTTTCTCGTGGTGATTCTCGTAACTAATGGACTTTTGTGCATCCTAGTTATGGAAGCAACAATGTCGCTGGCAATAATAAATGTCTCAGACCGTTTTGTGCTCACTGCACAAAACACGGTCACACTAGAACTACATGTCGGAAGCTTCACGGCTATCCAAAGGATTTTCCAAAGACCCGCGCTACAGATTCTCATATGGTTGCTGCCATTCATGCTCCTACTGCGACTGTCCAGCAAGATGCACCAAACATAAGTGCGGCCCAATATTCTCACCTTCTCTCCTTGCTAGCACCTACTATTGATGGTGCTGAAACTATTCTATTCGCAAATTTCCCAGGTATTTCCCTTTCATGTACTCTCAATAATTGGATTGTAGATAGTGGTGCTACTCACCACATATGTTTATCTTTATCTCTTTTCACTTCTCATGACTTGGTGTCTAAACCAATTCAAGTTCAATTGCCAGATGGAACTCATACATCTGTGACTCATATTGGGTGTGTTGATTTATCATCCACTATCAAACTATTGAATGTTTTTTACATTCCTAGTTTAAAATTCAATTTAATCTCTGTCAGTCAATTGACTCACACATCTAATTGTTATTTCTCTTTCTCAAATGGTTCTTGCATCTTTCAGGACCGTAAAACAGCCAGGGAGATTGGATGGAGTAGATGTATAGGTGGCCTATATCACTTCAGTCCTCAACCATTTTCTTTATCTATTCATGCAAATAAGCATGTGGATACATGGCATTTCCGTCTCGGCCATCCAAACATGGATTGTTTCAAGTTTTTAGCTAGTCAGTTTTCTTACATTCATTCTCAATGTATTCACTTATGTGATGTTTATCCAAGGGCTAAGAAAACTTGTCTTAAAGTGTTTCTTGTTCTTCACATGTTTTCTAATTAATACATGCTGATATATGGGAACCCTTTTCAATCCCATCTCTTTCTGGTGCAAAATTTTTCCTTACTATAGTACATGACTATTCTCGCTGCTCTTGGGTTTATTTAATAAAAACCAAATTAGAAACTTTAAATTTTCTTCAATATTTTTTCAATTTCGTTATGACGCAATTTGGTCATAAACTAACCAGCATATCATCTGGTACTAAGAATTTAATTGTTCCATCATTGCAAACGTTCCATTCTGACAATGGTGCTGAGTTCAAATCTAAAGAACTCCAGTCTTAGTTTCATGCACATGGTATTATTCACCAAACAAGCTGTGTCTATACTCCACAGCAAAATGGCGTTGTTGAATGCAAGAATAGACACTTGCTCAATGTAGCTAAGGCATTAAGATTTCAGTCAAATCTACCTATTCGTTTCTGGGGAGCATGTGTACTTGCTCCTGCATATTTATTACTATGATATTTTTGCTCCGGTTACAAAGCTAGTGACTATACGTGTGTTACTTTCTATTGTATCTATCAAACAGTGGTCTTTACATCAATTGGATATAAACAATGCATTTCTTAAGGGTGATCATGATGAATAAATTTACATGCGCATTCTACCTGGTCTAGCACGCAAAGGTCAGTCTAATGTATTCAAACTTCAAAAATATCTTTATGGTCTTAAGCAAGCCTCTCGTCAATGGTTTGCGAAAATTTGTTCGATTTTAATAGCTGAAGGCTTTCAAAAATATCTATGTGATAATTCTCTTTTCACATATCATCCGGGTACCACTTCGATCTTTGTCCTCGTTTATGTTGATGATATAATTATCACTGGCACATATGATAACTTCATCAATTCTCTTAAGCTACATTTGGCTTCTCATTTCTCTATTAAGGATCTTGGCCGCTTACAACATTTTTTAGGTACTGAGGTCTCTATGTAAACGAAAATATGTCCTTGATATCCTAAAGGATTCTGGCCTCACGGGGGCTCGTGTATGTCCATTCCCAATGGATACACACACCAAATTACTTCCTACTGACGGTCAAGCATTACCTGATCCAAGTATTTTTCGACGTCTAATTAGTCGTCTTCTGTATCTCACAGTTACTCGTCCTGACATCACTTATTCAGTGAATTAATAAAGTCAGTTTATGCAGAACCCACGCACATCTCATCTTGATGCTTCTCATCGTATTCTACGATATCTAAATAGTACCATTGGTCATGGAATTTTCTTATCTTCCACTAGTTCCCTTTATCTACATGGATACACCGACTCTTATTGGGCGGGTTGACCAACGACTCGTTGTTCTACTACATGTTACTTAGTCAAAATAGGTAATAGTCCTATTTCATGGAAATCAAAGAAATAACCTACTGTGGCTCGTTCCTCTGCTGAAGCTGAATATCGTGCTTTAGCAAATATCACAGCATAATTACAATGGTTGTATTATCTTTTCAATGACATGCATATTAAATGTCCTCTCCCTATCACAATTTCTTGTGATAGTTAAGCTAAAATTCATATTTCTCAAAATCCGGTTTTTCATGAGCATACTAAACATATAAAAATAGATTGTTATTTTGTTCGTGAAAAAAATACTTAGTGGATTAATTTTACCAAAGCATCTTCAATATGTGGATCATCTTGCTGATGTTTTTACAAAGCCGCTGGGAGCTCCACAATTTGGTCATTTGGTTAGCAAGTTGGGTGTTCGCTCGGATTCTACCGCTTCAACTTGAGGGGGTATTAAATCTCCCAAAAACTGCACATATTTTTACGTGTACAGGCCTACTGGTCATATGTACGAGTTGCTGTAGCTTAGAACTAGTCTCTATAATTCTCTGTTATAAAGTCATATTCTACAGGATATTAGGTTTAGTATTTCGTATTATCAGCAGTACCTATTCTTTAGTTCTTATTGTTACGTACTTTTAGCTTCTGCATCTTGTAAACCATATAAATACTGATTAATGAAATCAACCTCAACAGTTGTGTGAGAAAGTTAAAACCCATATTTGTTTAGAAATCGATGGGAACTTCGGGTTTGTATCAGCAGCAAAAACGCACATTGATTGATCGACAAAAGTCCTGAACTGACAGAATTTGGAAGAGGTCGAGAGATGGACAAAGGAGAAACCAGTTGAGACCCTGGTTATTGCAGAAATGTCATTGATGAGAATGATGCACGGGAGTCTGAGTAGAGTTGGATAATGAAGAATGGAGAGTTTGATTGATGCTGCTGGCATTAATGGGTTGTCGGAGATGATAACAGACTCGGGATATGTTTGAGGGAAGGCCTGGTGACCAATTTTTGAAGCTGCAGTCGACTACACTTTTTGTTATTGTGGATTGCCATGAGTTTGTTGATGTTGGTTGTTGTTGAGATAGACTGGTGATATTTGAACTGATATATGGGAAGTGGTGTAGATACTGCTGGTATAGAATTAATGTTTTACAAGGAATGTGAGTGATGGAGATACACAGATGGAGTCGAGTAACTGATATGGAGGAAGCTGTAGTTGCTGGTGATCGAATGGAGCTCGGGAAGGACATTTTAATGAGTTGCTGTTGTTTCCAACCATGGCAGTGAGGATTATCGTGGTGATGGTTAGCTACTGGTGATGGCGGGGATCAATGAATGGTTGCAGGTATCTATTCCGGTAATTGTGGAGAGAAGATACGAGGTTGGATCTCGACAGAAAGGTGGTGTTCTCACCTATTGTTCATGCCAATGCTGTCGGGAAGCAATGGAGATGGAGACTCTAGAGAAGGAGCTGCTGTCACTGCGAATGATGAACGGGTATGGAGGAGTGTATATGGGGTAATTGAGTTCGAGCTTGGAAGGATGGTGGTGGTTACCGGAAAATAAGATTGGAGAATGGGTTTCGTTGAAAGTATATGATAAGCAGCTCGTGATGGAAGATTAGGTGATGGATATTGACATTCTAGCCAAGGAATGGAAGCTCTAGCTAGCGATGGTTGGCATTTATGAAACTTAATTGGTGAGAAGAAATTCACGGGAGAATGATTAGAATGGACTGTAGTGAAGTTTAATGATAATGGGCTGGACTTCTCAGTTTTCTGTGAGCCCACTTGGATGTCAAGAGAAATATAGTTACACGGCCAACCCTTTGGACGTGAATTGTTTATGGAATCAGGGTGGAGCTCAAGTTTTGGCAAGAATTTGTTTTCGACCGGGGTATGATGCACGGGACACAATTAAGGAGGTGCACTTTTCTATCTTAGCTAGGTTTCCTAGTTTTCTTCAAGAAGAGATTACAAAACTCTATATATAGGGAAGCTAACATACAATTTGGGATATCTTGTATTCACCGTTTTCTCCCCCTTTGTGGGGAGAACTATTTCTTTTCTATGTTCCTTTGGGAAGAATTCAAAGTTCTAATTGTGAAGCTCAATTTTTTTTAGTTTATTTCGAGTTTTAAAGTTAATCATTGTGGATTGTTTTTACTATATCGAAGGTTTATGATTGGTTCTTAGATTGATTTGGGTGCGCAACTAGATTAGTCTATTAATCATTCTAATGCTAGTAGAGATTTGAGTGATCCGTAATCGTCGTCTATCTCCTACATAAGTAGAAATCACGAGACCTTGCAGAGGGATTCTGTTGAGAAATTGCGAGTAAAGACAACACCGGTAAGTGGACCGAGCATACCGAGTTTAACTGATGGGATCAAACCTAAATTCACAAACCCCTAAAGCATTCGGTTTAGTTACACCTTGTAAGTATACCTCAGAGCGGCTCAGTTGAATAGAATCCAGTAGTCGAGCGTTTCCGTATGCGGTGATACAAGGAGTTTTAGGGATAGCTAAGCGTACCAGCTATTCCATGGTTGGTGACAAGTGATTCTAACAAGAGATAAACGGGTACACTATTGAGTTAACGGTTAGCAGCGGTGAAGGATTTCTTAATTATCATCCTCCTTATCTTATTATTCTTTTTATATATATATATATATATATATATTCTCGCTAATTTAGATAAGATATCAATTGCATTACTCCTCGTGGGAACGATCCTTACTACCGCTTTATTACTTGTTAATTAGTGGGAAACTTCTTATTATTTTGTTGAGTAAACGATGCTCATCAGTATACTTTGGATGCTAGTCGAGCTTTGTAACGTTCATCAGGGCCTTCAACATTGAACTTTATTTTAAAAACCCATAGCAGCGCACCATTTGGGACATTTCTTCAGCCACACCAACCGCGCCAAAGCATGCCAACCATGCTAGCCGCACCTCTGTGCCAATGGAAAATCATGCCAGCCACATCAACCGCGCCAAAGCATGCCAAACATGATAGCCGCACCTCTGTGCCAAAGGAAAATCATGCCAGTCACACCAACCACGCCAAAGCATGCCAACCATGCTAGCCACACCTCTGTTCCAATGGAAAATCATGCCATCCACACCAACCGCGCCAAAGCATGCCAACCATGCTAGCCGCACCTCTGTGCCAATGGAAAATCATGCCAGCCATACAAACCGTGCCAAAGCATGCCAACCATGTTAGCCGTACCTCCGTTCCAAGGGCAAATCATGCCAGCCACACCTACCGTGCCATTCCAAACGCACCTCTCCATGGCCCCATGCTGTGCTACCATACTAGCCTTCACTACGCGGCTATCAAAACGAAGGCGTGCAACAATCAACGGCTTACCTTCAATCTCAGGAGCAAATACTGGCCGTCTAAGGTTACCGAACGACCTTTTCCCCCAAAACCCTAGTTTGGTCACGCGCCTAGCCCAAGCTAGTCACGCCATGCGCCTATGGAAAACCCTTGGCCCCACTTGCCAATCCAAACCAAACCCATGCCAAACGCACTTTGCCTTGGCCCTAGCCATGCTAGTCACATCATACCAAGCCAAACGGCCTTGCCTTGGCCCTAATCACACCATGTGCCTATGGAAAACCCTTAGCCCCGCATGCTAAGCCAAAACCTCACCTAGCCCAAGCTAGTCATGCCATGCGCCTTTGACAAACCCTTGGCCCCACATGCCAAGCCAAACCAAACCTAGCCAAGCTAGCCACGCCATGCCAAACCCACTCTTCCTTGGCCCTAGCTATGCTAGTCACACCATGCCAAGCCAAACGCCCTTGCTTTGGCCCTAGCCACGCCAAACGCTTATGGAAAAAATATTGGCCCCGCATGCCAAGCCAAAACCGCACCTAGCCCAAGCCTGTCATGCCATGCGCCTATGGAAAACCCTTGGCCCCATATGCCAAGACAAACCAAACCTAGCCAAGATAGCCGCGCCATGCCAAACACACTCTTCCTTGGCCCTATCTATACTAGTTACACCATGCCAAGCCAAACACCCTTGCATTGGCCCTAGCCACACCATGCATCTATGGCAAACCCTTGTCCCCACATAACAAGCCAAACCAAACCTAGCCAAGCTAGCCGCGCCATGCCAAACGCACTTTGCCTTGGCCCTAGCCATGCTAGTCATACCAGGCCAAGCCAAACGCCCTTTCCTTGGCCCTAACCACGGCCTTGTCCCACATGCCAAGCCTAACCTAGCTGCACCACCCTGCTGGCCTTCCCTACGCGGCCACCAAAAAGAATACGTGCAACAATCAATGGTTTCCCTTCAATCCAAGGAGTAAATCCTAGCCATCCAAAGTTACCAGATGAAACATGGTAACCTTTGGCACTAAAACCTTAGTTTGGCCACGCCAAACCATGCCATGCCAACGACATGCCAACCTATACGCACCACCCTGTTGGCCTTCCCTACGCGGCCACCAAAACGAAGACGTGCAACAATCAACGGTTTCCCTTCAATCCCAAGAGAAAATCCTAGCCATCCAAGGTTACCAGACGACACATGGTAACCTTTGGCCCGAAAACCTAAGTTTGGCCACGCAAAACCATGCCATGCCAACGGCATTCCAACCTAGCCGCGCCACCACGTTGTCCCTCACTTCGCGACTACCAAAATGAAGGCGTACAACGATCAACGATTGCCCCTCCTCTCAAGATGCAAAATCTCGACCGTCTAAGGTCACCAGGCTAGAAAGTTTCTCGAGCTTAATGATAGGTGTCTAAAACAACTTGATATTTATCTATTGTTTATGCCTTCTTAGCTATGTTTTCTTGTAAATTATGTATTTTATGTTTAATTTTGAGTTTTAGGTACTTTGGAGCAAAAGAAGAGGAAACGTCGCTTAAAAGGGCTAAAGTGTCATTTCATGTGCAACTTCTGATGGAGGCGAATTATCTCTCATTATTTGCTTTTTTTTCTTCTTCTCTGAAAGGCATGTCCGCTTTAGTGATGCAAGTTTTGTCTGAAAAGTAAGGCAACCTTAGTGTTGTATAAAAATTGAAGAAAAGAAGTGAATATGAGAGGTAAGAGATGGCGGCTCGAGAAACTACTAAAGGCACCCAGAAAAGTGTTATTCGGACCCCCAGAAATGTCCCGGAGGAGTTGATAAATTCACCTAGGAGTTTTCAGTATTCACAGCCCAAAATTCATCTTTGTACCCCATAAATTACTATTCGCACCCCAGGAATTATTAAATGTACCCCAATTTGCTAAAGGGATACCAGTGTCAGTTAAGGGGAACTCTTCAATATTTAAATTTTTCTTTTGGCTGGAAATTTGATTTTCAATGGCAGCAGATTAGGGTTTGTGATTTGGCCGAGCTATAATGAGACTAAAGTGATGGAATTAAATGGGTTTGTCCTAATTGTCTTAACAGAGCTGGTAATGGGTTCTGTTTCGATTAGAATTGGCGAAAGTCGTGGATTTGAATTAAACCAGTTACGGAAATATTAGGGTTCGATAATTAAAGTTGTTTGAGAGAGATTCAATGGATCAAATTTCTTGGGCTGACTTGTACCATCTAAACATGGATGATATAGTGGTGTTATTCGATCCATTTGGGCTTAATAACCAGATTTGAAGAAAACAGAGTGACCATGCAGTCTCGGGTTTACGTGCGATATTTTCCGGCAGAGTTTTAGACATGTTTGAGAGAGAGTCAATCACAAGAATGGGTTTGGATTATAAACGAGTTGGAATCGAGAAATAACGAAGCATTCGTCAATTGGAAGAAAACAGGGAGGTGGAAACATTATCGGGTTTTACCGGGAAGTTTTGGTTGAATAAAAGGAAGTTATGAAGAAATAAGAGATATATATTCTCTGTTCGATTCCATGGAAGGTTAGTGAATATATTCGACAACTCAGGGACGCGTAAAGAGGAAAGAAAAGAGAATTATTCTCGTGACTTGGATGTGAAGAAGAAGAAAGATATTTTGAAGATCTCCGAGAGATTTAAGGCGTTGTTGCGTATATAAAGAGGTGTTGGCAGCTGTAGGAGGGAATACGGATACCTTGGAGAAGAAAGTAGAGGCTTAGAATCATAGAATAAGAAGTTTCAGAAAGTTCAACTGTAGCTGCAAAACTCAAGAACACCAAGAACAGACAGTCGCAGAAAAGTATCGTTAGTCAACAACAGAAACACAATATCGTTTATCAACAACAGAAGTCTTATATCGTTTACTGCAGAATCATTGTAAGCTTATTTACATCTTTTTGAATACAATGATTAATGAAATTTTCTTCAATTTTGATTCTATGAGCAGCTAAATCTATTCTCTAGGGTTTTGGAGGAAACTATTTTTGATGGGTAATATTTAGTAATTAATTTCTTTGGCATATTTACTCCAAAATTGTGTTTTAATTTGTCTAAAATTTCTCTCTTCTTTATATGCTTCGTAATAATTGTTTTGAGTAGTTTCTACCGTTCTTTTATAAGCGAAGGAGGATTGGGCCTTAGAATAGTGACGAGAGTCATAAAAAAAGAGCTTGTAACCTTATATTTTCCAAAGCATGAGATTGGGTTCGAAACTGTTTTGAGTAAAATTGGAGTATTTTGTCAAAGAAACTATTATTGAGTTTACAAATATTGGAAGTAGTGGAATCCAAAACCCTAGAATTTTCTCTCCTTGGTAAACAAAAATCAAATTTTAATTTGTCTTAGTTTTTTTTCTTTAGTTAATCTTACACCAAATATTTAAAATAGTCCGAGCAACGAATCTTTACTTACCACAACTTAAAACTACATCACGTAACTTTCCAAGCCACAACAACATGCTACGTGTTTTCCAAAAACATTTGAGACATCAACACAAACTGGGGGATCCTCTTTGGGTATTGGTTTGGCGGTTTATAGGGTGCGGCGTACACTACGCCCGTCATAAGGAAGTGTCATGAGGGTGAGGCGGTTAGTAAATATGGGAAGTAATGTGTGAAACGTTCATGGGACATAAAGCACACACGTTAAAAACTTTATGGGGCATCAATTCCATAAGGTTAGCAGTTTCTTGAAAATCAGTTTCATGTGTTAACAACTTTATGGACATCAATTACATGCATATAGTTACCACCTCCTCCCATTTACTTCCCCACTCCTTAATGAGACCAGGGTATGTTTCTATTCCGACTTGTATAAATAGGTCTTACCTATTTCCATTGAACAACAAGTTCATATGGGATATACAACACTCAGAAATACTTACCTGCAAGATCACCTCGTGAGCTCTCGTACTTTTCTGATAACAAGTCGTAGTAACCCAAGTACTCTTCCAGAATCAACTATTCTGGTCTCACCACTTTCATTGCTTCCCTCCCAAAAACCAACCCATTCTCCTCCACTTTGTGACCGAAGCAAGTCTGGAACGGCCATTTCTTGGTTTAGGCCAGACTTGTACATATTGATCTCTCGAATCTAAAGTACTCCCTTGCAGTACATTGTTTAGGGTTTAAATTGTTTCTTACTTTCACACCCGCAATTACCGAACTCAGCAGAAACCATTTTCACCTATAAAAAATTGGCAATCACAGCGGGAGGTTCGATCTTTTGGTTACAATGTCCATTTTCGACCGTCAACCTCGTTCTTCGACACGGACGTTAAGATAGTAGAGGAAGACGATCCACTCCGATTTAGTTACCCAACGACGCGATTATCAGTCATGACACGACAAGGGATGACTGGGGACTTCCCAGAGGTTAGAAGAAAAACGATCCGACCAGGGATCTACGGCTCGGTTATCAGACAGATCAGTAATGACTGGGGACTTCCCATGGACGTGTTTCTCGTAAAACTTGGCCCTATACCCGGAAGGTTTACTTTTCATATGAAATGGTTCGTAACATCACAAAATTCGAAATAAAGAGCAATCTAAGAGAAGAACATATGAACTCTAAAGTGTACACTTGAAGAGAATGCTCAAGCCTAAGAAATTTCCAGATCAAATATTAACGGACTTAAAATATATATCAATAGTATAAAGCATAGTTTAGCTAACTTTGCCTATCTGAGTGGTGGTCAGGATTTATTCTGGGCAAAGATAAATCCACGGTTGTGGTGTGGTCTCATGAAACACGTCTCATTAATTCTACCTTAAATGAAATTTTATTCATTACAGCATTTTCGTTTCATTCTTAATCCTTCTTCTCATGTGCCTTGGGAGTTATCAGTTATGAGTAACAAATGATTTTTCCGTGTGCACCAAATCGCTCTCTCTCCCTCTCTCCCAGCCGAAAGACTCAAACTTTTCGTTTACTCAAATTCTAGGTAATCCTGAAATTTGATAGCTTCATCTGTTGATAATTGGTCTTCTGCATCATTCTGGATGTCTAACAGTGAATTGATTGTAGCAATACCCAGAGAGTATTGAATTAATCCAGATTTAGTACCATCTAAAGCGATCGATAAACTCCAAGAAATATCGATGGATGCTTTTTTGTTCTTTTTTGGATTAACTTCCATCCGGTCACCTGTTTTCACGATCGATTGATCTTCCCCGGTTTAGTTGTAAGTGATTTTGGTTGTATTAGTTCCCATGGGTTTGGCTGTTTCATTTATTTGGGTGCTCATTATTTTTTTCATGAAACTATGAACCCATTATTTTCTTTGCACACTAAAAATACCCAACTACCACTACTAATATGTGCAGGATCTTCTTTGCTCCAAGGTTGACATCAAGGCCGTGGTTGATCATCGAATTAACCATTTCCGACCTCTCTCTCATTGCAACCCGTTTGTATTCTTCTTTGTTTTCAGTATTCAGGGTTCAAACACAATCAGAGTAAAGAAAATGAAAACAAGACTTATCCTTTGGTGGTCTCTAACTCGCCGCAGAAACCATGGTAAGGATAGCAAACCCCTAATATCCCTATATTTTCTTAATTATCCTAATTGTATGACTGTTAAGATGCATTATACCCTTTCTTTTGAAGGTGGTAGTAAGATGAAGATGCGTATTTGAGACTTTGATCATCTTCCAGCTGGATATATACCTCTCTTCTTAGATTCTTAAAGCTCCTGTCTTTTTAATGGATTATTGATTGATTGGATCATAATAGATAAAACTCACATTGATAAATTTATTATCCATAGATTGTTTAAGAACTAATATACTCAATGTGTGGATTTTATTTAAGTGTGTTTACAAGTTTTTTCTAATAGTTTTGCTGCCTAAATTTGTCTTACAATTGGGTTGTTTTTTATTTGAAATCATAATTTTGGTATGTGAAGTGGTGCATCATGTATCAGAGTTTTTGAACGGTCACATCTCTTAAAAGAGATAACTTATTGAAAGTACTATTTGATGCAGCGAAGAACATGGACTGTTTTATACTTTGGATTTCGCCGGCACAAACTTCCCTCTGTTGCATGTACAATTGGATAAAAGGGATTGGTATGTAGTTAAACAAGAATTTATTTAAGTCTCAATTCCTCCAAAATTGATGACAACCAACTTCAAGCATAGTATAACTGTGGTCTTGATAATTTTGACCTTAAATGTCAATTTGGGAAACATAATTTACCTCCAAGCGGCTAATGGTTTCTTTTTACTAAATATTCTTAGAAATTATTTAATCTCATTGCTAAAGAACTCATAGCGCTTCTCCATTGATGATGTGGTTAGTAATTAGTTCTTCAAACTTGCCACTAAAGCGTCCGAGTGACGTACTTAGGAAAATGTGGGATCTCGACTCAAGGTATAATTCACTATTTAGCCAAGTACTATTAGTTACATGAACGCTGAGTTCACTTTGGATTGTATATTGCATTGGGTGTTATGTAGGTGTTTAACGAGCAAGACTATAGGTGATGTGCATTTACGAAGGTAAGAAATTTATTTGGTTCTTTTGTGCAGCTTTTAACATAATTGAGGTCGCGGTAATTTTGGGTTTTACTGTGTCGATACATTAATTTTCGATGATTGGTGTTATTTCACAGAAATGTTCTTCATGAACTTCCGCCATATGATAAAATTATTGATGTCCGCCATTACTCGGTTTTGGGGGAAAATGGTATACTTGGAACTTGGTTTAATTGATGGGATATTTTTGTTGACTGAACAACCAGAATCTCAAGGTGGAATTGTTTCTAAGAAGGAAATACTACTTCGTGTTGATGGGTTACTCCAAATATTGTCGCTCATACTTTCACATATTGATAGCTCTCAGTATTAGGATGTTTGACACCGAAAGATATTCCACAATGTTTTCTCTCTCCACCTCCATTCTCCAAACCTTAGTGATTTTCATCCCTGTAACTGATTAGATCCCTAAGACCCTTAGATCACTTAGTTTCATAGCCTTAAGTTCATCCAAATTATGACATCCGACCAACGTTTTCTCACCATTGATCGTAAGTTTTTTAAGATAACCTGTAGTTCTACCATACCAAATTCAAATATCACCCTTACGGAATTCCATTCTCATGGAAAATTGAATGGAATTTTCACTTCCAAACTTGCTGTTGATTTGCAAAGACTGTTTCATGAAGCAGCAAAGAACGGAGATCTGGGAAAGATAGTCTGGAAACATGAAGATAGTCAGAAATGGTTCTCTGCCACTAAACACCATAATGAAAAAGGATTTTATCTTCATATCATTCTCTCCAGATCAAACCCCAAAGCTTACCCGATCTCGTTTTATGTTCCGTCTGGACTAAGATTTGAAGGATGGTTTCAAATGGCTTCCGCAATGGAATCCATCATCAATTTCTCTGCTTCATTATCAAAGCCTAAACCACAGTTGATCAATCTACCTATATATCAAACCAGGCCGGAAACCTACACTAAACCTGATACTTCTTATGCTCAATCCCTGTTTTCTCAAAATAAAAAATTCCATCCCATAAACCAACAACCCATATTCAACTCACCATTTGTGTGTGATAGGTATGCTGCACCTTGTGCGATCAACACCAAGAATTCGAAATATGGACAATTTGTACATATTGATCATGATCCAAAAAATATAGGTGGATGGAACTGATAGAAATTGAAATGTTTCGGGGCTCTAATACCATGATAGAAAATTGAGATGAAACTTCGGAGCTCTGATAGCATCTTAGATTTGTGGTAAGAGTAAGGATCAAATGAAAATAAAGAAGACACAAGAGATTAAAGTGGTTCGGCACTAACGCCTACGTCCACTGATGAAACCCCATAGGAGTGAATGATATTGATCATCAGTAATCACTGAGATGATTTACAAACCCCACACAAATAAACTCACATAAGAAGAGAGCTCTCAACTCTCACTTACTAAGGACCTAATCTCACTCATTTTAGGTGTCTACAAATGATACTACAAATGCCTATTTATACTAGTTAGCTAAGCCTCCAAGTGAGCAACTCCAAATTGAGTTCTACTTCCTTAGCCTACAAACTAGACTAACATTTTTATCACATGTTTTACATTATGGTATTTGAGCAACCTCTCTTGATCATTCTAGATACTTTGAATTCTACCTAACTCTAGACTTCTTTAATCCTTGTTTACATTAGTTCATATTAGACATTACAAATTAGGTAATTCCAACAATTATCTAGAATATCTTTGACTATATCTTCATGGTTGCCTTGTATATGAAGGATATATTCTAACACCCCCCCTCAAGTTGAACACGGAGAGAAATGTAGTGTACAACTTGAACGATCTTTAAAAGAGGACTCGGCGTGATAACAACTAAGCAATAATGTTGATGCTGGACGGAGGAGTTGATAATGGTGATGAAGCAGGTTCTGATATGCTGGACGGAGCTATTTTCGGCAAGGTTGGGTGTGCAGCTGGTGGATTTCGTGTATGTTCTCTTGGTGGCGATTCGATAGGTGTTGCCGCTGACGGAGCTACTCTTGGCATGGTGGGGTGCATAGCTGGTGGTTTTCTAGGAATTATGTTCGGTGGAGATCCAACGGGTGCTGGAGCGAGTGGTATTTTGGTAGGTATCTCGCTCTCTGGTGGTTTTCCATGAGAAGGAACATTTGGTGGCATGGATGGTACAATTCGTTTCGGGAGTTGCTGCTTAGGTGCTACTTTATGTGACGACACAACAATTGAACGACTTGGAGATATAGATGGTACGATGCCATGAACAACTTGGGGTGGTTGTGCTGACTTATTTGTTGGAATGGTGATTGGAGAACTTGGGGGCATTCTGGCTATGTGGGACTATTTCTAACAGGAACAATACTTTCATTATTTCTTCACCCACCAGAGTCAGGTCATGGAAAATTCTGGGTAAATTGCTACGTACGGAGTTGCAGATCCAAAAGGCTTTTGAATTGTTTCCCATCAACTCCACACAAGCAATTTTTCATGTGGACGATGACTTCTCCCAGGAAAACTTGGAATTCAAATTCACGGTCCACAACACCACCTACTCTGTGTTTCGATGGCATCAACAGATTTGGAGTTCAACTGTTTTTCATCAATATGAGTTTAACATCGAAAGTTTGGGCATTCCTTTTCAGTTTTGGTCATTAAAATTGATTCATGCTATTGGCGAAATTTGTGGGGAACTGCTTTTCATTGATTCGGCGACCCTAAAATTCACTAACTTACGTGCTATGCGTATGAAAATCAGGAATGTCAATGGAATTAACTCAATACCTAGAGTTATCAAGATCTTCTCCGGTAAACAGATGTTCATGGCTCACATTAAAGTTACAGGGAGGCCTTCATCGGTTGACTGTGGTTTCCTTATCACTACACCTGAGTATACGGATCCAGATTTGAATTCCATATCAGTCACACAGGATTCTTTGGAACTTTCAAAGTCAAGAAAATAAAGTATCTTCACAATAACGATACCCCAGATGTTGGATGCAATAATTCTTCCCGTCCTTTATTGTCTGCCTTTAATAAAGATTTGATAAATTCTTTAGCTGATTATACAGTACCACAAACTTTTTCAACGGATTTGAATTCACGGGTTACAAAGGAAGATAGGGTACTTCGCAAGACTAGAAAAAATAACGAAAATGATTTTCGAACAGCCTTTGCAGCTAGCTTCTCACATGGCGTCTAGCTGGACTAAAAACAAAATAACTTGTTGACTTCTTAATAAAATTAATTATTACAGTTAGGGTTGCACAAACCCGACCCAACCCGCACCCGCCAGAAATTACCCGTACCCGACCCAACCCATTTAGGCGCGGGTCAGTTGTGGGTGGCACCTATTTTCACCCGTCATATGTTGGGTCGGTTGTGGGTGTCACCTATTTTCACCCGACCCAACCCGCCTACCCTCCATAAACAAATAAAAAAATAAAAAGTGGTGAGTCGGTGACCCTCTATGTCTTCTACTTTACGCGTATCCGAGATAAAAAGAGGATGGGGCTCCAAGTTGTTGATATCCGTGAACTTTTTTTTTATTATCATCATCGATTTTAAGTTCAAGCTTAAAGACTCAGATTCAGATCTATAAACAGCAAGGTATGCAGTAATTAATAGAGAATTTTCATTTCTCATTATTTTTAATCTGAGTGGTAGATTCATTTGGTTTTTTTCAGACATAATCTATTGATTTTAAAAAAATGGTTGAAATTGAAATTGAGAAATCTCAGACAGTAAGCATGTTGTTGATTAATGGCAAGTATTCAACGATGATTGTTCTTATATATCAGCTCCTCTTTCATAAAAAGGTAGAATTGATTAATGGCAAGTTTGCATTGAGTTTATTAATATCAATGGTTCATGGATGATGTTTTGATGGGATGCAAGTGATTGCAGATTCATTCCACAACCAAGCACCAATTGATGGAGGCTCTGTAAGTCGATGGTTGGCCGATACTTTGTGAAAGAAAAAGTGATTAGAGAATTGATGATTTTGCTCCAAGTGATTGCAAATTCATTGGATCGATGGTTGGCCGATACTTTGTGAAAGAAAAAGTGATTAGAGAATTGATGATTTTGCTCAAGTGATTGCAAATTCATTGGATCTGATAGGAATTTGTCGAAATGGGTGAATGTGAATCACTGGTGTTGGGAAGAAAATGATGTTTTTTTTTTTTTTTTTTGTAAGTAATGTGTATTTTATGGTGGGTAACCCACCACCCACCCGATCCAACCCGCCGTAATGTGGGTCGGGTGAAAACCGACCCGTTGTAATGTTGGGTTGGGTGCGGGTGACAACTCCTATCACCCGTCATCAGTGGGTTGGGTGGTGGGTGAGGCCAAAACCGACCCATGTGCAGCCCTAATTACAGTAATGTTTTCGTTCTTCCTATCTTCTCCTTCCTCTGGATCCAACTTATCTTTCTTGCAAAATCATAATCAAAAATTAAGAGTTCAAAGTTTACGGAGATATGGATAATATCGTTGACGAAGTAGAGTGATGGTCTTTTTCAAATTTACTGCATAGATGCAGATCTCTTCAAAAACCAAATTTATAATTAACAACAACAATCTTTACTTCTATTTTCACCGAACCCATGTTCTCAATCTCAACCTGGAAAATCTTTGTTTCCGTGTTATCAATAAAAACCCATATTTAGTTTTCATCTATTCATTAAATTCCTGATTTGAATCAAGAGTTTTGGGAACATTTTGACGATATTCTTACAATCAACCTCCCGAAGATTTGTTGACTTTAAATCAACTCAGTAGTACCATGATGAACAGAAGCAAATCCATTACCATCTGTATCAATTTCATCCATCATTTATTTTAATTTTTATAGTGATGTCCAACTACTAACTTTATCGATGATGTCTTACAATTTGCATTTTACTGTTGTGGTATGATATTAATTGTTGATTTGATGACTCTAAATTGGTATTGGACAAGGGATTTAAGTCCATACCTTTAGAATTTTTCTATAAAAGCTTATCATTTTTCCTTTTGTCACTTGCAGGTGATATTTTCTTTCAAGGAGATTTACCTCGATGAAACATTGGAGGAGAAGAAGGAAGAGTTTCTTAAAGTAAAACGGAGAAGAAGGAAGAAGAAGATAACATGATTTTAACGAATATATTCTTTTTGGTAGGGGATAATGAAAGTCAACAATTCAACATTTACGTTTTTTTTTTATAATCCATCTGGCTGCCACGTATGAAGCTAGCTACAAAAGCTGTTTAGAAAGGCTATCTAAATAGCACGGTTGAAAAAATAAACGGACAAGAAAGAAAAATAACAAATCCAGGTCCAGCCTCGTACGACAAATCTGGCAGCAGGTAAAGTACGCAGACTTCTTAAATCGATTTTCGAATATTACAGTCATACAACCAACTGTTTTTGCTGAAACTGATGTGGCTGCAACGGAGGATCTTCCTGCTGACATGGAGATTGACGTGGAATTCAAGTCTGCAGCGTTCAGCCTTTCAATCCCAGAAACTTTGTTAGAACCTGAAATCCAAAAAACAGGAGACTCGTCCCTTTCATCATCAAATTCCTACAAAACAGTCGTGAGCCCATCAGATTCATCCTCCAAAGCCATCATTGATAACCTGATCTTATCCCCAAGCCCCAATTCATCACAACCCTCATCTTTCGTTTCACCATTACCTGTTCACAGACTTCCTCATTCAAACCAACTCCTAGTCTATCAGCGGAAAAACAAGTTCTCTGCATCAACCCAAGCAAACCCGGCTAAACATTCACAACCTTGCTTCTCTCTGCATCAACCCAAAAAAATTCAAAAAGTGTATCAGTGTACATTACCTACCTGGATTATGGATGAAGTTACTCGTCTCTTTAACCTTGGTATCAATCTGGGCATTAGTTTTCAAGCTATGCCTAATCATACTAGGAAATTCTTAGTTTCTAAGGTTATGAACTCAGGACCTGTGCTAAAACCAATTCCTATTCTACCGACAAAAAAACAAGTTCTCAAAGACTTTGCTGTATAAAACACAATTTGTTTTTGAAGATGAGGATATCATCACGGTTCATGAGGCAAAACATTTTTTTTTACCACTATTGGGTTTATAAAACACTTTAATGAATGAAAAAAATCCAGATGATGTTTGTATGCTGGAATATCCACCAGGATATGAGCCACAACCTTCTTCACATGTTACTACTGATGACGCAACCTCACCAACTCAGAATTCTGTCATTGAGGTGCAGACAGTGGTTCCGCTAAAGATTCGTAATGAACTGAAGCGTCTTGGTATCTCAGTTGAGGTTATTGCTTCTCCTCCATCCAGGCCAAGAAGGTCAGTCAATTCTAGGGGTCAATTTTGTTCAAGATGAGTCTGAAAATCCTAACTTGGAATGTTAGAGGTTTAAACTCAAGAAGTAGAAGAACATTGGTTCATAAGATGTTGCAGCTGATTAGAGCTCCTATCATTATTCTTCAAGAAACCAAAATGATGCAGTGTACATCTTGGGATATTCAACAAATACGTGGATATAAAAATGTGGGTTGGACCATGCAACAATCGGTAGGCAGCTCAGGTGGAATGCTAATTCTCTGGGATAGAGATATGGTGGAAGTTAGTGACTCTCTTGTTGCTGAGTATACACTCTCTATACTTTGCACAAACAAGATAGATAATTTTTAGTGGGTTCTTACAAATGTTTATGGGCCAAACAATTCAGTTGACAGAACTGATTTTTGGATCGAGCTTGACACTGTTTGCAGATATTGGTCGAATCTTCCATGGTGTATTGGGGGTGATTTTAATACAATAACCAAGTTTGATGAAAAAAAGAATTGTAGGAAGATTACACGAAGTATGAAGAAGTTCAATAAATTCATAGATGAACATGATCTTATTGACTTTCCTCTAAAGGGAGCTAGATACACTTGGTCAAATGGTCAAGCAAATCCGGTGATGTGCAGACTCGATAGATTCCTTATTTCCCTATCCTTTGAACAACACTACCCTTTTGTAACCCAATTAGCCTAAGCCAGACCTACCTCAGATCATATCCCAATCCTCTTAGATATATCCGACCCCTCTTGGGGACCTAGTCCTTTTAGGTTTGAAGTTATGTGGTTCTTGGAGAATGGTTTCTTACAATTACTAGAAGATTGGTGGATTTCTTTTTGTTTTGCAGGTGCTCCTAGCACTGTGCTCTGGTTGAAGTTACATGCACTTAAAGACAAGCTGAAGGTCTGGAACAAAGAAGTTTTTGGACACACTGATATAAAGTTGAAGACTATTCTCTCTGAAATTCAAACTCTTGATGGCCTGGTTGAAGATATTATTTTATCTGAAGAAGAGTGGAATGTACATCTTCAATACAAGGCGGACTTTGAAAGGATTTCTAAAATGGATGAGACTTCGTGGAAAATTAAATCAAATAAGAAATGGTTGCAGGAAGGGGATAGAAATACTTCTTTCTTCATCAGCAATGCCTCTGCTAGGCGTAGGTACAATAGAATCAAGCAACTCTATATTGGGGATGAGTTGGTATCTGACAGAAGCAGGTTGCAAGAACATATAGTTGGCTATTACAAAAATTTATTCTCTGAGGAAGAGGTCATTCGACCTGATTTAGAAGGAATTGTACGGAAGCCAATATATTAGAAGCTAACTTCACTGGGGAGGAGGTATTCCATGATATTAGGGATTTGGGGAATGACAAAGCACCGGGTCCGGATGGTTTCCCAATTCTTTTCTTTCAGAATTGTTGGCACTTTATCAAGGATGATATCATGGGTACTGTGAATGAATTCTGCACTACAGGAACAGTTAACTCTAAACATAACTCTACTTTCATTACTGTTGTGCCTAAAAAAGATCAAATTAAGACTATCAAGGATTGTAGACCTATTTGTCTGCTTACTAGTGTATACAAGATTATTGCAAAAGTATTAGCTTCGAGGCTAAGGCTTGTTATGGATAAGCTGATTTCTCCGGTGCAATGTGCTTACATTGAAGGAAGACAAATAATTGATGGCACTCTTATTTCCAATGAATTAGTAGATTCAAGACTTCGTTCTGGTAATCCGGGTATTGTTTGCAAAATTGATCTTGAGAAGGCATTTGATAGAATCAACTGGAGATATCTTGAGTTTGTACTTGTGAAAATGGGGTTTAGTCGAAAGTGGTGCAATTGGCTAAGGTTTTGCTATTCAACTTCTTCATTCCCGGTTCTCATCAATGGGTTTTCTTTCGGCTACTTCACTAGTACAAGAGGTGTAAGACAAGGTTGTCCGGTTTATCCTCTTTTATTTAACATTGCCATGGAAGGTTTTTCAAGATTCTTAGATACAACATCTAATCAAAGCCTTTTCAGCGGCTTTTCTATTTCTCCTACCAGAATTGTGGTCAATCATCTTCATTATGCGGATGACATAATTTTCTTTCTGGATGATAACAAGGAAGATCTTCATAATCTATTTTCAGCAATGTATTGTTTTGAGTTCATTGCCGGCCTAAAGGTAAATAATTTGAAAACCCGACTTATTACCGTGGGAGAAGTTCCAGAATTAACTGTGTGGGATGAAGAATTAGGTTGCTCAGTGGACTACCTACCTTTTATGTATTTGGGAATGCCGCTAGGTTCTAAACCTAACTCCATAAGAATTTGGGATCCTATTAGAGAGAAGTTTGACGCTCGACTTTCAGTTTGGAGACGTATTTCTTTATCAAAGGGAGGTAAGCTAGCTCTTTTGAAGTGTATTTTATCATCTCTTCCGATTTACTACTTTTCTCTTTTTAAGGCCCCAATCTCAGTCATCAAGATTCTTGAAAAAAAGTTGCGGAATTTTTTATGGGAATACAAAAAAGGAGCAAAAACATCCCATTTAGTTAACTGGGACATAGTCCTTGCAACTAAAGAAAGAGGTGGCTTAGGTGTTTGTAACCTCAAACTTATGAATCTATCTTTGTTGGCTAAATGGTGTTGGCGTTACGGTGTGGAAAAGAACAGACTTTGGTATAAAATTATAGAAGACAAGTACGGGAAAGAGTTCTCTAAATGGATTCCAGAAAAAGTCAATCAATCCTATGGGGTATCTTGCTGGAGGGCAATTGTTGAGTCTGCATGTTTCATTGGTGAACACTCAACATTATTTCTACATTCAGGTACAACCATTGCTTTTTGGAATGATCCCTGGTGTGGGCATCAACCTCTTTCCATTACATGTCCTAATATGTTCAAGCTCACTAGGAACAAAAACACTAGTATTGCTGATATGATTTCAATAGAAGGTAATTGGAAGTTCGATTTCAGGCGAGTACTTACACATGGAGAAGCTTAAGAATATGCACTGCTCATTACGGCCATTGGTTATGTTCCCCCTACTCGTGATGGCTTGAAAGATACAAGGAGGTGGAAATTACATCCCTCTGGTGTGTTTTCTGTGAAGATATTGTATTCACAGTTGGTGGCGGAACATGGAATGACTAACTTCCCATCTAATTTCATCTGGCAGCAGGCAATACCTCCGAAAATCACCTTCCTAATGTGGTGTTTGGTTCATGGAAAACTGAACACTATAGACATGCTTCAACGGAAATGTATGAATCTACATAATGATTGTGCTTTATGTGGTGGAGGAGAGGAGACACAGGACCATCTTTTCCTGCATTGTAAGATTTCTTTCAAGATCTGGTGTAATTTAACACCATCTACAGGTTGGTCATGGGTACTGCCGGGTTCAATGATAGTGTTAGCGGGATCATGGAAAACAACACAATTTTCTGAACCTGGCAACTACATTTGGAAACTGATCCCAGCATCAATTATTAACACGTTATGGAAAGAGAGAAATTGTAGGAGATTTGAAGAAAACTACCTATTCAAAACAGATGACGATCTCATCTTTGAAGCCAAATCTTCGGTTCTCACTTGGGCAGCGGCAGCAGGTCACAGAGTTCACCTAAACTTTTCCAATACTGTAATGTCTAATTGGCATGCAGTCTTTTTGTAATTTATTGTCAGTTTGTCTTCTTTTATTTCGTTACTTCATCTACCTCTGGTAGAATTGATTGTACATTCCTAAATTTCTTTTAATATATCTTCCTTTTCAATCAAATTTTTTTTTTTTGATAGCTCTCTGTTGCTACGAATAAATTTAAGGAAGATTGGGATTTAGGTGAACTGATGAAGTAATATTTGGATGTACATATAAGGGTTATCTTGAAAGCACTGATTAGGTCACCAGTGGCGGAACCTGCCATTCATGTAAAGGGGGCTAAAAAATTTATATAAACATATTGAAGTTTAGTGGGCTAAATACTAAATAATGGTGGGCTAAATCTTAAATATTTGATAAAACTAAGGGTGAAAATGTGATTATTTTGATTTTAGGGGGGCTAGAGCCAGGGTTAGTCAACCCTCGGATCCGCCACTGGTGTGGTTACTCTACTTTCACCAGTTTTGCTACGTGAACAAAAAAGAACAAAAACGACTTCCACTTAATTCACAATATAAGGATTTAGGTAGGTATTAGTATTCCAGTTCAATAATCTTTTTGTTTGTATTGTGCAGAGCCGATCCTGTGCCTAGAAAGGCCCTGTGCGAAAAAAAATCGTAGGGCCTTTTATAAGGTCAAATATATTTTTTTGATAATTTTACAACGAACGTAAACAAAAAATGTCAATAATTGCAAAATTATATAAAATGGTGTGCTAGATAAAACGGTAAGTTAAACAGGAGTAGTAACTCTTTTTGTTAATGTCCATCTACAAGACAAGAATACCAGAAGGAAACTCAAAACATATAGCCATGAGTATAGTGGTATATGTGTAATAATATGATAAAGATCCATGTCTAAGTATAATTCAAGGGATGAAATAAATAAATAAAACAGTTTAATAGCCTGGTGGATCGGGTACTTGCCTTTCTCACCCAATGTCACGCGTTCGACTCCTTGGAAAGGCAAAAAAATTTCTTTTTAAATGTCAGATTGGACTGGGCTCGGATGGCAAAGCAAGTGTACATCGTTGGAATCTTGGAGAAAAGGGCCCTCCATAGAGCTGGGCCATGTGAGGTCGCACGGCCTGCACCCCCTCAGGCCCGGCTCTGGTATTGTGAATTGAGTGGAAGTCGTTTTTGTGGGTAATTGCAGTGAGACAACTCAACATGGATGTCATTAAGGAAAAAGAATGTAATAGTACTTGAGATAGCCATTGACTTGCCATATTTTCAGGTATACCAAACAACTAACTCGGATAGTATTATATGTTTCGGATTTGAAAGTCCTATTTTTCAGAATTGTTATCTTTTGCAGATAAATTTACATATTGGAGTTTCCGATGAGCTTAGAGTAGTCTGGTGGAAGATCAAATTTTAAGGAAACAACAAGCAATGCAATTATCATGTTTTGTAGATAATGTATCAAAATGAAGAAGAAATGTTTGGAACAACAAAATGGTTGACCATGTTCTATGCAAAATCTGCGGTTGGAAAGGCTTTCAGTTAATTCTATATTTTATTCATAAGCATATTAACTTCCATATTATTTTTCAACTTTTTTTTAGCCATTACACTTCCATATTATTATCGCACCTGTACAGATGGATACAGAGGATACACAATACCAAAATGTCACTTCACATCTTATTTATTGTTGATAAATTATTGGATTGCACGAACCAGTGGTAAAACAATGGCAAGTGCATAAGTCATGATTCTCATGACTAGGACTGTTAGTTTCGCCAGTCATTGAAAGATAGGAGGAAGGGCTGGAATTGATGGACACAATTGATGTAGCATTTATGTATCACATCACACCTGATCTCCCCAAAAAGAAAAAGAAAAAAAATTCTCAACAAGAAGTTTGACGACCTGATTCATGAAGTAGGACGGTAGTTTGTGGCACAGTTAAATGTCTCCTGCGGAAAACAAAAGTTACAATCGACAAGTATGCCAAATTTACATCTTTTTACTAAAAACAAAACCATAAGTAATGCAAGCCCGTGACGTTACGGCACGGGTTAAGCCCTAGTATATATAACAAAGCGAGACTTATTATCTCAAGTTCACGGTCTCCGAGAACTGGCCACACAAAACCTATGGTACACCAGCCATGCCGACCTGCCTGCATCGCAAGTTTTTTTTATTGTATTACTCCCTCCGTTCCATTTTAGATGACGTTTTAGGGTTATTTTTTGTTCCAAAATACTTGAAATTTTTCATATTTTTTTACAAAACTACCAATAACACCCTTACATTTTGTTTTGGAACTATAAGTTTATTTTTAAATGCACTAATAGCATTTAATGTTTGAAGACTTTTTTCAAGGGTATAAATGGAAGATTTTCACATCTCTCTTCATTTCTTAATCCATGTGAAAACTACAAAAACGTCATCTAAAATGGAACGGAGGGAGTATTATTTTCTTTTTTATTAATCGTAAGTTTTTTATTTTATTTTTTATTGATCACAAGAATTAGATGGAAAGGTAACAAACTCGGTTCAATCCCTTTTTAAATGACAACATAAATCCTATGGAAGAGAAAATCCCCCGTTATAATTAGAGCAGTGTTGTCCCGCATCATTTTGAGGGAAGTTATCCCGCTCAAGCATCTTTTTTACCGTTATATCACGCTAAAACCCAGATCCAATAGCCTTGAATCCTTTAGGGGAAATAATGTGTCCTTTCTTGAAAGTGGTGGGTCCTTTCCTGAATGCGAACCCAACTGTTAATTTGATCATCTAACGGTAAAGAAAAACTGTGCGGGATAGCATTTGTCTTGTAATTAACATTCCCACTTCTTTTTTCTGATAATTATAATTTCAATATATAGGACATGAGTTGGCAATCAGGGTCAATGATACTACCAATGCGAGATGCAAAGTAAAGATAATAAATATAGATCGTCAATGACTAAGCACCCAAGACATTCAACGAGAAACGTATCTCCAACCAAACACACCATCAGTGAAGTTAATTTGTAACATAATTCCAATAGACCATATACGAAAAAAATCCCGTGCGCAAGACGGGTGCAAAACTAGTTATATATACAATTGCACTATTTTCTAGGAAACGCCCAATATGAGTTGCAATTTTGGAAATCTTCCCCAATGTTAAAAAGTGTAGGAAAATGCCTCATTGTTAGAAATACAAGTTAAGTCCACGCGTGTAAATTCCCACTAGTGCCAGATCTTGACAGTACTGGGTGGTTCTATCTTTTTCCTGCACTTGGGAACTCACACACGTGGACTTAACGGATGTTTCTAATAGTGTGGCATTTTCCCAACACTTTTTAAAGTTGGGGCAAATTTCTGATATTGCACCCTATTGGGGAATTTTCCCTATTTTCTCTATTTTCTACTAGTACGGCTACATGTAGAGTACGCGTGGGTGGTCGGCATCTTAATTAAAATGTTCTATAAGAAGGAAGATTTAGGTGGTCCGCGTAGGATATTTTATTACTCATTTGCTGGGATGCTTCAAAAAAGGAAAAAAATAAAAAAATCATTTGCTGGGTGATACTGATATATTACTTTTTTGCTCTTGCCCCAAATGCGACGTCTTGGTTCTGTCCATCGATTGCAAGCTACTGATTATCCTGAACATGTAGTGCTATCCAACAGAACAAACATTAGATTTTTTTGTAAACGTAACAGCATTAAAGTTATTGTTTATCCAAAAGTCCTTCTTCTCTATTCTATAGTTTTTTTTTTTTGAAGCAAACTATTCTATAGTTGCCATGGCCGACGTTGAGTTTTTTAAAATTATCCTAAAAAAAGAAGAAAAAAAACGTTTTTAAACAGACTAAAGCCCTACCAAATTAACCCATCAGACCCCATCGGATCATCTTCTTCGTAGCAAGATCTCCTTGGGACATGGCTTGCTTTCACTATTTAACCTAACAGTACGTTATCATGCCCGACCAGGTTATAACCATCATTCTTCTTCATTGAATATCCTTTTTTATATATACATGCCTACACATTCTTCACACTCTTCATTAGAGTTCAAATATACTGGATTCAAGGTCATGGGATCCATCGTTTTCTGGCGTTTTCATAGTCAAAGTCTACCTATTTATGTCTTTTTGACATCCCTCAGATTCCACCAGCTTCTCCTTTTCCTTTCAAGTCAATCTGGAACTCGCATGTTCACCTAAAGGTCTGCCTCTTTTATTGGACTGCAACATCAGATTTCTCCAGTGTAGACATTTGGTATTTCCGTTTCGCGATCAGTGGTCCCTTGTGAAGATCAGAATCCGAATCCTCCCAACACCATTTGTTGTCCTTCCAATTCACTCTAAAGGCGTGGTCACCAATCTTCCCTAATCACACCATCAATTCATCAACTTGCTCAATCTTGGTCATCTATAGATATTAATGGTCCGGCAAAGGAAATCTGGGACATGGTTCCTGCCGCTAGTTTTTGGGAGCCAAACAAAGCGAATCTTCGAAGAAAAGTATCTCTGTCACTTTCAAATCAATGGAGCGGTTAAAGCTTCAATTTTGGCCTAGATCTCTGCATTCAAAAGAAACTTCAACATTAGGCTTTATTATTGTACTTTGAGCTTTATCATTCTTTCTCCTTTATTTAATAAAGGGTGTTCTTCTATTTACCCCTAAAAATACTAATGGTACCCTTTTATCTAGCTACCCCCAGATTTTATCTACCTACCCCATCATACTCGTTACTTTTCTATACCCCCAAGAGAAACGGAAGCGCAAAACCCTGAATGTCTTCCTTCGAGCAATTTTTTTAATCTGAGCGTGAAACCCACTCAATCAACGAACTTGAGAACTTCTTCTGATCATGTTCCTGTATATATACCTCTATTTCAGTTGCTTCTCTTGCGGTCTTGCCGGTAGATCTTATAAACTTATCTTCTAATTAATTTGTTTATTTTGATATCCAACATCCTAGGTTCATCTTATTCAAAAACATTTTTATTACTTTTTTCTGTGTCAATTCACTAGGATCTTCTTCTTGACAACATTTCTGTTGACATACTAGAAATGTAGCTTCCGTACAATTCTCATTATAATATTCTAACTTTTGATGAAAACTTGTAATCGTCAGAGTTCATGAATGGCATGACCACATTACAGAGATTGCTTGTAGATCTTTAATTAGCGGTATTAGATTTTGAGAACATACTGTACATATTGTTTTCCCAAATTCATGGGACTGTCAAGTTTCATTTTTTTAGGGTTCTTTATAAAAAAACAGAAAGAAAACCTAACTCTAATCTTTGCAAAATTCAAATCATTTTCAAAACCAAAAGCAATCGAGTATATAATTCCAACATAGCTATCACTATCAATTTAAGTCGATTTTTACTATTAATTGTTCGACTTCCGATTACCATTTTATTCTTCTTTACGGGGGTATGAGTATCAAATATTTCCAATAATTTGATTATTTTCTTTAAAACTTTTTTATAACTAACTTAACTAATTGTTGGGGGTATCGTTAGTATTTTTAGGGGTATATAAAGGAACGCCCTTAATAAATCTGGCCTTTCACGATCAAAAATAAAATACATATGAAAAAACTGCGTTGTGATCAACAGGTTTCTATGCTTTAAACAAAATTTAACCTAACAGTACGTTATCATGCCCGACAAGGTTATAACCATCATTCTTCTTCATTGAATATCTTTTCTTATATATACATGCCGACACATTCTTCACACTCTTCATTATGTCGTACTGTTGTTTAGTAACTCCGTAATTATAGCGATTGGAAGTATTGTTGGGGTTGAAAATGGAAAGATTGAATCTGTACCGGAAAGTTTCATTCCAGGAGGTATGGCACTAGAAAATGGAGTAATACGTAGAGAAAAAACAGGAGAAAATGGTATTCGTAGAAATATTCACGATGCAACACTTAGTCATGCTATTACAGAGCCTAAAGCTGATAATGAGAACACTGAAGAAAGAGAGTCGGATATGGCTACTGTGCTAGCCAAGTATGAAAATTATCTTCTTGAAAGGGCCAAGCATCAGTTAGGTACGTATATATATATATATACGTTTAAAAATATTTAACGTTTTCAAAGGTACAAGTATAATGTGTAGGGACATTGCGCATTGCAACGCCTAACTATTAAACGTTCATCAAGTAATAAAGCATGCTTGCCTGACAAAATGCGACCACTTAGTTATCTAAAAAATGTGAGGTTTTGATATCTCTAATGCAGTGATTGAGTAGATATTTTAAAGTGCTTCCTGAATATACATTTTTTTTTATAAAGATTTTGCAGAATATATAATTTCTTAGAGTTATTTTATTTTTGTGTCAGTACGTATTAAGTGAATTAACACAACATGACCCTAAAAGTGTCCAATGTCATATGCGGGTTTTAGTCAAATGGTTCACTGTTTGAATCCTGAGAGACCGTTATAGAGTGAATTAACACAACATGACCCTCCGTCTGATCTGCGCACTTTAGGCTATGAAATTCAATTAATTTTCTATTTGAAAATGTGTTCCATTTCCTCGGCCAGAGGCCATCTTAGGGGTTTCATAGAGTCTTCAAGAATGAAGAAATTACGTAAATGAACGTCAACTTCATTTGTTGGCGTTATATCTCTAATTTCATCCGAAATTATGTGATATTAATAAAGTTTTAAAAGCATACAGGTTACCCTGGGAATATGGACTTGGAGCATGGTACTCCTCTTGCTTGGCTGCAACGTTTCCATCTCAACAATTGTGGTGATCCCTTTACTAAGAGCAACTTTGGTCTCAATTCCCTACAGTTCGAGTTGGGTGTGTTAGATTGGTTTGCTCAACTCTGGGAAATCAGTAACCATGAATATTGGGGTTACATTACAAATGGTGGTACAGAATGCAATCATCATGGTATCCTTATGGGGTGAGTTTTATTGCTAAGTAAAACAAAATAGGGTTCATGAAGTTGATTATTTCTTAGTTGTATAAAAAATAACTTTTTGCACAAATGACTGACTGAGAGCTATAGATATATATCTCCGTCTGGTTAAACTACACATGCCTGTAAGCAATTAGTAATGAAAATAATGTGCTTGTAGGAGGGAGCTTTATCCTGATGGAGTTTTATACGCATCGCACACTACAAGAAAATGTAGATATTGCTACACCATATATTGCCACACCTTCAATATAGGTGTTGCAAAAGAAAATTTCTAGTCACAGTACTTTTCAGCTGCAGCTAAAAGCTATAATTGACTGCTGCAAAATGAAACTTTTGCCACACAACTGTAGCAATAATATGAAAAGAGTGTGGCAAAAAAGTATAATTTCTTGCTGCAGCAATAAGATTGGTGCTGTAAAAAAGACTTCTTGCTACATAGGTTATCGCGACACTAGTAGGGGTTTATGCCATAACTATAGGGTGCTGCAATATATTAAGTTTCTTGTAGTGGCAAGATTCACATTATTCTGTCTTTAAAGCTGCACGAATGTATAGAATCGAATGTGTTAAGGTTGATACCCTTACCAATGGGGTAATTGATTGTGCCGATTTCAAAGCTAAACTACTCCTGAATAAGGACAAACCAGCTATCATTAACGTCAATATTGGTGTGCCTCTATTTGTTAATTAATGTCCTTATATTAACTTTTTTTTTTTGTTATTTCATGTGAATGATATCAATAGAAGGCTCAGTTTTAATGTTCTAGCTACATTTTTTGAAGGAACGACTGTTAAAGGAGCTGTTGATGATCTCGACGTGGTTATAGCAACCCTGAAGGCAGCTGCTTTCTCAGAAGATAGATTTTACATTCACTGTGATGGGGCGCTATCCGGGATTATGATGCCATTTATCGAACATGTCAGCTCTCTCTCTCTCTCTCCCTCTCTCTCTCATCAACTACATGTCCCTTATATGTAGCTCTCTGTAACAAATATTTCAGATAGAATTAACAAAGTTAGAGGGGGAAAAGTTTGAAGTTGAAGAGACAAGTGTTTTTAATTTAAAATCATTTCCGCAGCTCTGGTTATTTCATTATTTTACCTATTTTTTTTTTTACTAACCAATGTTGCTTGCTTAACTAAGTTGTTTGTGGCATTGAGCAGGCTCCAAAAATCTCATTTAAGAAGCCAATAGGGAGTGTTAGTATTTCTGGCCACAAGTTTATTGGTTGTCCAACACCTTGCGGTGTTCAGATAACAAGGTTGGATCATATCAATGCCATGTCAAGGTATGTCGAGTACATTGCGTCCAGGGATGCCACCATCACGGGAAGCCGCAATGGTCATGCCCCAGTCTTCCTGTGGTACACCCTGAACAGTAAAGGTTATGGAGGGCTTCAGAAAGAAGTCCAAACATGCCTCAGGAAGGCCCATTATCTGAAAAACCGTTTACGTTCTGAAGGAATTTTTTTGAAAAAGGCAAATTTCAAATAAATAAGAAAGGGTGCCAAGATAGCACCCCCAGAGAAAACAAGAAGAGCTGAGCAAAGTGATTAAAGAGCTTACAACAACCTACTCTCTAAACAACCTTGCCCAATCATAAACAAAATCATCCAACATAATATGCTTAAAGGAATCGATATGAATTGACCAACTAAGAAGCAACACTTTGATGTCTACAATAAGCGAGTTAAAGGCTTCCTAATTTGTTTCTTAGCAATCACAAGATCATTTCTTTCCAACCAAACCACCCACCAAATCGCAAACGGCAAACAATATCTCAAGAAGACAAGCGGTTTGATAGAAACCTTCAATTTCCACTTCCATAAGAACTCGATAACGGACGTGGGGTGTGACCAAGCAAGACCTAACTCATGAAGAAAGTGCTCCCAAATCTCCCAAATGAAAGGACAATGGAGAAAGAGGTGTTCCACAGACTCCTCATTGTTATTGCAAAAACTACACATATTCACTACCGTCATCCCTCTTCTCGCTAACATGGAAAGAGTTGGCACCACTCTATGAGCTGCTTCCCAAACCAGAAAACTGATTTTTGGCGGAATTGTGTTATTCCAAATGTAGTCAGCTGGAAACTTAGTTGGAGCGGTTCTCCCCTGGTCATGCATAAGCCAAGTGTAACAAGAACTAACCGAGAACGTACCTTAGGTGTCGGCAGTCCATTTGCGCCTATCACTTTCAGCAAGAATCCCTTGATTGTATAAAATTCTAGAGAACTCCATCACCTCTTGAACTTCCTCTTCTCTAAGCCTTCTACACGGATCTATGTTCCAACACGGGCTTTCCGCATCTCCATTGTTTACCTCTTCAACCAAAGCTTCCTTCTTCTTGCTCACTTTCCACAACTTCAGAAACAACTCTTTAAGAGTTTTTTCGTGACACCAAACATCCTCCCAAAATTTTGTTTTATTACCCTTACCTATCGAAATCTTTGACCCATTTTTGAGGATTTAAGAAAGGTTAAGAATGCCTCGCCAAAACCCGCACCCATAAGTTATCTTCGAGTCTTTAGGAACCCAAGCTTCTTCTACACCGCCAAATTTCTCATAAACCAACTTCCTCCATAAACTAGCCTTTTCTTCGCCGTATCTCCACAACCATTTGGTTAACAAAGCCTCATTGGTGGTCTTCAGATTCCTTATGCCCAGCCCGCCTTCACTCTTGTGAATATTAATTTTTTTCCAACCCCTCCAATGAAGTCTTTTCTTCTCTATCGTATCTCCCCACAGAAAGTTGCGCATAAGTCTCTCTAATTTCTTTACTACTGACGCCGGAATCTGAAACAGAGACAAGTAATACAAAGGGATAGCTGCTAATGTACTGTTGATCAGCACCACTCTTCCGGCTCTTGAGAGGTACCTCCTCTTCCACGGCGCTAGTCTTAGAGTCATCTTTTCAAAAATTGAATTCCAAATTGATTTTAACCTCCTGGACGCCCCAATTGGAATTCCAAGATATGAGATAGGAAACTCAGTAACCTCACATCTTGCTAAAACAACGCACACTTGCAACTGCTCCTGCGTAATTTCAATACCCACCATGTAACTCTTTGAGAGATTAACTTTCAACCCCGTTTTATCTTTAAAGCCCTCGAGAACCTCCATAAGTTTCTGCACCTCTTCCACCTTGGCTTCTAAAAATACAATTGTATCGTCGGCAAATTGGAGATGCGATATTTCCATACCATTTTGTTTGACAAAAAACCCTTTAAGAAAGCCATCTGCCTTAGCATTGGTCATAATTTTGTTAAACACTTCAGCCAAAAGTGTGATGCTTTTGTTCTGAAGGAATAAGTGTGATGCTTAATGAGCTGAGTACAACTGTTGTATTTGAACGGCCAAAAGATGAAGAATTTATTCGTCATTGGCAACTTGCTTGCCAGGGAAACATTGCTCATGTTGTAGTTATGCCGAGTGTCACTATCAAGATACTTGATGAGTTCTTGAATGATCTGATTATGAAACGCTCGATGTGGCTCCAGGATGGAAAGGTTCAACCTACTTGTATCGCCGTAGATATTGGAAAGGAAAATTGTGCTTGTCCTCAGCATAAAGGAAGCTCTTCTACTACCTAAAGATGATAACTGTGCGATATTTGACGTCCGTACATCTCGGCATATATCATCAGCAGCCTTTCCATAATAATACCATAATACATAATGTATTTGTAAAACAATACAGATTATCGGGAATATCGAAATCCTAAGTATTAATTGTATAATAAAATGCTATTGGTACCTGCTAATAGTTGTAAAAACGATTATTTTTTTGCCGGGGTTCATTTTATAATATGGAAAGGTGACACAGTAAGAATATGGGAAGAAAACCTCTACAGGATCTCTCTTGTATCCCAACGCCTACAGGATCCCTTCTACAATAGTTTACCATGCTAGGTTCCTGTGTGGTTGATGTTGAGGGCATATCTTTGAATCTAGGGATCACATATAGAAGTGTAAATTGGGTTGTGCCATCACGCTCACAACCCATCACAACACTTTAAAATTTGAGCACAACCCAGCCCAACGCGTGACTTAGCCCAGCACGGCACATCACGTTAGTTAAATGGGACGTGTTGGGTTTGACTAACTGGCTCAGTAGCACAACACAGCACGCGGCACGGATAAACACGTGGCCCAGCCCAGCACGTTAAGAAAGCACGCTATAACATATACAAATACACCATATAACAAGGCATAATACAACATATTTGTTTGTATATTTCACAAAAGAGTCACTATTCTAGCTAGTTTTTAACATTTTATGCTGGCTTATTTATAACAACACATATAATACCTTAATATTTGGAAAATATATTTCAATATCGTTGTTATAATGTCGTCACCTATATTTTACTAGAACATTAATTTACATGACAATAATCCAATTTTATATTTGATGGGCTATTTCTTTTTATTGAATAAACTTGTTAATTTCACTTGAAATAATTTCAAATGATATGTTGTCTAATTAAATTCTAGTGATAATGTCCGACTTAATGTATATATTAAGTGATTTCAAATTGTTTATAGCACGTGTGCCAGCACGGCACAACACGGCACGTTTATTCGTGTGTTGTGCCCGTGGGCTGTGTTGTGCCTAGCTTTTGACTAGTAAAGCACAACACGGCACAACACGTTTAAATCGTTGGCAAAACACGACACATGGCACGTGAAGCATGCGACTTCGTTTGCCGGGACGTCACGTTTTACACCTCTAGTCACATATATACACGCTTTATGACGCCTAAAATAGCTGTGTTTTCTCAACTCCTCCCTTCTTCCCTTAGTGGATTTTGCCTCTTTATACCCTTCGGAAGATGGTATTTTGGTGTGGACCGGAACAAATAATTAAGTCGGGAGAATATATTATTGTGAAATCTTCTTATGATCTTCATCTTGAGCATCAAGTAGGGATTCTTGGCCTCATAGGTATGCTTTATTCCATTAGAAATATGTGTTGAAAAGGCTTCCACGTTAGATAAGTTGAGAAATAGAGGTTTATTAAACTTCACACGTACATACTGTCTTGTATACAAGAGAATTGTAACTTAGTTGTCAGACTTATTCAATATTGTAACAACTGTAATTTACCTAAATAAAGCTGGTAGGTTAACCCTCATCAAGAGTTGTCTTGCGAGTCTTCCAATTTACTACTTGTCTCTTATTCATCTGTCGGTGAGTGTGGAAAAAAGGATGATTAGGATTATGCGCAACTTTTTATGGGGGGCGGTGGAAGGGAGAAGGAAATTGGTATGGGTATCTTGGAAGAAGATTAATGTTCTGATCGTAAACGGGGGTTTAGGTGTGAAAAATCTGAGGAGAATTAACCAATCTCTTTTAGTTAAGTGGATTTGGAGATTTTCGAAGACAAAAAACAGCCTTTGAAGGAAATTAGTTAATGACAAATTTGCTCATAACAATGACCTGCTAGTCCCTGATGTGGATACTCAATCTCAAGGTAGAAGTGTGTGTAAGAATGTTACAAATATGGTACCGACGGTCCAGAGTATGGCAAATTTCACTGTTAAAAATGGAAAAGGCATTCGTTTTTGGAAGGATCATTGGTTAGATAGGGGGAGGTTGCAAGACCTGTTCAAAGAGGTTTTCAAGGCTGCTAAGGCTAAGGATTCAACTATATCTGATATGATAGTAGATGGAGCTTGGCATTGTGATTTCAAGAGGCATCTCAATATGAATGAACAATTAGAATGGGACCTTCTTCGGCGTGATCTAAACCAAGTGCCTGAACTTGTGGAGGCGGATGACGAAATGGAACTTCTGGATAATTTCAGCACTTCAAGATGTTATGAACATCTCACAGGCAATTTGGAAGAGTGCGGTTTCGACCAATTTCTTTGGAAAGCTTCTATCCCTAACAAGGTAAGTTTTATCCTTTGGTCTACTTTCCATGATTCGCTTCCAACCCGAGATATGTTGCAACACCGTAGTATGAATATTGATAGCGTGCAATGTGTTTTGTGCAATGAAGTTCGAGAATCTGCAAATCACATGTTTATACACTGTAAGTACTCTTTTGAGATTTGGAGATACTTCATTATTGCTTTCAAGATAGTTTGGCCCGTGCCAAGAACTTTACTTGAATTGTTTCAAGCGTGGTCTACTAATGTTCTTCATGGTAGAGGGAAGGATATTTGGAAAATCTTACCCTATGCGATATGTTGGATTTTGTGGAAGGAAAGGAATGGAAGGGTTTTTGGAGGTCGACATAAGAGTGTTCAAGAGAATATTGATTTGGTTAAACAATTGGTAGTCCTATGGTCTTGTGACAACGATACTTTTAAGTATGTTGATCCTAGCTTAATTTGGAGTAACTGGGATACTCTAATGTATATGTAATTGGTTTGACCTTGGATTGTTCCTTGGTTTTTCTCTTTTTTTAATATAACCTTCTCTTCAAAAAAAAAAAAAAAAAAAAAAAACTGTAATTTACCTATTCCTTAGCTTCTTAGTTTTAGTCATTCTATTCTCTAGGATAGCCTATTCCTTTGTTATTTCTATTGTGTAAAACCTATCTTAACACTCTTGTAATCGTATATATGTTGGAAAACCACCGGTTTTATGTGAATAAAAATCTCTTATTTTTATGGGGTAAGTTTAGCTTATATATTTTGGATTTGCACTAGGGTTTTATCTATCTCTTGAATCCACTGGTGCTACGCTCTTCTTCTTCGTTTTGGGAGGGTTTAAGTATTAACTTTTCTTGAGTTTTCTGCTTCCAAGTTCTTGACGGACAAGTTTGAATGTGCTATTCAAATTGGTTAAGATTTTTTTTATCTTGGAGGCAGATGTACCCGTAGGGCTATAACATCATCTTTTTTTCAGGGTGTAGTCGGGCATTCTTGTCTTAAGGACAACATGTTAAACATGTGACTCAATCTACCATTCCCAGTTTCTTTTGTCTATGGTGTTTAACAGGGATGTGCAAGTCATCAACAATTGAATCGAAGACGACACAAAAACAGATAAGTGCCTCTTATATTAGTTAGTTGTTTGATATATTATCAATTTTAATTTTTATCCCCAACAATCTTAAGACAAGAATTTTTTTATAATAACAATTAAAATTGGGATTAATAACTAGGATCATTAAAGAGGAGTGTTGGTCTTGATTTTTATAAGTCTAAAGATTTATTTCTAAACCATAAGAATAAACGATATATACAGTGGGTAATTAGCACCCCATTATTGATGGGAAGTTTGATAAAGATTGAGCATCTATCGATTCCTTGTCTCGACAATATCTACTGTTTATAAAAAGTGTTAATTGAAGAAGGAGAAACTAAAACTTTTGTCCTGTATATCTACTATTTCATATCTTGCCTTTGAGAATTTAAAAAATTGGTAGGACACAATGCTTTTCCTTTTGAACGCAATTATACTGTGTCTCTTATTGGCTTCGGACAATAAAGCTCGTGAGTCGAATTTCTGATTGGTCTTTGAACTCACTATGTGGATTACTAAATAATTTAGTTAATCTGAGATGTTTCTTTATTTTTTGACAATTTGATTTACTGGTGTTTGATTCTTGTGGTCAGCTAAAAGATATCGCGTGTCTGGTACACTCACAAGTGTATACTTTCCTTGGCCTTTGCGCAAGGAGGGTACTGTTTGACTTGATACTTGGGATAAAGAGATGATAGCCGCAAGCTATCGTCTGGTCCAGTATCTACACGAGGGTATCGACTTTCCGACTTGATACGGATGCTAAGGAGCTGACAAGGGAATACCCGAATCAACTGGCCTTTGCGCAAGGAGTAGGTCTATGAGTTTCTTTCATTGGTATGACTCTGCTGAGGTACAAGTCTATGGTCGTTCAACTGTCATAATCAAATGAAGGAATAGGTACAGCAATCTGTACTCTACTTAGGTACGTGCACTATTTTCGATAGCTATTATTTATATTTATTTCAGTGCTTCGGAGGATGGTTTAAGTAAGACTACTAAATCAGTTGATACCGAAGGTGATTATTTCTTTGAAATTGGTTTGAATTGGGAGAATTTATATGCCGGTGTAAAGCCTAGTCAGAGATCAGTTTGTAAGAATTAATTTATAAACGCTAACTGGACTATTTTAATACCTAGCGATTTTACTTCAAAGGAAAAAATTATAGCAATGCAGATTCCAATCTGTAAATAAAATGAGTGAAGCGTTTCTACTGTACATTGGAATTAGTACTATCAGTTTGGTAGGGGTTTTTAGGAGGGGAGATAATTTCTCTTACCCAAGCTAAGAGATGTGCATAGAAGGTTCCTATCAATTGTTTGGTTGATTTCAGGTTAATTGATAAGTCATCTCCAAGTTATATAGAGGACCAGAGATTGGAATGCATGAGGTACATATTTAATTTCAAATATGTGATATATATTGCACTAACATTAATTTTGAGGAAAATATAAAGAATGTACCGGTGAATAGTACATGTGTTCTTTATATGCTCTGCAACCACCTATGAAATATGTGATATTTACGATTTGACTGAAAGACCAAGTTAGTTGATATGATCTAAAGGATCGAAGGGAACCAGAAGAAATTCTGAAGGAAATGCTCTTTGTCAGAATTGATGCGTTTAATGTGTGTTGTAAATGTGCAGTATAATAGATGTATACAAATACACTAGTATCTGAAAAGAATTACTGGGAGGATCTGATCAGAGACTTGCGATACTTGAGGTACATCTTAAATTGTGTATGAGATAGATATTTTACTGACCTTAAGAGATGTTGTTGTTTCAAGCTATGGAAAAATCTTAGCTTATGTGTGTAGCCTCTTAAGGAGTGTCTATCTAAGGAATCTTTAAAACAGACATGATGATATTGATTTTTCAAGAAATCAAAGTTCGTGTGATTTAATTCAAGCGCGAGAGGAAGCCGAATGGCTATTAATATGCTTCTTAGAAGATGTTCCTCTGTGACCGAAGCATGTGGCCATCATTGCAGAAACTCAATTGACTATGTGAGTCTAAAGTAAATGAGCAATGACAAAGTCTATACATACTCAGAGAAGGCTAATTCGGTAAGACAACTATACTCTCTAATAAAGTAATTTTGGTGGATTCATGAAAGTCAAAAAGAGAGTCTCAGTGGACATGTAAAGTCAAAAGAGAACCTCATGGACTTTGTGAAGTCAACAGAAAAATTAGTGATCCTTTTATGAAAGGAAAATCTAGAGAGAGAGTTTATAATTATACATCGAGGGGGATGGGACTTAAGCTCATAAAATAAACTTGCCATGAAGGATACTCAAACTTTCTGACTTGAGACCCCAAGATCAAGGTTTCGAATGAGACAACTAATTTATGGTGGGTAAAGGTAAACACTATCCGAGAATTATTTTCTCTGTCCCTTCCCTATGGTGTACATTTGATAGTGTGACTGCATGTGAAGGATGACTTTTAATAAGTCTTAATGAGTTCTATAGTTTCAATTTAAGATTGAAGTGGGGTGTAGCAGTGAACACTCTTGATGGAACTCACCTATCTAAATGAGGAAGTGGGTCGCTTCCTATGAGAATATGAGCTGATTCTCTAGAGCATTCTGAGAAACAAGATATGTCCAGGGCCAAAATGGACACAACGGCGGAGCTTGGCAGCAACGTTGGAGATATCAGGTGTGTTTGTTATCACGAGTTACACCAAATGTTAGACAGTTCAAGACCTTATAGACACTGGCTAATAAGTAGTTCCGGTAACCTCTCACTAAGCAAAGGTTCAAGACCTTATGAACAACTATGCCTATTCATGATATTTCTTGTTTTCCGTGTTTTATCGTATTTTCATTCATGTGGGGGATTGTTGTAAAACCACTGGTTTTATGTGAATAAAAATCTCTTATTTTTATGGCGTAAGTTTAGCTTATATATTTTGGATTTTCACTAGGGTTTTATCTATCTCTTAAGTCCACCGGTGTTACGCTCTTCTTCTTCGTTTTGGGAGGGTTTAAGTATTAACGTTTCTTGAGTTTTCCGCTGCCAAGTTCTTGAAGGACAAGTTTGAATGTGCTATTCAAATTTGTTAAGATTGTTTTATCTTGGAGGCAGATGTACTGTAATAAGTCTACTGAAATCTCCGATCATATCTTGAACATTTCAGGGATCTCTCAACGATCTGATCTCAAGTTGGAGCTATATATGAGATTTTGGAGCGCATCCTGATGAGTACAAGCAATTCTTGAAGTGCTTATATCTGTACAGCGAGCAGATTATTTCAAAAGACGAATTGCAAATTTGACTGGATTCACGTGTACAGGGAATGAAGGTATATGTAGAACAACTTAAAAGGAAGTCTTATTGAGCAGTTAAGCAGTTTTTTTTTTTTTGTTTTTTCGATGCCCTAGACCAGTGGTCCCTAAACTGCAACCAAATTCCTTGAATTGGAGTGGTTTTCTGCAATTACAGGGTTCGAACCCCTACCTCCGCATTGGGAGAGCGCATTAACCGGTTATTCGGTAAGTCTGGGTTGGTTATGATGGATTCATTCAAGAAGAATGCAATTCATGTATTGCCTATTATATTAACTCGACTGCATTATATACGATACAAGGGCTGGGCAGGCCCGTGCAAATGCACGGGCTAGGGTCATAATAGTCATAGTATTACTTGTTATTTGGTGTTCGAGAAATAAGTGTCCTTTCTTATTCTCTTGCACTTTTGTTGCTCCTCACAGCTTCTTCAAATGGTGTAAGAAATTTCTTCACCGTCGTATTTCACCAAATCTTCTCTAAACCAACATTTCTGGTTGCTGGAGAAATCTTTCAAAAGAGAGACGATGGAAAGCTCCAGGTTTCCCATGGTTCGGATTATGAAATCAAAATCCCCCAATTTTTCTCGTTACTGTTCCTCCTCCAATTCGTTTCATGGATGTGCACGGCGTCAACATTCATTGGTGAATTTGCGTTTTTAAAGGTTAGAATTAGAATTTGTCCCCTCAATTTGAATGGATTTCGAATGAAACCCTAGATCTAATTTTTGGTTTCATTATTACTGTATGCCTAATTAATTTCGATCTGTGTTTGTCTTGTGGTTATTTCTTTGCATCCTCGATCACTAAAATAATTTTATTTTAGTATTTACTAATAATTATTATTGCAAATTTTCTTCTCAGAAGAGGTGACTTTTCGGACCACCTTAAGGTTTGAATGCATTTATCTTAGGGTCCGTTTGGTTATGCAGTAACAGTTAGGGCCTGTTTGACTATGCAATTGTGGATAAGTACTGTGCCGGGCATGAATTAGAGTTAGTTTGGATATATCATGAACATGTGACTGTTCGTATGGTTGAAAGAAACTTTTTTTTTTTTTTGGTCTAAAGTTGGAACTATGCATTAGAGTTTTGATTTCTTTGAGAAACCTTGATAGACTTATGTTTGTGTTGTTGTAAAAAATGTGTATCCAGCAAAGAATGTAAGCCTTATATTTGGTAACTTGTTTTGTTGAACAAACTAAAGTCATAATAATGTTTTTGTTGTTGCTGCATTCATTAGTGCTTTACTCGCTCTGTCCCCATTAACTGATCCCACACTATTAGACGCCTTTTTCTGGAACTTCTTTTGGGTGATTTTTGTTCCTGTTAGAATTCCTATTATGTTCCATGCTGCACTAATTCATTCTGGATAGTGTGAATTCCAATTAGATTCTCAAGTTCACTTGGTTAAGTTTTAAATAGGGTTAAATCGAGTGACATTTACATATTTTTTTTTTTTGTGTCAGGTCCTTTAGTTTAACCCTTTACTGTACATTTGAAAATTGGCACTAATTAAAATCAATAAAACAATTAAGTTTTTTTAATAATTTATATAATAATAGGTCTGAACATTAACTAAAAAAGTAGCATACTGTGAAATTTACCAACAAAAAAATCATAGTGACAACGACACACTAATAGAAGTATTTTTTAAATAATATTTCCTTTAAGAAACCAAACTAATATATTGATTCTTGCTACATCATCATAAGTTCCTTTGTATCCAACAATTAATCCTGCAATATGAGACGTCTTTTTCTGGCACTCCTTTTTGGTGAAGGTGGTTCCTTCTTGATTTTCTTATTAGTTCCTTTCGGTACCAATTTGTTGATTTTCTTATTAGTGCCATTCTTTGCTATTTTTTTTTCTTTGGGGGTAATCCATCTGGTCCAACGTTCGATACAGCTGGTCCTTGTACAGTCATTTCATCCAAGGCAACAACCTCCTGATAAATAAAAGTTTGTTTCATTTCTGATTACTTGGAAAAAACACTTTTAGTATTCATTGATATATGTGTGTACCTCTTTCGGTTTAATGTAAATTATGTTGACTGTCAGACTGTTATTGTCTCCCCTGAAATCTTGCACTTTTAATTTGATCTCGAAAACGGATTGAGTTCCAATTAGATTCTTTAGTATACTTGATACCTTTTCTTATCCTTCTTCCTGCCAATACATTTTACAGTGACTGCCTTACGATTGTTTTACCATTTTAGAGTGAATACATAGTATAGTTGCCTTAAATAATCCGAATAATATGAAATTCCTTTTACCTGTTGTATGTTGCTCAGTACAGAAACAGGGTATTTGATAAGCGATTGTGCCACTTCGTCAAATGCTACAACCTGTACGAAATCCGTTTGGTCTTGTATGTTCAGTTTGATTCTGTACCTTATTACTGACTTTGGGAAATCTTTTTCACACTTTTTGCACGAATACTCGTCACCAACTTTTGATACCCTCTTTTTGCATATTGGGCATGAATCGTATTTCCAACCATCCGATAATAAGACATCAATGACTGTTGCTGTGACGTAGTAGACATTTCCCTACATAACATAGAATATATGATTAGTTCTTAGTATATTTATCTATGCATGAATGAAAATATCTTGAATGAATGAAATTTATTTTTTACCTTATTCTCTGGATCTTCCAACTCTTTGTAGATCTCCTTTACAGTTTTCTTATGCAGTAGTATATCTTTTTGAATAGATGCCGTATCATTTGTTTGTGTTTCAAACAGTTCAACGACCGAATTGTTCAAATGCGCAGCGCTGGTTGGCATACAGCAACAATTAGTGTTGATTAGCATTTGATGTGTTAAAAAAAAAAACGGTAGTATTGAAAATGATTTATTGTCATTAGATTGATACCTTTTCATAATTGTTCGCACTTCTGGTATGTCCAAATTTAGATATATTTTTGTTCCATTTGTTGCTGCTAGTTCCAGATTACCTGCATTTTATAATTGTCATCTATAACATGAAAATGCACATGAATACATATATATAACATGAATGAAAGCTAATATATATTTATCATAAATGACTAAATGATTTTCTGAAAATTTCGTTAGATACCTAAGAAGGATTTGACTTTGGCGCAAGCAATAACCAATACCACTAATTGTGAAGACATTTCCATGATATCATCAGGTACATCTTTTGTCATGTCTCCCCACAAAGCCATTTTAATATCTTGTCCACTATAATCGGAAATAAGAATAGTAATGGTATTTTCATGAAAAATTATTCACCCTGTTTATTATATTAAAATTAAATGTCATTCTTTGTTACCTTTTTGTTTTTAACTTCAGATCTTTTTTGGTAATCTGAGTACCATCTCTTCTGGTGATTTCCTTAGACTTGGTTATCCCTGTCAGTATTACAACCACATCTACAACAAATTCTATTATATTAATATCTGTCAAACAAATCCGTCAAACATAAATTGGTATACTCTGAAACAACGATGTTACCTGTTAAGTATGTGTGATTTCCATCTCGGGCTAGCATCTCTTCATATTCTACGAATAAGAATTTATGTCTTGGAATACACTTGTTTTCTGGCAGTTCTATGATTGTAGTCTTTGGATGGAATAACAATGCATCATTCCGTTTGATTGGCTGAAATTCTGTCTTACCGTCGACCACACTAAAATTTCTAATTTCGTAGATTTTTCCTTCCTCTAATTGATCTGAGAAGATTGGAATATGTTTCCTTGGTACCATCGCATGCATTCCTTCTCCCTGAAAAGTGTGTACGACCATTATTGCATATTTTTTTGTATATATATATATATAATAAAAATATATATAAAAACAGAATTATAAATAGAAATTCAACTAAATCAGTATCATGCTTACATCTTTGTCTACCAAAATCATGCTTAAGTTTATAACTTCAGCGCTCGGTATTTTTGTTTCAATCCAGAGCCTTGCAATTCTGATCCTTACTTTCCCACAATAGGTATCTTTGTTTAGTTGCTTCAGAGTTAAGGATGATGATTTCTCCATAATATTTTTTTTTGTGTTTGTCTCTAGGCAATATGTTTACTGTTAGAGAAACTTTTAGAATGGATGCTACTTGTTGTTCCAGAATAATTTATAGTATGATGGTTCAGTCCCTTCAGTGAAAGTTGTGTCTGTTTAAATCAGTTTTGTGTCTATTGGGTTGTATTAGTGCCCTCTTCCCAAAGGGTGCATCTTTTAAAATATTTCAGTTATAACGATTTTTTTAATTTTCCTTTTACTTTTGGTTGACTGTTTTATTTTGGAAAAAAATCTCCACATATTCATATTTTTTTTCCTTCCAATTCTAGGGTTTTAATAATTCGTAACTGCTTTATTTTTTTAACCACTTTTTTTTATTTTTCTTCACTTTTGGTTGACTGTTTTACTGTGAAAGGAAAATATCTCCAGATATTCAGGGTTTTTTATTTCAATTTTAAGGTTTTAATAAAACTGCTTTATTTATTTTTACCACTTTTAAACTTTTCAATCGCCTGATTTTTTATTTATCAGGTACCTAATTCAATTATATTTCAAAATTTCCAGATCATATGATATGTTTGTGTAGTTGGCTTGGAAAATGGTTTACCAAGTATTTTTTTTTCAATGATGTGAGTTACCCATTTTTCCCCCATTCAACTAACGCTGAAAATTGTAAACAAATTCAATTTATTTGTTTTGAACAACTTTTTGAGTTACAAAATGTGGATGATGGTTCTATATTGCTGATTTAATAATTCAGATAATTGAACACTAATGACAAAATAATTTAATTCTCCATTTAACTTTGTAATATAGTTCCTGATCAAATAGGTATGTTACAACAAATTATACTTTCATAATCAAATACATTGTCCTTTTTTTTTGAAATGTTAAGGCAAATTATCAAATGCTTCTTGGTAGACAATATTTTGTGTGTAGCCTTCTTGTTCTCCTTCCTTGTTGACAATTAGAAATTTGAGACCTTCACGAGAAGTTGTCCTAGAAACAGCAACGTATAACTGGCCATGAGAGAATACATGCTTTGGCAAATAAACACCCACATGTTCTAAAGTCTGACCCTGGCTTTTGTTGATTGTCATAGCAAAACAAACCTTGATAGGGAATTGTTTCCTTCTTAGTTTGAATGGCCACTTAGTGTCAGTTGTTTCCATTATTATTCTATGAATCAATACTTTCCTTCCAATGTTGTTTCCTGTAATCATTTTAGCTTCAATAACCCATGCTGCCAATTTAGTGACGATGAGCCTGGTGCCGTTACAGAGCCCCATACGTTGGTTATAATTTCTTAGAAGCATGATGGGAACACCAACCCGCAACTCTAATTCATGATTTGGAAATCCAGAAATCTTCAGCGAATTTAACAATTCGACTGGGAATAGATCATCCTGATTCACTATTGCTTCTGATGTAGGACTGATGGAATCAGCACTATAATACGTCCTTGTCTCAGACTGTATTGTGGAAACGATGTAAGAATTTACTTCATCAACACATTCGTTATTCGGAGCGAGGATACATCTGGACTTAAGGTAATTCACATCTTCCAATCTTTGTTGCATATTAGGGAACGTGTTGTTGACAATTTGTTGAATAGGATCATGGAGCGGCTGTATCAGTAGGTCCTTTGGTATTTTAATCCATGTTGGCTCTTCGCCCTGTTTCATAGATGTTGTTGGCAGTTTACCATCACCAAGATGAAGGACCCATTTACCGAATTCTTTTATTTTGCGAAGCTCAACTCTATCAGCATTTTTGTTCCTTATACGCATATTGGTTGTTAATTTGAACACTTGGCAATCACTCCATAGGTGTGACCTATTTATCGAAGCACTGAAGATATCTGCTCTTGTTCCTCCTCTAATTACTGGTAAAACCTGTCTGAAATCCCCACCAAGTAATACAGTTTTCCCGCCAAATATTTTCTCATCATCGTCCATTAAGTCCTTTAGCGTGGTATCAACAGCTTCTAGCGCGTTTCTGTGCACCATTGGGGCTTCATCCCATATGATTAGTTCTGCCTTTTGGATTAGCTTTGCCAGATCTTTATTTTTAGTTATATAGCAACTTGAAGTTTCATCTGGTGTAAGAGGAATTTTAAACCTTGAATGTGCTGTTCTGCCTCCCGGTAGTAGTAATGATGCGATTCCAGAAGAAGCAACTGCTAAAACAATTCTCTTTTGTGATCGGAGTTTTGCCAATATGGCTGTCCAAAAAAACGTCTTTCCAGTTCCTCCACTGCCATATACGAAAAACATTCCACCAATTCCAGTTTGAACTGCATCTATGACCACATCAAAAATCTTCTTCTGTTCTACATTTAGAAGATTGTACATGTTTGATGACTCCTTAGCAAGCGACTCCCAATCGTAACTCATCTCATCTCTGATCAATCTATTTTCCAGGTTGGTACGAAACTCTAGATCAGGTGATGGTAGTTTGAAGTGTTTGAGTGACTTATTATCACGATCCAATATTTTCTCAATTTCATATAATGTCAGATTTTTGATCTCTTCCTCTGAAAGTTGCAAGTCATTGTCCTCCAATGATCGACTTTGCTGCCATGCAATATCATCCGAAAGAAACCGCCATTGTTTGTTCCACAGATCTAAAGGATTAGACACCTCACACATCAGTAATATTGAGACAAACATTTCTCGCAGGGATTTAGCAGTCGCCCAATTACTTGCTTCTTTAATAGCCCGATGCCATTCACTGTCATCCTCTAACAACCCAAGTGCCAGACATGCTGACCGGAAATCAGGATAAACTGACCCATTAACAGTTCGAATATCTTTAAATGATGTAGGACCTTTTATGATGTTTAACAACATTCGCAAATAAAACCTTTCTCCAGCAGATGGGTGCGCAAAATGTATTCTTCCAATTGTTTTCCCCTTTTTCCTTCTTTTCCATTTTTTAATGTCAGCATCCCATATCCATTTTGTTGGGAAATCGACGTATGTTAGTTCTCTAGCATCTTCATTCTTCTTATTTGTTTCCATCCATTCAGTGAACTTTGTTGTCTCTATATCATCTCTTGATACCACTTCCTCTAAGTCATCTGTCTCACAGATCATTATTGTCTGTTCGTTTGGCAGGTGGAAGGATAGTCTTTCGACTGCGGGGCGTCGATACTGTATGTCAAACTCAAATATTCTCCAACAGGCTTCTGATGCTGAGATGTATCGGCAATCAAGATATCTTTTTACTTCATCAACCTTGACCTTTCCCGCCACGTCTGTGTCATTGTTAGCATCTGTATCTTCATGTGTTGCATTATCTTCGATGATAGCAGTTGCTTTATCCCCTCCCTTATTGACATATTTGAACAGGTACTTTACCGCAGTTGTTCTATTGCAGAGCTCAACATTAATATGGGCTTCATATTTAAGCACCAAATCTCTATTATTTGGAACCACCCAAGTATTGTCCAAAGTAATCCCATGAACTCTTTTTGTGGTGGTAACATCTCTTCTTCTATAAACCGGAAATCCCTTCTCATCAATGGTTGTTTCACTGGTCAACTGCTTGGGATAATGCTTTGAACATTTATTTTTAACCATGCACTGTGATTCTGGATTAGCAGTTCCGCACGGTTTGTGAATCATGTATTGGCTAACAATATCAAAGGCATGCGGATCATTTTTCTCATCAGGTAATTCTGCACTTATAATGTTGTCTACATCTGAAGGTGTCACTGGTTTGTCACTTTCGTGTAAGAACAGCAAGATATGAGCATGAGGGAGGCCTCTTTTCTGAAACTCGATTGTATAAATTGCTGTATCATATATGTCAAATTTAAAAATATTAATAATACACATTGAATGTCTAAGCTGTAATGAATATGGTACGGGTTAGTATTAGACTGACCTGCTTTCACCTGTCCGAATTGCTTTTTTTTGCATAAGTCATTCATCATTTGGCTGAGTTTAATTTTGAAAACTCGAGCGACAATATCAGGCCTGTCTTCAGGATTTTGGTGAGGTATTAGGTCCATGAAATATTGAATCTCTCTCCACTTTGGGTTGCAGGTAAATGTAATGAAAAGATCTGGTGATCCATCCCATCTGCAAATTGCCATAGCGTCCTGATAATTTTGTGCCATATATCTCGGTCCTCCGGTAAATGATGAAGGTAAAACCAATCTTCCTATTGCTTTAGCTGTGTGGCCAGATCTGACCGCATCTTTTATGCCTGTGTAGTTATCAGCTCTTAGCACCCCTTGGCTTCTTCTCACAAAACCCAATCTCTCTTCTTCAAGGCATGCATAAGCATCCACTACGAATTGTTGGAACAAACGGCCTCCCCGCAATAATGTTTTGCCTTCATTATGTCTCTGTTGTAACCTAAAAGCATAATATTCTCGAAGAGTTAATTTTGATCTTTTACCTCTTTTGGCTGCATGTTGGATGTTTGTTCGGTATCCATCTTCAGCATATGGAAACAACACCGGGTATTGCATAGCCATATAACTTGGATGAAATTGGCTTATTCTTTTGAATCCTTTTTTTTTGTCCTCAATGATGATGTCGCGTTCTGTTGAATTTGCAGATCCATTTCCGACTATAAGCGCAGCTATCTCTTTTGAAGTGGGCAAATTATACTGTCTTCCATCTGAATGGCGGTCTCCAAGGATTTTAATCTGCAGTCTATCCGAGGCATTGGCGTCATGTCTATCTCTTTCCATCCGAAACACTTTCGCTAGTTCATTGCACTCATCAAACATGGCGATCATCTCTGCAACTAATTCAGGTTCAAAATCCCCTTCTTTTTTTTTACCAAGTGCACTCATTCTTCGACGTACTTCATTTTCAGTATCATATATATATAGTTGTGCAAATGCTGGGGAGACTCCCGTTTCTGGCAACAAACTTCCCATTCTGTGGTAGTTTTGGCCGCTTATTTTGAAAGTGTATGGTGCACGAGCACGTCCACGACCATTATTGATATTCTTGCTTACTTTGGCTCCCATTGAAGTGTAAGCAAACATAGAATTATATGCCCTTATTCTATTCCTGAAGTGTTTAGATCTCTTTCCTCCTTGGTAATCCAGCAGATTCTGTAACAACGGTGGTGGATCCCGGTATAACGGTAGCTGCACTTTACCATTGGAACAACAGATTGAGAACTCAGGTTCAGTATTATTTTGGGTTTTTTTATTTCTCTCCTCGTACCAAACAATTGCATGACATTTAAGGCACGTATGTGTTGGAGTGCCAAAGTTCCAAACCTTGTTTACTGCTGATGTATAAAGTACAAAGAATTATGTTAGCAATACATATAAATAACTTCATTTGCATGAACACTTGTCTACACTCATTTGCATGAACACTTTACACCATGCATGATCAGTTTCTTCATTTGTTGTAACTATGAGGTTTATTAGCATACCTGTTTCAGGTAGCGCATTTTTGTTTTTTGATCTTCTTTGACTTGATTCACCTTCTGTTAGACAACGAAAATCAATTAATTAAATGACATTATAAATTTTATCTAGTAAGCTACTGTAATATCATTAGCTCCCAATTGTCGTTGAATTGATTTTGCAAATGCCAGTGTTTGTTTTGGTATTTACCGTTCCGTCGGTATGTACTATAGAATGTGAGTATGTGTTCCTTATGGAAATTTCTATTCCGTTGTGTGTTTGATTCTGTTTTGTTGCAGAAACACCTTTTCTACGCTGATCAATAACTGTTTTTCTTTTTGCTCTGGCAACGAAAATCAATTAATTAAATGACATTATAAATTTTATCTAGTAAGCTACTGTAATATCATTAGCTCACCTGTTGTTTTTGAATGTAATTTTGGTTTCCCAATTGTCGTTGAATTGATTTTGCAAATGCCAGTGTTTGTTTTGGTATTTACCGTTCCGTCGGTATGTACTATAGAATGTGAGTATGTGTTCCTTATGGAAATTTCTATTCCGTTGTGTGTTTGATTCTGTTTTGTTGCAGAAACACCTTTTCTACGCTGATCAATAACTGTTTTTCTTTTTGCTCTGGCATCGACTGCATCCTGTTGGCCCGGCGTCTCCATAGCACGCTTTTGTTGGACTCTCGCCTCGACTGGATGTTGTTGGCCATGTCTATCCACCGTTCCGTCGGTATGGACTATGGAATGTGAGTATGTGGTCCTGATGGAATTTTCTATTCCGTTTTGTGTTTGATTTTGTTCTGGTGCAGAAACACCTTTTCTACGCTGATCAATAATTGTTTTTCTTTTTGCTCTGGCATCGACTGCATCCTGTTGGTCCATCGTATCCATAGGACGCTTTCGCTTGACTCTCGCCTCGACTGGATGTTGCTGGCCATGTCTATCCATTGCAAGCGTTATCATACCGCAATGTCTATCCATAGGATGCTTTCGCTTGACTCTCGCCTCGATTGGATGTTGTTGGCCATATCTATCCATTGCAAGCGTTATCATACCGCAATCTGCTGTTTCGTCAGTGTATCTATCGATTCAAATATGGCAATCTGCTGTTTCGTCAGTATATCTATCGATTCAAATCTGATCTGGTCCTGTTAAGGGCAACTTTTTAATACTGATTTGTAAGAGGACTTTCTTTTCGCAAGAGTTCTTTTCAGAATGACCAAGAATCGTGTCTGTAAATATTGTCCACTTGGCTTTTTTTTGTTGGTTAGAAATTGATTTATTTTTGGTATTTTAGTAACGCGAACAATTGTGTTTGTTCGGGAAAACAACTATACGGCGCATCTTTTCAAAAACTGAAACTGTTTTTTTTTTTTCTTTCCACTTGTCATAAATGTATTGGTCCGAAATATGATGTTGATTGTGGTGCCGACACATCAGACAAAACATTCTCGGGTGATTGTGGTGCCGACACATCAGCCAAAACATTCTCCTTTATAATAATAAGAATTGATTGGCAACTACTCCAGTATCTTCCAGCAGAACACAACGATTTCGAGTGCTCGAGCTATGCGTCTACTTCTGTTCCAAATCCTTTAACTGAGCTAAATATAGAAAAATTATGAAAGTTATTATTTATATTAAATTTCCATGTCTTAGATACAATTCAATTTTTATGTCCTTCACTGGATACAAATGGTCTATGGAAAATACATAAATGTCCATGCTAGCAGTTTGTTACACATTTAAACGTTTAACATAATGCCAAGATCACAAAATATCTAATTAGCCTGCAGCAGTTGTCGAATATTCATCGGGTATATGTCGTTAGGACCTCCCTCGAATAATCTCTTGGCGATGATGACATTAGTAGCATCAGTTGGATGGAATGAATCCCAAAATACATACTTAGATCGGTTCGGACAAACTACGGATGGTGGAAGACATGGAACCAAACCCCCAAACCTACCAGAAATTCTACAACATGCACTATCGGAATTCTCGAAGCCTGCATTCACAAAAATATATCGGTAGTCAGAATTTCTGAAAAGAGTTGTACTGTGTAACATTCGTGTGCTTACCGTAAGATTGATAATTCCGAATGATGTCAGAAACAATGTTGTAAATATCTGCATATAAGAACTTAGATTCTGCTAGATCTGAATTTAAATCCATTATTAAAGTCTTCAATTTTTTGTTGAATAATATTGCTAATTGATTCGGCAAATCCACACATGAATTTCCGGCCAATGGGTTCTTATCCCGTTGATCTGGAATGCAACCAATCGGTCCTACATTTACAACAATAATCCTCCTAGCATCCATATCATACAGTCTCTACAAAATTAAAGGACAATCATTAATGAAACTTAACGTAGAAAAGCGAAATACAAATCTGAGTTGAAGTTGAATGAATGAATGAATTCTTACTCTTAGTTGCACATTGAATCTCCCAATCATTTGATTTACAAACGTTTCTGGGCTAATCAAGATTGCAGTTGTATGACCTAACAAGTAGTTATTAATGAAATCATTAGAACCAGTTGTGAAAGAGAATAAAGCGTTCCTGAAATGTTCCGAAGCCGCAGAAGAACCCATTCTTGAGATTATGTACTGTCTTGTTTTCGCAAAGTTATCTATCTGTGCGTCATTGTTGATACGTCCAACCTGAATTCAAGATACAATCACTATAATTCTTAAACCATTTTAAAAAAAAAAATTCATGTATTGAAAAAGAACCAAGCTTACGTAATTTCTTCCTGTTCTTTTGAGAATTCCACTAGCTGCGGATGCGTAATTAACTCCATTGAGGACAACATCTCCAACTGTAGTTGGTGCCAAGTATGCCGGAGTAAAAATTCTCCATCCCAATTCTAGACCTGAACAGAGTACATTCAAAACAGAAAAAAATTAGAAAACAGAGAACATATATTGAAAATCAGCACCGCTAAATTTAAGTAGTTGTAGTTACCTATATTGTCAACGACCGTTCTTCCGTTACAAAACCGTCCTGTCGGATTACGTCCGGGAGGGAAATCAAGTCCATTTGGTAAGTAATTTGACTTAGAAAAAGTTGCAATGTAGTTATTGTTACCAACATCAACCAAAGAATCTCCAAAAACATAATTAGAAGAAAATCTGTCTAGAGCTGAACAAGACTTGAGCAACAATGAGGTAAAAAATAAAACTTCAAGAAGAACATGAACATTTGTGTATACACCCATGATTCAAGCACTTTTGGTGTCCGTTGAAAGATCAAGACACTGGTATTAATTGACGATGAGAATTCAATTTTTGCTGGAGTATTGGATTAATTATATGGGTTTGAACTTTGAAGAATTCAATGATAGTGGACCACTTATAGGCTGGAAAAACTCAATACAAGGTTTGTTTTGGTTGGGAAGCAACAAAGGCATATGCTTTGTGCACACTAGGGACTTTTGTGTGGACTAGGAGGGAAAACGGATCCATTGTGCAGTGGAAAATATAAATATAAGGTCAGCTGCTTCGCGGCTCAACAACCCAACTAATTATCGCACTTATGCTATAGCCATTAACCTCGTGTTACAGGTCCCACTTTTTCAATAAAGGGCTCTATTCGTTATGGGTTTTCAGATAATAACCAGCTTCTAACTGTGATCCATTCTCTTTTTGAAACTAGATACGAGGCTCAACCATCACCACCCAAACTCACACTGCGTCTTTCCTCTCACTTTAGTCAATTTTACTACTACCCGTTTTCCTATATCATTCAAAAGTAGTTTTTGGCTGTATTCGTCAACGAGTTTCAGTATTCGGTTCGTTAATTATATTTTGAGTTTTGGGTTTAGTATCACATAGAAAACAAAACCCCAATACAGTTGGGATGGTTCTATAATTGGTTAGTGTAAACATTGCTCCAAGTGATACCTTGAAAGGTATTTTCAGTTGCACAATGTTCTCACATCAAAAATATTTTCCTTGAGAGCAGGTTTTTCCCAGCAAAGTACGTTGACACTTGACAATGAGCTATATAGTGCACGAGTATAGTACGTCGACAATGAGTTATTCAACACCAATTGTATATTTAGTCATGATGACCTAATATATGAGATGACTTATCGTTACAAACCAATTATCAAATAGCCAAAAATGGATAATGATCTCTTTTCTGAATACAAGTGATCGGCACAAGTACATTTCAGAACTTAACAGTAGAAAGAAACAGATGAATGTATCGAATCCACCCATCTAGTCCTGTTTAGTGATAATTATTATTACAAACCTAATGTCAAATAACTTAACAGAAGTCATCTGGTGCAGTTTGATGGGAATTTATTATTTCAAACAAATACTAAAAATATATACGCATCGAGTTTAGGAAATTATTAAACAGCCAACTAACAACGCCTTCTTCTTCATCACCAATACATGTCTCCGGCATGGCCAAGATACCTGGAGTTTTCAGTCATTATTAAACTGTGATTTGGGCACCAGCAACATTTTTTGGAAAAGCTAGGACGTGAACATTAATATTTTATGATGTAGATTGTCAAGCATAACTAGTTTTTCATAATAAAATAGAAAAAAATAAAATGAAAATACCTTGCTATGTCTTTATTTTATTTTTTGCGGTAGTGTTGATCATGATCACATGATCTACTCATGATGTGTTGAGATTGCACCCATGATTTCGTCGTCAGATTCAAGTGCTAATAAATTATGGGTATCGAGACAAATCATCGATTAGATCAAAGAAAGTAAGAACACAAGATCTTAACGTGGTTCGGCACTAACGCCTACATCCACGGACAAATCCCCGAAGGGAGAATTATTATTGATCTCCAGATGTTTGATCATTCTGGGATAGTTTTACATTTACATGAGAACTCTTATTTATAGAGTTAACTAAACCTAGGAGATAATATAATATCTCAATATTTATTTTGACTAGGTAATAATATCTTGATAATTGATTGCATAATTATCTTAATAATCTCTGGCTTTATTGTCTTCAATATTTTATGAGAACTGCACGGCCACTTAAACTTCTCTTCATCAGTACGTCTGTCTTCATGGTTACCTCGTTCCTCGGTATCTTGTATGTGGAGAATATATTCCAATACTCCCCCTCAAGTTGGACATGGAAAGAAACGTAGTGTGCAACTTGACCAATTAACATCATTGGCTGAACTTCAAAGCTTGAACATACCGTGTTGGTGTAACTTGAAAAATTGTTGAAAAACTTGAATCCATTGAGTAACTTAAACGATTGTAGAACAAAAGTGTTGTATTCACCACGAGACTTGAACTTCCTGGAAATTGATCTTCAAAAACGTTGTGGTATGACCAAGAGAAATGAAGTCCTTCTAGTGGCTGAGATGTTGAAAATCAATGAGTCGGCTGAGATTTACACCGAGTTGTAAGATGGATGGACTTTCAATGTTCCCACTTGAATAGGTACCATTGGAACCTGTGAGGATGATGAAGATGTAGTGGACTGTATAGGAGCACTTCGATCCTCACCATCTATGTTCATGTAATTTATTGATTTGTAGGTGGATTTACTACATATCTTTATTAAAAGAAATATCTCGAGTGTGTGTAATCACCACTACAGTTTTATCTAACTGTTGATTTGATATTGTGAATGTTGTCACACAATCACAACTTTCATTTTTATTACCACTACGGTGTTATGATCGACAAGGGAAAAGAGATTGACCATATTACGAAACAGATGGTCATAAGAACTAGTTTTTTGTGAATGCAAACTAATTATGGAAATAAGATCAGAAATGATCTTTTAGACAAAAAACATATTTTGATCGTTAATAGAGAATATATTTGGTTAGTGATTGATTACCAAAAATAACAGCAATTGGAAACGAAATATTTAGGTCGATTCATATGACCATAATTGCGGAACAAAGATAATCTGCAAAGCATGAGAATAATTTCCAGGAATATGGAAAATATTTTCAGAAAAAGAGATTACCAAAAATGGTAAAACAACACAACGAGTTGTTGCTTGAGTTGAGTTAAAATACTGCACCTTTAATGAACACAAAAATGCAGCAAACCAAAGGCGTCAAATGCAGATGCCAATTTATGAACTACCGATATTTTTTGGTAGTAGACCACGAGAATGTGGAAAATAGTTGTATTCAAAACAAATGACGACATTATTTCCCATAATGGAAGAAAAATATATCGGAACTGAATCTGCATGATATTCAAAAATGAAAAAGTATCCCGGGATTTAGTATCCATAGGATCTTTTACAGGAATATGGTATCCTAACAAGATATTTAATTTTTGAATTAAAAAATAAGAACACATACCGTGTCTGGAAACTTGGTTTTCATTAAGAAAACCCTGGTTTAGAATTTGAACTTTAATATCAAAACATCTTTGATGATCAGTAAAGATGCAATGGATGAAAAGTCAATTTGATGAAAAGTCGATTTATGAGATTAAACTCGACCTTACAGATGCTTCCATAGACTATTTATGTCAATACAAACACATATATTTGGCATACAACAATGAAACATGACAAACGAAACAACAACTTGAACGTATGGTGGTCGTCTTTTTAAGAAAGTTTGTCAAGTGAAAACAAACTAATAATGAGATAAACTTGTTAAACTGATAAACAAGACTTGAATCGAGAGATATGAGCATACAGAGATATTTAATCATCCATGAATGTCAATGGAGAAAAACTTATTAGTATTGACGAGCAAAAATCAATGATCACAAAAAGATCGAAAGCGGAAGCGATTTGAGCGGATCTCCCCGTAGGAAAGATAGTTGTTGACAAAGATGTGAAGCATAACCTTTTGCTCAGAAAGATATGTTTCCACAAACCAAAAATTTATGATATAAGCCGACTGTTGATGGAGCAAATAGTCGTTGATAAATATCACAAAAAAAAAAAAAGTTAAGAAGAGCTATTTGATGATAACTCTGATGGAAAACTTAAAACAAATAATAATCTACTTAGAAAAATATAGATAATTATCGAAGTTTAATCCAAACAAAATCAGTGAAAATGATAACAAGAAAAATAGATAGCGGAAGCATTCGAGCGGATCTCCCCGCTCTGATACCATAATAAATTATGGGTATCGAGACAAATCATCGATTAGATCAAAGAAAGTAAGAACACAAAATCTTAACGTGGTTCGGCCCTAACGCCTACATCCACGGACAAATCCCCGAAGGGAGAATTATTATTGATCTCTAGATGTTTGATCATTCTGGGATAGTTTTACATTTACATGAGAACTCTTATTTATAGAGTTAACTAAACCTAGGAGATAATATAATATCTCAATATTTATTTTGACTAGGTAATAATATCTTGATAATTGATTGCATAATTATCTTAATAATCTCTGGCTTTATTGTCTTCAATATTTTATGAGAACTGCACGGCCACTTAAACTTCTCTTCATCAGTACGTCTGTCTTCATGGTTACCTCGTTCCTCGGTTCTTGTATGTGGAGAATATATTCCAATAAGTGCAGACATGGCTTCTGGTGAAAGACAAATTTCGAGATCCACGCTCCCTCCACCAGCCTTACCTGGATTCGTCCAAACATTCCCACTGAATTTATAAGGCCAGCCACTAAGAACTGCCAAGGGCTTACCCCAACCAAAATCACATCCATAAGGGTTGAATCTTGGGGACCCTCCTACAAGCATACTGCTATTATCATAATTGGATCCAAGGTTAATTATCTTTGGATCCTTTTTCCAATCATTTAGCCAACTCCGAATATTTTCATCTGTGTGATCAGCTATAACCGCATGCAGACCCAACGCGGTCGATCCAAGGTTTTGACGAAGTAGTTCCCCTGCCTTGGTTTTAACCATCTCTACGGTGATGTAACAACCAAAGTAATTCTCCGATAGTGGAGGCTTCAATCTGTCTCGATCATTGATGCACATCGCGCAGGATGTTTCTTGTTCAGGATGTAAACCACGTGCTCGTGTTAGCGATCTCCAAATTAGGGCTGTCAAGGCCTGGAACTTGGATATCTTATTTGTTCCACACTCGTTGTTTGCTTGCTCTTTCAGCTGTAACATAGATTGGGCTGAGATGTGAAATATTTTCTCCACAAGAGGAGGTGGTGGATATCTGCTGATAAACTCGTCAGAATGAGAGAAAGGGAGGTTGATGATAGACTGATTATCATGTTCTACATTATCCACCTGCTTTTGGTGGTCATTCAAAAACCAACGGTCAAGGATAGGCGGTCGGGATATGAACTCGCCAGCATTTTCTTCTGCTCCACAAATTTCCGCCCACGAATTAAAAAAATGCCAAAAAGAAGTTCCATCCACAACAGCATGATTTATAGAACAACCAATGAAATAACCATCTACAAGCTCTGTTACTTGTACGGAGAGCAGTGGAGTGGTGTGACCGTCGTGGTTAACCATCAGCATGGCTCCATCATCGTGCAGGGTAAAAAATGATCTTACCATTGGTGGTATCAAGCGCGGAGAGAGAATATCGTTTAAGGTGATAGGTGCAGCAGCGACTATGAATTCGACTCCCTGAAACGAGTTATTCTCATCACTGCATTCTATTGAAATTGAGGATGAAAGTGGGTCGTCGTATTTACTTGTCACAAAGCGGCCTGAAAGAGGTAGGAAATGGGAAAGTTTTCGAGAAAGGGAGTGCTTCAGTTGATCAACAAAGGCACCCGGCGAAGAGTGATTCTGATCACCAACATTATCAACTGATGATACTGACAATGATGATGGGGGCTTAGCATAGAGAAGACCAAATTGAATAGAATGTGCAGAGATTAAGGAAACATCCCATGGAGTTAACTGATACGATTCCTGCTTTTGTATGTGATGAGGTTTCTGTTGTTGCCATTCTTGCTGATGTGCTGGTTGTGTTTGTTTTGAAATATTAAGGTAGGGTTTGATTGTGCATCTTGAAAGAAAACTAATTAAGCCAAGTTTCTCCCTCAAGTTCATTGTGATTTTTATTGCTAAAATGTACAGATGCCGAAGTTAATGTATTAACCAGAATCCAGAGGGTTATATAGTAAAATTTTCGAAAGCCACGAGTTCATTTATTTTTTAGCAAACAAGCCTTAAAATGCGTGGTTCTTTTTGTACGTCACTCCCCCCAAATTTAGCATAGATGAGGGTTTCCTTTAGCGTGGTGTATGCTGTACATTAAAGATTTCTGCAATGATATGGATTATCGATTATTAAACAAATAGTATAAGACTCTAATCACAACTGTGAAGATAGACATTTTTTTCATTTATATTTATGGTTAACTTATAGGTACACATATTTACGAAGATAAACATACAGGTTCGATAAACCAAAAAGAATTTTTTTTATCCAAAGTGAAGACTTATCATGAACAAAGATATATAACACCCTAAAAAATATGACCTGATCACATAACAGTGTCATACATGCAAAAACTTATTTATTGCAAGTGGACCTATATAGTATTGTTTATCTATATTGTTGGACCACTAAATCTCGTGTTACGGTTTGTTTACTTATGTAACCTAGCACAGTAGCTGGCAGGGCCGTCTCTGATATTCGGATGACCCTGTGCAAAAATAGCTGGAGTGTCCTTTGATACAATTTTTTTTTTTTGCACACATATAATTTTTTTTTCTTAACCAACACTTTATTACTATTGCATCATTTTATTTTCCCTTTTGCATCTAGAATATCCAATCTTAGCTGGTATGATCATTTTAGTACAAAAATAAATCACTTGCATCATAATAGGAGACGGGCTCTTCATTTTGGGCGTAAGAAAGTTATTTAATATAAGCTCATTTACAACTAGAACTAAATAAGATAACTTTTTTTTTGGCAAAAATATTTCCCGCCCTGTGCGGGAGCACACCTTGCCCACCCTCAAAACCGGCCTTGGTAGCTGCAAGTAAGGAGGGAAGGCATGTCGTTGCACTTGCTCCATGAACAGTTCACGTTGTTTTTGTGTTTTCTTAATCTCAGTTTTAAACTTTTAAAATTTAAAGTTTCCATACAAACTGCTGTTTCAAGAACATCTATAGGAGCGGAATATACTAGGCTCTAGCAGTTGCTTTTAATTTGAGAGATATTATGGCCCTTCTATTTTACAAAGAACTGCGCAATGTGCGCATACCATTCGTTTTGTTTTGTTTTGTCACAGCATTAGTGCAAATAGTCTGGCTTGCAATCTATTGTTTCGTATGCTTCTCTGCACAAACTTGTTGATATGCTCACACAAAGTGTATCTCATGCGCTATTCTCAGCTGTGATTGTCAGACTGAAATAGTCTTATTAACAATTAAACTCTTCACACGCATACACTCTGGGTAACCTAATTAAGGAAGTTTTACTTCACCAGTGTCACCACCACTACCTCCACGGTTGTAACCACCAACACTATAAGTGTCACTTCCACCAAGTGAAGCTATAAAAAGATCTAATGGGACGGAAATTTAGTATCTACTTTGACCAAGTGAAGTCATTTTACTTGGGAAAAGTGGGTCGAATTAAGGCCAAATGATTTATCTACGACAGAGGCATCAAAATCCCATTGTCTTCTGGCTGTTTAATGAAACTTGACTATCCGTTATGTAGGAGTTGAATATCGCACACAAAGATAAGAATGCGAAGTGGAGATAATCTGATGTATGCGAGGACCATCGCACATAGCAAACTCAAGATGACGGATTGGATGATCTCAGCAAAGTCACGGGTAAAATGCGATGCTCTATGCGAAGTATAACCTGTGCGCGAATGAGTGAATGTACATGAGCGAATGTAACGCACAATGATTCCAAAAATAGTGGATCTCTTAGCTGTCATCTACTATGAGGAATCCTATATAAAGGAAAGAAGTCTTCACATGTGAGAGAGATCTTTCAGTGAGTGCTAGACAAGAAATTAGGAGAGAGAAAATTATCTTGGAAAGAAAATAAATCATTGTAACACTTTGTAAACAATTATAATTTTGATATTCAATAAACAAAACCCTAATATGATCACTTGATCTGTCTGAGATATATTGGGATTTGGTTGTAAGATTTCTTGCAACTACATTTTTGGTGCTAGAAAACATCTTTTGGATGATAAATCCTAGTAGTCTATTCATAGAATCTTGAAGAAGTTGAGATCTGAAAATCATGGAGATAGTACAGAAGAGCAATAAAGAATCTATGGAACAAACAAGAATAATAACAATACAGGGATGAGGTGGAAGGATACAATGTAATTATATAACTAAAGAATCAATTTCTGATGCGGAATTTCAAGCAGGAATAAAAGGCATAATTCACAAGCGAAATCATGAAGGAAAAAAGATGGAAACGGTGGTAAAAGGATCACCATTAAAATAATGGTAAAAGGTGAAGATTACGTTTACAGCAGATGAAATTCTAGAAGAAGATCTAAAACGAACAGATCCGTTGGTAACCACAGTCACAGCTGCGCGAGAAGAAAGTAATGTCATGAAGAATAAATCATAAATATGGGCAGTTGATAGAACATTGATAGATACAAGAAGTGGAGTTGATGTCTTATTTTATCGCACATTCAAAATGATGGGATACGAAGATGCAAAGATGACGAGATCAACTTACACTGTACCTGGATTCAATAAAGAGGTAACGAAGCCAAAAGGGGAAATTGATGTGTGAATATTGTTAGGAGAAATAGAGACGAAAGTAACATTGTGTGTAGTTGATATTGAATCTCCATATAACATGTTATTGGGAAGACCATGGATAAATGCGATAAAAGTTGTAGCATCAACATTACATCAATGCATCATATTTCCAATTCCAAGTGGAATAGGTGAAATTAAAGGAGATATACAGGGTGCGAAATTTAGTAATCAAATAGATATACACAATTATGAAGGCAAAGCACGGAAGCGAAAGGATCGTTGGAGAAAATCTAAAGAACTAAAAAAGGAGGAAGGATTTCAGATATACATGGTCAGAGCGAAAGAGGGAAAAGGGATACCAGGTGAAGCATTAGTGAAGGAAGGCGAACAGATCAAGGAAACTAAAGAACCAACAACAATGAGAGAACCGAAAGCAAATTTCACCGCCATAGAACCAACAAAATAGATAACTATGGGATCAGAGGAAGAACCAAAAATATTAAAAATAGGAACCAAAATGGATAAAGAAGAGGAAGAAAAAACAGCGAATATCTTGGGAGAATATATAAATATCTTCGCATGGAATATGGAAAAAATGCCAGGAATAGATCCATCAGTCGCATGTCACAAATTAGACATCAACAAGAATGTCAAACCATTTAAGCTAAGAATAAGGAAGATTGCTACTGATTATCATCCTCAAATAGAAGCGGAGTTGCAAAAGATGTTAGATGATGGGATCATAAGGGAAGCAAAATACCCCGAATGGATAGTAAATATGGTGGTAATACCGAAAAAGAACAAAGGGATCAGAATTTGCATAGATTTTACTGACTTAAATAAAGCGTGTCCGAAGGACAATTTTCCTCTACCAGACATCCCTCAAATGGTAGAATCAGCATCGGGTAATGATAGAATCCCAACATTGGATGGATATAAAGGTTATAATCAAATTCCTTTGGCAGAAGAATATCAGGAGCATACTACTTTTTTCGAACCAAGAGGTTTATACAGTTATACGAAAATGCCATTTGGATTGAAGAATGCGGGTGCGACATATCAAAGAATTGTGGAGAAAGTATTCGAAAAATGGATACATAAAACATTAGAAGTCTATGTGGATGATATGTTGATCAAGAGTAAAGAAGCAAAGGACCATGTTGATGATTTGCGCGCAATCTTTGAACATATGCGAAATTTCAATATCAAGGTAAACCTAGAAAAATGTGTTTTCGGCGTATCATCAAGGAAATTCTTGGGTTACATAGTGTCAAAGAAGGGAATATAAGTTGATCCAGAAAAAGTACAAGCAATTAGAGATATGCCGCCCCCTGCGACTATGAAATATTTCCAAAAACTAAATGGATTGATAACTTCGTTGGGAAGATTCATCTCGAGATCTTTGGTTTAGTGTAAACACTTTTTCAATGTATTAAAAAAGGGACCAAGTTTGAATGGACAGAAGAATGTGGTAAAGCATTGCAGAACATAAAGAATCATTTGGTTAATTTATCTATTATGCAAAATGCAAAGCCGAGAGAGGAATTACTGCTCTATTTAGCATCAGCGTCGCACGCATTAAGTGCAGTACTGCTACGTTCGAATGCAGGGATAGAAAAACCAATATATTATATAAGTAAAACATATAATTCAGCATAGAAAAATTATTCAAAATTGAAAAGATGATTCTCGCACTAGTATATTCATAATTCAAGCTTCGCATTTACTTTCAAACTCACAAGATTAAAGTGTTAACGAGAGTACCGATTGAACCAGCCATGAAAAATTCGAAGAGGTCGGGAAGAGTTGAAAGGTGGAACACACAATTTGGAAATTATGAGATTGGTTATGAAATTTTATCATCACCAAAATCACAAGTTATCGAAGAAATTTCTCGCAGAGTTTCCGTTGGAAGAAGATGAATATGTGGCGGAAATGATGGATGTGGATGAAGAACTCGGGAATCCTAAGGATTTATTAACTGATCGGAATCCAAGCACATGGGAGATATTAGTTGATGGATCATCCAATGGAAAAGGGAATGGGATTGGTATTGTATTCATTTCACCTATAGGAGCGAGAATGGCTTATTCCTTCAGATTGGATTTCGCATCCACAAATAATGAAACTGAGTATGAAGCAGTTGTGCATGCACTAAGGTTAGCAATTGAAATGAAGATATAAGATGCGATAATTATAGTGATTCACAGTTGGTGATCCGTCAAATTGAAGGCACATATAGTACAAATGAACCATATTTTCAAAAATATAAAAAACTAGTCTTGGATTTATCGGTGCGAATTCCTAGACTACGTTGGAGAAACATCTGCAGAATAGACTTGCAGATGCATTACCATTCATACCTTCCATGTTGGTAGACCCAGTTGCAAGAGACATAAAAATACAAACACTCTTTTTACCATCTATAGCGAAAGGAGAAGAAACACAAACAAATGTAATGACAATAAAAGATATGGAAGAAGCAGACGAAAACGAAGATAAAGATTTGAGAACTGAGAACTGAGATACATTTATATCTAGAAAAGGGGAAAGTACAAAAGAAAAGATTGGAGGCACAAAAGTTAAAGAGTCGTGCGACGAATTATGAATTTAGAGATGGTATTCTTTATAGAAGATTGTTTCTTGGACCCTCGCTCATATGTCTTACACGAAAGGAAGGATTAAAAATCTTGAAGGCTTTACATTATGGAGATGCAAGAAATCATAGTGGAGGACGATCACTGATCACTGAAACTATTTCTGTGACACCCCGAATTCCGGGCCTGGATTTCGACCCAAATCCAAACCCAAAATCCGAAATGTTACTTTTTAATAACAATCCTAGACTTCCACACTTGGCCCAAGTCCAAACAACCAATTCTTTGTCTATTCTTTATTTATGTTCAATTCAGAAATTTTGTCGCAGCGGATACATAAAAATTATTTTGGGAACATCTAACCGTTAACTTGTCATTATTTTTAACTCACATGAACAATAAAGAACTATAGTTTACCATAAAAATTTATTTCATCGTTAAACGTTCCAGATTTAATTCAAAAGAATCGCATATTTAAGGAAGAGTTATAAATTAAAAACAGACATCAATTAACTCCACGAATTTTACCGAACCTATTTCAAATCCAAATATTATTATTATTATATGTTCTGAATCCTAATTGAGTATAGTTCCATTCATAAATTTTATAAAAAAAATTAGATTATTTTAAAGACCTTTTGACCACAGTCAAATACGTAGTTGACCAGAACTGCGGAAAAGAAAAACAGAGATAGTCCATTTTATAAAATCATATAAAATCACTCACAACTCCAAATCAGGTTTAGTTTACCATTTTGGAATCTAAAAAGAAATCTCTTCAAGTTTACAGAAGACACCAAAGACTAAAACACGCCATAGAATAGTTTAAAAACAGGAAAACTTCAACATAGTTGAATCTGTCAGAAAATATCTGAATTTCTTATAGTAATAAACAATTGTTTTAAAAATAATTCCGTCACTCAGAAAATTCTAATATTTTAACAACTTCATAAGCCGTGAGTTTTATGCATACCATAAAATATTCAATCATAAATATCTTGTAAAATAATTATCATTAACAGTCAAACTGACATGACTCAGAAATTTTCATTTATCTAACCAAATAAAATCGTCTTAATAACACATTGTTCCATTAATTATACATTAACCCAATAATCTCCAAAATATAAATACTCAATAAGCACTCAATAAATCATCCAAAAGAGAGTTTGATGATATTTTATTACAAATTTCCAATCATAATATGCAACTACTAGTTAAAACACCAAAACCGATCTCTATGCTTTTCCGCCATTAGCTCCTTGTGGTGTCATAAAATCTGGAATTTTTGTCATAATACGACGTGAGTTGTGACACTCAGTAGGAAAAGAAGCAACAAAACATTTTATGCAATATTTTTCAATTTCTTTTCAAAACAAGTTGCATGGTTAACACCACCACAAACATATGGAAACACCACATCCATATACATTAATAAATTCAATCAATCCGCCGCCCAAGGGAGCCCCCCCTACGTGGGTTTAGGAAACAAAACCGTCCCCAAGGATATCTCGTATCCCAACATTATACAACAATAAATTCAATCAATCCGCTCGCCCAAGGGAGCTCCCACGTGGGTTTAGGAAACAAATACCGTTTCCAAGGATATCTCGTATCCCGTCATAAATAATCTTTAAGAATCACATTCTATGGACCGCAGCCCAACATTCATAATCATGCTCACAACATCGATTATCATCCATATATTAATGGAAACTTACAAACATAAATTTAATTAAAAGAAACTTAAATAAAAGAAGAGTTTTAGATTGTGTTGCGCCTACCTCAAATCGCAATCCAAAAACTATAAATAATAGAAGGAAAAGCTTTATCACCGAAGAAATTGTCTTTGATATGAACTAAAAGAATCTCTCGTTATTTCTATTAATTTAGATTTTTGTTTTACTCTTTTCTTCTTAGTATGTTTACTCTTTTCTTCTTAGTATGGTTACTCTTTTCTTCTTAGTATAAGATATATACATATATATATATATACTCACAACCTAAAACAAGTTCCACCTAACCTCAAGTTTAAAAGTTTGGTCAAGATAAGAATCTAATAATTATGTCTTCAAAGTGATAGCTAATTATTTATGTCTACCACTACCACCTTCTTTTAATTTATTTCTCTCTCTAACATAATTCTTCCTTTTTATTCTTTATTAAAACAAACAGTACTATAAAGAAAAGTTGTTTCCTAGGATTCCACCAAAAAACAAAAAGAATTCAAATTTGAATATAATAAGTTATTAATACCTATTATTCCTTAACTTTCATCATTAATAACCATTAATTCCAAAAAAAAACAAAAGATTCTTTGTCCCACTAAGAATTCTTTAATCTAAAGAAAAAGAAAATAATTAATCAAAACTAATTTCAAAAAAATCAAAAGATTCTTTGTCCCACTAATAATTCTTTAATCTAAAGAAAAAGAAAAGCATTAATAATAACTAATTTCAAAAATCAAAGATTCTTTAATCTAAAAAATTAACAACAACTATTTTCATCAATCAAAAGAAAAAAGTAATTAACAACAACTATTCTCATCAATCAAAAGAAAAATAGAATTAACAACAACTATTTTCATCAATCAAAAAAATTCTTTTGTTCTTGGCTCAATTCATCTATTTTCAATAACAACTAGAATTTTATATTACATGTTTCATAATGATTCATTAATCCGATCATCTTCAAATTTTAGGGAAGCATTTCTAACATATGGATCTATATCATATTCAATTTTTACGAAAACCCAATGGTTCAAATGAGAGTTATTGATTTTATAAGATCATTTCAAACATTTGGACAGATTGCATCATTTTACCAAACAATTCACCGTAAATTCATAAAAATTCTAAATTTAGCAAACTCAACGCATAATTAAAGATAAGACATAGATCTACAACTTTTATCAAGATCAAAAATCGTTTTGATATCATCAAGATGTCCTAAGTACAGTCAAGAACATACAAAGCGAAAATGTACAAAACAATTTAGAAATCAACATCCAAGTACAAACAAACATTTTATGGTGAATATGTGATGAAATATTCTCAAATTTTAACTAGAGATACCTAAGCATGTTATCTATCAATATTAAATGCCGATCATCAATTAGATTCATAGTTTTTAATCAATAAATCACTTAGATATAATCATACAAATTCAAAATCAAGTATAAAAAAAAACGTAAAGAGAAAGGGAATCTAGCATACTACCTCAATAGCTTAAAAAAAACTCCTCTTAATTCTCCACTGATTTTCCATGGTTTTCCCCCTCTAAAATAAACTCTAACTTCATCTCCTTCTTCTCCCTAGTTTTTAGTTTCTCTCTCTAAAATTTCTAAAGTTTTAGTTATCAAACCTTAATAACATTATTAAGGAAAAACAAACAATGAATTTGGGTGGCTCTATTTCCACCCTAACTTGGAGCCTTTCTTGTTCAATCCACCCATTTAAGGTTAAGTTTAAGGTTAGGGTTAAGTTTAAGGTTAGGTCTTAAGGAATAACAATCTAAACACAAGGTTAACCAATCTAGGTATAACCCGACCAAAAAGATATAAAAAAATTACAAAGTTATTACATTCTACCACCCTTAAAAGAAATTTCGTCACGAAATTTAGAAGTTACCTTGGAAAATCTCAGGGTATTTGCTCCGCATCTCGGACTCTAATTCCCACGTTGCTTCCTCGACTTGGCGACGCCGCCACTGCACCTTAACCATAGGGATGGTCTTTGTGCGAAGCACATGTTCCTTAAAGTCCAAAATTCGAACCGGTCTCTCCACGTAGCATCCTCTTGAATCTCCAAATCTTCCCAAGCAATAATATGTGAAGGGTCAATAACATATGAAGGATCTCTCTCGTACTTCCGTAACATTGACACGTGGAAAGTGTCATGAACATGCCCAATTCGCTGAGGTAACTCCAACTGATAAGCTGCTGCACCAACACGCCGCATAATCTGGAAAGGTCCAATGTAACGTGGTGATAACTTTCCTTTCTTGCCAAAACGCTTAACACCTCTCTTCGGGCTCACTTTGAGTAACACCAAGTCACCCTCAGTAACTCTAAAGGTCGACGTCTCTTGTCTGCATAGCTCTTTTGACGACTCTGAGCTGTCATTAACCTCTGCCGGATTAGCTGAACCTTCTCTGTCGTCTCTCGTACCAAATCAGGTCCAAAAATGCTTCGTTCGCCGATCTCGGTCCAACACGCTGGAGATCTACAAGGTCGTCCATACAATGCTTCAAAAGGTGCCATACCAATGCTAGTCTGATGGCTATTATTATAAGCAAACTCCACTAATGGCAAATGCTGACTCCAACTTCCTTTGAAATCCAAGGCACAAGCTCGTAGCATATCTTCCACAATCTGAATCACCCGTTCAGACTGTCCGTCGGTCTGGGGATGAAAGGCAGTACTAAGAGAGACATCTGTACCCAATGCCTTCTGTAAACTTTTCCAGAACTGAGAAGTAAAACGAGGATCTCTGTCAGATACAATTGACACCGGCGTACCGTGCAGCCTTATTATCTCATGGACATACATCTGACTTAACGTGGCTAACGTATCAGTCTTCTTGATTGCTAAGAAGTGCGCTGACTTGGTAAGTCTATCAACGATAACCCATATAGCATCCTTGCCATGTGCAGTTTTGGGTAATCCCATGACAAAATCCATAGTGATGTGTTCCCATTTCCATTCTGATATGGGTAATGGTTGAAGTAACCCTCCTGGTTTCCGATGATCAATCTTCACTTGCTGGCAAGTAAGACATCTCGACACATACAAGGCAACATCTTTCTTCATCCCTTTCCACCAATACTGTCTTTTCATGTCATGGTACATCTTCGATCCTCCCGGATGAACGGTAAACTTAGAATTGTGAGCTTGTTCTAGTACTTCCATCCTCAATTTTGCTGGCACAAAAAGTTTCCCCATATAACGAAGTACACCATCAGTTTGAGTCCAACCACCTGGTGTTTGACCTTTCTCTATTTGATCAAGAATCGAAATCATCTCTCTATCAGTATGTTGAGCTTCTACGATATGTTGTTGTAACTCTGGAACAACTACAGTATTGTAAATCATCTCTTCAGGGCTCAAGTCGCATTCCTCCATAAGTCTGCACAAATCCCAAGCATGAAGAGTCATACTTGCTACACCGACCCTTAATTTTCGGCTAAGAGCATCTGCTACAACATTTGCCTTTCCCGGGTGGTAATGGAAGGTATACGTGTAATCCTTAAGAAATTCCACCCAACGCCTCTGTCTTAGGTTCAAATCTCGTTGGGTAAAAATATACTGCAAGCTCTTATGGTCACAAAATATGTCTATCTTCTCACCATACAGATAATGTCTCCATAACTTCAGAGCGAACACAATAGCTGCCAACTCGAGGTCATGAGTTGCGTAATTCAACTCATGTGTCTTTAATTGTTTTGAGGCATAAGCTACCACTTTACCTTCTTGCATAAGAACACATCCTAAACCCTTCAACGACGCATCAGAAAAGATCACATAACCAATTCCACTTACTGGTGTCGTCAAAACTGGTGCAGTAGTTAATCTCTCCTTCAGAATGGAGAAAGCCGTCTCACAATCATCATTCCACTCGAACTTGGAATCCTTTCGAGTCAACCTCGTCAATGGTGAAGCAAGCCTTGAGAAATCTTGAATGAATCGTCTATAGTAACCCGCTAAGCCCAGAAAGCTACGAACTTCAAACACATTCTTTGGCCTTTCCCATTTAGTAACTGCTTCAACCTTAGATGGGTCCACCTTTATTCCTTCTCTACAAACTACGTGTCCCAAAACCGGACTTCAGAAAGCCAAAAGTCACATTTACTCAACTTAGCATACAACTGATGAGATCTCAACAATTGCAACACTAATCTCAGGTGCTCCTCGTGATCTTCTCGTGACCGCGAATAAATAAGAATGTCATCTACAAATACCACTACGAATTTATCTAAATACGGTCGAAAAATTCGATGCATAAGATCCATGAATGCTGCTGGAGCATTTGTGAGTCCAAATGGCATCACTACAAACTCAAAATGTCCAAATCGAGTTCGAAAAGCGGTTTTCGGAATATCTTCATCCTTGATTCGCAGTTGATGATAAGCTGATCGCATATCAATCTTCGAGAAAAATTGGGAATCCTTCAACTGATCAAACAAATCCTCAATCCTAGGTAATGGATACTTATTTTTCACTGTAACTTCATTGAGTTTTCTATAATCGATGCATAATCTTAGTGAATTATCCTTCTTCTTCACAAAAAGGACTGGTGCACCCCAAGGTGACGTACTACCTCGAATAAAACCCTTAGCTTCCAACTCGAGTAGTTGTTTGTCCAGTTCTTTCAACTCTATTGGTGCCATTCGATAAGGAGGCATCGAAATTGGCGAAGTACCCAGTGGAACTTCAATAGTGAAGTCCATTTCTCTTCTAGGGGGCAAACCTGGTAATTCTTCAGGGAAAACATCTTCAAACTCTTCTACCACTGGAATACCCATAGTAGAGACGGAATCTTGATGCTCATCTTCTATCATCTCTAAGTGATAAAGAAAACCTCTAGAATGAGTCTGTCGAAAATGTCTTTCCGACAAGATAAGGGGAGCTGCAAAACTACGAGTTCCGGTAAAGTGGACAACTGAACCTTCACCCGAGTGCAGAGTCACACGTTTTTGAAAACAATCAAAAACAGCATGATGAGCGGATAACCAATCCATACCCAGGATTATGTCATAACTAGACATTTTCATCACGAAAAGGTCAATCAAAAACTCATTCCTAGCTATACGTACTATACACTTTCGTGCCACGCGATCAATACGTGCACTACCTCCTACAGCACTAGCTACGCCGAGAATTCTATCAAGTAATTCAGTTTCCAAACCCAAGGAAAAGACAAACGAAGAAGCAATAAACGAATGAGTAGCACCAGTATCAAACAATATCTTAGCCCAAGAATTGTAAACTAAGAATGTACCTTCAACAACTGAGTTATCAGGATCTTGTCCAACATGAGCTATATTGAAGGCCTTAGGTTGCTGAGGGGGTTGTCGGGCTTGATATTGTGGAGGATTGTTCTGAGGACGGTTCTGTTGGTACCCTTGACGCTGATTATGAGGTGGAAATGGTTGTTGGTTCCTCTGAGAATTAAGTGCAGGACAGTTCCTCTTAAAATGTCCAGGTTGTTTGCAGTGATAACATGAAGGTGCAGGAGGCTCCATCTTCGGTCCATTTCCTTTCTTCTGGTATGGAGTGTTGTTATTTTTGTTCTTGTTCTTATCCCCATTATGACGTTCTCGAATTCTATTTGCCTCCTCAATGTCTCTCTCAGCAATCATTGCTCTTTCCACTATCTCATTATAAGAGGTGATCTTTAGAATAGACAACCTACTCTTGATTGAAGGCCTAAGTCCCTCCTGAAACTTAAAAGTCTTAAATTCTTCATTATCAACCAGGTTAGTAGCAAAACGAGAGAGTTCTTCAAACTTGGCTTGGTACTGTGCTACTGTCATGTTCCTCTGGGTCAACTGCATAAATTCGATCATGCGCTGGTTTCGTGCAGTTTGTGGAAAGTACTTATTTAGGAAGGCGAGGCGAAATTCCATCCAAGTAAACAAACCATCATTCCTAGAACGACGAGTCAATTCCCACCAACGAGTGGCCTCACCCTCAAGCTTATAAACAGCAAGATCCAGCTTACTCTCATCATTCACGCCTAATAGGGTGAATATTTTCTCAATCTTATCTATCCAATCTTCAGCAACTAATGGATCAGGACTACCCTTGAAGGAATCGGGGTGTTGTTCACTAAATCTTCTAACTAACAAAGCCCGTTGATTAGGTGGTGGGGGAGGGGGAGGTGCATTCTGATTAAGAGTAACTTGTTGCTGCATTGCTTGAGCAACAACATTCAAAGCACGAACAACATCACCAAAACCCCCATCTTGTGGGCCGGTTGAACCATTATTACGACGAGACATGTCCTGAATGAGGGACATTAAATCATAAGTATCACAGAGAGAATTCTCTATGCAAAAAAAAGAGTGCAATCTATTATGCATTCTACCAAAATACAATCAACAATTGCTGCAATCAATTCACATACAAGCATATTCACACATTGACTCATTCAGAAACTAGTCTTCCCAAAGGATCGATTGGCTCGATACCAAATCAGGACACCCGAATTCCGGGCCTGGATTTCGACCCAAATCCAAACCCAAAATCCGAAATGTTACTTTTTAATAACAATCCTAGACTTCCACACTTGGCCCAAGTCCAAACAACCAATTCTTTGTCTATTCTTTATTTATGTTCAATTCAGAAATTTTGTCGCAGCGGATACATAAAAATTATTTTGGGAACATCTAACCGTTAACTTGTCATTATTTTTAACTCACATGAACAATAAAGAACTATAGTTTACCATAAAAATTTATTTCATCGTTAAACGTTCCAGATTTAATTCAAAAGAATCGCATATTTAAGGAAGAGTTATAAATTAAAAACAGACATCAATTAACTCCACGAATTTTACCGAACCTATTTCAAATCCAAATATTATTATTATTATATGTTCTGAATCCTAATTGAGTATAGTTCCATTCATAAATTTTATAAAAAAAATTAGATTATCTTAAAGACCTTTTGACCACAGTCAAATACGTAGTTGACCAGAACTGCGAAAAGAAAAACAGAGATAGTCCATTTTATAAAATCATATAAAATCACTCACAACTCCAAATCAGGTTTAGTTTACCATTTTGGAATATAAAAAGAAATCTCTTCAAGTTTACAGAAGACACCAAAGACTAAAACACGCCATAGAATAGTTTAAAAACAGGAAAACTTCAACATAGTTGAATCTGTCAGAAAATATCTGAATTTCTTATAGTAATAAACAATTGTTTTAAAAATAATTCCGTCACTCAGAAAATTCTAATATTTTAACAACTTCATAAGCCGTGAGTTTTATGCATACCATAAAATATTCAATCATAAATATCTTGTAAAATAATTATCATTAACAGTCAAACTGACATGACTCAGAAATTTTTATTTATCTAACCAAACAAAATCGTCTTAATAACACATTGTTCCATTAATTATACATTAACCCAATAATCTCCAAAATATAAATACTCAATAAGCACTCAATAAATCATCCAAAAGAGAGTTTGATGATATTTTATTACAAATTTCCAATCATAATATGCAACTACTAGTTAAAACACCAAAACCGATCTCTATGCTTTTCCGCCATTAGCTCCTTGTGGTGTCATAAAATCTGGAATTTTTGTCATAATACGACGTGAGTTGTGACACTCAGTAGGAAAAGAAGCAACAAAACATTTTATGCAATATTTTTCAATTTCTTTTCAAAACAAGTTGCATGGTTAACACCACCACAAACATATGGAAACACCACATCCATATACATTAATAAATTCAATCAATCCGCTCGCCCAAGGGAGCCCCCCCACGTGGGTTTAGGAAACAAAACCGTCCCCAAGGATATCTCGTATCCCAACATTATACAACAATAAATTCAATCAATCCGCTCGCCCAAGGGAGCTCCCACGTGGGTTTAGGAAACAAATACCGTTTCCAAGGATATCTCGTATCCCGTCATAAATAATCTTTAAGAATCACATTCTATGGACCGCAGCCCAACATTCATAATCATGCTCACAACATCGATTATCATCCATATATTAATGGAAACTTACAAACATAAATTTAATTAAAAGAAACTTAAATAAAAGAAGAGTTTTAGATTGTGTTGCGCCTACCTCAAATCGCAATCCAAAAACTATAAATAATAGAAGGAAAAGCTTTATCACCGAAGAAATTGTCTTTGATATGAACTAAAAGAATCTCTCGTTATTTCTATTAATTTAGATTTTTGTTTTACTCTTTTCTTCTTAGTATGTTTACTCTTTTCTTCTTAGTATGGTTACTCTTTTCTTCTTAGTATAAGATATATACATATATATATATATATACTCACAACCTAAAACAAGTTCCACCTAACCTCAAGTTTAAAAGTTTGGTCAAGATAAGAATCTAATAATTATGTCTTCAAAGTGATAGCTAATTATTTATGTCTACCACTACCACCTTCTTTTAATTTATTTCTCTCTCTAACATAATTCTTCCTTTTTATTCTTTATTAAAACAAACAGTACTATAAAGAAAAGTTGTTTCCTAGGATTCCACCAAAAAAAAAAAAAGAATTCAAATTTGAATATAATAAGTTATTAATACCTATTATTCCTTAACTTTCATCATTAATAACCATTAATTCCAAAAAAAAAAAAAGATTCTTTGTCCCACTAAGAATTCTTTAATCTAAAGAAAAAGAAAATAATTAATCAAAACTAATTTCAAAAAAATCAAAAGATTCTTTGTCCCACTAATAATTCTTTAATCTAAAGAAAAAGAAAAGCATTAATAATAACTAATTTCAAAAATCAAAGATTCTTTAATCTAAAAAATTAACAACAACTATTTTCATCAATCAAAAGAAAAAAGTAATTAACAACAACTATTCTCATCAATCAAAAGAAAAATAGAATTAACAACAACTATTTTCATCAATCAAAAAAATTCTTTTGTTCTTGGCTCAATTCATCTATTTTCAATAACAACTAGAATTTTATATTACATGTTTCATAATGATTCATTAATCCGATCATCTTCAAATTTTAGGGAAGCATTTCTAACATATGGATCTATATCATATTCAATTTTTACGAAAACCCAATGGTTCAAATGAGAGTTATTGATTTTATAAGATCATTTCAAACATTTGGACAGATTGCATCATTTTACCAAACAATTCACCGTAAATTCATAAAAATTCTAAATTTAGCAAACTCAACGCATAATTAAAGATAAGACATAGATCTACAACTTTTATCAAGATCAAAAATCGTTTTGATATCATCAAGATGTCCTAAGTACAGTCAAGAACATACAAAGCGAAAATGTACAAAACAATTTAGAAATCAACATCCAAGTACAAACAAACATTTTATGGTGAATATGTGATGAAATATTCTCAAATTTTAACTAGAGATACCTAAGCATGTTATCTATCAATATTAAATGCCGATCATCAATTAGATTCATAGTTTTTAATCAATAAATCACTTAGATATAATCATACAAATTCAAAATCAAGTATAAAAAAAACGTAAAGAGAAAGGGAATCTAGCATACTACCTCAATAGCTTAAAAAAAAAAAACTCCTCTTAATTCTCCACTGATTTTCCATGGTTTTCCCCCTCTAAAATAAACTCTAACTTCATCTCCTTCTTCTCCCTAGTTTTTAGTTTCTCTCTCTAAAATTTCTAAAGTTTTAGTTATCAAACCTTAATAACATTATTAAGGAAAAACAAACAATGAATTTGGGTGGCTCTATTTCCACCCTAACTTGGAGCCTTTCTTGTTCAATCCACCCATTTAAGGTTAAGTTTAAGGTTAGGGTTAAGTTTAAGGTTAGGTCTTAAGGAATAACAATCTAAACACAAGGTTAACCAATCTAGGTATAACCCGACCAAAAAAGATATAAAAAAATTACAGTTATTACACCATTTCTTTTGACATATGGAGTAGAAGCAGTGTTATCAACAGAAGTTATCATTCTAACAACAAAAAAAGAAGCTTGGGAAAAGAATCTAAGTGAAGATCTGATTCTAACAAAATTATATGATCTAGAAGAAGAAAGGGAGGTCACTTTGTATCATATGGAAAATTATCAAAAAAGACTAGCCCAAGAATATAACAAACGTGTTAATATAAGAGAGTTTCAACCAGGAGATTTGGTTCTGCGAGAAATCCCAACTTATCAGAAATGAGGAGATGGAAAGATGGAGAAGAAGTGGGACGGACCATATGTGATAAAAAGGAGAGTTGGAAATGGAGCTTGTGAATTAATGGATCCAGAAGGAAAGAATACAGGTCGGAAATTAGATCGTCCTTGGAATAGACAGTATTTGAAGAAATATTATCCATAGGAGTTTGCGAAGTGCATCGCACAAGCTAACACATGTGTAGAATGAAGTAATACATCTGTGAACAAAGATATAATATTTGATTCAATAAACAAGTTTGAAATTTCGCTCATACACAAGAATTTTTTTACATTATAATAAGACCTAAATAAAAGGCAACAAAAATGATATTTATTATCAGATTGGCTAGGAATCCGAATGTGGTGTCCAACCTAGTTCGCATACATGCAAGAGGCAATAAAGTAAGACCTATCTCACGTCATAGTCGGAGAAATCTATAAGGAATGACTCAAGGGAAATAAACACCGACCCTAGAACTTGAGTTATGGAGATTTGGGGTGAGAATAAATGAAAATGCCCATCCGGGAGAGGTACCTTAAATTTTCAGTCTGAGATATTAATCTTAGATTGAGAGACTAAGGTGAGAAAGTATCTCCTAAGGAGTGCAGAAACTCGATCAGGGCGCCGAGGTACACGGTTGAGTCAAGAGTGCCCGGGGCTTCTGGACCGTACCTTGCCACTCTTGACAAGTCCTAAATATGATGCACTCGGTCCGAAGATACCCCACTTAGGGTGCGATCTCGCATAAATAAATCATATCGGTGATGGAATATTAGATTCCTAAATCAACTGGTTGTTGAAAAGCCGGATAGGAAGAGCCATAATCTTAACCCGATAGAGGTAAGCTTCCTTGAAGGGGCGACCAGGGGGAAGATAAGGACGACACCCTACATTAGGGAGATGAATTGTGTCAAAAGACGTAAATGTTATGATACTTTCTATTCATGGGAGTATTAAGACTTAATTATGCGAAAAAACCTGAAGAGGAAATAACACAAGAAAAGGATAAGATGAGATCAATGGATCAATACATTACAGTGTAAAGACTGCCTGCGATCTCATCGCACAGAAATAAGGAAAGATAAGACCTTTACATAGGAAGGCAAAATAAGACCTCATGAGAAATACATATATATAAACTAACTGTTGTTTTGCATGAAATTTATAGTTCATTAGATCGCACATGTTATATACAAGAAATATAATAAGAGGCAAGTATGGGAATTGAAACAATGATATATTATCTTGGGGATTTTGATAAAATACACCCTTTGGGATTAGTATTTCCTAAACTACACCCATTTTTTTCATAATTGTTAGAATACACCCAGTTTCACTTTTCCATCCAGTTTTCTTAATAAAACGGTTAACATCTGTTAAATGCCAACTCGTTCCGAGTTAATCCGAGTTGAATCGAGTTAAAAATGACAGAAAAACCCTTGGATCAGAGTTGTTGTTCGATGCAAAATAACGCTTAAGTGGTTAGCATTCCCGTTGTCTGGGAAAATTGACATCATTGACATAGCATTACCTCCTTGTTGTTTCATCCTCCCCTTCATCACTGTCATCATCTTCAGACAAATGACTAAAAGCCTACAACACTTTTACCATCGATTTTAAGATAAGTGTACGACAAGAATTACAGCAGCACCATCTTCAGACAAATAATCGAAATCAAACTTAAAACCTAATCAAACTTAAACCCAATTTACGACATTACTATACAAGGACCCAATTGGCTACGACTTGTTGATGTCAAAGAGCATATATATATCATCAAATTCAAAAATCAAACTCAAACCTAATTCTTATTGACATCTTAATCAGAGCATATATATTATCAAAATCAAAAATTAAACTCAAACCCAATTCATATTACCATTTTAATCAGAGAATATATATCATCAAAATCAAACTTAAACCCAATTTATATTACTATCTCAATCAATATTATGAACCCTAATTTTAAAAATCCCAAAAATTTTAAATTTATGAAAAGGGATGATTATCAAAATTAAAATCAAAATTTTATAAAGCCCTAATTATCACCATCAAAGAAGAAAAAAAATAAAACATGATAGCATAAGATAAGAAATTAGGGTTTATAAATCCTAACTCTGTTTCATCTTATTCTTCCCTTTTCTTGTCTTCAACGCGTCTAAATTTCTTCTTAGATTCTTCTTCTTGTTGAGTAAAGCTTCGATTAATAGAAATCTTCAATAAAAAAACATAGATGTGGAAATATACCAAACGTAATTTCGGGAAACAGAAAGAGGGGAGTTGAGGGAACAGAAAGATAACGGGGAAGAAATCATATCCTCATTTCCCTTTTAATTTTACAAAGGGTAGATGTGGAATTTCGTCGTTGCTTTAATATCTCGGCCGTTGATTAAAACATGGTTGATGGACGGTCATATCTAATGATGGTGGGCCTTAACATAATTTTGGATGGAGGGTGTATTTTAACAATTATCAAAATAACGGGTGTATTTTAGGAAATACTAATCCCACAGGGTGTATTTTGTCAAAATTCCCTATTATCTTTATTGTGAATAACAAGTTTAAAATGTATCATGACAAGAAGGGAAATTTAAACAGAGAAAATTAAACACAATCAGCAGCTATATCTTGTTCAACCAAAGACTTCTAAGCATCAATATTGGGTTCAAGATTTTCAACCTCAATATTAGTTTCACCAGTGGGTTTATCCTTCTCAAGAAGATTCTCTTCATCCTCTTGATCCTTCTCATCATCACTCACAAACTCATAGTCACTATCTTGTTCAGGATATTCTTTATCTTCACTTACATTAATAGGAGGGATATTTACTGCAGGAAGAGAGTTGCTCAGCAGGATTCCATTAACAACAGACTGAGTATTAGCATGAGCCTTGCGAATAGCTCCTTTTTCAAGGTTTCTTGCATTGATCTCCAAATATTTTTTTGATATGCGAGTCTTCTTCGTGCTCTATCTCGCAAGGCATAAAGAGAAATCTCAAGATTCGCATGAGATACTTCAAGATTCATCCGGTCCTTGCGAACCTTAGCTAAATCGGATTTCAACTGAGTAATGGTAGATTGATGCGATTTTTCAGACTCTGTAGAGAATAATTGGGCCGAGCGAGCGAAGCGAGGGAGGACCTTTATATGGCCACTTTTTTTATAAAATGTAAGTGATCAGTTGACACAAAAATATTAAAAATGGTTAGGGCCGAAAAACCAAATATTTCCCTCCCTTTTAGTCCAATTACTATAACTCCTTGTGTATCCTATCTTTTCAGGGGTATAATTGGAAAACAAACTTTAATATAACATATCTAAAAATCCGCACCTTGGAAAATTAAGAAAAATAACAATATCAAATTTTGAGGGGGTATAATTGGACAACGAGCACAAACAACAATATCAAATTTTGAGTTTTTACGAAAAATTCATAGGTATTTATCATTTTAGACACAATTTTAGAAAATTAAGTGTATATCCATTATGCAAGCCACCATAAAGGATACATAATAGTTTATATAGCAAAATTTTGGTTTATTCATCAACTAATTTTCCGTTGCAACTAATAAAATGATGTACTCCCTCCGTTTCAATAAAAATGATACTTTTATTTTAGGCACAATTCTCGAAAATTGAATGCATAGCCATTATGCAAACCACCACAAAGGATGCATAACACATCATGCAACCATATTTTGGTTTATGGATCGACTAATTTTCCGTTTAAGAAAAGGTGATACTTTCACATCCCGTTTCAGGAAAAGTGATACTTTCATTCTGTTTCGGGAAAAGTGATACTTTCGCTCGGTTTCGGAAAAAATGATACTTTTTCTGAAATGGGGAGAAAGTATCACTTTTTCCGAAACGGGGAGAAAGTATCACTTTTTTACGAAACGGGGCGAAAGTATCACTTTTTAGGAAACGGGGTGAAAGTATCACCTTTTCTTAAACGGGACGAAAATAGTCACAGATAAACCCCATCTTCAGATTCTTCTTCGGTCGGCCCTCCCACCGTGGAAACGGTCGTACTAGTATATTATCATAAGTTGGAGGTAAAAAGTAACAATAACAGAGTTCAAAAAATGATTAAAAATAATAATGAGGCATTCAACCCTAGCTGACTACGTTTGGAAAATTTAGAAAGAAGAAGGGTGTTATTCTTCATACTTTTCATAGCCTTATCAAAATCATCACCAACTGAACCACTTATACGAGATCAAATCTTGTTTTCATCAGCAGAGAGAGATTTATTCTTTTTCTTAAGGGTATCATGGGAGTGCTTTAGTTGATTGTATTGTTCTTGGAGTTGATTCTTCTTTACAGACAGATTTATTTTACCTTGAATGATTTTTTCATTATGGGCCTTTAATTCCTTAAGCGATATCTCATGTTGTACTTCAATAGAACGAAGATTTGCGCTTGATCTTCGTTTGTTTTCTAGAGAACTGAATATTGATGCGAAAACATCGCTTCTTTACTTAAGAAAGAATGCTTCTCCTTAGTAAGGGTATGATTTTCTTCTGACAAGGTTTCATGTATTAGCTCAACATTATAAGATAATTTAGAAAAATGAGATATTTGATTATTTAATAATTTAATCTCTTAGACAAGAAGATTATTTTCATGGATTAGATTATTAATCTGATCAAGTGAGTACGAATGTTGGTGATTTAGTTGATCTAATTGAATCTGCAACTTCTTGTTATCCACTTGGGTATCCTTAACAAGATATTAAAAAGTATATCTCTCCATAACTCGCTTCTGATTTATGTCTTAATAAACGCATATAGAAATTTTAAGGAATGTGGGTAAGCGAAGAAATATATCATATTATACAATAAATAATTTAAAAAAAAAAGTTACCTCTAAGTTCTTTGTTTCGAGTGCGAATATTTTCAGCATCAAGATTTGTAATTTGAAGTTCCCCTCTCATCTTTTGGACCTCTTGAAGTTCTCCTTTCAATCTATTGACTTCCTTCTCTAAAGAAGCATTTTTTTGCGAAAGTTCCAATTGAGAGCAGCTAGACTCAAAATACTTTTCGGCAAGAATCATTCTACGGTGAGAATCCTAAAGAAAAAAGAAGATTAGGATGAGCGATTAAGATACTAAAGTTGAGCGAAAATATGAGGAAAGCTACTTACCAAGACATCTAGAGAAGTATGGAAACTTGAATCAATCTGAGAATGGATATCATCTCTTGTAGCTTTGTTAGGAGGAAATTCGCACTGAAGTTTACTCAGAGCAGAGTAGATGCGAAGTTTGAAAGGGTCACTGGTTGAAGATTACACAGAATTGATTATGTCAGACAGAGTTTGAGAAGCAAAAATCATACTATCCAAAGGTTTTTTTCTAAGAGAAAGGGAATTTAACAAAAGAGAAGAAGATGAAGAAGAATGAATGGATATAGAAGGAGAAGGAATAATGAAGTCCGTAGGGACAGGTGCATTAGCAGAATGTGGTTGGGAATCGATATTAGTGAAAGAAGTAGAAGTTGGATTCGCATCCAATAAATTCGCAGAAGCAACAGTAGGAGGATCCTACATCCCTAGATCAACAGTGGCTTCCTTTTCATTGGGAAAAATTTCTTCAAGAGTAACAGAGGCATTCGCTTCAGAAGTTTGCATATGAGATATAGAGGTATGAGTGTCAAAGGTTTGAATTTTTGCTAAAGGGGTGACGTCTGCGAAATCAAAATCAAGAATAGAAAGATTTGACTGGATTATTATAGGCTTGCGAACCCTCCTAGTTTTTGGTCTATTACCACCACTCTTCTCATAATCGGGAGCTTACGAAGACAAAGTAGATAAAAATTAGAGGCAACAATATTATTTAGTAAAAATTAAATATTTCTTATTTCCTTGTCATGCGAAGTCTTTCTCTTATGAGATTCTTTATTAGCATCTTCTGAAGAAGAGTTAGGGTTTTGAACAGTTATTCTGAGGGCACTTAAAGAAGGGTTTTTCCTGCAACAATATGGCAATTAGGTTAAATTAAAAAGATAACAATTATAATCGAGAATCATGACTATCAGAAGAATAAAAATATAAATCATGATAGAAGAAAACAAACTTTGTGTTTTTATCAATGACAGCAGTCGAAGTAGAAGAGCAGCAACAGGAATAAAGAAAACAGCAGAAAAAACCAGAGAAATTGCATAGGAAAAAGAGAAATTGCAGTGAAGAAGATAAGAAAAGAAAAGAAAAGAAAAAATAGTCCTTTCAAAAGCTATAAATAGATAGAAGAGATGATCTGTTATAAGCAGTTTTGAGCCGGTAAGAATTGACACGTGAATAGATGAACCTGGATTTCGGAAAATTGTCGGCAAAATAGAATATGAAAATATATACACGTGCGATATTAAAGGATAGTGGTTTCTCATATCGCTCACTCTATAGAATAAGTGAAATGAGAAGAGGCAAAATGTAGGAGTTGAATATCACACACAAAGATAAGAATGCGAAGTGGAGATAATCTGACGAACGCGAGGACCATCGCACATAGAAAACTCAAGATGACGGATTGGATGATCTCAGCAAAGTCACGGGTAAAATGTGATGTTCTATGCGAAGTGTAACATGTGCGAGAATGAGTGAATGTACATGAGCGAATGTAACGTACAGTGATTCCGAAAATAGTGGATCTCTTAGTTGTCATCCACTATGAGGAATCCTATAGAAAGGAAAGAAGTCTTCACATGTGAGATAGATCTTTCAGTGAGTGCTAGACAAGAAATATGAGAGAGAAAATTATCTTGGAAAGCAAATAAATCATTGTAACACTTTGTAAACAATTATAATTTTGATATTCAATAAACCAAACCCTAATATGATCACTTGATCTGTCTGAGATATATTGGGATGTGGTTGTAAGATTTCTTTCAACTACACGTTAGTCTATTTTAGTTGTGCATGTTTACCATCGCATATCTAATGGGGAAATTAGATATTTTAAACAATGTGCCTTTCACAAGGTTGCATCATATATATCCTAATCAACTTAATTTGTTTACTAACGAAGCGTACGTGTTTAAAAGTTGCATGGCATCTTATAGATAGGTAGTTGCAATGCGAAGTTATACTGCTATTTATGTTTGTTACGATAAGACTTTAATTAGTGGATTACTATTTGTTCAAAAAAATATTATTTTTCTTATATATCCGAAATTTTTCACGTCCATATAATCATACACAGTTATATAATGCTCTTTAACATGACATACTTCTTCATTGAATCTCTTTTCTTTCTCTTCTGAAATGTATATCACTATAGTTTCTTCAAATTCTTAATTATATATACTCTTGTTTAATAACTCTATAATCATGATTGGAAGTACTGTTGGGGTTGCAAGTGGAAACACTGAATCTGTACCGAAAAGTTTCATTCCATGTGGTGTGGCACCTGAAGTAATAAGTACAGAAAGTACATGATAAAATGTTGTTGGGAGAAATGTTCACGATGCCACACTTATTCATGATATTACAGGGCCTGATGCTGATAATGAGGACGTCATAGAAAGATGAGCGGCTATGGCTACTGTACTAGTATTACGGTGATGCAAGTGTCGCATACTAATGGCATGACACAGAGTTGCAGGCCAAGTCAGTGTTCAGTCCTAATGGCGCATTGCGAAGCCATAATAGCGGTTGTACTGTACAGACTTTTAAGTGCTGAGAATGGCATGATCCCACAGGGCCAATGTATTGCAAGTACAACACTACATTGTAAAGATATTTGGCTAAGGAATGAAGCTTATTGGCCGACACAATGAGGTTTCATTAAAGGAAGGCAAGACAAATCCAAAGTGACAAATGCAACATGCGATGTTGACATTAAGGCATATCCGTGGAATTGAGTTGGCCCAAAGTCAAGGATGATGCAATAAGAGTGAAATAGACTAGGAGTTAGTCTATGGCGTTAGTTCAAGGCTGGACAAAGCTTGAACAATTCAAACAAGTTGGTAATGCAAGAGTTGCATTGCTGTTGACAAGCTAATTGGCGTAGCGAAGCAGATATGACGCATGAGTAACTAGAGTGAGCTTAAGGAGTTGGCCTCGATGTTTGATGCTTGAGAATTATTCGTGCATGAGTTTAGGATGATAAACATGGAGGGCCAAGATGGCTGAATGTTGGAGCGTGGCGGAATCCAGTATGCCAGAACAAGTGGCGCAATACGGCTCAAGTGACGGTTACAAGTTGGTTACGATCTTCACAAGCATGCCAATGACGCGTGATGGATAAGAGCGGTTATAAAGGAGTTTATAATCGTGGGAGAAGAGTTCTAACTGCCAAGATAATAGGTGTTGGATGATTGGCGCAAGTTAAAGGAGAACTGGCCAGTTGGCATAGTAGTTGGCGGTTATGAAACTGCTGCCCGAGACAGATGGATGTCTCTAGCGTGTGTAACGGTTATGCACGGTTTGTCCAAGTAAAGCTACTGTATAAATAGCCCTAAGGCATGGGAAATTCGGCATCCTAGCCTGTGTGAGAATAAGCTAACATATATGATAGTGTAGATTGCATATGTAAGTGAATATGAGAGTTTTTGTAAGACTTAGACTTGGTTTAAGGAGTGAACAAGTCTGTGTAAGTCCCCAAGTGGGAAAGTTTTTTATTTCTTCCCTTTGATGCAATAAAAGAGTTGATTGTGTCATATTCTAAGTGTTCTTGGTTGGATGATTGTTGTTAGTAAAGTATGGCAAAGATTGAATGCATTATGGGGTGCATTTGATGAGTTTAAGTTGAAGAGAAAGAAGGTTCAAGACTTTCGCTAAAGAATTGTTGAGTTGGCTGTTTTCATTGGTGCAAACTTATAAGGCTGAAGTGCAAGTGGGTGCAGCTTTATTCATAGAACCATTGTGATGCCGGGTTACACTTTCACAAAAAATTTCTTGGGAGTTTGAAGGTGTGGAAATTCGGGTATCAGAGCTGTGTTTAGTGCACAGTTCAAGTGTATTTGTTGGATAATACACTAAGACTTCTTTCTCTCTTAAGCTATTTTCATGTGAGCAAGTAAGTGACGCATTATTTTCAGAATATTGCTTTAGAAATGAGTTCTAATGGCATGATGATCGACGAAGAACTACCGGGTACGTTTGATCAGCTTGAGGAGTATGGCAGTAATCTTGATGATTTTATCATAGACATGGGCTATGATGGCCTTGAAAATCCTCTTATTTTTGAAGATAAGGGCAGGCTAGACATACTTGAAGGAAGGACATCAGATTTGTTTAAATAATTTGACGAAAGGGTAGGTGTAGTCGAGGACAAGGTGTCTGATGCAACCTTGTTAAATTGCGAAACCAATGCTGAAGTGACTGAATTGAAGGTGCAATTCTGTGACATAAATACCATACTAACAAGCCATGCGAAGAAAATGTCTGAGGAAGTGGCAAGCATTCGCGGGTTAATCAGTAACGACATGTTTTTAGGAGGAAAACGTGCATGGAGAAAGCTCAAGTCGAGTCTCTGAGCCAAGAATTTACGTTGGTTCCAGAAATGCTAGGGAAATTGAGAATTTCATGTATGAAAATGAGGCATACTTTGAGGAGAATGGAACTGGGGAAGAACAAAAAGTAACTCTCGCAGGAAATTACCTTGGTGTTGATGCAATGGTTTGGTGGAGAACTACGCTGCAAGAAGATGAAGTTGCTGGTTATACCAATCCTATGTCATGGTATGACATGAAAGAGGGACTGATATGTCAGTTCTGGCCAAGCAATGGTGCTTGGTATGCAAGAGAAAGTTTATGTAGGCTGAAAATGACGACTACACCACAGGCCTATGCTGAAAACTTCCTTGCATTGGTGCAAAAAGTACGTGGCATGAGTGAAGAAGATCAGATGTTCCAATTTCTGGCTGGCGCAACTTCAAGTGTGATTGTTGAACTTAAGAAGCGCAAAATCCAGAGTAACCATATGGCTATTCAAGTGGTAAGAGGCCTTACTAGCTGCACAACTACTGAATATGTGCAAAGCTGTGAAGGTGAAGCCAAAAGGAATGAAAAATCTGTAGGCAGTAAGCGCAAGCATGAACCGAAGGAAGATGAATTATTGCCTTCAACCCGGAAGTATAGGGGATGTTTCATCTGCAAAGGTTTGCATTTCACAAGAAGATGTCCACTCAAAGAACAACTTAATGTATCAGTTGGGAATGACTATGGCGGTCATTCTAGCAAGACTCGTGAAGGCCGAAGTGAAGGTTCAAGGAAGAGACCACGCATCGAAGTCGTTGCTCGCTTCTACAAAGTTAGAAACTAAGCTAAAAACAAGAGTAAGTGTTGTTGTCTCCATTGGAGACACTTTGATTCCAGAACAAAGAGTGTTCTTGGCCTTGTTTTATGTAGATTTAGTTGTTGATTATTGCAAACTTTGTGTGTAGAGTTTGGTTGTACAAACTTTTATTTGAGTCTTCAAGTTTGTATATACTTTTCTTTGGTGTAAGCAAGTTGCTTTGTTAATGAAGTTTTATCTTTCCAAAAGTGATCAAGTGGATGATCAATCATGTAATGGTACATGGTCTTATTATGTAAATGCAGTAATGAACAGGGGTGTTTTCATTTATAAAGTCTTGCCTCTTTATTTACGATGTAAAGCTAGTTCATGGAAAGATGCTGCAAGTAGCATGCTTATCCTAATGTATGCAATGGCAAGACAAGTTGAAAGCCAATAAGAAAAGCATAGGACAAGGGTCCTAGTTGGTGTAGAAGTGATGTTGTTGTTTGGGATTGCAGAATGGCACGACGGCAGATGGGAAGCGACGGTGCAAGAAATACAGCAAGTAAGAAATCACATCATCAACAAGAATGAGTTAGGTAGAACTCATGGCCTTTGAGAAAGTCACACACACTTTCCAGGTAATTAGCAATGTCGTTCAAAGAAGTATTTGGAGACATATTGGCTTTGAAGGCATAGCATATGGACAGATAAAGGGTTAGCTAATGATATGTACACAGAGATAGTTAGTCACATATTTAAATGGGCTTTGCAAATCAATAGTTTGTTGCATGGAAGTTAAGCAAAGAAAACTCACCAATTCCAGTTCAGGTATGCAAAATGGCATAAGTATAGAGTTTATACTTGATGGCCACATTCATAGAAATGAGTTCTTGAATGATTCTTGCATAATCTGAGTATTGGTGAGGCATGAAGTGTTGAATTCGGGTGAATAATTCAAATAGAACCCAAACTCACTTTGTGACGTGCTTAATGAGGAGCGTGGAGAACAACAGTTCAACGGTGAGTACCTAACAAAATTTATTAAAGATGAAGCCAAGTCGTTTATAAGTCCTCGTCACGTTGAGTGATATACAAGAGGCAAAGTAGGAAAGCGATGACAACGATCATGGTGATCAGATTGAGAAGAATCATTCAGTGCGTACACTTACGCGCAAACGATTTATGCGAAATTCAGGCTAAGAAGAATTTCAGAATTGCATTTGGGTATTGAAGCATGATTTAAGTAGCAGTGTAAGCATAGGGCACGACACCGAGAAGTGGCTCAAGTATATGAGATCAATGACAAAACAGTAAATCTAAGTGATGGCATGTGGTACTGGGCATAAGGTTTTTGCAAGAAGGAAAGCCAAACAAGTTTGTTGAATTCTGAGAGTGGCTCAGAAGTGTACAAAGGCCAAAAAACAAGTATATTTAGTATACTTGATTGCGTTCAATGAGGGCATTGAACGGATTAGGTAGGGGAGGTCTATTACGGTGCTGCAAGTGTCGTATAATGATGGCGCGACACAAAGTTGCAGGCCAAGTCAGTGTTCAGCTGTAATGGCGCATTGTGAAGCCATAATAACGGTATTACTATACAGACTGTTAAGTGATGAGAATGGCATGATCGCATAGGGCCAATGTATTGCAATTACATCACTACATTATAAAGATATTTGGCTAAGGAATGAAGCTTATTGGCCGACACAATGAGGCTTCATTAAAGGAAGGCAAGACAAAGCCAAAGTGACAAATGCAACATGCGATGTTGACATTAAGGCATATCCGTGGAATTGAGTTGGCCCAAACTCAAGGATGATGCAAGAAGAGTGAAATAGACTAGGAGTTAGTCTATGGCATTGGTTCAAGGCTGGCCAAAGCTTGAACAATGTAAACAAGTTGGTAATGCAAGAGTTGCATTGCTTTTGACAAGTTAATTGGCGTAGCGAAGCAGATATGACGCATGAGTAACTAGAGTGAGCTTAAGTAGTTGGCCTCGATGTTTGATGCTTGAGAATTGTTCGTGCATGAGTTTAGGATGATAAACATGCAGGGCAAAGATGGCTGAACGTTGGAGCGTGGAGGAATACAGTATGCCAGAATAAGTGGCGCAATACGGCTCAAGTGACGGTTACAAGTTGGTTACGAGATTCACAAGCATGCCAATGATGCGTGATGGATAGGAGCGGTTATAAAGGAGTTTATAATCATGGAAGAAGAATTCTAACTGCCAAGAGAATAGGTGTTGGAAGATTGGCTCAAGTTAAAGGAGAACTGGCCAGTTGTCATAGTAGTTGGCGGTTATGAAACTGCTCCCCGAGACAGATGGTTGTCTCTAGCATGTGTAACGGTTATGCACGGTTTGTCCAAGCAAAGCTGCTGTATAAATAGCCCTAAGGCATGGGAAATTCGGCATCCTAGCCTGTGTGAGAGTAAGCTAACATATGTGAGAGTGTAGATTGTATATGTGAGTGAATATGAGAGTTTTTGTAAGACTTAGACTTGGTTTAAGGAGTGAACAAGTCTGTGTAAGTCCCTAAGTGGGCAAATTTTGTATTTCTTCCCTTTGATGCAATAAAAGAGTTGATTGTGTCATATTATAAGTGTTCTTGGTTGGCTGATTGTTGTTAGTAAAGTATGGAAAAGATTGAATGCATTATGGGGTGCATTTGATGAGTTTAAGTTGAATAAAAATAAGGTTAAAGACTTCCGCTGAAGAATTGTTGAGTTGGCTATTTTCATTGGTACAAACTTATAAGGCTGAAGTGCAAGTGGGAGAATATTTATTCAGAAAACCATTGTGCTGCCGGGTTATACTTTCGCAGAAAATTTCTGGGGAGTTTGAAGGTGTGACAACTAGCTAGATACGAAACTTCTATTCTTGAAAGGACCAAGCATCACTTAGGTACATACACGCTATTTAACTTTTTCCTAAATGCATACTGGTATAACGTATGCACACTGTGGATTCAATTAATTCTTAATGTAGTTGTTATTTATTTAAGTAACTAATACTATATAGTTGTTAGGGTTCTAAACCAAAATAACTGTTAAAGAACATAAAAATAGATAGAACCCTAAGATAGAATCCTTTTTATTGGAGATTAGCCACCTCTGCCGTGTAGAACAATAAAAGAACTGAGTTGTATTAATTGAATGCCTTATTACAGACTCAAAGAAGAGTATTTATAACTAAGCAATCATGTTTACCAATTAATAATCTTAACGTGCTTAACTATTAAAAGAAGTCTAACTAAACTATGAAACTAAGCATAACTAAAATAAGGAAACTGGTGATCACATGAGTTGGCATCGCAACATCCTACCCCGCTGGAAAAAATGCTTGTCCTCAAGCATCAAAATCTGGAAAACGTAAAATCAGTGCATCATCATCTTCCCAAGTCGATTCTTCCACTGGATGATCTTTCCATTGAACCAACCATTTGGTTGCTGCATAGTTACTCCTCATGAACATTTTACAATCCAAAATTTTATCCGGTTCCCACTTATCATAATCCACTGTAATTGGTAAATTTTCATCCACAATAGCTGAAGAACCAAGTTTGAGTTTTAACTGTGAAACATGAAACACAGGATGTATGTGACTTGTATTAGGTAAGTCCAACTTATACGCCACAGTACCAATCTTTTCTAGAATACGAAAAGGTCCATAAAATTTAGGAGAGAGCTTAGAATTAGCTTGAGTGGCAACTGTGTTTTGTCTATATGGTTGTAGTCGAAGATAAACCAAATCATTGAAAGAAAATACTCACTCCGTACGATTTGAATCAGCATAGTTCTTCATTTTTAATTGAGCATCTTGTAAATGGGATTTCAAAATCTTCAAAGTATGGTCTCTCGCTTGCAAAATAGAATCAACAACAATTACATATGTAGAACCAGGTAGGTAAGATGATATTGTTGGTGGTGAACGACTATAAACAGCTTGGTACGGAGTCATCTGAATTGCTGAATGAAAACTCGTGTTATACCACCATTCGGCCCATGGTAACCAGTTCGACCAATCACTAGGCTTTGTGCCAGCAAAACATCTTAAATAACATTCCAAAGTTCTATTTGTAACTTAAGTTTGGCCAACTGATTGTGGGTGATATGCAGAACTACGATATAACTTGGTATTCTGCAAAGTAAAAAATGCCTCCCAAAAATTACTCATGAATATGCGATCACGATCACTGACAATACTTCCTGGCATACCATGTAATAGAACAATTTCTCGGACAAAAATATCAGCAACAGAGCTTGCAGAATACGGATGTTTGAGTGCAATAAAATGAGCATATTTGGATAATCTATCTACGACGACTAGAATAGAATTTTTCCTATGAGAGAGTGGAAAACCATCAACAAAATCCATTGAAAAATCCAACCAAATATCAGCAGGTATTGGTAAAGGACTTAATAACCCTGGAGGAGCTATAGCTTCAGATTTGTTCCTTTGGCAGATGTCACAATGAGAGATAAAATGCTTAACTGATTGTTTCATACCTTTATACTAAAAATTGTGTTGTAGATGCTTGAATGTACGTAAAAATCCAGAATTCCCACCAACATGATTTGAATGAAACTCTTCCAATAAAGTAGTGCACCAAGCAGAAGATGATGGTACGACTACTTTACCTTTGTAGCGCAATATTCCATTCTCATATGAAAAATGTGGCTTACTAGACTCATTATTACGTAACTGTTGAATAAGAGCACTCAGTTCTGTGTCAACATGACACTCATTAATGATGTCAGAAAGACCAGAAAAAATTGGTGCATAAAGGAGAAAAACTGAGCCATGAAGACGAGATAAAGCATCAGCAGCCACATTTTCTTTTCCTTTACGAAAAAGTATTTCATAATCGTACCCCAACAATTTTGACAACCACTTCTGTTGTTCCATAGAAGATAACTTTTGATCCAAAAAATACTTTAAACTTCTATGAACTGTATAAATTTTGAAATGCCACCCAAGTAAATATGGACGCCATTTTTGAACTGCAGAAACAACAACGAGCATTTCCTTATCATATATAGAGGGATTCAAATTTTTACCAGATAAAGGCTTATTGTAATATGCAATTGTCCTATTTGATTGCATTAAAACAACACATAATCCATTCCCAGAAGCATCACATTCCAATAAAAATTCCTTTGTAAAATCTGGAAGTATTAAAATTGGTGTTGAAGTTAAAGCTTGTTGGAGGTGTTTGAAAGCAGCAGTACTGTTGTCAGTCCAAACAAAAACATCTTTCTTGAGTAGCTGAATTAATGGTGCACTTATTTTTCCAAAATCTTTAACAAACTTCCGATAATAACCAGCTAACCCCAAAAAGCCACGTAATGCCTTAACTGTGGTAGGAATTGGCCATGACAAAATACATTGTATTTTTTCATTCTCTACGGAAACTCTTTCAGATGAAATAACATGACCAAGATAGCCAATAGACCTTTGAGAAAATGCACACTTAGAATATTTAACAAACAACTGATTAGTGTGTATAATGTCAAACAATAAAGATAAGTGCTTGATATGATCATCAAGATTCTCACTATAAATTAATATATCATCAAAGAAAACAAGCACAAACCTACCTAAGTAAGGCCTGAAAATATGATGCATAAAGCTTTGAAAAGTGGCAGGTGCGTTTGAAAGACCAAAAGGCATGACAAGAAATTCGTAGTGACCATCATGAGTTCTAAAAGCCGTCTTCGGAATGTCAGGCCCATGCACTCTAAGTTGGTGATAACCAAAACGAAAATCTAGTTTAGTAAAAATGGTTTTTCCATGTAATTCATCCAACAATTCATCCACCATTGTAATGGGAAATCTATCTTTGATAGTCAGCTTGTTTAAGGCTCGATAATCCACACACATCCTCCAAGAGACATCTTTTTTGCGAACCATTAAAATGGGAGAAGAGTAGGGACTAGATCTTGGTATAATGAAACCAGCATGTTGTAATTCCCTCACATTTTTTTCTATTTCATCCTTCTGAAAATGAGGGTAACGATAAGGTCTCACATTAACTGGAGCAGAACCAGGTAGTAGTGGAATATGATGATCATGCAAACATTCAGGTGGAAGAATATTTGGAATCTCGAAAATATCTTCATATTCAGACAATAGTTGTTGAATCTCAGGCGTCACAATAGTAGTTGAATTAATAGCAGTATTAACGGAACATAGTTGAAGAAGAAAACCATAAGTTTCTGTACTTAATATACGTTGCATGGGAGAAGTATCCATAAGCATTACAGAAGAAAAATTATTTCCACGTAATATGACATCGTCTTCATTGATTGTGAACTGCATTGTCAACTTTTCAAAATCCCAACATATTTTCCCCAGAGTACGCAACCATTGAACACCCAATACGGCATCACAGCCACTGATATCAAGGAGATGAAAGTCAACCAGAAAATTATAATTGTGTATCTTAACTGGTACGTTTAAGCAAGAACCATGAGTATGTAATTTCCCTCCATCTCCTACTGTTACACATAAGGAAGAGTGTGATTCAACCTTGTAACCACATTGTTTTGCAACTGCTGGATGAAGGAAATTGTGAGTAGCTCCAGAATTGATGAGGATAGTGAGTGGTTTAGCCTTGATATACCCTTGAATTCTCATGGTATTTGGAAAAGTAGAACCCATCAAAGAGTGTAAAGAAATTTTAAGTTCTTCTTCGTGCTGAAGGCCGAATTGTCAGGAGGTGCAGGTTGAATTTCGTCATCGAATTGTTGATCATCACTAGTAGTAATATTTGGAGCCATATCTAAGATTAATAATCTTGGTTTTACACAAAGATGTTCAGGCTTGTAATAATCATCAGAGTTAAAACAAAGACCTTTGGCTCTCATTTCCTGTTGCTCTTCCCAAGTTAACCTCTTAGCTCCGGGAGGCAAAGTGCTTTTCCTTTGTTGTGAATTTGGATCTATTGCTGGTCGAATTTGGTTTGTACGAAAAGGTTTTGAAAGAGAAGAAGCTGCAATAATATTATCCTCCTGCTGTATAGCTTTATTGAAGGCCTCAGATAAGGATTTTGGTTCAAACAAACTTACACCAGTGCCAATATCGACTCGCAACGCAGCAATAAATAGATCAACAAGGTATTGAGTTGGAAGGTCATCCAAAAAAATTAATAGCTTTTCAAACTCAGAAATAAGTTCTCGAATAGTACCTGTTTGGGATAACTTAGTTAAGGAAATATGCGGGTTTATGAACTTATGTTCAGCAAATCTGGTACGTAACAAAGAACAAAAAATTTCCCAAGTTCGTGTAGTGATTGTCTTCTTTATCCAACGATACCAAGAATTAGCGTCACCCTTGAGATGAGCAGCAGCAATTGGAATTTTAAAAGCGTCAATAACTCCATGTAAGATGAAATATTGATCATCCTGAAAAACTCAACCTTCAGGATCACTGCCTTCAAAAGTTGGAAATTTGAGGTTAATTGCGCCTGCATGAATGGTAGTTTCAGTTCCACCATTACTCTGGTTATTCCCATTATTATTAGTATGTTGAAAGTTAAAACCACCAGTATTGGCTGTCTTGTCTTTCCCAAACGTCTCTGTCATTATTTCTCGGAAAACTGCTGCCAAAGCAAGCATATCATCTTTACGGTCTTGTGAACGATTAGCTCGATCAGTTCCTTCTTTAATCTTAGCATTGTCCATATCTTCCAGACGCTGTTTAGTTAGAGTCTCTAGAAAAGTATGGATTTCATCCTTGAGACCCTTAACCTCCTCAGTAAGCTCCACAACCGTCATGATCTTAAAAAAAAAAAATTGCTAAAAATCTATGGATAGAACAACCTTGCTCTGAACCAGGTGTTAGGGTTCTAAACCAAAACAACTGTTAAAGAACACAAAACTAGATAGAACCCTAAGATATAATCCTTTTTATTGGGGATTAGCCACCTCTGCCGTGAAGAACAATAAAATAATTGAGTTGTATTAATTGAATGCCTTATTACATACTCAAAGAAGAGTATTTATAACTAAGCAATCTTGTTTAGCTAGTAATAATCTTAACGTGTTTAACTATTAAAAGAAGTCTAACTAAACTAGGAAACTAAGCATAACTAAAATAAGGAAACTGGTGATCACAGGAGTTGGCATCGCAACAATAGTCTATAGAATTTGTTGTGTGACAAAATCCGGATGCGTTGAGGTCCTTGAGGATACCAGTGATATTTTTTTTCTAGCTTAATGCTAGCTGTCGTTGATGGCCATGGTCTTATCTTTTAAAGACTAAGAAAGATTGAGCAATTGGACAAGAAAAGGAATTAACTACACTTCTATGCAGACCAATCCACTTATATTGTCGTTAATGGCCAACACTCAATTATATTGATTGATCCAAAACTGAGTGGAATTTCCATTCTGCATATTAACAGTAACCCAAGTAGCTTTATACCATACGATTCCTTTTTCATTCCTTTTTCATTTTTTTTTCTTGCATTGAGAACAAGGCCAAAAAAATTAAGAAAAGGTGTTCCATTTCCTTGGCCAGAAGCTATCTTAGCGGTTTCATAGAGTCTGCAAGAAATTACATACATGAACGTCAGCTTCATTAGTTCCGAGAATATGTTTTCTACTTTCATCTTAGATAATGTGGTGCTAATGAAGTTCAAAAGGCATACAGGTTACCCGTTTAATCTAGAGTCTAGACCTGGATTAATGTACTGCGCTGTCTCGGCTGCAACATTTCTCCCTCAACAATCTTGGTGTGTCCATTCCAGACAGTTTGAAGTGGCGGTGTTAAATTGGTTTGCTCAACTCTGGGAAATAGAAAATAACGAATATTGGGGTTACATTACAAATGGTGGTACAGAATGCAATCTTCATGGTATTCTTGTGGGGTGAGTATTATTAATGCTGAATAGGGCTTCAAGTTGAGAATTTCTTAGCTAGAAAAAAACTTTGTGCATAAATGACTGAGAACTGGAGATACCTTTTTGTGTCTTCCGTTAAGTATAGCCTGTACTAAAAACCAAAACAATGTGTTCGTAGGAGGGAAGTTTATCCAGACGGAGTTTTATATGCATCACAAGATTCACATTATTCTGTCTTTAAAGCTGCACGAATGTACAAAATGGATTTCGTAATAGTTGATTCCCTTATCACTGGGATAATGGATTGTGAGGATCTCAGAGCTAAACTACTCGAGAACAAAGACAAACCAGCTATCATTAACGTCAATATCGGTGTGCCTCTATTGCTCTCCTTTTATTTTACTTCAATTCATTGTTATTTCATGCATGTAAATGATCAGTAGGTCAGTGCTCAATTTTAATTTTCTAAATCTTTTGCAGGAACGACGGTTAAAGGAGCTGTTGATGATCTCGATCTGGTTATAGAAACCCTTAAAGAAGCTGGTTTCTCAGAAGATAGATTTTACATTCACTGTGATGGGGCTCTATTTGGGCTTATGATGCCATTTGTGGAACATGTAAGCTCTCTCTCTCTCTCTCTCTCTCTCAACTACACATCCCTATAAAATTCCGTAAGACATCTTTGTGTGCCTTCCAGATACAATTAACCAGTTAGAGGATAGAAACATAGATATTGTGTTGGTTGAACAATTGTTCTCTGGAAAAGTTTGAATTTGCTGAGACAAGTGTGGCAGTCACTATTCTATTATGATCTTCTGTGAACGTTGGTTGTTTCTAAATTTCATTTCATTTCCCCAGATCTCTTCGTTTAGTTCTTTCATCTCAATTTATTTTACGAACCAATGTTGCTTGCTAAACTAAGGTGTTTGTGTCATTGAGCAGGCTCCAAAAATCTCATTTAAGAAGTCTCCCAATAGGGAGTGTTAGTGTTTCTGGCCACAAGTTTATTGGTTCTCCAACACCTTGTGGTGTTCAGATAACAAGGTTGGATCACATTAACGCCATGTCAAGGAATGTTGAGTACATAGCTTCCAGGGATGCAACGATTACAGGAAGCCGCAATGGTCATGCCCCAATCTTCCTGTGGTACACCCTGAACAGTAAAGGTTTTGGAGGGCTTCAGAAACAAGTCCAAACATGCCTCAGGAACGCCCGATATCTGAAAGACCATTTACGTTCTGAAGGGATAAGCGTGATGCTTAATGAGCTCAGTACTACTGTTGTATTTGAAAAGCCGAAAGATGAAGAGTTTGTTCGTCGTTGGCAACTTGCTTGTCAGGGAAACATAGCCCATGTTGTGGTTATGCCGAGTGTCACAATAAAGATACTAGATGAGTTCTTGAATGATCTGATCTTGAAACGCTCGATTTGGCTCCACGATGGAACGGTTCAACCTACTTGTATCGCGGTAGATATTGGAAAGGAAAATTGTGCTTGTCCTCAGCATAAAGCAAGCTCTTCTAATACCTAAAGATGATAACTGTGACATATGTCCACACATACCTGAAGGATCACTTACGTCTCCCATTACTAGGGTGCATTAAGCGGCAAGTCTGGGCTGGAATTTTCTTTGTTACTATGTTAAATTTCTATTTCTTAGATACAAATGAATCTCGATTCCTTCAATGGATACGAATGGTTTCTGGAAAATGCAGAATGTCCATGCTGTTTATTACACTGTTTTACATAATGAGGTCACATAATATCTAATTAGCTTGCATTAGTTGCTGAATATTTGTCGGGTAAATATCATTAGAACCTCCGTCGAGTAATCTCTTGGCGATAATGAAATTAGTAGCATCAGTTGGATGGAATGGATCCCAAAATACATACTTAGATCGATCCTGGCAAACTATGGAAAGTGGAAGACATGGAGCTAAACCACCATGACTGCCCGCAAGTCTACAACATGCACTATCAAAATTCTCAAATCCTGCATTCATAAGAAAAAAAAAATGAGTTTTAAAGAGAGGGAAAAAGAAAAAAGAGTTGTACGTATGGTTGAAAATGCGTCTGCTTACCGTAAGATGGATAGTTTTGAATGATGTCGGAAACAATGCTGTAAACATCTGCATACAAAAACTTAGATTGAGCAAGATTTGAGTTCAAATCCATTATAAGAGTCTTCAATTTCTTGTTAAACAATATTGCTAATTGATTCGGCAACTCGACGCACGAATCTCCAGCCAATGGGTTCTTATCCCGTTGATCTGGAATGCAACCAATTGGTCCTACATTTACAACAACAATCCTCCTAGCACCCATATCATACAGTCTCTACAAAATAATTAGAAAACAATCCATTGATGAACATAGAAAAATCAAAAAATAAAACTGATTTAAAGAAGAATGAACTAAAGCTTACTCTTAGTTGAATATTGAATCTTGCAATCATTTGATTAACAAATGTTTCAGGGGTAATAAAGATTGCAGTTGTAGGACTTAACAAGTAGTTATTTATAAAATCATTAGAACCAGTTGTGAAAGAGAATAGCGCGTTTGCGAAATGCTCAGAAGCCGCAGAAGAACCCATTCTTGAGATTACGTATTGTCTTGTTTTCGCGAAGTAATCGAGTTGTGCATCATTGTTGATACGTCCAACCTGAATTCAAATTAAATAAAATCAATAAAATCCATAAACCATTTCGAACAAATTCTTGCATAGAAAACGATTCAAGCTTACGTAGTTCCTGCCAGTTTCATTAAGAATTCCACTTGCTGCGGAGGCGTAATTAACTCCATTAAGAACAACATCTCCAACAGTATCTGGTGCCAAGTACGCTGGAGTATAATCTCTCCAACCCAATTCTTGACCTGAACAACAGAGTACACCCAAAATAGAGAATATAAGAAAAATATATTACATTGATAACAAGAACAGCTAATTTAAGTACCTGTGAGTTACCTATAATGTCGACGACCGTTCTTCCATTACAAAAGCGTCCGGTAGGATTACGTCCAGGAGGAAAATCTATTCCATTCTTTAAGTAATTTGATTTAGCAATAGTTGGAATGTAGTTGTTGTTACCAACATCAACCAAAGAATCTCCGAAAACGTAATTAGAAGAAAATCTGTCCAGAGCTGAACAAGATCTGAGCAACAATGAGGCAAAAAGTAAAAGTTCAAGAAGAACATGGCAATTTGTGTATACACCCATGATTCAAGCTATTTTGATCCAATGAATGATCAGAAGAACGCTGGTATTAATAGAATATGAGGAGGATTAAGTTTTTGTTAGAGTATTGGATTAATTTAAGAGGTTTCGAACTTTGAAGATAATATTTAAAACACAAAGTCAATGAGATTGGACAATAATGGACCACATTTTTGGGGACAAGTAGTTGATGGGATTGTTCAATCCTATCAAACAACTTACAACTGACTTTTCTTTTGTTTATTTTGGATCTGTTACAATGAAATCATAACCTGAGCTCGAACCTAGTATGCATTGATTTTGAATAACGGTATTTCCATCTAAGTTGCGTCACTTTATGCATGGGTTATGTAGATTGTAGGATATATGTTTTAGTAAGATTTTCCTGTTAACAAACTTCTACGTCATTCTGTGTGTGCACCCATACAAACGATAAACTTTAGCATATTTTAAGGTGCCTTCATTCCTACGAAAATGGAGAGGAAAGTATGCAGTGGTGTAGTTGACAATGTGATATCTAAAACTGAGTTGGCCCTTGAAAATGTGCAGCTGTATATCGAACAAATTGAAGGAGACAAATTTTATATAAGTTTTAACACCGACTGTATATCTAGCAAGCTTGTTATAGGGGCGGCATGGTTTATTAGAGGGGCAGCAGTGTGATAGTAATGTCCCTCTAGTTGGTTAAGGGATGTCCTATAGGGGTATAAATTGACTAGATTACCTCCCCATTTTAACCTAAATCAAAGCTAAATTGAAAAATTGTTTTCTTTCTTCTTTTCTTCTCCTCCTCCCATCAACCGTAACATCCATAAAAACTCAAAATTTCATTGTCTTCGATTAATCGACGATTCGAAAATTAATCAAGTGTAGTGTAATGATTTATATGAGGTATGTGTTGAAAACCCAGTTACGATTTGGTTTATTTTGTTCGATTTAAGTTTAATTTCTATCAAAAATTAGGGTTTTAGATGAAAATTGAAATTGAAATTTCTTGGTTTATGTGAGTTATGGTTGATTTATTTTAACTCAGTTACGACCAATGTGGAGATTTTGATGTTGTTACGGTTGGTAATAGTTCAATTACCAATCGTATGTTCTTATATCTGAGAATTTTCTTCAGTTATGATTGGTATCGAGCATTTAGTTACCAACCGTAACTCAGTTACGTTTGGTATCGAGCATTTAGCTACCAACCGTAACTGAGTTACGGTTGGTATTGAGCATCTAGTTACCAACCGTAACTAGTTTTAAGATTGGGTTTTCTTCAAATTTAACCAGTTACGATTGGTAGTTCATCTTTTACGAACCGTAACTTTGACTTACGGTGGTTGGTTATGAGCAAAATTCCAACCGTAATTAGCTCTGAAAATGTAAAAAAAATTGAATTTTTTTCGTACTTTAGATAACTCTGAGCAACAAAAAGCTAGTTGGGACTATTTTAGAAGTATACCCGGTCATTTTCAAGTCATGGTTCTTCATTTTGTTGGTTAATTTCTTCAATTGATTGAGATTGATCTTCTCCTCTAATTTTTTTTTTTTAACTCTAAAAATATGATTTAGGTTTTGATTTTGAGTTAATATAAGTGAAATTAATCATTAACACTAAACTCGAATATCATTATTAAACTAGGTTATTAATTATGAGGGTTAATTGGTCATTTCAAGTTTTTTTTATAAAGGACACCTTGAATGATCATGTAATGACCCTTTTTGTCCTATTAGAATGTCGCCCCTCTAATAAACGGGAAGAATACGGTTTAGTCCAAAACCCATCCAAATATACTAGTTAGTCCTGACCCATTCAACTAGATACAAATTAGTCCTTTTTCATTGAAAGTACACAAATAACCTTCCTGATTTACAATTTAGTCCAAATATTTACAGTTTAGTCCAAAATGACTCATAATGATGTCAGCAATTTTAAATAAGATAAAAAAGAATTAAAAACAATTTATCTTTCGAACCTTTTCTCCAAAATTCACATACTTTATATATTCGAAAAGCTCTTTCCGAGAGCTATAAAAAGAGTACCCATATGACTATATAATTTTCATTTTAAAAAAATCTTATTTTTCATTGGCGTACAAGCATGTACATGTCTACAAAAATCCAAAAAATCAAAAGACAAAACAAGGTGCATTAGTTTGTACACCAACATAGCAAAAGTGGCTGCATTTGAATCTCATACGATAACAAGTTATCTGAGTGATCTATTCCCCGAGGTTTGTATGAACGCTCCTCTTGAAGCATGTCGGCTCAGGCACATGAGAAAGCATCTTTTGATTACGCAAGGCTTGCCAAATGATGTAGTTTTAGTTTTCGAATACTAGTAAAACAAGTGTTAGAAGTATCTGTAGATTGTATACGAGGAGTAAAGATAGACTACGTATGAAAGCGGGTGATAACAACACATCAAGATTGATTGGGAGAGGAGACAAAAGGAACTAATTAATGGATGTAGTACCGGACGAACCAAGTATGCCCTTAAAAATATACCCAAGGAAGCATTCCCAACAGTTTCCAATCAGTAGGCAAACGCAAAGACAACTTTCCTTATCGAGCTGTGGCCCTGTTGTTTATGGGCTAGTTGAAGCCATTTTGATCCCATATCCCATCATCGGCCCTATAAACATGTCTTTCAATTCCCTTGCTAACTTGGTATGTAGCGTTGTCGGCCGTATGATGAAATATTCCAATATTGTATGCACCCCTCTACGAAAAAGTACATCAAAATTTAAGCAAGTATGAGTAGCTAGTTCCTGAACAACAAACTAACAAGAATAATGTTGAGAAACATAACACAAACACGGTAGATGGAAGCCAAAATATGTGTACTATATTCATCTTCTGCTTCAAGCTCCCAAAGCATCATCAACAAGCATTGGAACTACTGATCGGTTGATTAAGATATACCTCAGAGATGTACATACTTTACTACTCTGAATTCTTTGGTGGGAACCCATTTAGACGAGGACATAACAAGCACCTGACACTTTCAAAACTTTCCATCTCGTTCACCTTGTAAGAAAACTTATGAACAATCATTCCTTTATCAACAACTTTTTTTATCCGCACCACTATCTCCTTTCCCTTGAAACCACCTTCTTGGATATGATTGCAAGCTTTTGGAGGTAAATTTTCGAAGAAAGGAAGACAATAAACATCAAGACCAACCACTGTGATGACAAAATCATGTTAAAGATAGAACACCCAATGGAAAATTCAGTTCACAAAACAAAATATCCATCCAAGAATCAACATATGCACTTATTAGCAATCAACATGTGTATAAATATCGCATTAACGATCAACAAGTGTACAACTATGTGCACATTCACATCGGATGTACAATCATGTACATATTAAGAATCAACTAATATAATATGTACACATGTTCAACATGTGTATTATCTACACATTAAGAATCAACTTGTGTACAAATATGTACACATGTAAAACAAAACAGATATACCCAAATGATCCTATCTTCCACGTCTCCCCAACCATCAATCAACCAAACAAACGGGAATACAATATCATGAATCACTTTCAGCATGAATGAACTCAAATGTAGAATACTAGTAACCACTAAACTACTCTTTGGATCATTTGAATGTTACTTCATTCTAGGCGGCCACCTACTTCAAATACATATGATAAATAACGACGATTTATGTTTATTGGCATAAAATGAACACCATGGAGGAATGGTTACAAAGATTCCTGAAATAATATACCTCTTTGGCAGTTAAAACTTTGAATAATAATAATAAAGTTCATATAATGATTCCATACGGTAAAATTAATGACACATTGCATGATACTAGAAATCGAAATGAACATTATACATAAAAAAGATTACCCACATCTCACAAGAATGGTGACAATTGGTTAAATGATGCAACACTAAGAAATTATTTGTTGTATGATGAAAAAATCATTGTTATCAACACAAAAATATACAGATAAATAGGTATAAACATCATCAAATTACTCGTAGTGAGTTACTTTTCAAGTAAAGGCATGGCACATACAGAAAGCGTGCGAAACGTTGAGGTGGGTCATGGTTCCTTCTCTTCTCTCTAGAAGGACAAATTGAAAATGAATTGTACATGAGACACCATAAAACATCTTGGCATACAATTTGGTAAAGTGTATCTACATAGAAAAGCGGCCAATCGGTGCAACATGTGTACTGGTTTGTACACCTTTATTTATTTATCATAGGATAAGATAATAGTCATTTTTTCCACATGTGTACCGGTTGTACACCTAACTTTATCTGAGAAAACATGTGTACTAGTTTGTACACCCAATTTTATTTACCCTATCCCATCATCGGCTAGAAACATGTGTACTAGTTTGTACACCTAATTTATTTACCTAGGATAATATATGTATGTACATAGTTGTACATTACGTCCCATATCCCATCATGACTAGAAACATGTACTAATTTGTACACCCCATTTATTTGCCCTAGGACAAGCTAATAGTCATTTTTCCATATTGTACCAGTTTGTACACCTAGCTTTATGCGAGCATAAGCTCATGGGTCAATGTTTTACATGTGTACCGGTTTGTACCTCTAGTCATCTACGCAAGCATAAACTTATGGACTCTTCTATATCACGGAGTTGCAAACATATCAAACTAACTCTATGGGGAAATGCAAAACTCGAATAACAATAACCCGAAATCTATGCAATATGAGAATATAATCGCAACATAACTTATCATAAAGACATCACATTGAGCGTATTATAGGAAAAGTTAGATAAAAATGTAAGTCCACACTAAAAGTGAATCTATGTTTTCTAGGAAATCTATACAAATCTAAGTAATCATTTTCAATCATAGCCATTCATCACCTATTTGTTTTTTTTTGATTTTAGGGCAGCAATATTAACCAAAAATCAAAACAAATGAGATTGGAGTATTAATAACTATGAAGAAAATATTTCCTTCTGTGCACAGAAAACTTCCGAGAAAACAAAGGCAATTTTCAAAAAAAAAAAAAAAAAAGAGAGCAGGCGATGATTTTTATTTCACTCACTTAAATAATCATTTTGGTTTTTTTTTTTTTTTAACATTGAAGGTGGAGAAACATAATAAGTCTAACATTGAAGAAGAAAATGACTTCTCACTAACCAACTTGCCATCCCACCCACATACTTTTAAAGTTTAGCACGATTGCCTGACTAAATTGGCATTTTCACATCATTCATTATTATAGTACATAAATCAGTTAGTCACCTCCTTACCATTAACACTCGTCAACCCCTATTCAACCAAGTGTCCAAATAAAATAAGAGTAATCACTGACACGAAACATGTAGTGCCACTATAAATTTCAAAGGTCAATTTGGTTGAATAGAAATGACATGGTGAAACTTTGTGCAGACTATGCCTAAGTTTTTCAAGCAGATCGACCAGGACCTCAAGTAAATTTTTGTCTAACCATCGAGACATGGCTTTATGCAACATAAATTGTTCCAAAGACTAATCCTGCAGTCAACTAAGTACACAGTCTACTAATGATAAATAGCTTTAGTTAAATCTAAAGATGATGTGTTATTAGATGTTGCACTAGAATACAAATGAAATTTCTTACATATGGAGAACGGCAAGCAAAATCCTTGGTAGTAACCCTTGTTTGATACCATGTTCACCTACATGAAAATAGGAGTACATAAGTCTTATGTTTCCACTATCAAATTAATCAAAGGAAACATCACATTTAACATCAACTAAACAGGACAAAGGTTATATCAAATGGTATGCACAAACCATATTACCGAGGGAGATGAGCTGAACGAGGTTTAAAGTCAAAAAATTGCCCACAAACATCCCAACTTTTCTTGTTTCTTTATGTATAAAGTTCACTTTTTTCCTTGTCATGCTATTATACAACTGAAACACTCATATCCCCATTGATAACAATCGCTTCAGGTTTCTGCAAAATACAATTCAAAAATTGCACAGTTAAGAGATATTGATAAATCAATCCAAAATTAAGAAATCTATGGGAAGTTTCTTGAATGGATTCTTATGAAAACGAATTTCACAAAAATGGATTATCACATGCAACCAACTACAATTGAATGAGAAGAATTTCCATAACTTTTGCTATCAATAAAAAAAAAGATCAAATCAAAATTAATTCTCACATGTAGAAGTTCCGTATCATCTCCTTCAAATCTGATCTATACATAAATTTTATTATTAATCTGGTGCCAACTTGAAGTAATTAGGTTATATAAACCGTTAAAAAAAATTCTGAGATCGATTTCAAAATCGATAAAGCAAATAGTGGCGATCAGATCAAAAAATAAGAACAGATTCAACTTATCTTTTAAATCGCCTTCAATGGTGAAATCTGCATAAACTAAATCTCATCAATTTTGAGTTAATCCTCAAGAAGATGAATTGATGATGAAGATTTCATTTTTTGTAGCTGAACGGAGTGTTTGTTTGATTACCATATTTATTTAGGTTTGAAGATTGAACTTCCATCGACACGAAGAGATTAGATTTCTCGGTTTTCTCTTCACTCCCCGATTCCATGAAATGAAAAATGAAGAATGGAAATTGAACGAACAAAAAATCATATCTCGCATGATGGGTATTATTGTCTTACAAAATAAGCGTTTTGGACTAAATCGTTGATAAAAGGATCAACTCGTTCAGGATTTGGTGAATTTGGACTCCCTAGTACTAGGCTTGAAATGAGAGGACTAGACTGTCTAAAGCCCAACAAATATGGGACTAAACGTCAATTTCTACTCTAATAAACCATGCCGCCCCTATAATAAGATACATATCTAGTGATGACGTAGATGAGATGATTTATTGACCTGTGGGCTGAAATACTTGACATGAGGTTTGTTTTGGTTGTGGAGCAGCAAAATGCGGGTTAAATCTCACGGGTCATACCGACAAACATGGGATCTATCCCAATTCGGTATGGTCCCACCACATTGAAATTGATTTTGGGCAAGCTCTTTAAAAAGTTTTGATATTTCTTCGTCTACTGAGTAAATTTTAAGATTATAAGCACCCATAGTAGTGCGGCTAGTCTTTAATGCACAATGAGAGAGAAAAGTATCCAACTAACCAAGTACGCATAAAATTGCATCCTTTCGCCAAGAGGATGTCTTCCGAACATTTGCTATGTCGCCTCCACATTTATGTGTTGGAGACAATTTTCAAAAACAATAATTCTCCGGCAATTGAGAGAAGAAATAGTACCATGAATTATTCTGAGTGCAATGCGGATCAAAGTCTTTCTAAGGGGTGCGATATTAAGCAAAAATGCGCATGGAATTCCAGTTTTTTTTTTTTTTTTTTTTTAATAAAAAATAGGCTAGAAAGCCAGCTGGGATGGGTGCAATTGCAAACCACGATCCAAGCTGACTTCTCCCCTTCAAATATCAACAAGAATTCGAGTCAGTTTTACTAATGGCCGATAAGAACAAAATGCACTTGCAAGAACTTAAACCCGCCGCCACATTTCATCTCCCCTTGATAATAAAATCAAAATATTTTACCATAAATTTCCCAGTCAAAGTAAAATTAAAGAAAAACCACAAACAAAAGAACGCATACACAAAATCATAATTCACCAAAGAAATGGTGCTAGCAAGTATGTCAATCATTTTGGTAAATTATCATGTATTTCCTTAGCAAAATGATGATAGCCAGTAACCAAAATATAAATCCGAGTTAGGTCTTTACTTAAGTGCTAGACAGTGTCTGTTCCCACACCACACTTAGAAAATATCAAACTCTGTCTTCTCAAATAAAATTCCTGGATCCCCAAGGAAGCAAGAAGAAAGCAAACAAAAAGCAGATGCAGAACTAAAATGAAGTAAACATGTGGTTCGTCAAACTATTGTATGCTATGCTTCCAACAGATAAGATCTCCCCAACAACTGGCCAGCGTACCTAGCCCAGAAACCTTGTGTTCAGCAGATGTGGAACGACTCAGAGGCTTTAAACGTTCTTTTATTCTTATACCTCCACTGGTAACACCTACGGAAACAGCCAGCAGGAAGCGAGATTAAGGGTTGGGTTCCAACTGTGAATAAATATTTGCCAAACAAAAATAAAGAGCATATCATATGAAGCCTACAAATCAACAAAGAAAAGTCAGAGGGGTAAACTAACTTGGCTTCGGTAGTAGCGTAAGTTTAGTCATCGAGCAAACAATAGAGCCCCTGCAGCTCTTTGTGCCCCTTCTCTCGTGGATTCTTCCAACTTGTCCCCGTCTCGAGTGGTTAATTTCCAGTTTGTACCCGTCTCCCGCTGAATCCAATAACTTGTTAAACGGTCTGATATTGATTGGACCCCATCCACAATATCCAATTGCTGCACAGTATTATGACCAGAAACATAGAGATTAGTCAAAACTGGAGGGCTCAAGGTGAACTGCTAGTCTGTTACAGACAGGTTAACCTTACATGAAACTTGACCTCCGGTACGCCTTAGTTGAGGTAATAAAAGGTCCCAGCAGCTTTTTGCTCCTTGTCTTTGGTTGATTCCAACTTGTTAATCCGCGGCCTGAAATTCGTAGGGTCGCGTCTAAATGTGATATCCAATTGCTGCACATTATTAAGACCAAAACTTAGTAATTAGTAAGAAGCATTAATCTTGGATCAAAGAAGTGGAGAGAAGATATACTAGGTAGAATCAAAAAAACGGCTACAGAGTACGGGACACTTTCAGCAGATTACTGTGCAAATATAGCCCTATATGGTTGCGCAACATTTTCTCTTGTTTCTTAACATTTCAAATTATTTTGCTGGTGGTATACTCTGTTACCCCAAACCATTGAGAACAAATAACCTGAGCTAGAAATATCTAAAGCAACTTAACAAGATAGAAATGCAACTTACAGATAGGAAAAGGTTCATCCCTGTCAACAAAGACTGAGGAGCATTCGCAGTAGAATTGATAGAGGGTCTCCCCTCAAACACAATCACCCTATCAGCAAGATAAGTCGCCATTATGAAATCATGCTCAACAACAAAAGCAGTCTTCTTTGCGTGAAGGATAAACCTCTTAATGACTTTTGATGCAACAATACGCTGCTCTGAATCAAGATAAGCACTCGGCTCGTCTATCAGATATATATCCGCAGGCTGCATTAACCATAAACACCAATTGTAAAACTGTAATGAATCGCTCTTACTCAAATTACAAAATCAGTTCAATTTTCTGTTACAATGTCAGTACCGAAAAGTCGTACTAAAACAAACTCATGAATGCCATTATAACAGGAAATGAAGATCAAATTAAGAAAATAAGTGAGAATACAGACCTTTCCAAGGCAAAGACATAATGCAACTCTTTGACGCTCTCCACCTGAGAGATTCTTGACTTGCTGATCCATTAGTTGCTCAATTTGGAGAGGTTTCATAACATCTGACACAAACTGAGGATGCATGCACGCCTCACGGATTCTTTTGTGCAGAAACTCTCTAACAGAAGATACAGATTTAGGACTGATCTCCTGGGGTTTGTAAGACACATTAAATTCAGGTATTTCTACATCTGAATCATCCACCTCGCCGGGTTTCAATAAACCAGCCTGTATATAGTTGTAGCAGTGATTAAGAAATCCACACCTTATTTTGAATTCACAAATGATAAGTCTCTACAGAATCAAGAATAATCATGCACACATAGAATAAAGGATCTAGAAGGCGTACCAGCATGCGGATAAATGTTGTCTTCCCTGTCCCATTTTCACCCAGCATAACAAGAATTTGAGAATCAGTGAATTCTCCCTCCATGATATGCAGCTTAAAATTTCCTTGACTTTTACTCATTGTAGGGTATTTGTATCGTGCATACGATTGAATTTCTTCTGCACATTCCTCCGGACTCTCAGCAACCTGAAAACAACTAGTAAATAAATGATAATGGAATATTTAGAGAATAGAACCATATAACAGAAGAAATAATTGTTACCTTAAAAGTAAGTGACTCATCACGGAAACGTAGATTCTCAGTAGGGACAAAGCCAGCCAAGAAAATGTTAATTCCCTCTCTGACGGAAAAGGGAAGGGTTACAACTCCATAAGCTCCAGGTTTCCCATATAAGCAGCAAATGAAGTCCGATAAGTAGTCCAAAACACTAAGGTCATGCTCCACAACAATCACATAGCTGAAGATGAAAACATAACATCATAAGAGTTCTGCTTCATGCCTGAATTGAATATAATATCATGAGAGATGAAAGAGACAAGACCTGTTTGGCCTGAGCAACGTTCGGATAACTTGAGCAGCTTTAAGCCTCTGCTTCACATCAAGAAAACTGGATGGCTCGTCAAACATGTAAATATCTGCGCTCTGAATGGCAACCGCAGCGATAGCGAATCTTTGCAGCTCACCACCGGATAAATCACCAACATTTCGATCTTTAACCTGGTTCAACTGAAGATCACGACAGAGATCCTCTTTGACATTTCTCTCATCATTTTGCTCCAGCACTTGCCCCACATTCCCTTTAACCATTCTTGGGATGTCATCCAAATATTGGCGCTTGCATTTTGCCTATTGAAAGGCATAAGTAATCAGCAGTATGACGGAAATTCGGCAGATACAATAATAAAGGCACAATCAAGTTGCTGTTGCTCCTATATTGTGCATAGGTATCAAATCATCCCTAGACTAGGCGATCATGTGATAGAAGATCCCTAATCTACCCTGAATTACCTTTAACTTTTCCTTAAGCATGCGAGTGAAATAGTTCTGAAGCTCATTTCCTCTGAAGTACTCCAATATGTCCTGCCAGCTAGGTGGGTTCTGCAAGGGAATAAAATCAATCAACAACTATCCATTAGTTTCATGTATCATAATGTACGACCGCAAATGATAATAATGATACTTTCTGAAAATTCCTTCAAGTACTTACATCAAATTTACCCAAATTAGGTTTCAATTTTCCACTCAACACTTTAAGCGCAGTAGACTTTCCAATTCCATTTGTTCCCACTAGACCAAGAACTTGCCCTGGCCTTGGAACTGGTAACCTGTAATTGAACTTATACAGTCAACTATCTATCAATTGCTGCAAATACATGAGTAACTAACGCTCATTACACCGCATTTGCACCAGCGCGCTCATATGGTCACAGCGGGCAGTGCAACTCGGCGTAAACAGCACATAGAATTTCGCATATAAAAGCAAAAACAAGAGTGAACAAGCTTACAAAACCTGTGCAATTTGAATGTATTTGGGCCATAGCGATGCGTAGTCTCTTTATCCAAATCTCTTGGCAAGTTGATAATATCAATTGCTTCAAATGGGCATTTCTATTCCAAATTATAAACAAAATTAGTCCAATCTAATAACCACATAGCAAAATTAAACCCTAGAAAGAATCGCCAAAATAATAATATCGACATACCTTGACACAAATACCACACCCAATGCATAATTCCTCTGAAATGGATGCTAACTTAGAACTACTAGTAACCTCAATGCAAAGTTTACCTAAATAAAAAAAAAACAATCCTAAATCATTAATCTCTGAAAATTTTCATATAATTTACTATCAAATAAAATAGATAATTGGGTTTTTATAGTTACCAGTTTTAACAACAGGGCAAGATTTTTTGCATTCTTGCCGGCATTTGTTAGGTTTGCAGCGGTCGGGATTGAGCACCGCGATTCTAGACAGTCGGTCAGGCATGATGAAGATTCTTGCAAGATTGATGAAGAAGAAACAAAAACAGCCAAATCTAGAAAATAAACCAAAAACGAATTATCTAGGGGTTTATATACCAGACGAAATTAGGGATTTCCTAAATTGAGACAATCTTTGTGATTTCTTTACAAAACACGGAAAGGGAAATTATATATACTTGGAGCCTTGGAAGTCACGTAAAGGGTGGGGTTACCTACACGTGTAGGTCTTAGTTCAAAGACCCGTTGACCTGGCTTGACTTTCGTTGAATTAGCTTTCTTTTTGTTAATTGGTTGCCATTTAAGACTAAGTTACACATTCCTTTTATTGTTTCAATTCTAATTCCTATACCTATTTCCTAATATAGGAAGGACATAATTTTAGAATGGGAACATTATCTATATACTCCTATTATGAAACCCCTTGCAAAAATACCCTTATGAATTTTACAAATACCCCTAAGCCTAATACATTACTAAAATACCCTTTTTTATATATAGTAAATATATAAAACCACCATCACTATTCAAAAAATAAATAAAAAAAATCTCTAATTCCCACCACCACCGTCCACCGCCTCCCACCACCACCACAAACCACCACCACCGACGACCACCAACATTAACCACCACCACCGCCCACCACCACCACCAACCACCACCGACGACCACCACCGCCAACCACCACCACTGTCCACCACCGCTAACCACTACTACCGTCCACCCCCCACCGCGCCGCTAACGAATACCACCACTTTGTACTACCCACCGCGCCAGCTAACAACCGGAAATCAACCACCATCGCCGCCAACCACCACCACCATGTGGAGTCAACTTTGCCGGAAGTTGTGTCCATAGGAGGCAACTAGCTCAAGTTGTCTTCAACAAGTGAAAGCAACTAGCTAAAGTTGTCTTCAACAAGTGACAAGAATTAGCCTTAAGTTGTCTCCATATATGGAGGCAACTAGCACAAGTTATCTCTACAAAAATTAAAATTATACACAAATAAGTGAACCTAGTGTGAATCGAACACACATCTTCGACATATAGTCAGTTGTGCTACCATTGCACATAGGTTCGCCACACCATCGGTGCTCAACCAACAATTCAAACCACCACCCGAAAACACCACATCCTTCATCTCTCGCTTCAAAATCTACCGCAACAGACTTCATGACCACAACCATCTATGCACACTTGCAACATGAGTAAATAGCTGCAATCACTTCCATGCCCCTACTCAAATCCCATTAGCAACACACAAGCAGTAACAACTTCTTGTTATGCTTCAACACTGGATATATTGAGTTCATGCTCAAGTTCTAAGCATTCATCTAAAACCGCTTGACTTTAAAGCATGAGCATCAATGCGGCACAACCATCATCAACAAATCAACACAACCTTATGTTACCATTGCACCAAAAATTCGTCAACTAGCTTAAAAACATAACCAAGTTGCCTCAACCGGAATCAACTAGCTCAAGTTGCCTCCAATATGGAATCAACTATCTCAGAGATTGCCTCCAAAAGTGAAAGCAACTTGGTCAAGTTGTCTTCAAAGTTGGAAGCAACTAGCACAACTTGCCTCCAAAGTGAAAGCAACTTGGTCAAGTTGTCTTCAAAGTTGAAGCAACTAGCACAAGTTGTCTCCAAATTGTAGAAGCAACTTGGTCAAGTTGAATATCACACCATCCAAGTGGAGCTATTTTCGATGTTTCTACGTTTAATATCACACTATTCAAGTAAAATAAATTAACGGAATCGATAATGGCATCAAGAGAGAGTATACCTGAAATTTATCCACTCTGATTCTGATCGATTCAAAGACAACATCAACTTTAGTGACAACCACTCTCACTTTCTGTCACAACACTTCAATCCACATTCCATTCTCTCAAATATGTCTTGCAGATAACCCGTACACCCATTAAAAGCATCACCATCAACAACTTGAAGCACAAATACAAACTCCTCATAAAGAAACGTTTTTCGAACCTTACCAGACTCTGCACCGGCTCAGTTCTTTGTTGACTGCAACATCTCTCTGCACAAACACACAACACCTGCAATCACAATTCAATCATCTCAATCATTTACACCACAACCAGCACATCATCACAAACCGACTGCATTCAATCACTTCACATTATTAACAACCTCTTGAATCACGACCAACCAACAACATCCATGAACATCAGCACTTTCTATAGCTTCGCAGAACAGCTGCCAATTACGACATTATTCATCCAACATTACCTGATACCACCAATTCAAGCATCTTCCCTTTTACATAACACCAATACTATCAAAGTCACAAAGACCACAGTTCCATCTACCAATCATACGTAATTATCCATTTCAAAAGCAATACCACAATCAAATCCATCTATAACAGAAATATCTTCTTTAGAAAAGCACACCATTCACAGCTCCACAATCCATTCAATCGCAAACCACCATTCACAATCAAATCCATCTGTAATTACCTAATTCAACCACAATTCAATTAAAATCAATTTAACAGATAATAGACAATTCCAGGATGGAAACCATACCTTGGCAATAATCATTTGTATACTCTTCTTCTTTCCAATCCGGAAGATATCACCACCACCACCACAACAACAAATAATCTTTCAAAATCAACATCATCCACCACCAAACTTCCACCATCGAATCTTCAACTCAAATCCACATGAAATCTGAATCAAGTTGAAATCAATAGAGGAAGAATATCTAAATCAACCAAAATCAACACGGAAATCTAAATCTAGGATCAATCAATCTTCAAATCAAAATCAACACGAAATCTAAATCTCGACTGAAATTATCAACCTAAAACTACCTGAAATTAAGTTTCAATTGTTCAAACATGCAAATCATCGAATTAAAAACTTACCTGAAATCAAATTTCCATCTACCTTTCTTCATAAACCCTTCTTAATCATTAGCAGCAACTTCATCGATCTTCTCCTCAATTAATGCAAATTGATGGAAACACCTTCATCTCCCCTGATTTCTTCGATTCTATCTCTATTAAATCCAACATCAACTCAAACCTAATATCAACAAAACATCTTCCATTTAATATCGATTGATCAACAACAACTTCAGATTCAGATCTACTCGATTCAGATCTACTCTTTTAATTTGTTTGCAGATCCCCTTTCAAATTCATCGATCTCTCGATAATAATGGTGGTGTTGGTGGCGATGGAGATGATGGTGGTGTTGGTGGATTTGGTTGTGGTGGCGACGAGATCTGGTTTTTCCCAGAAGCGTGAAAATGAAACGATTTTTTCTGCTCGAATAATGAAGAAGAGTTGAAGTATAAGGTGGGAAAGGTTAAAAACCTGAATTATGTTAATTATTTTCCTTTCCATAATTTCGATTCTGCCATTAGGGGTATTTGTAATGACCCATAAGGGTATTTGTGCATGACCCATGGATAGTAGGGGCATAAGTAACATTCCCACTTTTAGAATCCTTGTTGAGTAATGAGACATTGGTGGTGGTGTCTTGGCCAATGACTATTATAAAAGGCGATGCTCTTAAGTTGAGATGTTCACATGCCAAGAATAAGAAGCAGAGGCACTAGAAGTAGAAAAAGATACTCCAATTTTGCTTTATGGCAGACACGAAGAACATGATAACCTTGAAGAGTTCAGATGGAGAAGCTTTCGATGTTGAGGAAGTTGTTGATCTTCAATCTCAAACTGTAGTTGCGAAAAATCCCTCAACTACACCCTTGTAATGATAATAACACAAAGTCTAATTCATGTTGATCAATATAGACATTAATGATATTATTCACCACTTTCACACTTGTATAATCTTTCTAAACTCTTTGTAATGGATGAATACAACTTTCACAATGGATTCAAGCTAAGTTTACATACAACAATGGAGAAATACAAAGGTGAAGATTAAGTTTTATGATGGAACTTGTCTCTTTACTGATAACTTTCTTAGCTTATCTCTCTTCACCGATTCCTCCCCCTCTCTCTATCATTTCTGAGCCCTTATATAGGAAAATATATCAATAGAAGACAACCATGATTCACGTGCAAGATCTCAGTTGACTGATTCTGTTTTAGTTTGTCTTACTCACCAGGCTTTTGGAAGATGTATCTATCTGTCGCATAACTGCTTGGTTATTCTCGCTTCTTTTGATGGAGTTAGCAATCGTATTATCTTCACCGCTTAACTGTTCGTTCGCACTCTTTCTCTATTACCGCGTGATTACTCTTTGCCTTGTTTCCTGGTAATTGTTATTTCTTAATGCTTAAGGTTATTTATTAAGAGCGAAGTTGTGTGTTTGTATTGTGCGATATTTCGCCCCTACATTTTTCCTCTTCTCGTGTTATTCTTTTGAAAGTGGAATAATGTGAGAATTCTAGTCAAACATCGCGTCAACCATGTCTTTTCACCTTCTCTATCTAACCCAACACATTTCCATATTTTTCGCGTAACTGCTACACGTGTTGACAGGTTTTCCTTTCAAGCGGCACGTCTTTACTGTTTTCTTCAGATAAATACCCAGGAAAGCGGTAAATCTTTTAAATATTGTTTCTATTGTCTGTTTCTCTTATTCATATTTTTTCTTCTATGTTCTTCAACTTTATTTCTATTCCTATGGAAGATCAGGATATGTCTGTTTCGTCCGCTGTCGTTGCTACATCATCTACGGGGTAAGTCGATTTTGCCTTAGCTTTTTACTTTTTACGCTTCTGTGATATGATCATAATTTCTGTAATTTTACTTCTGCCATTGATGATGTTTTTCAAGATTCTGGTTTTGCTAGTATGCACATACTTATTCCCATACTTACGAACTATGTAGATCCAAATCGACTAAGAAACCAATAGAAACTCTTGAAAGCTTTCAAAAGGAGTTGAAGAAGAGGGGTTTTACACTTTCTTCTTTGGGGAATTCGTCTTCTACCACTTTGTTGGACGAGGAAGAGATTCTTAGAGAATCTTGGAGTGCGAATCGCATGCCAGACGCGCTTGGGAAGTTGAGGGCAGGTCTTCCTCTTACGTTATTCAATCCTGAGTGTCCTCTATTTATCAGATTCTTGCGAAGATAGTGCCTCCTCGTGCAGTTCATCAATTCAGCGGTGATGCCATTCGCATTATTCTTGAATTCTCCCTTCGTGCTACTGGATAGGGGAAGTCTCTTTGTCCTAAGGATGGATCGCACTTGGGTATTCTCCTGAACAGGGCCAAGTTAACGGATGAAGATACAAAGTTGTTGGACGATGTTGATCGGTATAGTAAGACTAATGACTTTATTTTCCTTTCCAGGGATCCAAGATGGATGAAGCATTGTCTCGTTGAGGAAGGTCCTCTTATTTGGGGCGTTGATGATGATGGGAACCCTCGTGTTGGTCTTGATGAGTCGATTAAGTAATCGTAGTATTTTACCTTCTGTTCTTAACTATCACCCTTGGGATTTCAATTGGCCGGACAGGGGGCAAAAAAAGTATGCGTCCTTTCCGATTCTTTGCTTCCTAGTTGAACTGATCGCATTTTGTGATTTCCCTCTAATCGTATGTGAACTTTCCCGATTATTAGATGGAGAAGGAGGATGGTTCTCTTGAGAGGAATGCGAAGGCTACTGCTCTTAAGGAAAGTATAGATAAAAAAAGAAGAAATCCTCCAAGGCGAAAGCTGGGAAGAGATCTTCACGCTTCAAAGATGTGAGACATATTTCTCTCCCTTTGATTAAGGTTATTGATTCAGTTCTCTTATTTTACTTAGTTCACGCAGGTTAGTGAAGATACTGTGAATGATGAAAAAAGCGAGGAAGATGAAGATGAAGACGGTGAAGGTGACGAAAAAGATGATGCTAAGAAATATGTTGAGTGTGAAACTTCTCCTGTTTCGTGGAGACCAAAAAATGCGAAGATTATCAAACAATACCAGAGTCATCCTCGGGGCAGATCTAAAGGCGAGATGAAGGACAAGCCTTTAGTTAATGTGTTGAATCCCTTTGTCTCTAATTCTTCATGCTCTGCAAAGGTACCTTCTGTCAGTGAGTCTGCCTCGGTTTGGATTGGACTTTTTGTCGATCCTTTTCCGGCTGTGAGATCTTCTAGTACTGGGGTAAATAATGGAAAGAGCTCTCGCATTGATGATATACAGGATGTAATCGGTTCGCCTTTTCATTCTCCTGATGCGATGGTATTTGGAGATTCACCGTCCCTTGAGAATAATTCTGCGGTTTTTACTTCCAAGATTGCTTCTATCGCCCAAATTTCTGTATCGAATCCTAGTATTTCTCAGGTTCGCGAGATGATGCTAAATCTCGCTCCCGAATCTTCTGCTGGTGCTACTCAGTCTGAGTGGGATTTTGCCTCAGCACACTCCCCAAACCAACACTTCACGCTTGAGTATATGGTGAGTTCACATTTTCGCACTCCTCTTCTTGGTTGGTTTCATTTCCCTATCAAATATTTTTCTTTTTATTTTTCAGAACATGTGTCGTAATGTCACTCAGGTTGAGAATTATGAAAGGGTGGTAGCCTTTAATCCATGATCATGCTGAACAGATTTCTTTGCTTCAGGATGAAGTTTCAAGCTTGAGAGGCGATGTTTCTCTGCTCCAAATGGATCGTGAAAAATTTGAGCGTGAATCAACCTCCAATGCGAACTTTGTGACTGCGGCTCGTGCTAAGAATTTGAAATTTCTGAACTTGATGTATATGATACTGAACATAACTATCAAAAACTTAAGTTTTAGTTTAGGAAGTCAATTGCACTTATTGAGACTCTTAGGCTTCACGTTCGTACTCTAAAAGAGGATGGTAAAAGGTTGAAGGAAGATAAAGAGGCTTTGTTAGCTGACAAGGATAAGATTACTGAGGACGGGGCGAAAATCCTTCAAGATTGTCATGACGAGAATCTTGAACATCGCGTGATTATTAAGAAATTCTTGATCTCTTTAAAATTGAAGGCTATGATGATTTTGAGAAAGCCTTAGGAGAAATTTAGGAAAATAGGGTCGCGGCTGTTAAATATGCCAGTTGGAAGGAGCAACACGAAGAGGCTTTAGAATCTGTAATCGTTCAGAAAGAAAGTTTCTTTAATAGTATGCATTAGCCTTTGTGATTCGTCTTGGCTCTAACTGTTTTTGTCGTTTCCGACTTCTTCTTTTTTCGCAGAAAATGAGAAAAATCTGAAGGGCGAGTTGAGAGAGATTAAGAGGAAGTTGAGGCATCTCAGCAGGAGTTGGAGATGATCAAAGGCGATGGTGGATCTTCCTCGCGACAAGTGGATGAACTTACTAACAGGCTTGCTTTGGTGAATGAAGAGCTTATTCAGACAAGGAATGGTCCCGAAGAGTACCAGGAGTATATGGAGGCTAGGTGTGCATTGTTAAAGCAATGCAAGAAGGTTCTTCTTATTAATGCTGGTCGTCAAGCTCAAAGGGAGTGAAACCAAGTTTCTCGAGAAATTGCTGACTCGATTACCATAGAAAATGGGTTTCTTAATTACCAAAGAGTTTCCTCCGGCCAATTCCTTTAACTAAAGATGAACATGCGTAACTTGGGTCTAGTGATGAAAAAGAGGTCACCGAGGGTGGGCAATCTAATGAGGAAGGAGAAACTGATGAGGATAATGCTGGCTCTGAGGGTGAATCTAATGGGGAGAATATTACTTCTGAGGCAAAATAAATGGCACGGACGCTGGAGGCGATCAGGGTGAACATCAGGAGCCTCAAATTACCGATGAAGTGAGTAACGATTAGGAGTGGGACCCGTGGATATAAGCTGAACTTGATCCAGGAAATGGTCATCAAGACTCTGATTCATCTCTTAAGGGAGACATTCTTGATCTCGGGGATCCTTCGCAAGTTGTTTTTCCTCCTCTTGAATAGGTTTATTTTCAGTGGTATGCTACTCAACATTTTCCCTTTATGCTTTCAATTGTATTCCTGACTCTGCGTTCAAAAGTTTGAAAAAAAGAGAAGTAACCAAAAACCAATGATGTTTTATATTTAGCCTAATATTAGTAATCTTATGTCAATCTATTAAATGTGCCTTGTATGTTTTTAAGGTGTTTGAGTTATCTGACTGAGGAGGTGGAAAGCATATGAATTTCGGTATTCCCATACTTGCCTCTGCTTTCCATCTTCAAAGGAGGATTATTACCCTTAAATACTATGCTTAGTATAATATGTCATTTGAAGGGTGCGGGTATCTACATACGTGAACTAAGCGATTTTGCAAATGCGAGTATATCGCGAATAATCGTTATGGTTTGTACGAATATGGGATTTATGCTTATGCGCGAATATTAAATTTAGACAACAGGTAAACTTACACTTGCCCCTTATTTGGTTGCTGAGATGATGATAATGTTTCATGTGATGCCTCAGCTCTAATCGTGTTCCTTTGCAATTTTTATTTGCGTGGCTTTGATGAAATTTCTTAAAAGGTCTTATTTGCCTCCTAAGTAAGGACTTATTGCCTCCCCCACATATATAAAACTTAAAGGACTTATGTTCGCCTTGGGCAGGGTCTTCAACACGTTTGGTGACGAGATCTCAGTTCCATGTGCTCTTGCGAGTCATTGGCCATCGATCTCGCCTTATCTTTGTTATCATATTGTGACCTCCTCAGGTTGTTTTTGCGATAATATGGCAGCCTTAAATACTCCCGTGAGTACAAGCCCCAATACATCGTCGTCTTGACACTCAACTCCATAGTGGAGGGTGTCGTCCTTTTAAAATCCCTTAAGTTTCCCTTTCAAGGAGGTCACTGCTACCCATTTAAGTTGGGGCCCTCCCATCCAGTTATGCGACAATCAGTGTTTTCATGATCTCATTCCCTCCGCCTATGTGGCTTTTAGGTTCAAGACCACACCCTAGGTGGGAGTACTCGGGACCAAGTGCATCCAAATCCAGGAACTCCTTTTACTCCACTGGTCATTGTCCACACCCCATGCCGGAAAACTTATTTGTTGAGTTGTTCCTTCTCAGTGGCCTCCGACGGATAGGCTTTGTTCGCCCCAATATAGTAACTTTTCCAGGATTTTCCCAATATGAAGCGCATTAGGGCTTATGGTCGCCTCTTACATAATTGTACTAAATCACCGTCGCACAATCATGCAAACTACGTTGCCAAGCCAAAATTTGGTACCCAGCCTCCCTAAGTAGAGGTTTTAGTAGGCCTGCCAATATATGTCCGATATCCGGAATTCGTTTCCGAATATTCGAGATCATATAGGATATTATCTGTTTTATCGGATATCGGATCGATTATTCAATTGGATATTTCTTCCTTTAACATTTGGGAATCAGATTAGGGTCCATCTGAATTGTTAATATCCGATATCCGATTGAACATGGATTTATTTGTGATTTACCCTAACCATATTTGTGATTTATTTGTGGTTTACCCTAATATCCGATATCCGATGAAAATATTCGATATCCGATATGGAATGTTTAAGCAATTGAAATTAAATTTCAATTAAGAACATGTTTTAAAGGGTTTTTAACAATTTGTTTTTGTCATAAACGGATATTATCGGATAAATATTCAATATCCAATAGCTTAGCCTATCGGAATCGATACCTGATTTTTGATATCCTATAGGATATTATCGGATATCGAATATCCGATAGCGCTTAACCTATCAAATATGGATTTCTAAATATCCGACGAATATTCATCCATTGACACCCCTAGGTTTTAGTATGTGATTTTGCTTCCCCCTAGTGAGGTCTTACTTGCTTGTCGTATAGACTTTGTTTTTCCTTTGACTTGTTCGCACATAGAAAGAACTTTACTTCACATTAATGTTTCTTTGATTGGTACATAGCTTGATTCTTTGTTACATCATTTTAGTATGGTAGATGTTATTTCTTGACGTATGCCTTTTGCATGATAAATCAAATGCGGCGCATAATCTTGTTTTCTCCTTCAGTTGTTGTTTTTGCGGGGCGAGCTTTGATTTTTTCCTTATCTGTGTCGTGAAACGAACCATTTTTTGTTGTGTAAGTAAAGATATTATTCCACTGAATCCTCCATCTTTCTACCAGGTCTCGTAAGATTTCACCCTGTCTTATTTTCAAACCGAATACTACATCCTTACCCGTATTCAACAATATAATTTGTGCATAAGCATCCAAGAATGCAATTTGCACCTCTGGGGAGGATGTGTTGTCCAACTCTTGAGAGTGTTTGAACTATATTGCCTTATCCCGCTTCGGCCTTCTTTTAGGATATGAGCTTTTTAAGATGGGCCGACTGATTTGCTTCTCCTTTGGTTTTTTTGAGAACTTTCTTCAGTTTTCGCAGACATTCAGTCGCACAACCCATTTCTTCTTCATTTTATGCCCTTATCATATTGATCATTAATCTCTCTGATCGTCTATCATCTTTCATATTTTTCCTCAGTTTCTCCTTTAGCTTTGCCTCTCCTTCATAATGTTTCTTATACAGTTCATTGCATCTCTTCGCATTTGTGCAATCACCTTGGAGTCCTCCAATGCCGGTAGGCATGGGGAATCAAATGCACCTGTGATAAGTTGATGAAAATACCGTCACCCCATGGATCCAAGGACTACCTATGATGGAATTGTATGATGATTCTACATTCACCGCACAAAATGTCACCACTATTTCCAGAGTTCCCGTAGCAATGACTATAGTAATTTCTCCCTTGGGCTTTGACGCGAAACTATTGAACCCACATATGGTGTACGTAGAAGGGATCAAATACAAATCGTTGTATCCCATGTTTATGAAGGCGTGATAAAACAAGATGTCGACAAAGATTCCCGTATCTACCAAGATTTTATTTATCGCCCAAGGAAAATTCTTTTCCTTCTCGTATTCTTCCCATCTAGAGTGTGACTGCATACTCATAGTGATGACCAATGGATCTGTATGCATATCTCCTCCTTCATAGTGAATGAGATCTGTTGCTTCTGCCACTCTTCTAATGGTATATTTTTCGCCACAAGATATATTTCTTCTCCGTTGTAGAGTCTTTTATGTACTAGGCCTAGTATGTTATCATGAAAGTTATTTATATCCTTGGATGAATGGATGATAGAATTTATTCTCTTTATACCTTGCCATACTCTTTTGGTTGTTGGTGACGGCTGTATTCAGTTTTTATATCTTCAAAAGATAAACCTTCCATCTTGTGGTGATAATTGTGCTCTTTGTTGAAGCAATCAAATTGGTTTAGTTACTTTCCTTTGGGGATAACAACAACCTCAAGGTTACAATCAATTGCAATAATATGGATCATTCATTCATATAATATGAGATACATTCCTTCAATGTTTTCCCCTTTGTGGTGTTGTGATGCCGTGGAACCGATGAGTCTCCTCTGGATGTTTTGTACATGCTCACCTAGATTAATAGTCATTACTCCCAACAATCCATTTCCTGGAAAAGGTTCGACTCGAAGCTGCTCAAATATTTGATTGTTATTATATGTTGAATCATTCCCACAGCTCCTATAGCCTCCTTTTTGAATGAATACTAGATAATTGTTCAAACTTCGCCATCTTCTTGGAAAACCATAAAGACCTTCTTTAAGCTCTCCACTTCAAACTCTTATACACATCTTCCTCCAACTCACCGTGAAGAAATGCTGTCTTGAATCTACAGTTTCTCACCACCGGTTGTTGACTCTGGTTCACCTGTCTGTGAGCATCACATACTCATGGCTGGTTTATCATCTTGAAGCTTTGGCATCTCAATCTTCTCAAAGTCTTCAATTGTCCTGTCTTCAAGGAATAATCCCCTGTATGGACGCTTCTTCTGGGAACTGAAGTGGTGGTTCATGCTTCAGTGGCGCTATGAAACATCTTGAACACAGGAACAACATCATCTTTTGGTCTTGATTGCATATGACCAAACCTTCCTGAAGTCATCCTATGAAAGTAAATAAAATAAATAGTACCACCAAGTGTTTTGACCCTTAAAGGTCCACATGAATGAACAAGATAAACCCATTTGTTGCCTTTGGAAATAACCATGGAGCCTTGCTTAGCTTCCATTGGTTAGATTCTTTCCTCTTACAATCAATTGCAATAATAATATTATAAATACATTCCTTCAATGTCATTATAATCAAGTGGTGTTGTGGCATTTCGTGGAATTTGAATAATGACCGATGATACATGCATTTATTAATAGTCATTGACTTTCTTCATTTCAAACTGCTAGGAAAAGGTTCAACTTCTTTGCCCCAGATTCCCCGATAATGGTATTTCTTCGGTCAATTTAAATGTTCATTGAACGACTGTCTCCCAAATTTTTCTCACTATCAAAGTATTCAGTTCCAGGAAATTGGACTTTATATCTTCAAAGACAAGGACCATTATTACTAGGTTGTACGACTTTTGCTCAAATCCGATTTGATTGTTATTATACCACCTCATTCCAATGTGAAGGGTAAAAACCACGGGCAAATCTTCCACTTGTTAAACCTCCCAAATCCAACCTTGGTTATATCAATTTTCTGCACTCTCCTTTCATTCATATATAATATGAGATTCTATCAATTTGAGAATTAGAAGTGATGAGATACTACTAGGGTTTGGACATCAATGTGAAATTGATCAATCAATGAACCCTCTCCAAGATGCTTCAATCTCTTCTCTACCTCACTCACTCTCTTTTCTTCTTCCTCTTTTCTCTTTCTTCTTCAACAAGAAGAACAACCATCGCCATTCTTCATCATGGCCGGATAGAGATAATTCTTTCGCGGTATTTCCTTTCATGGGTGTTTCTTCTCCAGCATTAGAGGTACATCCCACATTGCCTGTTATTCGTGGTAACAATATTGATAGCGGTCGTGCTGATCTCCATTTCTATTTACTTTTCCTCTAATGCGATGTATTCCTCCTGATATTCCCTCAGTTCTTGCATCCCAAGCTCGTTTCTGAATCGGAATATTCCCATATACAAGAGGTCTGTTGCGTACAAAGAATTAATGAATGCGAGGATCAGATGTCGTTTTGATATTTCCCCTGCTAATTCGCTACACATGGTTCTCCAGAGCGTAGTTAGATTTCGCAGGCTTTCTCCGTGCTCATTCTTCAAGTTGAATGAAGTTTCGATCCCGTCCTTTGACGAGTTGTTTGTTATGTAACTACCCAAGAATAGCTTCTTCCAACTTCATTCTCCCTCCTCCTCTTTTATTGTTGCTTTTCATCTCTGCTTTGAGTTCTTCAAGATGTTGTAATATGGATTGGTTCTCATCAGTCTGTTTTGTTTCTCTCTGCCTTGGTTTTACCGCCACCTCCAATTCTCATTGTTAGATCAGTCTTTTTTTTTCCGCCCTTCTAGTATCTCGCTCCAAACTTCTTTCCCTCCTAAGATCTCATATTTGGGTTTCGCGCTCTGAACTACTCCCTCTCTTTCCATAGTATCTTTGGTTTTCGTGTTCTAGGATTTCTCTCCTTTCTCTTTGTTCTTGTAGACTTCTTTCTCTATCGCGTGCATCTTCTCTTTATCGTTCTATTTCATGTTCTTCACGATTACATTGTTTCTATCTATCTTCCACGTGACGTTCTCTCCTTCGCCTTGTTGAACTCCTACTCGTCTGGGTTTCCGTTTCTCCAGTCTGTGTCTGCCTATCATCATTTATCCGATTATTTTCCTCTGTTAACAAGGCATTTTGTAGCGCTAGATATGCTCGCTCTAAGGATAATTCTGCATCCCTTGCTCTACTCCGTTTAAGTCCTTGCCTCAATTCTCTCTCAATTCGTCTATCTTTCGCGATACGTTCTGTTAACGGCTGGATGTTCAAGTTGTCTTCATTGCCTGGATTTTCACCTCCATTTTGCATCGCCTGGTTTTCTTCCTCTATCGTTTCCGTATCGGTTGTGTGGGCGAGACCTTCATCGTAGATGATTCTCTCCTCATTATTGTTCTGTTGTATCGGTTCTTGGGAGGAAGTTGTGTTGTTCTTCTGGTTTTCCTCTATGATGGAGAGCAGGCTGCGGTTATGACCTTATTGTTTTAAGGCTCGTCTTTCTCTGGCAATTGAAGTTTCTCCTTCATCTCTAACACCTCTTTTTTTTGCAACTCTGTTGCTTCTTCGTGTTGCGATAATATGTCATGATGTTGATAAGACTCGTACCATCTTACCAGTAGAGGATTTGTGAACGGGATTTGGTTGATTTTGAGAGACAAAGAGTTCTTGTAAAACACTTTCCAAATAAGGTAAAAATATGATGATGTGTTTACTTGAATTTCATGGTGGGAAGGAAAATGAAAGCACTGATGGCAACAAAGAAACTTTGAAAAATGATAGATTTCAAACTATCAACTAGCAGGTGAGGATGAATCCTCCTTGTTTCTAGCGCCAAAACGTAGTTGCGAAAAATCCCACAACTACACCCTTATAATGATAATAACACAAAGTCTAAGTCATGTTGATCAATCTAGACATTAATGATATTATTCACCACTTTGACACTTGTATAATATTTCTAAACTCTTTGTAATGGATGAATACAACTTTCATAATGGATTCAAGCTAAGTTCACATACAACAATGGAGAAATACAAAGGTGAAGATTAAGGTCTATGATGGAACTTGTGTATATACTGATAACTTTCTTAGCTTATCTCTCATCACCGATTCCTCCCCCTCCCTCTCTCTATCATTTATGAGCCCTTATATAGGAAAATAAATCAATTGATCCATGATTCACGTGCAAGATCTCAGTTGACTGATTCTGTTTCAGTTTGTCTTACTCGCCAGGCTTTTGAACGTTGTCTCTATATGTCGCACTACTGCTTGGTTATTCGCGCTTCTTCTGATAGAGTTAGCAATCGCATTATCCTCACCGCGTAACTGTTCGTTCGCATTCTTTCTATATTATTGCGTGATTACTCTTTAACTTGTTTCATGGTAATTGTGATGTGTTCGTGCTTAAGGTTGTTTTGTTAAGAGAAAAGTTATGTGTTTGTCTTGTGGGATATTTCTCCCCTAAACAAACCATTAAACATATGATTGTGCTGATAATGGTATACCTTTACCCAACATCATGAGTTTAAGTTGTCCAGTATTGTAAGAAACACGTCGAAACTCCTCAAGGAGATTATGATCATGCGGCGGATGATGAACTTAAGAAGAGGGATGCTGATTTTCCTAAGGACGTAGATCAGAAAACCTTGCTTGATCTTGTCTTAGCAGCAAATTATCTGAACATCAAGAGCTTGTTGGACCTGACTTGCGAAACAATTGCTAACATGATCTAGGATAAGACACCTGAGGATATTCGTACGACCTTCAAAATTAAGAATGATTTCACCCCAGAGGAAGAAACGCAGTTCAGGAAGGAGAACGCATGGGCTTTCAAATGATTTTTATCAGTATTAGTGGACTGTGGAGTAGTAGTTTATGCCTTGGTGTCTAGATAAACTTTTTTAGTTTTCTTTTTGCTTTTGATTTAGTTTGAACGTTGAACCTTTATGGATTTGAATAATTTGATCCTATAATTTGAAACTTTTTTAGTTTTCTTTTTGTCTGAATGATTAGATCATATATGTATTTAGTTTTCGTTTTTTAGTTTAATGAGTGTATATGAAATTTATCAACACACACCAGAACCAGCAGAATGATGCATACTGACTGTATGTCTGTGAACTTAACAATCCGAAGTAGACCCGTATTCCTATTCCAACAGCAACTAGACTGTTGAAAGCTCCAAATTTCATTAGCTATTGAGTTTATCAAATCCGGTCATAGAGAGTACTAGAAGTCGAATGGCGATCAAGGCCAAGTCCAGAATTCGAATCATATATTGGTATAGTTACCGAAAGATATGGCTTCTCTTAAATATAGCCCACACATTTATTAACTATAGCCCAGAAAGTTTAAGTTAAAATGAAAAATCAAAAGTTAAAATGAAAAACCAAACAAGTTTTAATTTTGACATAAATTTTTCATTAACAATTAAAATTAAATGCCTCTTACTCAAAATCAAAATAAACCCCAATTTTTTTTTCTTGATCATACTTAAAATTAATTATCATTGTTCTTCTAGTATTCTCACAAATTGATTTTTTTTTATAAACCATAATTCTTATCCCCCAAAAAAAATAAAAATAAATAAACTTTAACTCTATTTTTTTCTAAAATAATTTTTTATTAATCATGAGTACATTAAAATGAAGAATTAATTGGGGGATATGGGAATTAATTGGGGGATATGAATTACTTCCCCTAACCCATGGTGTGTGTTAAGGGGTGACTTTTGGTTATGAATATACTAAAATACCCTTCCCTCAAAATAAATAAAAAAACTTAAAATAAAAAAACAAAATCATATCCCCCATTTCCATCTCCACTTCTTCCCTCAAAATAAAAATTAAAAACTTAAAATCAAAAATCTAAATCATATCCCTCATTTCCATCTCCACTTCTTATTAATCTTATTTAGGGGTAGTGTTTTGAAACCCAAATATTCTCCATTCCCTTTCAAATTCTAAACTCTCCCCACTCTATATCAAATTCTCTTCACCTCACTTTGGAAACGAATTTTTTTTATTGGAAGTGATGAAGATCATCTTGAAAGTGATGATGACCATCTTTAATTGATGAAGACCATGCTTGGAGTCAGGGTTCCCACATATGGTCTTTATCAATTCCGGCATGGTCTTAAATCACTTCCATTTTGAATTTTTCTGGCTTTTAAAAAACTTGGTACCGGCATGGTCAGTTGATATGAAGACCATCCGGTATTTTTTCCGCATAGTTTTCATATTTATTTCTATCTTGGAAAAACAATCTGCATGGTCTTCATATCAACTGACCATGCCGGCACCAAGCTTTTTAAAGCCAGGAAAAATTCAAAATGGAAGTGAGGAATACCATGCCGGAATTGATGAAGACCATATGACGGAACACGGTACCGGCATGCCCGATAATTTCCTATCAATGCCGGTAGTCAAGTGAAAAAAAAAATCAACATTATGGATACTTTTCATTATATTCTAAGATAGGTATTTAAGCAAAATACTATGCCGGAACAGGTACCGGCACGCTCGAAAAAACTATTACCATGCCGGTACCTGTTCAAAACCAGAAAAAAATCAACATTCGGAAGATCAAAACCAGGAAAAAAATCCCCCCCGGATAGTGGCAAACAATTTATGAACATTTCCAACAATTACAGGCATGAGTTTTTGGTTGAATACCTTGCCGGCATGAGTTTTTGGTTGAATACCATGCCGGCACCAAGCTTTTTCAGCTGCAACAATGGTGGATTCAAAGAAAAAAAATCAATTTTTCAACCTCTTATTATCAGTAATTCTCTCATCACAATCATCTTCCCATTTTCAAAAAAAGAAATTCCTCTCAAATATTTTTTTCCCTCCTTCTACTCTCACCCAAACACAAATAAAAATACACACTAATTTATCCCCCAAATACTTAACATTTTACTAATTATACTTAATCACTAATCCTAATTAGTGGGGCTAGATTAGGAATTAAAAAAAAATTACATAGGGGGTCACCCAGAATTGCTATTGGGACACCTATTTTGTCCCGTAGCTATATTCCCCAATTAATTCCCATATCCCCCAATTAATTCTTCATTAAAATTGATCTAGGTATATATTCTAATTGTTCTCTTAAAAAAATTCTACAAAAACATCCATACTAAAGTTTGTTCTTTTCCTACAACCATTCTCCTTGAACTCAATAAACATAATCTATAAAACAAAATCTCTAAGATGTTGTATTTTTATTCTCAATCATGATTACACTAAAATTGATTATTGAGGGTATTGATTCTTATTCAATCAAGAACAACCATTTTTGTTGTTGTTGTTGTTGATGATGATGATGATGTTGATTTAGGGATTTTAATGATTATCTTATTATTTTGGGATATATATAAAAATTATATATAATTATGTGGGCTATATATAATGATTATAAAGGTCCGTTTGGTTAGCATAAACACTTATTTGGATGGGTTATGGTTAATAAATGTGTGGGCTACATTTATTAAATGTGTGGGTTATATGACTTGCGTAGTACTGTTTTCCAAACGCGTACTGTCTGCGCAATCATTCCCACAGGCTCCATTCTAGTGCATCTTTGATGGTAGAAAATAATGAAATCCTAAACACATTTACTGTCGTCTAGCTTTGAACCAATACCAATTGATTACTGTAGTTTAAAATGCCATCCTTGAGAACACATTTTCATTTCCATTTATTATTCCTCTCGGGTTTTTCACTTTATCTACCGTTTTCAAACTGAACCAATACCTTTGAACCAATACCAATTGATTTATGCTAGCTTCAATATCCTGGTCATCGTCTATTCGTTTTTCTCGTCCTCTTTTCCTACTGGTTTTCCTAGCCGAGGAATTTATCAAACTTGTGGAGAACAATCAACCTTGGGCCTTTTTCTTGGACGCATGATGAAATCTTGGGAGGTTGTGCCGGAGATTTTCACGAGGCCTCTGACTTGTCGCTGAAGAGAAGGGTTGGGTTCCGTACACGTGTAGGTTTTGAACTCCGTTGATCTCCGATGACCGTATTTAACCTAGCTATATAAAAGGGATGCTCGTATGTTGTAATATCCGCATAGCAAGATAGGAATCGGAGGCACTAGAGGCAGAATTTCGTTCCAGACTTTCAGTTTTGTTTTCTTTTGATTATTATGGCAGACACAAAGAAGATGTTTACCTTGAAGAGTTCTGATGGAGAAGATTTTGTGGTTGAAGAAGCTGTTGCTCTTCAATCTAACACGATCAAACATATGATCGAAGATGCATGTGCTGATAACGGTGTACCTTTACCCAACGTTACAGGAAAAATCATGGCTGCAGTCGTTAAGTACTGTAAGAAACACGTTGAAACCCCGGAAGGAGATGCTAGTGTTGTGGATGAAGATCTTAAGAAGTGGGATGCTGAATTTGTTAGTGAGTTTGATGTGCAGAGTACCCTTTTCGATGTTATCTTAGCTGCAAATTATCTGGATATCAAGAGCTTATTGGACCTGACTTGCCAGACAGTTGCGGATATGATCAAGGCATGCAAGACACCAGAGGAAATTCGCCAAAAGTTCAACATTAAGAATGACTTCACCCCGGAGGAAGAAGAGGAGGTTAGGAAGGAGAACCAATGGGCTTTCGAATGATTTCTCAATATCAGTACCAGTAATCGTAGTGTGGAGTATTTGTTTATGCTTCGATGGTAGTTTTAGTTTTTTTTTGGATTATATTTTTTCCGTTTTAACTTTTGGTTCAATTTTTTATCCTTATAAATTTTAATGAATTTTTGATATTGTTAGAGAATTTTGGTTAAGTTCTTTGATGAGTTTATATATGAATATTTATATATTGACTATAATTCTGTGAATTTTTTATTTTTTTTGATCAGAAAAGAGATTATATATATATAAGAGATTAAGAATTTACAGGGCTAAAAACCTTTCTCAAAGTTTCAGTTTCCGGGTCATAACAAGAAAGAGTAAAATTGTACCACAAGAAATTTTTGTGGCTGTTGTACAACCAGATATGTGTTTCTCTCTCCTAAACCATTCTCCATCTCCATCTCCAACATTTCTTCAGCCTAGATTGATTTTAGATCCTAGTTTTACCATCTAGATTCCTAGTTTTCCTTTCATAGATTAGTAGTTTTCGTTTCTCCTTTAGATTCCTAGTTTTCCTTCCTTCCGTTACCATGTCATCGAGCATCGTTATGTGCAAATTGAAAAAATTCCTTAGGTTCTCTTGTAGCAAATCAATACCTTCATCCTCGATTACATTAACAGAATTCTACAATCATGGTTCTACAAAAGGAGTGTTCACCAACTCCCTAGCTTTAAATCTAAAATCTGTTTTCTTTGAAGCGATAAAAACGGTGATGCGGAAGAAATTTATGGAAGTTTGATGACAATCAAATTTGGTTTTGCGCTACAAAACAATCTAATGCTCAAGTTTTATTTACACATCATCCTAGCTAAACCAAATCGAGAAAGCTGATCCAATCTCTTTTTTTTTCCATCCGTAATTGCTACCTTGGTTGGTTTACTTTATTTGAGATGCTCTTGAATCAATCCTTAATTTCTCTTGTAGGATTTCTAAATCCCATTCCATTTGTTTCCAACATCCGACACCCCAATCCCACCTTCATCCTTCAACTTCCTATGCTCAAATTCTCTCTCACTAGAAATCTAGTAATCCAACTTCTATCGGAAACCTACTTACAAACATGCTCTAAATCCTTTTCCCTGCAATAAATTTGCGGCACCTTTCTTATCAAATTCAAAAAAAATCTATCCATATAGATAATTCTTTAGATCCTTTGGGAAAATGGAATGATGCTTTCATCATCTCTTAGCCATCTGGGTTCACTCTTGGAATCAAATTGGCTTATCTTTATGTTTTGAGCTGATTGTTTAGAGTTTCAAATCTTCCTATCAATTCTTTCCAAGCTTTATTTCATGCAGATACGGAGCTCTCTAAAGCAAATTTAGAATTCAAATTTGAGGCACAGTGTGTTACTTATTCATGATTCGATGGCATGAAAAAATTTGGAGTTTGAATCTTCGGATTCTCAGAATTTCACATTGAAGTATATGGTGTACCATATCAATTTTGGTCATCATAAAGTATTTCATGCTATTGGTAAACTATGTGGAATTGTTTTACTAATTGATCCATCAACGTTGAGATTAGAAGATTTGCGCGCTATACGTATGAAGATTCGAAAACAGAAAAGGCATCAATGGCATTCCAAGGGTGATCAACATTTTTCGGGGGTCGGCAAAAGTTCGTGGCTCACATTGCAGTGACAAGAAAGTCTTGAGGATTGACCAAAACTTCAAAATTCTACCACCGGTAAATGAGATCTGTTTTCAAATTCAACTCTAATCAAGACATATCTTGTGCACGATTTTTTGGAGGAAAGTAGAACGAAGAAAGAAAATTTCTCCCTCCGTATATTCCTCGATTTACAAAGCACAAACAGATAATAAGGTAACTTCCGCGTCAAGTCGACTGTATTCTTGCTCCAACGGAAAAGATTAATTATTTTACCAGGAGAACGGGTCATCATGGGTCAAAGAAATCGAAAAAGAAAAAGAAATACATGCAAAACAGGTATGGAAACGTATCCAAAAATCTGTGGATAATTTGAGTACCACTTTGGCTACAACTCATCTAGAGAATAATTTAGATGACATGGATATTGATGTGGCCACCTCCTGCCAGCCTGCTTTCAAGATCTCTATGGCAGATTCTACTGAACCTAATGTTACACCTGAGTCTTCTAAGACATGTAACTCAGCATCACCTTTCTCCCAGAACAAAGGCCCTAACCCTTCCCTCGTCCAAACTCAAAACCATGCACCTTCCTCAATCACTAAATTCCATGTTACTGAACCTACCTTCAAGCCATCAATGTCTGAATTTAATCTCTCTCTCATATCAAGAAACAACCAAGTAATCAAGCGTATCCACATACCTACATGGGTAATTACTGAGGTGACTCGACTTTTTAACATGGGAGTGCGTTTGGGAATTGATTTCTTGTCTATGCCAAATCACTCTTTAAATCACTTAACCATAAAAGTCACCATACAGGTCCCATCCTTAAACCTATACCTGTTCTCCCTTTGAAGATCTTACCTGAAGAAGATTTTCTTTGTGCAAACTTTGATTAATTTAGAGGGCATGGATGTTGTCTCTATTCATGAACCTAAACAAGTTGATACTCCTCTAATGGATGCAGAAGGGCTGGCTGTCACATTTATGGTACAGATAGATGAGTTGTGTAACTACGATACATCAGATTCAATCATTTATCCACCGGGATTTGAGCCATCAACTTTATGTATTTACGATGATGCAAGCTCAAGTAATGAAGAAGAAGGGAAAATGCTTGTTATACCTAAGAGAATGAAATCGAAATGTAAAAGGCTAGGGGTGGTGGCACAAGATTTGGACACCTCTCAACCTAGAACAAGAAGAACACTAAACCAAGGGACGCAAAAGTTTATCAATGAGTATCAAAATTCTTACTTGGAATGTTAGAGGCCTCAATTCCAGAGAAAGAAGACGTGTTGTGAAGAAAATGTTAAATCTCATAAGAGCACCTATTGTCATTCTACAAGAAACTAAAATGCTTAGTTGTTCTCTCTTTGACATAAAGCAAATTTGTGGTTATCAAAATATGGGATGGACATATCAGCAATCTTTTGGGAGTTACGGTGGTATGATTACTTTATGGGATAAGGATTTTGTGGAAGTTACTGATTCTCTAGTGGGAGATTATACCTATCCATCTCTTGTATCAACAAAGATGATAACTTTGAATGGGTTCTAACAAATGTTTATGGACCTAACAAGCCGACTGAAAGAGATGATTTTTGGATGGAGCTTGATAATGCGTCAAGATTATGGGACCTGCCATGGTGTCTTGGAGGTGACTTCAATGTAATTCTCAAGTGTGACGAGAAGAAAGGCTGCAATAAAATCACTAAGAGCATGAGGGACTTTGCTGATTTCATATATACACATGATCTCATTGATCTTCCTATGAAAGGTGCTAGGTACACCTGGTCAAATGGACAATCCAATCTGTCATGTCTAGAATAGACAGATTCCTACTCTCCTTCTTTTGAAGCTCATTATCCTTTTGCCTCTCAACTTGCTAAATCCAAACCCACCTCGATCATATTCCTCTTCTCCTAGACATTTCTGATCCTTCTTGGGGTCCTAGTCCATTTAGGTTTGAAGTTATGTGGTTCATGGAGAATGGTTTTCTTAATTTATTACAAGAATGGTGGCAATCTTTCTGTTTTGCAGGTACATCTAGCAAAGTTCTCATGGCTTAAGTTGAAAGCTCTAAAAGAGAAATTGAAGATATGGAACAAGGAGGTTTTGGTATCACAAATTCAAAGTTAAATTTAATTCTTGAGGAAATCAAGACATTGATGTTTATCGAGAGGATAACATCTTGTCTCAAGTTATGGTGAATGAAAAGATCAAGCTGAAAACTGAATTTGAGAAGATTACAAAGATAGAAGAGATTTCTTGGAAGATCAAGTCAAGCACAAAATGGTTACAAGAAGGTGAAAAAAATACTGCTTTCTTCATTAGTCAAGCCTCTGCAAGAATAAGAGCAAACAGGATCAGGCAACTTTATGTCAATGGTGAGTTAATCAAGATAGAGATAAGCTTAAGGAGCATATTGTAGATTATTATGAAACTTTGTTCCTGAAGAGGAGCTTATTAGGCCAGAATTGGTGGACATCGAGTTTGAAAGTATCAATCAAGTAGAATCAGACATCTTGGAGGAAAACTTCACAGAAGAGGAAGTTATTAATGCAATTAAGGAGCTCGGACACGACAAAGCACCAGGCCCGGATGGTTTCCCCATTATGTTTTTTCAGAAGTCTTTGAGTTTCATCAAAAATGACATTATGGATACAGATTCTTTGAATTTTGCGCCTATGGTACTATTGATTCTAAACATAACTCTACTTTTATCACTTTGGTTCCAAAAAGATCACATTGAAACAATAAAGGATTGTAGACCAATTTGTTTGTTAACTAGTGTCTATAAAATCATTGCGAAGGTGCTTGCTTCTAGATTAAAACTTGTGATGGACAAGTTGATTTCGCCATTCAATGTGCTTACATTGAAGGAAGACAGATCATAGATGGTACCACGATTTGCTAACGAGTGGTGGATTCTAGACTTAGATCAAAAAATCTGCTGGAATTGTTTGCAAAATTGATCTAGAAAAAGCTTTTGATAGAATTAATTGGAAATATCTTGAGGTTGTTTTGTCCGAGATGGGTTTTGGCAGAAAATGGTGTAACTGGCTCAAGTTTTGTTATTCTACTTCATCATTCTCAGTTCTTATAAATGGGAGTGCTTTTGGATACTTCAAGAGCTCAAGAGGAGTTAGACAAGGCTGCCCAAGCTCCTCTCTTGTTCAATATAGCCATGGAAGGGTTTTCAAGGTACATGGATAGGGCTGCTAATTTGAATCTTTTCAGTGGTTTCTCTGTCTCACCCACAAGTATTGTGGTGAATCACTTACACTATGCAGATGACACAATATTCTTCATTGATCACAACAAGGATGAGCTACACAACCTTTTCTCGGCTCTACATTGTTTTGAATATATTGCAGGGCTAAAAGTGAACACTACAAAGACAAGACTGGTTGCCATTGGGGAAGTTCCCGAGCTTAATGATTGGGCTGCGGAGTTTGGATGTGCTACTGACATTCTTCCTTTTATTTATCTTGGTATGCCTCTGGGTGCTAAGGCTAATTCCAAGCACATCTGGGATATAATCATTGAGAAGTTTGAATCTAGGTTGTCTACTTGGAAGCGTTGTAATCTTTCAAAAGGTGGTAAGTTAACTCTACTTAAGTGCATTTTAACCTCACTACCAATTTACTATTTCTCCCTGTTCAAAGCTCCAGGCTCGGTGTTAAAAATCCTTAATAGGAAGATGAGGAATTTCCTTTGGGATCATGATCTTTGGATCGAAAATTTCTCATCTTGTTTTATGGGATTTGGTTCTAGCTCCTATTTCTAGAGGTGGTCTTGGTGTTTGTGACCTGAAATTGATGAATCTTACTATGCTAGCCAAGTGGTCTGGAGGTATGGCATTGAAAGAAATAGATTATGGCATAAAATCATCTCTGACAAATATGGTAATGATTTTTCGGTTTGGGTCCCTGGAAAAGTTAAAACTCCATACGGGGTTTCTTGTTGGAGAGCAATATCAGACACAAATGCACTAATCTCAGCTCATTCTAAGATTATCATTCACTCTGAAGGCATATTTCTTTTTTGGCATGATTACTTGGATTGGCAATACTTCTATCTCAGATGCATTCCCGCTTATTTATAGAATGCTGCAGTGACAAGAACAAAAAGCTTGCTGACATGGTGACGGTTGATGATACCTGGAAATTTGATTTCAAAAGATGCTTAAATGATATGGAAGTTCAGAGTTTGCATCACTTCTTTTGCTCATTTGCGACCCTCCACCTCAATTTGGATGTTCTCCTGACACTAGAAGGTGGTCTCTAAACACTACAGGTATTTTTAGTGTCAAATCTCTGTATTCACATCTGGTGGCTTCAAAGGGTTTACATCAATTTCCTTCATCTTTCATATGGAAATCTGCAATTCCTCCAAAGGTGAACTTCTTAGTCTGGTGCGTGGTTCATGGAAAACTAAACACGATAGACAATTTGAATCACAAGGGAATGGATCTTTACAATTCTTGCATCCTTTGTGGAAACGCGGAAGAATCACAAGAGCATCTTTTCATCCACTGTAAAGTCACAACGAAGCTTTGGCAATCTTTAATACCAAGAGATAACTTGGCTTGGGTTTTTCCAAATTCTTTTGAAGTGTTAGCTCAGGGGCTGGGACAATAATTTATTCTCGAGCTCCGGTAATTCATATGGGAGATGATTCAAAGACCATTGTTTGGGTGATTTGGCGTGAACGTAATTGTAGAACTTTCGAAAAAGACTACAACTACAAGACTGATTCTGATCGATTGTAGACGCAAAATCTTTGCTTCTTAGTTGAAGCGTGAGCTGGGAGAAGTGTTCACACGAACTTTGCTAGCACAATCATTAACACTTGGGAAACTATTTTTATGTAATTTTGTCTTTTTGGTTTTTTGGTGCTACCACTGGTAGCTTCCTCTGTAAATTCTTAACTCTAATAAAGTCTTCTCTTCCGATCAAAAAAAGAATTTACAGGGCTACCAAAGGAAGCATGAAAAAAGAAAAGGAAAATACAAAGTCTTACAAAAATAGATTATCCTAGTTCATAATTCTGTGAAATCACCAACAGCACCGTACGAGTTTAAGGAGGTTATAACTCCCTGAACCCCAGAATTGAAGTTAGAACTCCCTGAACTCCAGAATTGAAGTTAAGCCGGTATAGTTCTTGTAAAGATATACTACCTCCCTTTATAGAAAAATAGGGGTAATATCAGTAACTCTTTTTCAGAAACAAAGGAAATAACTTATAAGACTTGTGTAGTAGTGATTTCCAAGCGGCTTACTACCTAATTGATCAATGGCCATTCTATAGAATCATGAGTTTAGGATTTTTAGCCATAGTCAAGTGATGCTATATCCAATTAGTATTTTTCTGAGTTAAAGCACAGGTGTTTTCTATAACTACTACAACAAAGGAGAACCAAACTTTATATCAGTTAGTTCTTATAGTAGTATCTATGCTGGTAATTGGACCTTTGAACCAATACCGAGCATCTAAAATCCGCAAGGTAACAACTAAGATGAGCATATCACCATGAACAAACCACCAATTGCAGTAGGAATATAGTTGAATGTATCCCTCGTAATAGGACATGCAACTGGTAACGAGAACTATTAGGAGATATGCATATTTGTACATATATTATATATTTGGTTAGGAAATATGTTAGGAAAGATATTATTTTTGGTGTAAGTTTGTTTTTGTGTTTTCTCCTTATTTAATCTTAGAGAAACATATAGTAATCTCAAGATTTTGATAATACAAAATCTTCATCTTCTCTACCTTGTCGTTTCATGGCATCTGAGCCAGAAAAGACTTAATCTATTTAAATTCAAATCAGAAATTTTGCTTAAGATTAGAACCATGACTGTTGTAGCTAATGGAGCGATCACAACCATTAATTCTGTCGGAGGATCTCTATCATCACAAGATCGACTAGGTCTTACTAATATTCTTACTGATACCCAATGGGAAACCATTGTGCAAATGCTTAAAACTTCGAATAATGATTCGAAGGAGAAGATTTCGGATAAATGGATACTTGATACAAGGGCTTCACGACATATGACAGGAAGTAAAGAATTTTTATTAAAGACTCATAAAATAGGTCTTTCTTCCGTGAAGCTTCCGAACGGCACATACTCTCATGCTCAATGCGAAGGGACTGTGGTGTTTGGAAACAATATGAAATTATTCCGTGTTTTATTCGTTCCTGATCTCCATTGCAACTTGATTTCTTTAGCATGTTTAATTAAGGATTTGAGATGTATTGTCACTTTGACTGATAAATTATGTGTGATACAGGACCGCACTACGAGAACGGTGATTGGTGTGGGTGAGGAACGAGACGGGGTCTATATCTTCCATAGTGGAATTCTCATTACTGCAAATCGAGTATCTGCTGGAGAAGATTATTTTTTATGGCATAGACGTTTAGGTCATGCATCTAATAAGGTTGTTTCCTTACTTCCGGGTATGAATAAAGTTGATTGTCAGAAATTTGTTAATGAACCATGTGATTTTTGTTTCAAAGCTAAACAAACTCGGACTACTTTTACGGTTAGTGAGAATAAAGCTGATGACATTTTCGATTTAGTTCATTGTGATGTGTGGGGCCCTTACCGTACTCCATCTTCTTTTGGTGCACATTACTTTCTTACCATTGTCGACGATTTTTCTCATTGTGTCTGGGTTTATTTGATTACTCATAAAACTGAGGTGGTGCAAATTTTTCAGAATTTTTATGCTATGGCTAAGACACAATTTGATAGACAGCTTAAGAAGGTGCGCAGTGATAATGGTACATAATTTCTTCCATTGATTCCTTTCTTTGTTAAACAAGGCATAGAATTTCAAGCTTCATGTGTAGATACACCACAGCAAAATGGGCGAGTTGAACGCAAACATCTTCATATATTGAATGTGGGGCGTGCTTTACGATTTCAAGCCAATTTAACTCTTCATTTTTGGGGTGAATGTATACTAAGTGTGGATTATATTATTAATCGCACGCCTACTCCCTTGCTGAATGGGAGAATTCCATATGAATTTTTACATAGGAAGCCTCCTATTTATGCGCATATTCGGGTATTTGGATGTTTGTGCTATGCAAGTATTGTGCCTCGTGATCGTAATAAGTTTAATCCACGAAGTCGGAAATGTATCTTTGTTGGTTATCCTTATGGGAAAAAAGGGTTGGCGGCTATTTGATTTGGAAACGAAACAATTCTTTGTATCACGTGATGTAGTTTTCTTTGAAAACAAATTTCCTTACACTGTCGTTTCTTCGGATGATAATAATAATAATGAATAATGCCAAGGTGAGCTGGATACAGGGTTGGAAATATTTGCAGAACAGACAGATATTTCGTATGACAGTACTACTACTTCAGTTGGTATTTCAAATGTGACAGGTGAACTGCAAGCATCAGGTACATGCGAACAGAGAGTGTCAATTGGTGACAGTACATCAACAAACTTAGGGGATGTACAGACTGACTTGTCCGCAAACAGAAATTGTGAGGCTTTGTCCGGTAGTGACAAAACGGCTGCTCCGCCAGGCAGTCATGTACAACACTCGAATAGAAAATGTAAAGCTTTGTCCGGTGACAGAGCTACTGCTTCAAGCAGTAAGGGACATTACATGTCCGGTAGTGACAGTATTAATGATGAGCAGTTCTTATCTGGTAGTGATGATAGGACTTTTCCTGGCAATACTGTACAAAACTTATCTAATGGTGACGAAAGCCAAACAGTCATAAGTAGTAATGGAAGCCGAACAGTCACATGCAGTGACAACCACCAAGAAGTCACGGGATCATCAGTTGCTTTAAGGGATAATTCTGTCTCATTTGGGTCCCAGTAGAACATGTCAGACACAATCAAAAGACATGATGCAGCTTTACCTTCTGCTGTAGCTTTATTACCAACTACCGACAGACGCGATGTTTGTGATATGCCTGATAAGGAAGTTCGACGTAGTGTCCGATCTCGGGTTCCTAATACTCGGTTAAAGGATTATGTATGTAACACAGTCAAAGAAATATACCCCGGCTCCTCCACTTCTTACTCGTCGACGTTCTCAGGTACGCCTTATTCCATAACTAATTATGTGTCTTGTTCAAATTTTTCCACTAATCATATTAGTTTTTTGGCAGCGATTACTACCCTTAAAGAACCTACCAGTTATGCTGAAGCTGTTCGCCTTCCCGTTTGGCGTATAGCTATGTCTAAGGAGATTAATGCTCTTGATAAGAATGGCACGTTATATGTTACTGATCTGCCCCCAGGAAAGAAGGCTATTGGTTGTAAATGGGTCTACAAAATAAAATATAATTCCGATGGTACTGACGAGCGGTATAAGGCTCGCTTGGTTGTCCTCGGTAATAGACAAGTGGAAGGGGTGGATTATCATGAAACATTTGCTCCCGTAGCTAAAATGGTTTCGATTAGAACATTTTTAGCAGTCGATATTGCTCGTGATTGGGAGTGACATCAAATGGATGTTCACAATGCTTTTCTACATGGGGATCTTGATGAATAAGTATATATGCAACTTCCTCCAGGATATTCGACTAGTTCTCCTAGTAAAGTATGTCGAATCCATAAATCTCTCTATGGTATTCGTCAAGCTCCTCGTAATTGGTTTTCTAAGCTTGCAGGTGCTCTTAAGACTTTTGGGTTTGTACAATCTTATGTTGATTATTCGCTATTTACCCTATGACGATGTGAGAATTCTATTAATGTACTTGTCTATGTGGATGATTTAATTATTGCTGGGAACAATTCCGCTGCTATTACTGCCTTTAAAGCATATTTAAGTCGTTGTTTTCACATGAAATATTTGGGAAATCTCAAGTATTTTCTTGGCATTGAAATGTCTCGAGGATCTGATGTACTATTTTTATCTCAACAAAAATACACATTGGATATTCTGGTAGAGACTGGACTTCTTGGAGCAAAACCAGCTACTTCACCCATCGATCAACATCATCGTTTATCTCTTGATGATGGACCTCTGTATTCTGATTAATCTCAGTATCTTCGGTTGATTGGACGCTTGATTTATTTGACCATTACGCGTCCTGAATTGTGTTACTCGGTGCATGTATTGGCTCAATTTATGCAGACTCCTCGGGTGTCTCATTGGGAAGCTTCTCTCAGAGTTCTTCGTTATCTTAAGGGACATCCTAGTCAAGGTATTATTTTACGCAAGGATAGTTCTCATCAACTTACTTCTTATTGTGACTCTGATTGGGCCTCTTGCCCTCTTAGTCGTTGTTCGCTTACTTGTTACTTTATCTTCTTGGGAGGATCACCTATATCTTGGAAGACAAAGAAGCAACACACTGTATCTCGTTCTTCTGCTGAGGTAGAGTATCGTTCCATGGCTCATACTTGTAGTGAGCTCACGTGGCTAAAGGCATTATTAAAATCTCTAGGTGTGTTTCACTCTCTAGGTGTGTTTCACTGTATCCGCACTTCATATTGTTGCTAATCCTGTTTTTCATGAACGCACCAAACATATTGAGATTGATTGTCATTATGTTCGTGATCAAGTTCAGTCTGGCGCTATTGTCACTTCTCATGTTCGCACAGTCGCACATCTTGCATACATTTTCACTAAAGCTCTTGGACGTCCTAAGTTTTAGATGCTTCTTCGCAAGTTGGGCATTCGTGATCTCCATGCTCCAACTTGAGGGGGAGTATTATGAGATATGCATATTTGTACATATATTCTATATTTGGTTAGGAAATATGTTAGTTAGGAAAGATAATATTTTTGGTGTAAGTTTGTTTTTGTGTTTTCTCCTTATTTAATCTTAGAGAAACAGATAGTAATCTTAATCTTTTGATAATACAAAATCTTCATCTTCTCTACCTTGTCGTTTCAAGAACAGAACAGTCATTGTAGTGACCCAGATAATCGCAGTTCAACCTACAACTATCCCATAACGTTGTCCCAAGTCAAAGGGTCCTCGTGTCCCAAGGTGAGTCCAACTGTAGCTGTGATGATACCATATACTGAAAATGCCACCAAGCTCAGCGGTGACTATAAAATTATAAAATCGCATGTTTTTCGGGTATGAATGTTGGATTTTATGGATATCTACATAGTTGTATAACATTGTACGTGCTGTCTCATTGATATATGGCACATTTTTTGGGGCGTTTTATCATGGGGGACAAATCATGTCTTGACATGTGTTTTTCCAATTAATTGTTTTAACAAATTCTGTTACCAAAAATATCAATGATAAAATATCACCAATTAAGATAACTATTATTTTCACCAAAAATACACTTCGTTTATATGTTTGGAAACAAAATTTGATGGAATCAATTTATAGAAAAGACACGTGTCAAGACATGATTTGTCCCCCATGCCACCATCATAAAACGCCCCCATCAAATATTTTTCCATCGATGTTGAATTTGCTAGGTTTTTGTAGATGTGTACGTAATTGTACACCATCGTCACGCCTCATGAATATTTTGTCTGTGTTGTGAGAATGGATGTTGGATTTGCTAGGCTTTTATAGATGTGTACATATAATTGTACACCAGTGTAATTCCCATAAAAAAACTAACTACATAATATTATGGAAACTTTATGTGCACCTGATATAACAGGGAAGCAAAATTTTCAAAAAATGAATATTATACAGTCGTATGGGTACCATTTTTGTAAATCTCAAAAAGAGTTTTTCGAATTTCTATAGTTTGCAAATCTTTAATTCGCGGTTGATTCGAATGAAAATTTATTTTTATATGATTTAAAATTGTTGACATCATTATAAGTCACTTTGTACTAAATCTCCAACAAGGTTATTTGTTTACTCTCCATATTATACGATTTATACAAATGAAGTACTAACTTGTACCTAGTTGAATGGTGAGGATCAACTAGTCTATTTGTATTGGATTCGGACTAAACCGTAATTTTCCCTCCATATTGGCGGTGGTGCCATGACCAGTGACTAATATAAAAGGGAATGATTTATTGTTGCGATATTCACGTATCAAGAGATACGAAGTGGAGGCGATATTAACCTGTTTTTAAAGCAGAATTTGTTTTTTAGGGTTTTTAGGTTTTTGATCGATTTTGTTTTCTTTCGATATGGCAGACACAAAAAAGACGATAACGTTGAAGACTTCGGATGGAGAAGATTTTTTGGTTGAAGATGATTGATTGAAGATGATTGTGCAGATAATGGTATACCTTTACCAAACGTTACAGGCAAAATCATGGGTTCATTCGTTGAGTACTGTAAGAAACACGTTGAAAACCCTCAAGGAGATGCTAGTATTTCGAAAGATGATCTTAAAAAGTGGAATGATGAGTTTGTGAATAAATTCGATCAGAAGACTCTGTTCGATGTTATCTTAGTTGCAAATTATCTGGACATCAAGAGCTTGTTGGACCTGATTTGCCAGAAAGTTGCAGATATGATCCAGGAGGCATCCAATAAGGGGGGAGAAGAGGAGATCCATAAGGTGTTCAACATTAAGAATGACTTCACCCAGAGGAAGAAGAGGACGTTAGGAAGGAGAACCAATGGGCTTTTGATTGATTTCTCAATTTTTTTTTATTTTTTTTTTGACTTATTAGGTTAAAATTGATTTCTCAATATCAGTAATCGTAGTTTGGATTATTTGTTAATGCTTTGATGGTAGTTTTAGTTTCTTTCTGGCTGAAGTTTTTTCGTTTTAGTTTTTTATTCAATTTGATAGCTTATAGATTTGAATATGGATTTTTGATATTGTTAGTATTAGAGAATATATTATCCTGCTTTCCTTATTTTCATTAAGGAGAATATCTCCGGTCATAACTACTGTAATGAGGAGATTATCTCTGCCATAACTTTTGTATTCCCAAAAAGGAATACTATTGTTTTATTTAATAAGAACCCTGGTGAATAGAAATCACTAAGGAAATTCTCATCAAATCCAAGATGGTATCAGCCCCCCTACGATCCTGTTTTCTCTAAACCATTAAAATCAATGGCGACGGAATAATTGAATCTCACAAACATTGCTGAGGCATATAGTTCTATGCATCTACAGCAACCCGATGATGCGTTCTACATGGATACCGGTGCTACCTCGCATCTTACTGCTGATTCAGGTACTTTACATATGTCGACTACGTAGGTATGTATATATGCATCAGCTTCCGGGGTTTGTTGATCCTGATCACCCTGATTAAATATGTCGACTACGTAGGTCTCTCTATGGTCTTAAGCAAGCTCCACGGGCGTGGTTTCAGAGGTTTTCCAAGTTTATCACTAATTGTGGTTTTCGTGGTAGTGTGTGTGATACCTCCCTCTTCGTTTATCAATCAGGTTCCGAGACGGCATACCTATTATTATATGTTGATGATATTATTTTAACTGCCTCTACTGATGCTCTCCTATGCCGCTTCATTGATTTGATGAAAAGGTAATTTGCTATGTCTGACCTTGGCCCGTTACATCATTTTTTGGGTATTACTGTTACTCGTTCATCCTCAGGGCTATTTTTATCTCAGTCGTTATATGCTCAAGACATCATTGCACGTGCCTCCATGACAAAATGCAATCCAGTGGCTACTCCGGTCGACACCAATGCAAAACTCAGTGCTACCTCTGGCCCTGCTCTTACGGATCCCACTTTGTACAGAAGCCTAGCCGGTGCTTTGCAGTACCTCACTTTCACACGGCCAGATATATCCTATGCAGTCCAGCAGGTATGTTTATTCATGCATGATCCTCGAGAGCCTCACATGCAGGCCCTTAAGAGGATTATTCGCTATCTTCAGGGAACCATTGATCACAAATTATTTCTCTCGGTCTCCGCTATCTTCTCTTTAACAAAGATACTCACGATCTTGATTGGGGCGGTTGTCCCACTCACGTCGTTCGACTTCTGGATTCTGTGTCTTTCTTGGCGACAACCTCATATCTTGGTCATCAAAACGTCAAGCAACGGTTTCTCGATCCAGTTCTGAAGCAGAATACCGGGGGGTAGCTAACGCTGTTGCTGAAAGAACATGGCTTCGCAACCTTCTTCTAAAGCTTCATCTACCTTTAAGACGTGCTACCATCGTGTATTGTGATAATGTAAGTGCGATATATATGTCTGGAGACCCTGTTCAACATCAGGGCACTAAACATGTGGAGATTGACATACACTTTGTTCGTGAACGCGTTCGTATTAATGATATTCATGTCTTACACGTCCCGTCTGAAAACCAGTATGCTGACATCTTCACCAAGGGCCTTCCCCGAGTGAACGTTTTTTGTCCCAGGGTAATCCTATAGAAGATGGGAATTGCATATGATATGTTGATTCCAACTGTTGCTATTGACACCATAGACTGAAATGCCACCAAGCTCAGCAGTGACTGCAAAATCATGAAGAAATGTCAATAGAAATATGTATATCACACAATTCAGTTTCCCTGTCTGATCTAGTGCGGAAATTAGACCACATACCGTTAATGCCATGACAAATGATATGGAAACAGAGAGCCAAACTGCATTGATAGGAACTTCATTTTTATTCAATTTATGCCAGACGGATGAGTAAGGCATTGCTCCATCTCTTGAGAATGCATATACCATTCTGACATTCGACAAACAGAAGAAATCAAACATAGATAATATCACAAAGGTGGGACAAAAAGAAGAATACTGAAAGGATCTGTTAGTCAGTTAAATGGGAGTATAATGGTGCATCTATGAGGTTAATTTTTACCTTGAGTTATTAGTGATTGTACCCATACCACAGAAAAATATTGCCACAGCAGCAACTCCAAAACAAATGATACCACCAACTCCACTTCCGTATCTACTTTTGAAAGCGTCGTAAAACAATTGCGCAGCTGCATAACCACCGGCATCATTGTTGGGGTTCACAAGGTGTGGAATGTCTGTGACTGCGAAAGTAATACCAAGTAGATAGGCCCATCCGACAATGAAAGATACTACAATTGCACTAATTATTCCTTTTGGTCCGTTTCTGTCTGCACTCTTTGTTTCCTCCACCTGGAAACACAGCAAAAAGAAAATTTGCAAGAAAGTTGAGTTATTCTAGAGAATTGGCCACCTCTTGTCGAAACTGGTACAAGGTGCACAGCTTTATTTCTTTAATAAAATATACCAAATGAACAGATGCATCATAGCCAGCGAGGGTATAACTGCTCATCAGAAGCCCGAGAACAAATATGTACGGTTTGCTCTGAATTCCAACCGCAGTATCACTGTTGAAATGAGTTGAGATATATTCGACACTAGCTCGTTCAGGAGCAACAAATTGAATCAGAACCATAAGAAGAAAAACACCTACAAAAATTCCTCAGGAAATTTTAGGTAACAATCAATCTTGGTTTTTCTCATACTTGTATTTGCATAGAAGAGAATAAGCAGTTACCAATGATATTCCATGCAGCTGCGATATTTCCCAAAACTGATATGAATTTGACGGGAAGAATGTTTAAGACGCCATGGACGAACAAAATTCCTCCATATATACAAATTAATACGTACTTAGAAGCTAAATACCCACCACTATTCTTTCCACCTGTGCTAAGTAGAATTATTACTTGAATCATTTGAGCCAGAGAGAAATCCACGCTTGTCGTATTAGCCCACTGCAAGACAATGCATCATCAGAACTATAAAAATCATGGATATGAAATTTGTTTTTAGATCCTGAGCTTACCTGGCCAACCATGTTAAACCTGCACGGATAAACAAAAATAGAGTTAAAACACATCCAACCTTAGTTAATGAGTACGAGAACAATAATTAAGGAAGTTCATTCAGTTCTTCTTTGAAATTGCAGGCAGACTAGAGAGTACCAGCAAGTCAACCAAGAAGCAAAGGGCGCCCAGCTAGGGCCGGCAAGTTTGGCACTCCAGTAGTAAAGACCACCGGAGGTAGGATAGGATGAGCAAATCTCAGCCATGCTTAAACCAACAAACACTGTGAAGAAACCTGCTATAAGCCAACCATATATCATGCTGATTGGACCACCATACTGTAGACCCTGACTGTAAAGGGTAGTAATCCCCTGAAGCACTGATATTGTCACGAAACATAACGCAAAGTTGGATATCACCCTGCGCCATAATTATCCAAACCAACTCATATTAACAAGTATCATTTGATCTGTGTAAAAAAAGAAGAATTGGTGAAGAGGACTTACGAAAGACTGCGGTCAAGTTCCTGGTAGTATCCAAGCTGGGCCAAGCGTGATTCCCCTGTATCTATTCGAACATTATTCCCATCCTGAGAAAGATCAGCTTCAGATGGAAATACCCGATCTAAATGTTCCAAAACCATGTTCCACTTTATTTAGTCTTACAACTTTTTTCTTTTGTGTTCATCTCTGGTTATGGTCCTCATATATATATATATATAGGCTGATAATTATCTCAGACTGGGTACTTTCCCTGTCTCTCCTCAATAATAAGGGTAATAATAGCGCTAGAGAATGGTCAAAACATATGACCCCGTATGCATATAGTTAATTTTTCCATCCTCAAAACCGTTCAAAGTTCGTTTCAAAATGAAAAAAAGAAAAAAACCCGTTAAAAGTCGCTCATAATTCACCACGTGCACAACAACATCAAGATATTTCTAATTTCTAGAGTTAGGTAATGAAATCAAGAGCATTTATAATTCACCAGTTAGATTTTGGCAAAATCCTGAGTGAGGAACTTGGGTACTACTGTTGTCTTCTAAGTAGCAAATTCTAGCTTTATAGATTAAAGTTTTGAGAGTTAGGTATGTGATTTCCATGGTGCTGAAATCATTCAAATGCGGATTATTTCAGGGACTGAATTATTGGAGAGTGGTGTATCACAGCCACTTTTGCGTCATAGTAGTTGCATTTTCCCTACTTTTCCACTGATGTGTGGAGTTTGTATGACATAGACCTCGTTCTAACCAACTTCTTTTGCTGACACTCTTTGTTCTTGCTGACACATCTAGTTTTATCTTTTGTCACTCTGGGTTTTGACGAAATAATATTTTGTAGAAATTCCAAACAGAAACTTAAAACAAAAAAAAGTTCACTTACATAAGAACAATTCACCGACAATGTTAAGCAAATTACTGACTTGGTTAGACACTGGTGATAAAACCTGAAATGGATACCAAATAGTACTCTTATTAAATGAAAGAACAATTATCATTCAGAGAACGATGAAGTGAAACTTGCTATTCAATTCCTGTTTTCCTCGATATTCTGACACGGATGTGATATCCCAACCAATTACGCTGAGACGTACAGTGTTAGCGATTCTGAACAATTTGTGACACCAAATTTCTGTCGACGCGTGGGGAGAAAATTAAATGTACAAACCTATTTCTTATGCTAGTGGCCAAAACTAACCAACAATATTTCCTATACAAATGAATTGACTAATCAGAATTATTCCTCCTGTCATGTCCAAAAGAGTTAGAGAAATAAGGTCATTACCGGATGTGTTCCATATTTATTATTGATTTGAATGATGCAGTTGAAAAGATGTTGGCAAGACATTAAATTGATTGCCAGATGCCTCCCAGATGAAGCAAATGTAGTTGAAATTTTGCACCATCTGGACAAGATGTTGGCAAGACATTTATGAGTTTCTCATTTCTTATTACGAAAATATAAAAATCAAATTTGTGTGTTCCTACAAGGATTCTACACTTCCCAACAAGCCATTTTTTCACCATATGTAAGTTTCTTGATTGGCAGATAACAACAACAACAAATGAACACAATGCGAAGGTAATTTCATTCACAGAATGGTGGCAGTTACTTTTACTAGCTAAGAACTAAGCTTCCACCTAATAAATATCTTTCTTTAAATATCTTTCTTTATAATTAGGGACCCAAGTCGCCACATGTCAGCGCCACAATCATTCTTAATTTTGGTGAAGCCATGTCAACAACAATTTTCCCAGTCATCACCAGAACGACCAATTTGATTGGTCCACATCATTGCACCCTTAAGTATATAATGGACACATCGTGAACATTGCACCCTTAAGTATATAATGGACACATCGTGAACATAAAAGTGAAGAGGCACAATATCTCACGTTAGATCTCAACCAAACTAAACTTGGGGTCTTTTTAGAGAAAAAAAACGTTTGGGAAAAGTTGAACAGACACCGTATCTTACATTAGATCTCCACGAAAGAAACTAAACAAGGCGTTTCTTTAGAATGCACATTTACACCTGCACGTCTCTTCAAATTCAGCCATTGTTAAAAAGAGATCTGTTTCGAAAGTCATGTTTCACCATCAACGACAATTCACCCTCTGGCTCTGGATATTAGTATCCAGTAATTAACAACCTGGGTAGAAAACCCTAATCACCACAAACAAAAGTTACAGTTTTACACTCATAATATGCCGTTCTACTTTCAATCATTTTTGTTTTCGTCACAATAGAAACATCCCTCTACATTTCACTCTAAAAGTCAACGAAATAGTTCGTTGTTGTCATGTTGCATTTTCATAGAGTATATTCATGACTGTATTTAGGTTTTGTTTTTTCAGGTAAGTTCTATTTTTCAAGGCTTTGTATTATTGAATAAGATCCTATATCATGTACTGCAAATCAACCGTAGCATTACAATTAACCATCGATGTACAACGTGATGTTTGAACTTTGAAGTGTATTAGGAATTTTGAAGGAAAAAAAAAAGGAGGAATAAGAGGAATAAGTTTCTAAAGATGAACATTTTTTGGGACAAGGCACTTCGATTGTACTTATTCTTTGAAAATTGATGTTAAGAACATTTGTAGACTTTGTAGTTTTTGAATAAAATTCTAAAGATGAACATAATATTCTTTATTTTTTGTCATTTTAAAATTTATAAAGAATGTCTTAGCCTCTTAGGTAAAACTCCACTTCAAACATCCTAATTCATGATGAATTGTTGGGCCGGCGCCTTTGGTTACATATGGTTCCTAAGGAAACATTCCAATTTTGGTTTGAGGTAGGATGACTACCGGAACATGTGGACGATTCAATTAGACCCACTGCAAATGATGTGTATTGAACAGTGTTCGGTCGAAAAATATTATACAATGTAGTGTATTCGTATTTCACTTCTTTAATACTGTTATCTTTTGTGATAATTCCAAAATAAATATTTATTTTTTTTGATCGGTAAAGAATTTGATGCTGGCGAGTTTCGAACTCAGATCACTGGTATCATCACCCAGTGACTTTACCACTGTACTACAGTAGTACCGGCATAAATACATATATGATCGTCCTATTATCTCCATCAACGCTCTCTACAGGTTCTTCGGCCACATGGTGAGAGTACACATACCAAATGAACATGAATAAGTGGTCGTCGAGAAAACTAAGATAAGATATTAATAATATTACTCAATTACTTGTTGATCTTGGTATAGAGGTCAAATCCTTGTTGCTTGCTTGGGCAAATGCTTCGGGACATAGAGTTCATCTAAATTTTGCAGGCTCTATTCTTAACAATTGGGATGCGCTCTTTATGTAACTCCGTTGTTTGCATTTTCTTTCTTCTTATCTACCGCTGGTAGATTTCAGTGTAAATACCCCTTCTCTTAATATATCTTCCTTTCTTATCAAAAATATTACTCAATTACAAAATTGATGAATTAGACTTTTTTCAGTTAAATAACTTGTTTTGTTTTCTTTTAACATGAAATGCTTTGATTCACCAAGTCTCCAATAATTTTATCATCCAAACCAATTAAGATGACATACGGTTAACAGTCAGTGTGAAGTTTGAAATGGAGGGACCTGCCCAGCAGAATGCTATTGAAAAATCTGAATAGGATGCTTACAGATGACAAAAAAAGTTTAAAGTACGTTGGTCTTTTCATCGGAAAGCATAAAAAAGTATAAGCAAACGATCATAGGAGATTTACTAATGTATTTGTAAAATTTTTGTCATAAACAACTTCTCACCAGGACCTTAAGAAATACTAGAATTTTACTAATGGATTGGACCCATCAGTACTCCAATAGACCATATATTAGCTAGGCATCATCAATAACAATGACTTCGCAATACATGGAGACTTGGTGTTTGGTTTTAACCACCAGTACGTGAAAATTCAAAGAATTTCTTTTTCAATTCTTTGTAATAATGAACAGCATAATTATTAGTGATTACCAACGTTCCTATTTGATTTAACTGTCTGTCCAGCCGGTGCATATGCACCGGGTTAGGAGCTTGTATGTATAATCTCTGACGTTGTCTTAAATTTGACAAACTAAACTAACCATTGCAAATATATGAAAAAACAAAAGAAAAATAAAGATTCGTCATATTTGTGAAACTGGAGGTAGATTCTAAACAAATGTACATGTTAATATGGTATAGAGAAGATATATCAAGTTGGACTTAACGCACATGTTGGGTTTACTCCTTATGGACCCAATAGTCCCGGAGTCCCCTTAACCAATGGGGGTAGCTACATAGGGTCTGCCTTTTGTTTTGGTTTTGTGTACAAAAGGCATCAGGAGAATGTTTTTCATTCTCACGGGTTTTCTTCTTTGTTTTGAGAAGAAGAGAAAGAGAGGAAGAAGAGAAAAAGAGATAGAGAGATTTAAGCCACCATTTTTGGTGAGATTAGAGGCATCTTGAAGAGGAGAAGAAAGGGTTCTTGTTGAAGGATTTTTTGGTTGATTGTGGTGAAGATTGATTCATCAATTTCCACAACTCTTCAAAGGGGGAAAAATATAGGGTTTGTCAAACCCTAGTAGTAAGTATCTCAAATCACTTCTATTTCTCAAATTGATAGTGAATCTCATATTATATATGAATGAATTGTTGATCCATCCTTAGGGGTGACTGTAATTAGGCAAATTGATATCCAAGTGCTATAGGCACCTTGAGGTTGTTGTTATCCCCAAATTTGGGAGAATTGTGTGTAACCCATTATTGTTATATTGGAAGATTTTCCCGTGGTTTTTTTACCCTTCACCTTAGAGGGGTTTTACCACGTAATTTCCGGTGTTGTGTGATTGCTTCTATATTGCGTAGTTGTGTATTTTCCGTATTGTGTTTCATTGCTCGTGTAGGTTTCGTATTGCGCATAGCGGCTCGGATTTCGTAAGCCTCCCCCAACAAGTGGTATCAGAGTTTTTGGGTTGCGCAAATCTATGCAATGGCGGAAGCTAGCACTAGTAATAGAATGGTCAATTTGACCGGTGAGAACTTTGTCATATGAAAGGCGAAGATGGAAGACTGGTTATATTGTAAAGATCTCTATGGTCCAATAGAGAGTAAGGAAGTAAGGCCTGAGGCAACAAGTGTAGAAGATTGGAAGGTTACTAATCGAAAAGCAGTTGGTTATATTCGTCAGTGGATTGATGATAGCATTTTTCATCATGTGGATAGTGAGACACTAGCATATCCTTTGTGGACCAAGTTAGAGGAGATATATGATCAGCAGTCTCCTTGTGAAAAAGCTCTTTTATTCAAAAAGCTTGGAAAGCTTTGTTACAAGGAAGGGAGTTCAATGGCGCAACATTTAAATGAAATGAAGGGGATCATGAATCATCTTACATCTATGGACCTCAAAATTCTTGAAGAGGTTCAAGCTTATTTGTTGCTAAATACTTTACCGAGACAGGTTGGGAGCCACTTGAGGAATTGTCTCGGTTATTCTGCTCCAGACAAGAAGTTGAACATGACTGTTGCAACTAGCAGTTTGCTGAGTGAAGAAGTTAGAAGAAGGTCATTAGACTCATCTCATTCAGAAGCTCTTATGACAGAAAATCGGGGTAGAAGAAAATACATAAGACAAGTTGGACGTAGCAAGTCAAGGGGTAAATCAAAGTCCAGGAAGGAAGTTGAATGTTGGAACTGTCATACGAGAGGTCATTATTCAAATGAATGCAGAAAGCCAAAGAAAGAACACAAGAAGGGGAAAGGAAATGATAACCAAGACAATGGTGTTGCAGCTACTATAACAAATGATGATATCATTGTATTCTCAGATTGTAATGATGTTTGTGTTAGTTTTGCAGGTTCGATTCAGAATGGATAGTTGATTCAGGTGCATCTTATCATGCTACTCCTCATGAAGATGTATTTACCTCCTACAAGTCTGGTGACTTTGGGTCAGTCAGAATGGGCAACAGTGGTGTTGCAAAAATTGTAGGAATGGGTGATATGAAGGTTGAGACCAGTGTTGGTTGTACGTTGGTTCTCAGAAATGTGCGACATGTACCAGATCTTCGTTTGAATCTAATGTCACCAGGAGTGTTAGATGATGAAGGGTACAACAATCACTTGGGTGATGGGAAATGGAAGCTAACCAAGGGATCCATGGTTATTGCAAGAGGAAAGAAGTGTGGCACATTGTACAAGACACAAGTGAAGGTGTTGAAAGGTGAGTTGAATGTTGTTGACAAAGATTCAATCTCCGAGATGTGGCATAGAAGACTTGGTTATCTTAGTGAGAAAGGAATTCAAATCCTCACCAAAAGACAAGTTTTGCCAAATGCCAAAGGTTTGCAATTGGGTAAGTGTACTCATTGTTTAGTTGGTAAACAAACTAGAGTTTCCTTTCATAAAGCTTTACCCAAGCGCAATTCTGGTATTATTGATCTTGTTCATTCTAATGTATGTGGACCTTTAAGGGTCAAAACACTTGGTGGTGCTGTTTATTTTGTTACTTTCATAGATGATGCTTCAAGGAAGGTTTGGTCATATGCAATCAAGACCAAAGATTATGTTGTTCCTGTGTTCAAGATGTTTCACAGCATGGTGGAAAGAGAAACAGGTAGAACCTTGAAGTGCCTTCGTTCTAACAACGGGGGAGAGTACATTGGGGAAGTGTATTGAAAGAGCATGGGTATACGTCATGAACAATCAGTACCGAAGACTCCACAACACAATGGTGTTTCATAGAGGATGAACCGCACTATTCTTGAGAGAATCAGCTGCATGTTATCTCATTCCAAGTTGCAGAAGCATTTCTGGGGTGAAGCAATGAATACTGATGTGTATTTGATCAATCGATCTCCTTGAAGACCGCTAGATGGAGAAGTGGCAAAAAAGGTATGGAGAGACAAAGAGCCTACTTATGATCACTTGAAAGTGTTTGGTTTCTGGTCATTTGTTCATATCCCAAAAGATCAGAGATCAAAGCTTGATGACAAAGCAAAGAAGTGTGTGTTCCTAGGCTATGGAATAGAGAAGTTTGGTTACAGATTTTGGGATAGGTTATCAAAAGTAGGGATGCAGTATTCCTAGAAGATCATACTATTGAAGACTTTGAGAAGATTGAGATGCCAAAGCTTCAAGATGATATGACCTTGGATCCAAATCCAGTTGATCCTACTCTTGAACAACATGATGATGATGTTGATGGTAATGGCAATGAAGATGAAGCTTATGAAGATGTTCCAGTGGGTGATGTTGAGCAAGAAGTGCAGCAACAACAACGACCAGAAGCTGAGTTGAGAAGATCCAGCAGGACCAGATTACCTTCAACAAAGTATACACCACATGAGTATGTGATGCTCACAGATGCAGGTGAACCAGAGTCTTATGAATAAGTTCTTAGTGTTCCTGAAAGTCAGAAGTGGCTGAAATCCATGAAAGAAGAGGTTGGCACTTTAGATGAGAATGACACTTTTGATTTGGTTGACAAGCCTGAGAACCAGAAAATTCTGAAGAACAAGTGGGTGTACAGAATCAAGATTGAAGATGGTAACTCACAACCAAGGTACAAAGAACGCTTAGTTGTGAAGGGTTATGAGCAGAGAAAGGGTGTTGACTTTGAAGAGATTTTCTCACCGGTGGTGAGATTTTCTTCTATTCGGGTTGTCTTGGCAATAGCCACTAGTTTGGATCTTGAGATAGAACAACTAGATGTGAAGACAACATTTCTTCACGGTGAGTTGGAGGAAGATGTGTATATGGCACAACCCGAGGGTTTTGAAGTCAAAGGCAAAGAGCACATGGTGTGCAAGCTAAAGAAGAGTCTATATGGTTTGAAGAAAGCTCCAAGAAGATGGTAAAAGAAGTTCGAATCATTCATGAAGGAACACGGGTACAAGAGGACAGCTTCATATCATTGTGTATTCATTCAAAAATTTGTTGATGGTGATTTTCTTACTCTTTTGATATATGTTGATGACATGCTTATTGTTGGCAAAGATAAGAAAAATATTGAAAGGTTGAAGTCAGATCTGAGCAAGTCTTTTGCTATGAAAGACTTGGGTGCAGCAAAGCGTATTCTTGGCATGGAGATCACTCGTGATAGGAAGGCGAGGAAGTTGTGGCTATCACAAGAAAGCTACATTGAGAAGGTGTTGCAAAGATTTAATATGGACAAGGCTGATCCGGTAAGTTGTCCACTTGCAAACCATTTTAAGTTATCTCGTGATCAATGTCCTGTGAATAATGTTGAGAAACGGAAGATGGAGAAAATTCCTTATGCGTCCGTAGTTGGTAATTTGATGTATGCAATGGTGTGTACAAGGCCGGATATATCTCATGCAGTTGGAGTAGTAAGCATATTTCTATCAAATCATGTTATGGAGCATTGGGAAGCAGTGAAATTGATACTACGGTATTTAAGGGGTACTTCTAATATGTGTTTGTGCTATGGAGGTGACAAGCCAGAGTTAGTTGGTTACACAGATTCAGATTTGGCAGGTGCTCAAGACAGTCTCAAGTCTACATCGGGTTACTTATTTACCTATGAAGGGGGAGATGTTTCTTGGCAATCCAAGTTACAAAAATGTGTGGCATTGCCTACTACAGAGGCAGAGTACATTTCAGCTATAGAGAGTTGCAAGGAGATGATATGGATGAAGAGGTTTGTTAGAGAACTCAGTGTGAATCAAAAGAGGTTCATCGTTTACTGTGACAGCCAAAGTGCCATCCATCTCAGCAAGAATTCGAGTTTTCACTCGAGGTCCAAGCACATCAATATTAGGTATCAGTGGATACAAGAATTTCTCGAGGAGAATGTCTTGTATATTGAGAAGATCCATACATATGACAATGGTTCTGATATGATGACAAAGTCGTTACCAAAATACAAGCATATGTATTTCTGCAGCAGGGAAGGTTTGGTGGTGACGGGTACCTTGCCATAAGTCGTAAGAGGGAGATTGTTGGGTTTACTCCTTATGGACCCAATAGTCCCGGAGTCCCCTTAACCAATGGGGGTAGCTACATAGGGTCTTCCTTTTGTTTTGGTTTTGTGTACAAAAGGAATCAGGAGAATGTTTTTCATTCTCACGGGTTTTCTTCTTTGTTTTGAGAAGAAGAGAAAGAGAGGAAGATGAGAAAAAGAGATAGAGAGATTTAAGCCACCATTTTTGGTGAGATTAGAGGCATCTTGAAGAGGAGAATAAATGGTTCTTGTTGAAGGATTTTTTGGTTGATTATGGTGAAGATTGATTCATCAATTTCCACAACTCTTCAAAGGGGGAAAAATCTAGGGTTTGTCAAACCCTAGTAGTAAGTATCTCAAATCACTTCTATTTCTCAAATTGATAGTGAATCTCATATTATATATGAATGAATTTTTGATCCATCCTTAGGGGTGAGTGTAATTAGGCAAATTGATATCCAAGTGCTATATGCACCTTGAGGTTGTTGTTATCCCCAAATTTGGGAGAATTGTGTGTAACCCATTATTGTTATAGTGGAAGATTTGCCCGTGGTTTTTTTACCCTTCACCTTAGAGGGGTTTTTCCACGTAATTTACGGTGTTGTGTGATTGCTTCTATATTGCGTAGTTGTGTATTTTTCGCATTATGTTTCATTGCTCGTGTAGGTTTCGTATTGCGCATAGCGGCTCGGATTTCGTAAGCCTCCCCCAACAAGTGGTATCAGAGCTTTTGGGTTGAGCTAATCCTGTGCAATGGCGGAAGCTATCACTAGTAATAGAATGGTCAATTTGACCGGTGAGAACTTTGTCATATGGAAGGCGAAGATGGAAGAATGGTTATATTGTAAATATCTCTATGGTCCAATAGAGAGTAAGGGAGTAAGGCCTGAGGAGACAAGTGCATAAGATTGGAAGGTTACTAATCGAAAAGCAGTTGGTTATATTCGTTTGTGGATTGATGATAGCATTTTTCATCATGTGGCTAGTGAGACACTAGCATATCCTTTGTGTACCAAGTTAGAGGAGATATATGATCAGCAGTCTCCTTGTGAAAAATCTCTTCTATTCAAAAAGCTTGGAAAGCTGAGTTACATGGAAGGGAGTTCAATGGCGCAACATTTAAATGAAATGAAGGGGATCATGAATCATCTTACATCTATGGACCTCAAAATTCCTGAAGAGGTTCAAGCTTATTTGTTGCTAAATACTTTACCAGACAGTTGGGAGCCACTAAGGAATTGTCTCAGTTATTCTACTCCAGACAAGAAGTTGAACATGACTGTTGCAACTAGCAGTATGCTGAGTGAAGAAGTTATAAGAAGGTCATTAGACTCATCTCATTCAGAAGCTCTTGTGACAGAAAATCGGGGTAGAAGAAAAGACATAAGACAAGTTGGCTGTAGCAAGTCAAGGGGTAAATCAAAGTCCAGGAAGGAAGTTGAATGTTGGAACTGTCATACAAGAGGTCATTATTCAAATGAATGCAGAAAGACGAAGCAAGAACACAAGAAGGGGAAAGGAAATGATAACCAAGACAATGGTGTTGCAGCTACTGTGACAAATGATGATATCATTGTATTCTCAGATTGTAATGATGTTTGTGTTAGTTTTTCAGGTTCTGATTCAGAATGGATAGTTGATTTAGGTGCATGTTATCATGCTACTCCTCATGAAGATGTATTTACCTCCTACAAGGCTGGTGACTTTGGGTGAGTCAGAATGGGCAACAGTGGTGTTGCGAAAATTGTAGGAATGGGTGATGTGAAGGTTGAGACCAGTGTTGGTTGTACATTGGTTCTCAGAAATGTGCGACATGTACCAGATCTTCATTTGAATCTAATGTCACCAGGAGTGTTAGATGATGAAGGGTACAACAATCACTTGGGTGATGGGAAATGGAAGCTAACCAAGGGCTCCATGGTTATTACAAGAGGCAAGACGTGTGGCACATTGTACAAGACACAAGTGAAGGTGTTGAAAGGTGAGTTGAATGTTGTTGCCAAAGATTCAATCTCCGAGCTGTGGCATAGAAGACTTGGTCATCTTAGTGATAAAGGAATTCAAATCCTCACCAAAAGACAAGTTTTTCCAAATGCCAAAGGTATGCAATTGGGTAAGTGTACTCATTGTTTAGTTGGTAAACAAACTAGAGTTTCCTTTCATAAAGCTTTACCCAAGCGCAATTCTGGTATTATTGATCTTGTTCATTCTGATGTATGTGGAACTTTAAGGGTCAAAACACTTGGTGGTGCTGTTTATTTTGTTACTTTCATAGATGATGCTTCAAGGAAGGTTTGGTCATATGCAATCAAGACCAAAGATGATGTTATTCCTGTGTTCAAGATGTTTCACAACATGGTGGAAAGAGAAATAGGTAGAACCTTGAAGTGCCTTCGTTCTGACAACGGGGGAGAGTACATTGGGCCACTTGAAGTGTATTGCAAGAGCATGGGTATACGTCATGAACAATCATTACCGAAGACTACACAACACAATGGTGTTGCAGAGAGGATGAACCGCACTATTCTTGAGAGAATCAGGTGCATGTTATTTCATTCCAAGTTGCAGAAGCATTTATGGGGTGAAGAAATGAATACTGCTGTGTATTTGATCAATCGATCTCCTTCAAGACCGCTAGATGGAGAAGTAGCAGAAAAGGTATGGAGAGACAAAGAGCCTACTTATGATCACTTGAAAGTGTTTGGTTGCAGGTCATTTGTTCATATCCCAAAAGATCAGAGATCAAAGCTTGATGACAAAGAAAAGAAGTGTGTGTTCCTAGGCTATGGAACAGAGAAGTTTGGTTACAGATTTTGGGATCCAGTTGAGAAGAAGGTTATCGGAAGTAGGGATGCAGTATTCCTAGAAGATCAGACTATTGAATACTTTGATAAGATTTAGATGCCAAAGCTTCAAGATGATATGACCTTGGATCCAAATCCAGTTGTTCCTACTCTTGAACAACATGATGATGATGTTGATGGTAATGGCAATGAAGATGAAGCTCATGAAGATGTTCAAGTGGGTGATGTTGATTAAGAAGTGCAACAACAACAACAACCAGAAGCTGAGTTGAGAAGATCCAGCAGGACCAGATTACCTTCAACAAAGTATACACCACATGAGTATGTGATGCTCACATATGAAGGTGAACCAGAGTCTTATGAAGAAGCTCTTAGTGTTCCTGAAAGTCATAAGTGGCTGAAATCCATGAAAGAAGAGGTTGTCTCTTTAGATGATAATTACACTTTTGATTTGGTTGACAAGCCTGAGAACCAGAAAATTCTGAAGAACAAGTGGGTGTACAGAATCAAGATTGAAGATGGTAACTCACAACCAAGGTACAAATCATGCTTAGTTGTGAAGGGTTATGAGCAGAGAAAGGGTGTTGACTTTGACGATATTTTCTCATCGGGTGGTGATATTTTCTTCTATTCGGGTTGTCTTGGCAATAGCCGCTAGTTTGGATCTTGAGATAGAACCACTAGATGTGAAGACAGCATTTCTTCACGGTGAGTTGGAGGAAGATGTGTATATGGCACAACCCGAGGGTTTTGAAGTCAAAGGCAAAGAGCACATGGTGTGCAAGCTAAAGAAGAGTCTATATGGTTTGAAGCAAGCTCCAAGAAGATGGTACAAGAAGTTCGAATCATTCATGAAGGAACACGGGTACAAGAGGACAGCTTCAGATCATTGTGTATTCATTCAAAAATTTGATGATGGTGATTTTCTTACTCTTTTTCTATATGTTGATGACATGCTTATTGTTGGCAAAGATAAGAAAAAGATTGACAGGTTGAAGTCAGATCTGAGCAAGTCTTTTTCTATGAAAGACTTGGGTGCAGCAAAGCGTATTCTTGGCATGGATATCACTCGTGATAGGAAGGAGAGGAAGTTGTGGCTATCACAATAAAGCTATATTGAGAAGGTGTTGCAAATATTTAATATGGACAAGGCTGAGCCGGTAAGTTGTCCACTTGCAAACCATTTTAAGTTATCTTGTGATCAATGTCCTGTGAATGATGTTGAGAAATGGAAGATGGAGAAAATTCCTTATGCGTCCGCAGTTGGTAGTTTGATGTATGCAATGGTGTGTACAAGGCCGGATATAGCTCATGCATTGGAGTGGTAAGAAGATTTCTATCAAATCCTGTTATGGAGCATTGGGAAGCAGTGAAATTGATACTACGGTATTTAAGGGGTACTTCTAATATGTGTTTGTGCTATGGAGGTGACAAGCCAGAGTTAGTTGGTTACACATATTCAGATTTGGCAGGTGCTCAAGACAGTCTCAAGTCTACATCGGGTTACTTATTTACCTATGAAGGGGGAGTTGTTTCTTGGCAATCCAAGTTAAAAAAATGTGTGGCATTGTCTACTATAGAGGCAGAGTACATTGCAGCTATAGAGAGTTGCAAGGAGATGATATGGATGAAGAGGTTTGTTAGAGAACTTAGTGTGAAGCAACATAGGTTCATCGTTTACTGTGACAGACAGAGTGCCATCCATCTCAGCAAGAATTCGAGTTTTCACTCGAGGTCCAAGCACATCAATATTAGGTATAAGTGGATACAAGAAGTTCTCTAGGAGAAGGTATTGTATATTGATAAGATCCATACAGATGACAATGGTTCTGATATGATGACAAAGTCGCTACAAAAATACAAGCATGTGTATTTCTGCAGCAGGTCAGGTTTGGTGGTGACGGGTACCTTGCCATAAGTCGTAAGGGGGAGATTGTTGGGTTTAATCCTTATGCACCCAATAGTCCCGGAGTCCCCTTAACCAATGGGGGTAGCTACATAGGCTCTGCCTTTTGTTTTGGTTTTTTGTACAAAAGGCATCAGGAGAATGTTTTTCATTCTCACGGGTTTTCTTCTTTGTTTTGAGAAGAAGATAAAGAGAGGAAGAAGAGAAAAAGAGATAGAGAGATTTAAGCCACCATTTTTGGTGAGATTAGAGGCATCTTGAAGAGGAGAAGAAATGGTTCTTGTTGAAGGATTTTTTGGTTGATTGTGGTGAAGATTGATTCATCAATTTCCACAACTCTTCAAAGGGGGAAAAATCTAGGGTTTGTCAAACCCTAGTAGTAAGTATCTCAAATCACTTCTATTTCTCAAATTGATAGTGAATCTCATATTATATATGAATGAATTGTTGATCCATCCTTAGGGGTGAGTGTAATTAGGCAAATTGATATCCAAGTGCTATAGGCACCTTGAGGTTGTTGTTATCCCCAAATTTGGGAGAATTGTGTGTAACCCATTATTGTTATAGTGGAAGATTTGCTCGTGGTTTTTTTACCCTTCACCTTGGAGGGGTTTTTCCACGTAATTTCCGGTGTTGTGTGATTGCTTCTATATTGCGTAGTTGTGTTTTTTCCGCATTGTGTTTCATTGCTCGTGTAGGTTTCGTATTGCGCATAGCGGCTTGGATTTCGTAAGCTTCCCCCAACAGCACACCTGTGACTTGGCCACTATTTTTTCCGGCATAGTTCAGGAAGAAACATCAAGTTTATAGCGGGAAACTCTAAAAGAAGAGGGGTGGATAAGAGGTGGATTGCTGTTCATAATCCTGACATTATTGTCTTTCAAGAGACACTTTTAGAGTCTTGTTCTGACTCTATAGTATCTCAAATTTGGGGAGGGAGAGCTCATAATTGGGTTGCTTTGGACTCTATCGGTCGTTCTGGTGGGATTCTTGTTATATGGAACCCCAATATAGTAAGTATGGAATCCCATATTGTAGGTACTTTTAGTATAAACATTCAATTCAGAATTCTTATAGACAACTTCAATTGGTTATTTTCTGGTGTTTATGGCCCTTGTGAAGTATTGGAATGGCAAAGAATGTGGAATGAGTTGAATCTAATGTACACTATCTGGAGTCTACCTTGGTGTATAGGGGGGGATTTCAATGAAGTCAGATTGATGAATGAAAGAAAAGGTTGCTCTAATATTTCTCGAGGCATGAAGGATTTCTGTGATTTTTATGATGCTAATGAAATGATTGATATCCCTATTAATGGGGATAAGTACACTTGGATTAAAAAAGGATCTCTCACTTCCATGAGTAAAATTTATAGATTCATGACAACAACTGATTGGGATGATCATTTTCTGGGCATTTTGGTTAAAACTTTAGGCAAGCCTTTTTCGGACCACAAGCCAATTATTCTTACTTGTGATTTAGAGGATTTGGGAGCTCCTCCTTGGAGATGTGAAAGCATGTGGCTAATACTTTCTTGACTTGTTGTAGACTTGGTGGGTTTCGTTGGCTAATACTTTCTCGGGTTCTTCGTGTTTTATTCTAGAGAAAAAATTACAAGCCTTGAAGGGTAAAATTAGGGAATGGAATAGAAATGTCTTTGGGAAAATTGATAGAAAGTGTGAACTGAACTATCTCCTTATTCAATGGTTGGACCAAAAAATTGAGGATGAAGACATCTCGGAGTCTGAAGTGATAACACATGATAACCTAATGCTTGAGAGTGAAAAATTGGCTGACATGAAGGAACAATTTTGGAGGGATAGATCTAGAATCAGGTGGAATGAAGATGGTGACCGAAATACTATCTATTATCACCGTATAGCAAAGTTTCGAAGAAGAAGAAATACGTTTTGTAGTTTGAAAATTTACTCTGTCATAATGGAAGACAAGAACCTGATTAAGAGCATCATCCTAGACCACTTCAGCTCTCGGTTTAATTTAATGGACAACACTAATATTTCTATTGGTGAGATGAATTTCAAAACCTTATCAGTTGAGGATGCAGTGTGGCTAGAAAGTCCTATTCTTTTAGAGGAAGTGTTATCTGCTCTTAAACTTCTTGGTAAAAATCGAGCACCCGGTCCTGATGGTTTTCAGGTTGGTATTATTTTGAGGTGTTGGAACTTTGTGAAGGATGACATTATGCGTGTAGTGAAGGACTTCGAGACTTAAGGAAATATTGATTGGAGGCTTAAGTCGACGTTCCTTTCTTTAATTCCTAAGAAACAAGTTGGTGAGGAGATTAAGGATCTGCGACCCATCAGCTTAACTAGCACTATATATAAATCCATATCTAAGATTCTGGCTGAGCGTTTAAAGGTAATGCTTCCTAAACTCGTCTCTATTCAGCAGTCAGCTTTCGTGAAAGGTAGACAGATTTTAGACAGTATTTTAGTAGCTAACGAATGTCTTGATTCTAGACTTAAAAATGGTACCCCTGGGATTGTTTGCAAAATCGATTTAGAAAAGGCTTTTGATAACGTTAAATGGTATTTTTTAATGGAGATTCTTCAAAAAATGGGTTTTGGTAGTATTTGGCAGAAATGGATCTATGGTTGTAATTCTAAGGTCCCATTTTCTATCCTCATCACTGGGTCTGCTTTCGGTAAGTTTACTTCCGAGAAAGGTTTACGCCAATGCGACCCTTTATCTCCGTTTCTTTTTCTTCTTGTTTCCGAGGTTCTTACTATGATATTTGTTAAAGCCGAAATGGAGGGTATGCTTGGGGGGTTTTGTTCTCCTTCTTCATTTAATCTTTGTCAAAGTCAGCCATCTCCAATTCGCTGACGACACATTAGTTTTTATGGATGACAATATTGAGCAAGTTATAAATCTGTAATATATTCTTCTCTGGTTCCAATGTATTTCTGGTCTTAAGACGAATTTTTCTAAGTGTAGTCTATTTGGTGTTGGTGATGTTCAGGATATTGAGGGGTTGGCTGAAATATAGGGTTGCTCTTGTGATAGTTTTCCAACTCAGTACCTTGGCATGCCTTTGGGGGACAAAACCAACTCTACTGCGAAATGGGATAGAATCATTGAGATTTGTAAGGCCAGACTTGCCTCATGGAAGCGAAAAACTCTTACAAGAGCTGGTAAGCTTACTCTTATCAAGAGTGTCCTCTAGATTATTCCTATTTATTATTTTTCCCTGTTCATGGCTCCCTCTAAGGTGATAGAATCTATTGAAAGAGTTATTAGAAATTTTTTATGGGATGAATCATCTGAAACTAAAAAGCATCATTGGGTAGGTTGGAGAAATGTAAGTAAGCCTCTCAAGGTTGGAGGTCTTGGTATTAGAGGTCTAAAGAACTTAAACAGATCTCTTCTTCAAAAATGGTGGTGGAGATTTGGACGTGAATCTAAAGCTCTATGGTCAAGAGTGGTAGCGGACAAGTATGGTTTTGCTGACTTAGGGTGGAGAACTATGAAGCCTAAGGAAAAACATGGTGTCAGCCTCTGGAAGAATATTTACTCAACTGCCACTAGTGGAGAATGGGGTTTTAATGACCCACATCCTCGACCCTCAATAGTGGTCAACGGACTGTGGACCCTTCAAGACGGTCGTAGATATAATAAATTTTCGGAGCACAAATTAGACCGTTAAAAACGGTCGTTGTATAAATTTTTTAATTACAATTATATCCCCGAATCATCAACCCACACCGCGACTGCTTTACCTAGTTGAATCATTGCTACTTTTCTTAGGCGGGACCCTCCTTTTCTCACCTCATTATTATCGATGCAATAAATATTATGGAGACTGTGGAAATGACCATATTACCCATATTGAAAATAAGTAAATAAGTAAAGTAAATATTACAGACTGAGAAAATGACCATATTACCCTTATTAGAAATAAGTGCAATAAATATTATGTAGACTGTGAAAATGACCAAACTACCCTTATTGAAAATAAATAAAGTAAATATTACCTACTGTGAAAATGACCATATTACCCTTATAGAAAATAAGTGCAATAATATTATGGAGACTGTGAGAATGACCAGACTACCCTTATCAAAAATAAATAAAGTAAATATTACCTAATGTGAAAATGACCATATTACCCTTTTTGAAAATAAGTGCAATAAATATTATGGAGACTATGAAAATGACCAAACTACCCTTATCAGCAATCAACAATAGCAAAAGTAAATATTACAAAATATGAAAATTACCATATTACCCTTAGTGGAATTAAGTGTAATAAATATTACAGAATGTGAAAATATCGATAATATTTATTGCACATATTTCCAACAAGGGTAATATGGTCATTTTCACAGTCTCTATAATATATTTATTGCACTTATTTCCAGTAAGGGTAGTATGGTCATTTTCAAAGTGTGTAATATTTACTTTATTTATTTTCAATAAGGGTAGTCTGGTCATTTTCACAGTCTCCATAATATTTATTACACTTATTTCCAATAAGCGTAATATGGTCATTTTCACAGTATGTAATATTCACTTTACTTATTTCCGATAAGGGTAGTCTGGTCATTTTCACAATCTCCATAATATTAATTGCACTTATTCACAATAAGGGTAATATGGTCATATTCACAGTCTCTAATATTTACTTTACTTATTTTTTATAAGGGTAGTCTGGTCATTTTCACAGTCTTCATAATATTTATTGCAATTATTTCCAATAAGGGTAATATGGTTATTTTCACAGTCTCCATAATATTTGAACATGTGATGTTCAATTATGATATATTTCGTCCTCAGTTCATCCTAACAAGAAACTTAGGTCTAACTTCATATCGTATATGGGAAATATGATCATTTTCACAGTCTACATAATATTTATTGCAATAATTTCCAATAAGGGTAATATGATCATTTTCACAGTTTGTAATATTTACTCTACCTATTTCCGATAAGGGTAGTCTGGTCATTTTCACAGTCTCCATAATATTTATTCACTTATTTCCAACAAGGGTAATATGGTCATTTTCACAGTATGTAATATTTACTTTACTTATTTCCGATAAGGGTAGTCTGGTCATTTTCACAGTTTGCACAAAATTTATTGCAATAATTTCCGGTAAGGGTAATATGGTCATTTTCACAGTCTGTAATATTTACTCTACCTATTTCCGATAAGGGTAGTCTGGTCATTTTCACAGTCTCCATAATATTTATTCCACTTATTTCCAACAAGGTTAGTCTGGTCATTTTCACAGTCTGCACAATATTTATTGCAATAATTTCCAGTAAGTGTAATATGGTCATTTTCACAGTCTGTAATATTTACTCTACCTATTTCCGATAAGGGTAGTCTGGTCATTTTCACAGTCTCCATATTATTTATTCAACTTATTTCCAACAAGGGTAATATGGTCATTTGAACATGTGATGTTCAATTCTGATATATTTCGTCCTCAGTTCATCCTAACGAGAAACTCAGGTCTAACACTAGTAATATTTGAACCTGTAATGTTCAATTTCTGATATATTTTTTCCTCAGTTCATCCGAACGAGAAATTCAAGTCTAATTTTAGTAATATTTGAACCTGTGATGTTCAATTCTGATATATTTTGTCCTCATTTCATCCGAACGAAAAACTCAGGTCTAACTTTAGTGATATTTGAAACTGTGATGTTCAATTATGATATATTTCTTCCTTAGTTCATCCTAACGAGAAACTTAGGTCTAACTTTAGTAATATTTGAAACTGTGATGTTCAATTCTGATATATTTCGTCCTCAGTTCATCCGAACGAGAAACTCAGGTCTAACTTTAGTAATCTTTGAACTTGCGATGTTTAATTATGATATATTTCGTCCTCAGTTCATCCGAACGAGAAATTCAGGTCTAACTTTAGTAATCTTTGAACCTGTGATGTTCAATTCTGATATATTTTGTCTCCAGTTCATCCGGACGAGAAACTCAGGTCTAACTCTAGTAATCTTTGAACTTGTGATATTCAATTATGATATATTTCGTCTCCAGTTCATCCGGACGAGAAACTCAGGTCTAACTCTAATAATCTTTGAACCTGTGATATTCAATTATGATATATTTCGTCTCAAGTTTATCCGGACGAGAAACTCAGGTCTAACTCTAGTAATATATGAATCGAGATGACAAGATCAGATAAAATCCATCCTCAGTTCATCCGAACGAGAAACTCAGTTTTATCTCTAGTAATCTCTGAACCTAAGATGATAAAATATGTTGTTCCACATCTTCGGTTTATCGAAATGAGGGACCAGAATCTATATCTATCGGTGTCACGTTGATTTCTAAATATATTTTTGTATGTTTCAGAACTCGTTTTTGTCTTAATGATTTCCAAATATATTATTCATTCTTACTACTCATTTCTCATACTTCCTAAAGCTTTAAACGATATCACATGGTGCTCTACCTATTATTGAAACCATGAGAACCGTTTAATTAATTTTTCTTTTGACACATGGCAAGAAGCTAACCATTAGATATTCTTGGACCAATTACATCGGTGTCATAGGGAATTATCGTCCAGCAATCCCACACAATAACTGAGTTAAGGTACTTGTGCGAAACGCACAAATAACAAACCGCGTCCCTACGTTTGTTTTTCACTTAACCTTATCTTTAGAAGAAAGAGAATAATCCCTTTTTCATTCTCCTCTGCCTCTCCCTTTCTTCATCCCTTGCGCCTCCCTCAAAAAATAAACCCTAACTCAATTTTTTTTGATATAACAGAGGATTCAGTTTCCCTTTGATGCAAATCCGAAACCCTACATCCTCATCACCGTAAGTATTTGTTTTCTGAAGTTTTAAGTATCATTCTCCTACCTGGTATTACACAGATTCAAAATTCAATCTCTAGTAGTAATCGCTTTATTGATGAGGTTTTGTTTAGTGATTTTGGTGCGTTTATGAGTGGATCTGGTTTGCTTTTCATTAGTATTTTTGGACAGATTTTAAGTAGATTGAGATTTTGGATTTTTTTGGATTTATTTTTTTGGGTTTTTTTGAATCGATTAGTGTGTTGATTAGTGTTTGTCAATGACTTATTTGAATCATTTTTGGTCAGAATTTATTTTGTGATTTTTGTTAATATGATGAATGAAGAGGGTTTGAATTTGTTTTTTTTATTGATTATGTATAATTTAAATGAGATCGAATGTTACGTCAAGAATGAAGAGGTTTCTGAACAAAGGCTACCTAGCTTGCATTCACAAAATTTTGAAATTGTAATGTTGTACATACTGGATTGATTCGGCTTTGCATCTATCTTTGTCTTCTACTGTGTAGATTCACTAATTTTATTTTGACGTTGTTTTCCAGCCTTTCAGTGTTTCATTTATTGAGATGAAACAAAACAGACCCATCTTTAGTTGGATGCTTATAAGAACTGAGAACACTATCAAATTTGAGAAAAATGATACTTATTATCCAGTGGAAAGGTAATTTATACCTGTCTTTCTTGATTATTAGGGTTTGGTGATGTTTGTTTTCTTTTCCTTGTAGATTTTATAGATATTCAAACTCTGATTGTGTTTGTTGAATTGGTTACTGAGGCATAAGTCGGCACTGAAATATTTTGTTTATTTTGTTGTTTTCAATTTCAATGACTCATGGTGCTGTGCTGTAGGTCTAGGAAGGTGAACATTGGTGGTGGAAAATCAAGAGCTACTGGAGGTGCTCCTATTACATTAGTTGTGTATGGAAAATCATTCCTCAAAAGGTAGAACCCTAATAATAAATCTCTTCTTACTTTTCATATTTTTTTCTCCTTGTAAATCTACTCTTAGTAGTCTTTCTATGCCTAACCATATTGTGTGGTCATCTTCAGTTCTTTCTGCAAAATAATAACCCTAGTCTTTGTTTCTCGTCACTAATGTTCATGGGTTTTGGTGTTTGTAGATTTCCGTTGGTGATTGAAGGTGTTCTTTACACAAGTAAAACCCCATTCTTTTGAACCCTTGTTATCTGTTTTTGTTAATTCGTTGTGTATCTTATAATTCTCTCTGTTTTTAAGTGTGTTTGTTTGAGTTTAAAAATTGAAACCATTTTTTATGAGGATATTATGTGTTTGTTGAGATGTATCTTTCTATTTCCTATCACATTGTACCTTTCTAAGTTTGTAAGAGTATGATAAACTTAAATGTTTAGTCTAATGATGTCTCTATCATGATTTTTTTGTTGATTCAGTAAAACCTACATGGTTTTTGTATAATCTAAGCATGATTATGGGTTGCTTTTTGTCCATCGTTATTTCCGTCACAAGAAATATGGTTTATATAAATGGTTTCTGCTAGTATTTACATCAGTCTTGTATAATGCATAAAACCAAGTGCATTATGTTCTCATGGAGGGGTATGAGCATATTAATCATATCACAGCTATCTTATGTTGAGACAACCCATAATTTAGTTGTCAAGGCATAATTGGTTGCTCTCACTGCTTGACTAGTTTTTTTGATGCCTACCAAATTAGTTTGTAAATGTCGGTTCATGGGTTGGGCATTATTGGGTATCCTCTGAAAAATAATTTAAATAAACTACTCTGAGATGTCATTCCCAGTTAATCTCCTCAAATGGTAATAATATTTCACACAAATATCATGATTTGTATAGTACATCTTGTTACTCGTTAAAGAACGCTGGAAACTTGGCAGATCATTTCAGAAGCTTGACAAATTGGTGTGGCAATAATTAGCTCCTGTATGTGTGCAGATATATCTTGCTCAAAACGAATCTAGAAAACTAGAACAAACTGGCAACGCAATGGTTCTCTTGTTAATCTAGTTGTCTGTATGTCTATCATAAGGACCTAGTAAGTGGTGATAGTATAGTTAATCTTATGTTCTATATAGTGTAATGTTGGATACTTGAGAAGAGGGATTTATGGCATCATGAGTAGAGTTTAATGGTAGTGGTAGACATAGAGTGAGGGGCTGTTGCTCATGGATACCTAGAAATGCACGATCATATTAAGGAAACAGGACAAACCATATGCACTAATATATAGTACTTGCAGCTATATGGACTATGTAAAAATTACTGAAATGATTTCGGGTGAAGGGATATGTGAAAGTGAAACTTAAATTTATAGTATTTAGTGTTGTGCAGGTTGTTGTAGTTGCAGACTGGAAGAGCTTTGGGTGGCATGGTGAGACAGATATCGATAGATTAATTTGAAAATGAAGGCATCCAGGTTAGTTATGGTATTCCATAGAGTGCATGCTGCAGCAAGTTGTTAGATCGGAAAATTTATGTCAATAGTGTGCCCCCATTAGATGTAATGAACATTTCCGTCTGTTAATATTATTATAAAAATGTCAAATACACTGGATATTCCGGTGGTCAGCCCTAAACATTTTGGTTCTTAAAGTTGATATAATTTATAGTTGGTTACGATCTACTATCGTCTATCCAAAAGCATGTTTGGATCATTCACTTTTTGTGTGTAATTTATCGTTAAGTATTTTTGTTTGATCAATCATTGTATTGTATAATTTATCTTTTTTAGCGTGGATTTATATTATTCATCTCATTTTCATTCAGGTGATGCATCATCTCTGAAACCTCGTGGTTGGAAGCCTCTTGTTCGCAGATAATTTTTCTTGTATTGCAATGAAATAGCTGATCTCTGTAACAGCGCAGAACAAATATTTTCCTTTGAACCTAGTGTACTGATCAAGACTCATGTCAAGATTTTTGGTGATTTGCATGGGAAATTTGGGGACCGTATGTGTATCTTTGATAAATATGGGTCTCCTTCAACTGCAAGAGATATAGCGTGAATGTTTGTATTTCGGCACCTACTAATTTTTGCATAGACTTTGCTATAAATGCAAATATTCACCCACTAATCCCTCCTTTTTTTACATGGCATATGCAGTTACATCGACTACCTCTTCGTAGGGGAACGTGCTGACCTATGCCTACCCAGCTTAGAAATGGTTAGTCTTTTGCTTACATTGAAAGTATTGCTTAGAGTGTCATTTCTCATTTGTTTTCTTCCGGTGTGTACCTTTTTTTTCTTCGTAAAATGAAGGTGAACTAAGTGTCTTTCTATGGTCATCTGTATGTCCCAGGTCGAGTATCCACAAAATGTATATTTGATTCGTGAAAACCTTGAGGCAACATATATTGATGCCCTGTTTGGATTCAGGATCGATTGCATTGAACGAATGGTATTTTTCATACTCTCATTGGCTGCCTAGTTTTTTATCTAATTTGTTTATTTGGGCTTGGCATATAATAAAAAGGTTGTTCAATTGACTTCCTGAGGCAGCTCGATTTGCAAAGAAAACTAATTCATGCATGGTGGCATTTGTCGCACTATAAGTGGAACATAATCAGTTGTAGTTATTATGGTAAGGATATATCTACTCATTTTGTAATTGTATTCGGAAAAAAGTTTGTGCCTTACAATTTGAGTTTTCTTTCAGCCTAATTTTATGACCACTCTCCATAACCCGACAGTGATAGTGTTGAAGGACTGCGCTCAAACGCGAGTGGTCCTGGACTAGTAACCTTCGGGGATAGTTCGCTTCTATCAGCCTTGTTATCTTGGCAGACTTCGTCTTGGTTATGCTTGGTTTTGAAAATAATGTCTTATCAGGAACATCCAAGTCTATTTATATTGTTTTTTATCTGCATCTAAACTGTACAAGACAATTACATTAAAGTTTGGCAAGGCTATTTGGAGATGATGCAAACCAGACCACTCGTCTCCGAGAAAAGCAATTTGGTCTCTTCTAGGTTGGTTAATTGAACTTGTTATGCTATATGAGTACTCATGGGCACTTTGGATGCTAATTGGATCTTCAGGTATTGAGGTTGTGAAGCAGTTCGCAGGGGAATGCGGGATGGTATTGTTGCTGCGAATACTGCAGCTGAATACACATTGATATTTGTTAGCCTGGAAAACTCCAAGAAACTCCTAAACTCCCCTCATAGTTTTCTAAATGTTCTCTTTGACTGTTTGTAATATTACCTTGTCATTTTCAATTTTGGCTTGCAATTTTTTCTGGTGAATAATGATGAAATGAACTGATTTTTTCTGAAATCTGTGTAATTTCAGGTCGACGAACAACAAATGTTGCTTAATATTCCAACTAGCTGAAGAAGGTTCCAGACCCACTATATCTACTTGATGCAGGTGCTTTCTTTTAAAGATAGAAGGCACTATAAAATTATGGAAACACTATCTACTGGTATGCCTATGTAAATTGTAAATTTTCATTTCTTTCATTGCATAGTTCAATTTAATGGTGGTGTTGGTCTTGGTGACTGTTGGTGGTTCATGAAGACCCACTACCACGGACCGCCACCACCACCACCACCAATACTAATGGTTCACTGAGAAAGCTTTTAGCATTTAGGATGATAATTCTCTAACTGAATCTTAGAATTTAATTACTTTTATTGTTGTAAAAACTTGTATTGCCCTGAACCTTTTTTTTGTAATTTGATTTTATTTTATTTTTGTAATTTGAACATAATGAATCAATAAATGTAATTTGGTTTCCATTTGAGTTTAATTTGATTCTCATTTGAGTATAATTTGGTTTCCATTCGAGTTTAATTTGGTTATCATTTGGGTTTAATTTGGTTCTCATTTGGGTTTAATTTGGTTTTCAGTCAGGCCAGACAGATTCAGTCAGGCAATCTGAGCCTATTCTTTTTAATATTAAAATGTATATCAAGGACTGTCTTTGGTCAGTCATAACATCTTGACCGTTAATATCGGTCGTTGATATGAGTTGAACCGCGACCCGCATAGACACGTCACAGTTGAAAAAGACGCTCAAACAGCGACCCTTTCTTCGACCGACAAAGCAAGTCATAGATACGAGTTAAATGACTTGCTTCGTCGGTCGCGAAACTGCTGATTTCCACTAGTGTGCGAAAGATTTTTTTAATAACTGTCAATTCAAGATAGGAAAAGGAGACAAAATAAGGCTATGGGAAGACAAATGGTGTGTTCAAGGTCCCTTATCTTTCCTATGTCATGGCCTCTTCAACCTTTCTAGTACCAAGAACATGTCTATATCTCAGACTCATATCTCCGGAGGTGATGGGTTAAATTGGGACTTGGGTCTACATCACAGAAGAAGACTCTATGATAGTGAGATTGCGGAACTCTCTATTCTTATTCCGTTGCTCGAATCTATTGTGATATCTCCAAATCAGGAGGACCAACTTATTTGGCTTGGCAATAAAAAGGGTATCTACTCGGTAAAGGAGGCATATTTAAACTACTCGCAAGGTAATTCTCCGGTCATTCCTTTTTCGAGTTCTAAGGTCTGGTCTAGATCTTGGCCTCATAGGGTAGGATTTTTTCTTTTGCAAGTGTGTTTGAATAGATTGCCAACTTTGACTAATCTGCATCATAGACATACTTCCCTAGACTCCCCTAACCAGTGTTACCTTTGTGGAAATTTTGAAGAAACTGAGGACCATATCTTTGTTACAGTGCCGATCGACTTCTCGTGTCTGGAATTACTTCATCACTGCCAAGGAGGGAATTCATGTTATGCCCAATACTATTAGAGAGGTTGTTGTGGGTTGGAAGAGTTATCCTCTCTCTGCCCAAGGAAATCAACTTTGGAAACGTCTTCCGGCAGCAATTCCATGGGGTCTATGGAAAGCTCGCAACACTATAGCTTTTAATGGTAAAACTTTGAAACTCCATGAAGTTATTCGCGACATCAAAATTGATGCTTTTAACTGGTCTAAAAGCCTCGACTGCTTCATGGGAATTATCACATCTAATGTAATTTTGGGTTGGGAACAATTCTTTTTAAACCCACATTGAGTTAGCTTTTGGTGTTGGGTTGTTTTTTTTTTCTTGGGTTTGTTCTCAGTTTGTAAGGGTTTCATTTTCTTTCTCTAGCCTCCTTGTCTAGATGGTTTTTGTATTCCTTCATTCATTTAATACATCGTTTCTTCTTTGCCGAGCAAACAAAAAAAGGTTTATAGCGGGAAAGTATTAACAAATTGGTAATTATTGACTAGGAAACTTCCTCATTATCACTTGCACTACACAGGCACATCTGCAGAAATTATTTATGCATTTCGATTTAGCAAACCATACCTGGGCACTGCACGTTCTAAAAGAAGTGACGGTGGACCTCCTCTTAATTTCCCATGTAGCAGAGTGGGACTCTTTCCTTCTAAATGGGAGGAAACAACATGTACTAGATCCGTGTTGAATATTTTATGGATCCTGGTAATCAAAGGACAACAAGGCAGCAAATAAACGGTTATACATACCATCAGAAATGTTCAACGGATAGCTGTCGCCTTTCGTGTACTAATAAAAGCTAAAAGCAAGCAGAGTCACATGCATTGCAATTGTTTCCAGTGACGAATACAGACATTTCTCGAGATTGTGTTAGTGCACATTTGCATAAACCTACAAAACCTAAGAAAGGTTATCACATAATTGATCAGGATTTTGCACTCAAGCAGACATCATCTCAGCACCAACAATAGGGTTATATGGACAGTCATTTTCATCAAGAATAACTCAAAAGATGATCTTTAACCAATAAAAATACACAATGACAATATTGGATTATCTCATCCATATACTCCAAGGTGATCATACAGAGCCAAGGTGGCCGTGAAGATAGTAGAAGATTTAAGTTACCATGCAGTATGAACATAAAGTGATGGTTTACTCAAAGAATATCTAGATTATTATGTAATCATATTTCTAGATATATATTGCCTAGTCAAACAAGATAGAGATTGTGTTATATCCTAGGTTTAGTAAACTCTATAAATAAGAGTTCAAATGTAAATGTTACATCATCTCAGTATCTCTGATGATCAATATAGTTTCTCCCTTTGTGGTTTTCAGTGGTTGTAGGCCATTCCTGGCGAACCACTTTAATCTCTTGTTTTTCATTTTTTGTTTTAATATGATTTTGATATGTAGTTGTTAATCAAAGATATTCATCTTAGTTTGGGCAAATTAATAAACTGAGCAGCTTCCTAGCCCCTAATTAATATACCGGCCAATTTTTTTAAATCTTTCACAAAGTGGCCAGGCCGTTAGATTTCACGTCCGGACCACCATATTGGTCAGAAGCATTGATTAGGTCAACTGTATATCCTAAAATTACTAACCTATCCTTATATTTTGTTTTGTTTCTTTAAGGCCCTAAGAGCATCTCCAATGAGATGATGTGGTGTTCCTCTTTTAACGGATTAGGCTACTTTTTCCGAAAAATCATCTCCAACGGGAACTTGAAAGGAAGATATGAAGCTTAAATGGTAGGCGGTTGAGTTTACATCCTATAGCCCATCCTTTGGTTTTAGAGGATCTCTAAGAGGATTTAGACAATCAAATTCCCTAATATTTAGCAAAACAAATCTCTCTACCTATGAGCATATGACAACTGTAATATTGTTTTTTCACAATTATACACGGTTGGAGATGGATTATCTTGAAGTTCCTAAAATAAAGGAAAGTTTCAATAAAAAGGAGCAAATTTACTCATCCGTATATGAAGGAAGCGGATGTCCCATTGGATATGCTCTAATGCTCGTCCCTTTCCATCGCCACTCGTCCATTTCCTCCTCTTCTCCATAGACTTACTACCGATTCATGAGTGAGAAAAAAATCACTAGTATAAGAGAAAACAAATCACAAGATATCGAGAAGAAATTGTTGATATTTGGAATCAACTGGGTTCTTCTTAATCGTTAAAACAAGATCAATTTTGGATGAAATTCGTTTAGGGTTTTTTTTTGGTTAAAATTGGATACTCAAGTCTAGGTTTTTGATCTTCCGTTTCAGATTCATTAACACCAGATGGTAACTCTTTCAAGTAGGTATTGTCGTCAATTTTATGGCGTGGGAATTATATTACATGGAGATATTCATATGGTAAATTAGATAGATGGGTAACGCTTCCATCGGGCTAATGATTGATTGTGGCTGATTAAGAAGGTTCTCAGGAACAATGGGGTTTTAAAAATTGAGATAAGCAAAGGATCTGGGTTTTTGAATCATTGAAGATTTGGATGGATTTGGGCAAACTTTGATGCCGTTATGGTAAGATGTTAATTGGGTATTTGCCTGAATGGTTTTAATATTTTTGTAATTGACGTTGCAGAGATTCAAAAATTATAATTGTTAAGGATTTGATCTTGATGATCACAAATACCACGAAGGAAAAATAAATTGAAATATCAATTCATTGGGGTTTACTTTTATCGATCTCAATAGTCTATTATTATTTATTTTCTTTTATTTTTTTTTTGTGATTTCGGGTTTTAGTATTGTTGCCGGTATATTTTGTAATTGGGCAATTGATGAAAGAATAATAGAAATTTGAGTTGATTGATTTTTTCAATTGGTTTTGCATAAGTGTGAATTTGTCTCCATATTTTTCTTGTGTTATCATAACAGGGGAAGAAGACGAACCAGGCATAATTTAACTAGGTATGACTCAGTTCAGTAGAACTTTCTACTCAGCCTATTGAAGGGTTTAAATGTCTTTTACTAAGTAGTGTAACTGACAGGTAAGCCGTTAACTGATGGTACCCGTTTTAAAAAAAAAAGCGGGACAAAAAAAAATCTATCTCGGCCACTTTATATAATGATTAGAAAAAATTGCCACTTTCTTAATTATATGTGAAAAAGGTGGCAATTTTATTAAAAAGCCCACTTAGTTTTGATCTACATATCACAAAAGGCAAATAGGAGATAAGATTATAAGCAGAACAAACATGACTTAATTCTTCCCTACTACTGTACACTGTGCCAGACTGAGAAATTTCAAACATACAATGGTAAACCATATATACATTATGATTGATTACCTGCAACTTCTGGACATTGTCAACTTTTTATATCAAATGAATGAAGCCTATTTATCTTCATGAACATACATGTCTAGTAAGGTAAACCAAATCAACTGAACATAACAACAAAAGAAACGAGATCCAACCATAAAAAATAGGATTCCGATTGCTCAGTACATACATCACAGCATTAGTGATGGCCATAAGGGCAAATCAAATATCAAGATAGCATATAACCCAAAACAACGGAAATCAATCTAGTTCAGAAAGTTTCATCAGAATTAATCATTTTAATCTACTAAAATCGCTGAGCTTCAGAAATGAAATCACTAACCACACAATGATCAACAACATTACGGATTTAAAGAGCAAAGCAACTGTAAGAAGATACAATGAGCAAATCGTTACTATTGGAGTACATTCCTTGAACTGACAAGTTTAAACCTCAGACTTTGGAGCGAAAGGAGAGATCGTCTGGTAGTATAAACTACTTACCCAAATGTACTCTATTGATGGGGGAATAATACTAAACGATCTCTCTTCAACACAATAGGAGAATCTATTATGAGTAACTATAGGATTAATTTTTAACCTGGATGAAATCCCATATGACAACATTAGGATCACGGGAGAGATTTATTACGCGTGTAGGTAAGTTAAGGCAACAGGGTATTTTTTTTTTCCATACGCGAAAGCCGGACCCAAGCCCTACCCGAACCAGCCAGTTAGACTGACCCCACTGTCAGACCCAACACCGTTAAACCCACCGTACAACTAACTAATTTATTACAAACTTTTACCGCGACGAGGATTGAACCTCTGACTTCTCCTCTTGCTAGAGTTGATGGGATACCATTGAGAGTTGTTCTCATGGGCCCAGGGAACTGCCTAGTTACCAGAGGACAACCGGGCAGCAAATGTACAGATATATTTTCCATCCGTTATCCTATACGTAAAAAATTGCATCTACCAAAAGGAGACAGAATATAAGAGCAGAACAAGCATGTGTCAGTTCTTCCCTAGATAGTACATCACACTATGCACGCCGGAGTGAGAGATTTAAAACATACAATTGTAACCTATATGTTTAGATAATTATTAATTACCACAATACATATACATTCGGAAAATGGGTCATATGGCCAACACTTATAAAAGTATGGGAATAATGGGCTTGTAAAATATATGTCTGGGTGAAAAAGACACAAGAAAATTTTGCCATATATACCCTTTACTTTAAACTTTATTATTTATTATATTTTTTTCTCTCTCCTATTTATTTTCTATCTCTCATTTAAAATTAATCGCGAAAAAATTTTCGCAACTTCCGAAATATAAGTCATATTTTAATAAAATTTATATTTTTGGAAAGGTCTCGAAAATCTCTACAAAACAAGATCCATTATTTATATGAAATTCGATTTTTTTTTTAAATTTTAAACCAGGATACATTATGCACCCAGGTCACCTTGCGAAAATTATTTTACTATAAAAATATGTATTATGTACCTAGGTGCAACCTACCCAAAATTTATTTTCTGTAAGAATATGCGTTATGCACCCAGGTGCACCTGGCTAAAACCTATTTCATATAAGAATCAAAAGAAAATACATTATGCACCCGGGTGCAACTAGGCCAAAACTTATTTCCCTTCAGAATATACATTATACACTCGGGTGCATCTTGTTTATTTGGTGGATAAATCTAGGTTTATTCTAGTGATCACTTAGGATATATGATATAAACCATAATCAGTAATTCATGATTTTGAGCAATAAATCCACTACCATTACCATTGCATTCAATATTAAAGCATCAATTAAAAACAAGCATTAAAAAACAAAAATAAGAGGAACAACAAAAAATTCAAGAAATATATACATTATGCGCTTATGCACTCGGGTGCATCTTGTGTATTTCGTGAATAAATCTAGGTTTATCCTAATAAGTTGCAAAATACTCCATCATTCAACCCATAATCACCACAATGGACAACATCACCATCACTTTACTTCACTGTCCAAACCCAATTCTCAACTTCAGCTGCTGATCCTTCTTGACTTCTATTAACCCTTCAACATACCCAACACCATGGCTAGCTGAAAACAAGTCTTGGTAATCAAAACATCTCACTCAGGTATTTAAGAAAACACCTTGTGTGCATGTTGCAGCTGTTGAGTTTTGCATTTACTGTGTTCTCGTAACCCATTTTAATTTTCGATAACTAGTTTCCTAAATCAATACAAACTCTAAACTAACAATCATTCATAGCATCAATGCCCTCCATTTGTTTGGTATCACAATTAATAGTACTTAGTACTTACTCAACATACCCACATATTTGAAATAAATTAATCAAGACATGCTAAAACTAACATATGTAGTCAGATTAGAGAAAAAAGATGAAGGTGAGACAGGGAAAGAAGAAAAACTACTATATAAGTTCAACTTTGTTTTTTTGCCTACATCAACCAAAATAAAAAATTAAACAAAATGTTAGAATTCGAATTGAATTCCTCAATCAATTGCTTACCACAACTGAATTAAAATTAGCTCCTAATTAAATAATACAATTATACCTCAAACCAAAAGAATGTTCAAACGGGTTAACTCTATTGCAGATCACGGAAGTAGATAACTAGCAGTGGTGGATCTACTTCAGTAAATGTAGAATAAGAAAATTGTTGAAGAAACCGGAATCAATCACCTAATTTGCTCTTATTATGAATCACCAACATCACCTAAATAAACGGATATGTACCTTCAAAATCCATATCAGTACTTTATCCACTGGTATCAAAATAGAAAAAGATGACGACGATTTAATCTTCCCTCGCTCTTTTCATGGTATAGATGACAACCTCTCTCGTCCGGATGGAGTTGAAATATCCTCTCGCTCTTTTAAAGGGTATTTAAGTCCTTCCCTAGAAAATCGATCACGTTATATTGGGTGAAATATCCAATCTGGATTCTCAAAAAGTATCATTGAGATACTTGGTCATTAGTCCCAACCAAATATTTTACTCGTCTTTTAGACCCGTAAATTCAAATCCAAGGGCTAATTAACCAAAAAACTATATTGCATGTTGTCACTCGAGGTGGTGGCTAAGTAATAACCACCAGTTTCAAGAGAATAGAACAATATCTGCTATCCATTCAGGTTACTTGCTAGTGTTATCTAGGAGGTGATACTTTTAAAATAAAGATTATATATGGTCTTTGATATTTAGTTTCAAATACATCTGGGATCAATTCCATACAAAAAATCTAGCTTCATCACAATGAAACAAAACACAAATTTATCCTATGTTAGGATGCATAACAAAGTGTTGGAAAACAATTACTAAAAAATGATTTTTAAGGTTTTAATAAAATTATAATTTATTGTTTTCTTTTGTGAATGAAAAAACTTATTAGTCTCACATTGTGGAGTTTCCATTTTTCTTTTTAGTCCCTTATCGGGGAGTTCCTCCTCTTAAGTTCTTTTTGTAGGACTAGAATATCGCTACAATGGTGCGTCTGCGAAATTAATGACATTTCTGCGAGCCTAATCGCGAGTTCTTCAACAACGCTTTATGGGTGTCAGAGAATAAACTTAAAGAATGACATAATAGCTGACGATTGAAGAAACACGGGAAAAACATGTTTTTCTTGCGATGGTTATAAAGCTTGCGATAATGAACATTATAACAATTGCGATAAGATGGCAGAGTAAATCCAAAATAAAAGGAAAACTTAGCTGTCATCCACTATCTAATTTCCTATATAAAGGGGTCCAATAGATTCAGTGAGAGGTGATGTATTTTTTGAGAGTTGAGAAAGTCTTGAGGAAAGAGAAACTTCAAGAGAATAGTTGTAATCTGGATTTTTGTAAACATTTCTGAGATTTAAATGATAAGTGTCGTTTTTAATCTTCAGTTACGAGTTGAATATTGTAAAATCTTAACAAGGGTGTAGTGTAGGATTTCCTGCAACTACATTTTGGCGCCCGAAACATGGACTGAATTGATGATTATTTGAAGAAAAAGATAAAAATTAACATTGTGATTGGAAGGAATTTGGAACATTTAGTGAAAGATCGTACGCAACTTCCAACAGCTTGATAAGATTAATGGATGGAAGAAAAAGAAATACGTCACAACCATCAACAACTGTGAGAAGGAGTAAAAGACTTGCAGGTGGAGGAACAAATGAAATGGGAGAATCTTCAAGGATAAGGACAAGAAGAAATATAATAAGGAATGAGGGAGAAAATCAAATTCAACGGCCGAATCAACAAAAACCAATAGAAGATGGAGCTGTGGATTATGATAGAGTGAGTGTGCATACTTGGAGATCGGATACGATGGAAGAAGCAGAAGATCGACAATTAAGAAATGAAAGAGGAGAAGAAAGAGATCAAGAAGTGATTGAAGGATTGATTCATGAAGAAAATGAAAATAAAACATCAGATGATATAATACAAAGAATACAAGAGGAAAGAAGATTAGATCGGAAGAACGCGTGAATTTAACAAGACAAAATCATGAGTTAAGAATGGAGAATTTAAGATTGCAACGAAGAAGATCAAGAAGTACTGCTAGATCAAGTTCAAGATCATTTACAGAAGAACCAAGGCAAAATTCCCTTGTGAGAAATATTGGAGAGAATATTCAAGGAGAAATGCAAAATCCAAATGAAGAACCATATCATAGAGAAGAAGAGATAATTGATGATCGCCATATTCCACACGATGAAGTTGTGAATGGTAGAAGAAATCAAGAGGGTAGAAGTATCCAAAATGGTGAAGAAAATCGAGAAGAAGGTAGAAGAATATTACATGGGCGAGAAATCAAAAGAATCATCGAGGAATAAATTGAGAGACATTATGCTGAACAAGCACGTCTGGCTTGCGAGAGCGAAAGATTAAGAGCAGAAGTGGAAGAACAAGAAATTCAGGAGGCAATTCGACAGAATAATCATGATAATCTCGAAAGGAGACGCGCACAGAATCGCCACAATAATGGTATCAATGAAGATTACGATAGAATACAAGGAAGAATAGAAAGAAAGCGAGGAGAAATGGATAGAAATGGAGAATATTGGTAACCAATTTCAATGCAATGCACCGCAGTTGGTTGTTGCGGTTGGTTTTGAGGAGCTGGCTGAAGCGGTGGTGCTCGCGGTAACCAATTTGTTGCCGTAAATTGGTTTAGGTTTCCTTTTACAATCAATTTCAATAAGAATATTAGTACATTCCTTCAATGTGTGGTGTTGTGGTCGTGGAACCGATGATACATGCAATTAATAGTCATTACTTCTATTTCCTGGCAAAGGTTCTCTCCCAAGATTCCTCGATAATGGTATTTCTTCGGTCAACAAGACTGTCTCCCAAATTTTTTATATCAAAGTATTCAGTTCGGGAAGCTTTATATCTTCAAAGGGCAGGTTGTACGAATTTCTCTCAAATTTTTGATTGTTATTATACCTCGTTCTGCGATTATTGTTAAACCTTCCACGTTGGGTATCCTGCCTCCTAGCTAGATAATTGTACGCATGAAGCATGTCTCCATACTCTCTTCGAAACCATTCTCCATCATGGACGGATAGAGCTACTTCTTTCATGGTATTTCCTTTCACGGGTGTTTCTTCTCCAGCATTAGAGGTACATCCCACATTGCATGTTATTCATGGTAACAATCTTTATCTTCCTGCTTTCGCGGCTATGATAACAGTCATGCTAATATCCATTTATCTTTGCTTTTCCTTTAATGCGATGTATTCCTCCTGATATTCCCTCAGTTCTTCCATCCCAAGATCGTTTCTGAGTCGGAATATTTCCATGTATAAGAGGTCTGTTGTGTGCATTGACGAATGCGAGGATCAGATGTCGTTTTTATATTTCCCCTGCTAATTTGCTGCACATGGTTCTCCAGCGCATAGTTAGATTTCGCAGGATTTCTCCGTGCGCCTTCTTCAAGTTGAATAAAGTTTTGATCTCTTCCTTTGACGGGTTATAGGTTATGTAATTACCCAAGAATAGCCTTTGTAGTTGCACGAATGAGGTTATTGATCCTTCCCGTAAGTTTTCGAACCATAATAGAGCTTCACATGTTAAGATCACAAGAAAGTATTTATATAACATCTCTTTATGCTTGGACCATTACGTCAACGAAAGGTTATATGCATTCATATGATGTACTGCGTTTCCCGTCCCATCAAAGATGTTGGAGAATGTGGGTAAGGTACATTTGGCAGGAATTGGTGATTGTAATATTTCACGCGAAAATGGTGATCGCTTTGCCTCTTCTATAGCTTCTGCCAACTTCATTCTCTCTCCTCCTCTTCTATTATTGTTTTGCATCGCTGCTTTGAGTTATTCAAGATGTTGTAATATGGATTGGTTCTCATCAGTATGTTTTGTTTCTCTCTGCCTTGGTTCTACCGCCGCCTCCAATTCTCATTGTTTGATTAGTCTTTTTTTATCGCCTTTCTATTATCTCGCTCCAAACTTCTTTCCCTCCTAAGATCTCATATTTGGGTTTCGCGCTCTGAACTACTCCCTCTCGTTCCATTGTATCTTTGGTTTTCGTGTTCTAGGTTTTCGCTTCTTTCACGATTCCTTCTCCTTTCTCTTCGTTCTTGTAGACTTCTTTCTCTATCGCGTGCATCTTCTCTTTCTCGTTCTGTTTCGCGAACTTCTCTTTCATGTTCTTCATGATTATATTGTTTCTCTCTATCTTCCACATGACATTCTCTCCTTCGCCTTGTTGAACTCCTACTCGTCTGGGTTTCCGTTTCTCCAGTCCATGTCTGCATATAATCATTTAGCCGTTTATTTTCCTCTGTTAACAAGGAATTTTGTAGCGCTAGATATGCTCGCTCTAAGGATAATTCTGCATCCCTTGATCTACTCCGTTTAAGTCCTTGCCTCAATTCTCTCTCAATTCTTCTATCTTTCACGAGACGTCCTCTTAATGGATGGATGGTCAAGTTATCTTCATTGCCTGGATTTCACCTTCATTTTGCATCGCCTTGTTTTCTTCCTCTATCGTTTCCGTATCGGTTGTGTGGACGAGACCTTCCTCATAGATGATTCTCTCCTCATTATTGTTCTGTTTTATCGGTTCTTAGGAGACAGTTGTGTTGTTCTTCTGGTTTACCTCTATGATGGAGAACAGGCTGCGGTTACGACCTTATTGTTTTAAGGCTCGTCTTTCTCTGGCATTTGAAGTTTCTCCTTCATCTCTAACACCTCTTTTTTCTGCAACTCTGTTGCTTCTTCGTGTTGCGATAACATGTCATGTTGTTGATGCGACTCGTACCATCTTACTAGTAGAGGATTTGTGAACGGGAATTGGTTGATTTTGAGATACATATAGTTCTTTTAAAATACTTTCCAAATAAGGTGAAAAGATGTTACTTGAATTTCATGGTGGGCAAGAAAATGAAAGCACTGATGACAACAAAGAAACTTTGAAAAATGATAGATTTCAAACTATCAACTAGCAGGCTTCCCTATTTCTAGCGCCAAAACGTAGTTGCGAAAAATCCCACAACTACACCCTTGTAATGATAATAACACAAAGTCTAAGTCATGTTGATCAATCTAGACATTAATGATATTATTCACCACTTTGACACTTGTATAATCTTTCTAAACTCTTTGTAATGGATGAATACAACTGCCACAATGGATTCAATCTAAGTTTACATACAACAATGGAGAAATACAAAGGTCAAGATTAAGTTCTATGATGGAACTTGTCTCTTTACTAATAACTTTCTTAGCTTATCTCTCTCCACCCCCCCCCCCCCCCTTCCCTCTCTCAATCATTTATGAGCCCTTATATAGGAAGATATATCCATAGATCCATGATTCACGTGCAAGATCTCAGTTGACTGATTCTGTTTCAGTTTGTCTTACTCACCAGGCTTTTGAACATTGTCTCTATATCTCGCACTACTGCTTGGTTATTCGTGCTTCTTATGATGGAGTTAGCAATCGCATTATCCTTACCGCGTAAATGTCCGTCCCATTCTTTCTCTATTATTGCGTGCTTACTCTCACTACAAGAAAATGTGTCTCTTGCGACTAAATATTATCGACTGTCTAAAAAATTAGTCATTGGTTTCCTATTTCTACTTATGTTTGCGTCTGAAAAATAATAGTCACTACAGAATACTAGGCACTATTTTCTTGCAACAAAATATTTATGTTAGCCGTTGGACGTGTCGTACAACTTATTTGGAGCGACTACTTAGATAATCTTGAAGCTATTTATGTGCGGCCACAACGAATGTAGTGACTAATTTTCGTTTAGTCGATAGTGTTATCTATCTACAAATTCCTTGCGACTGAAAATATCTACTAATCACGGGAGCTATCTTGTGACTGAAAATATCTACTAATCGCTGGAGTTATCTTACAACTTATTTGGAGCAACTACATAAACACCTTGGAAACTATTTACGTGCAGCAACAATTTTTGTAGTGACTGATTTTTCTTCGATCGCTAGTATTCTCTATCTACTATTTCCTTGCGTCTGAAAATATCTATTAGTCGTTGGAGCTATATTAGCACCAACTTAGGGTGGAAGCTATTCACGTTCAGCAACACTAAGTCTAGCGACTGATTTTTTTTTATTGCTATATTTCATGGAAAATTCGTCTAGCTCTACAATTCGGACATTGAGGGTTCATGGTTAGTATGCCGTTGATCCACATTTGAAGCTACAAGCGACGCAAGACCTATGAATGGTCGGATTCATCGTTCTTACAAAGTTTTCGACTTATAATAGTTCACTCCAGGCCGGGTTTCGAGCTCGGAGCCACTTTATTTTTCGAAGTCGCCTGAAAAGGGTTTGTTTAAGGTTTTGGAGAATATTTCAATGGAATCTTACATATAAATGGTCGGATTCATCGTTCTTGTGAAGTTTCCAACATATAGTAGTCCACTCCAGGCTGGGTTTCGAGCTCAGAGCCATTTTCTTTCTCGAAGTCGCTAGTAAAGGTTTTTTTTTATTATATGACGTATCATGCTAAGTTTGAATTCAGAACCTCCCGGAGCTTCGTGATTCATAGTTTGTATGCTGTTATACCGAATTTGAAGTTCGAATCAACACTGAGCTTCATATTTATCGATTTTGATGATGTATCCAGCTAAGTTTGAAGTCAGAACCATCCTGAATTTCGTGGTCCATCTCTAGTAATCTTATAACCTGAGTTTACCAGTGTGAACTAAAGCTACTTCATGACCTGTTTGACTTGTCAAAATTACTTCATGACCTATGCGACTAGTCGAAATTCAAACCGGAAAAACAAAGAGAAATCACAAAGAAACACACCAATTATCGAATTCATTTTTCATTTTCCCGATTCATTCTTATACATTTTTTGGATTTTTTTATATCAGAGTGTCGATAACAATGTCCTAAATTTATTAATATTGTTTTTGGATTTTTTTTCATGTCGAAGATTGATAATTAAACCGAAAAATGAGTTCGTATTAACACAAAGAGAAAGCACAAAGAAAACACACTTTCCTTGATCCGTATGACACTCTTAACTTAAATCTGTACCGTCCAAATATTTTCATACTGGTTTTCCTAGCCGAGGAATTTATCAAACTTGTGGAGAACAATCAACCTTGGGCCTTTTTCTTGGACGCATGAAGAAATCTTGGGAGGTTGTGCCGGAGATTTTCACGAGGCCTCTGACTTGTCGCTGAAGAGAAGGGTTGGGTTCCGTACATGTGTAGGTTTTGAACTCCGTTGATCTCCGATGACCGTCTTTAACCTAGCTATATAAAAGGGATGCTCGTATGTTGTAATATCCGCATAGCAAGATAGGAAGCGGAGGCACTAGAGGCAGAATATTTTTCCAGACTTTCAGTTTTGTTTTCTTTTGATTATTATGGCAGACACAAAGAAGATGTTTACCTTGAAGAGTTCTGATGGAGAAGATTTTGTGGTTGAAGAAGCTGTTTCTCTTCAATCTAACACGATCAAACATATGATCGAAGATGGATGTGCTGATAACGGTGTACCTTTACCCAACGTTACAGGCAAAATCATGGATGCCGTCGTTAAGTAATGTAAGAAACACATTGAAACCCCGGAAGGAGATGCTAGTGTTGTGGATGAAGATCTTAAGAAGTGGGATGCTGAATTTGTTAGTGAGTTTGATGTGCAGAGTACCCTTTTCGATGTTATCTTAGCTGCAAATTATATGGATATCAAGAGCTTATTGGACCGACTTGCCGACGATTCTTCGGATATGATCAAGGCATGCAAGACACCAGAGGAGATTCGCCAAAAGTTCAACATTAAGAATGACTTCACCCCGGAGGAAGAAGAGGAGGTTAGGAAGGAGAACCAATGGGCTTTCGAATGATTTCTCAATATCAATTACCGATGTCGTAGTGTGGTGTATTTGTTTATGCTTCGATGGTAGTTTTAGTTTCTTTTTGGATTATATTTTTTTCGTTTTAACTTTTGGTTCAATTTTTTATCCTTATAAATTTTAATGAATTTTTGATATTGTTAGAGAATTTTGGTTACGTTCTTTGATGAGTTTATATATGAATATTTATATATTGGCTATAATTCTGTGAATTTTTTTTTTTTTTGATCAGAAAAGAGATTATATATAAGAGATTAAGAATTTACAGGGATACCAAAGGTAGCATGAAAAAAGAAAAGGAAAATACAAAGTTCAAAAATAGATTATCCCAGTTCATCTACTCCTTTAAACTCCTAATTCATATAAGGCTCCACGTCGCGCGGTGAGGATACCCACCCTTGGGTGAGCGTCCCCGCCCCTTTAAAAATTCTCCATTCCACTTTTCCTCAAATTATATTATCGGTGCGCGGGTTATAACCCCAAAGGTGTCACTATCCATGTACAAAAACCCCAACAAAACAAATTGTTCACAAAAACCCCATTTAACATAAATAGTTTATATTACCCTTTTAATTTAAATCACCCCAACAAAAATAAAAATCAACCCCACCTTTAATTTTTATTATATTCACACCACCACCAACAACACAACAGCACCATCGCCGCTGCACCACCACCTCTGCCGCATCAACACCGTAACGCACCACCACCGCCGCCATTTGCACCACCACACTCGCCACCACACGCCTCACCACCGCCGCACCACCACCTCCGCCACCGCTGCACCACCACCTCTGCATCCTCCGCCACTGCACCATTGTCGCTGCACCACCACCTCCGCCGCCACTGCACTACCACCGCCGCCCACCGATTGCGCCACCACGTCCGCCGTCGACAACCACCACTACCGCCACTGCCACCGCAACCACCGACCTTCGTCACCGTCGCCGACCACCACACCACTGCCAACCGCTGTCGTCACCAACCACCACCGCCACCACCACCACTGCCAACCGTCGCTGTCACCAACCTCCACCGCCACTACCACCGCAGCCAACGCCCACAAACCACAGACGACCACCACCGTCACCGAGAAACACCATCATTATCACCGACCACCACCACTAACCAGCCGCCTCCACCGCAAACAATTAATTTGATTGATCAATGTTCAAAAAAATGAGAAAAAATGATGCAACCAAACTGAAAATGAGAAAAAATGATGAAACCAAACTGAAAATGAGAAACAATGATGAAACCAAACTGAAAAATGATGGAACCAAAATTTCTCGTGCAAGTAATTTCTCGTGAAAAATGATGTAACCAAACTGAAAAATGATGGAACCAAAATTGGTTTCACCAAATAATAGATGAAACCAAAATTGGTTTCACCAAAAATTGGATAAAACCAAAATTGGTTTCACCGACACAGCTTCAATGATGAAACCAAACCAAAAATAAAAAAAGGCAAAATAAGAACAAAATGATGAAACCTAATAGAAAAAAATGATGAAACCAAAATTGGTTTCACCAAAACTAGATGAAAAAAATGATGAAACCAAAATTGGTTTCACCTATCACAAAATGTGGCTCCAAAGAACAATAAGGAATAATCATGGATAAGAATGCCATTAATACACCAACAAAGAAACCATCCTTCTAGTGAATTTAGGATCGCATTGGCACAGGAATGGTGAAAGAAAAAAAGTACCCTTGAAGCCTTAGTGGTAGAGGCTGATCTAACTGAACGTCACAGTTATGAACTAGCAATTCATTAGCATCCATAGAATCACCACCTTGGAAATCCTTTAACATGCCAATAGTCTCTTTGTGTTTAATCAAAGCGAGATATCAATTCCATTGGGGTTTTTGATCGCATCAGTGATGTCACTCACGGCAACAACCTTGCCACCTCGCTCATGAATCGCCTTTGCAGCCCAAGAACCAACATTACCGAACCCATGAAATAATTTGACCATTAGTTCAAACAAGTTTGCAGAGAATTCAAATGTGGGCTCATTCTACAGTTTCAATAGAAATTTCTTATTATCTGGATGGCGGATCTCATGCCTGAAATTTTCTATCCATATTCATTAAGCAGAGCCTCTGTTGAAAATACAACACCTCGTACGGTTGCAGCTTCTCTACCTAGTGATTCCCCGAGGTCCTACAGCATCAAACAGTAGTAAAGTATGTTACGATTACTCATTCTAATCTCAATAAACTCTTTATGGGTTTTCCAAATCCTGTAACAACAGCCTGAATAATAAGTACTTACAATTGGCTTTCCTGTAACAATAAGCAGTCGAGAGTGACCATGAAATTTTGAGTACTCATCCAAAATCCATGCCATTGTCTGTAAAACCCGATTTGGATTACAAATTTCAGAACTAACGATGCGAAAAATACCATAGAATTATAGTAAATTATGTTCCTAACAAGTAGTGATCATAGACGAATATACCTGTGCATTAGTACCCATGTCGTATGTCAGAACATCAGTGTGAACATTATATCATGAATCTTTTGAGTGAAACCAAGCGTAAGACGTTCGAATTCACTTAAAATCAACTCCCCTGGAGAACAACCAATTCCTCCCTTTCCACCACCATATGTAATATCAGCTACACTGTCATAAGTTGAGCTAAAGCATTAACATCATCTGGATCAACCACTATACACCAATGTGACCAATCAACCACATTTTTCTCTTCAATACAAAGTACAACACAATCAAATAAGTATACAGACCATGAAGAAACTACTAGTGCACTCCATGAAATTTCGATCTTGGATCAAATTCAACCTAAATTCAATGTCATTAAAATCACTAATGCAGTGATGCTATCATGCTAGATTGGTAATAGGCGAACGACATCGTGGATCCATTCGAAAGGACTGATCTACACACTCAAGGGACGAAATTTCAAGGACATTGGTTGGGTAATACGACTAGTGGGTCCTAAGCTCAACGGCAACCAGCTGTAGCTGATCGAGGTTCATTGGCATCCGAAGAAGAAACAAGAGGAGTCCCTGGCGGAGTGAGAATCCTATTGAGAAATTAGTAGAAAAAACAACATCCATTTAGCATCATCAACTCCAGGTCTCAAAGAAAGGAGCATAACTAACTAGCAATGACTACCAACCACATATGCATTTATCCAGTCAGAAATGGTGTATTTGGACATTTGGAATTGCAGAATCATTAGAATCAAAATCATTCCATATATCACAAAATTTGATGGGACCACTCCAGAATTGAGTGGAAATGATGAAAATTGGGGATACTCTTTCTGTAATTCACTAGTACTAGACTAAAAAAATGGGGAATTGGGTTTCAATTAGATGTTTGGTTTTGGTTTCCCTAGTTAAATTCAGATCTCAAAGTTAAGGAAAGACAATTTCATGCCACTAATTAGATTTTTGAAAGTATTATTTTGATCAGTATGAAGTCAAGTAGTAGACCAAATAAAGAAATGTAATGAAAAAGAGGAGGATTGTTAAAGAATTACCAATCATAATCGTGTTTTCCTGCTTCGCCATCATCATGGTTGCTGTTGTTGTTGTTGATAATTTGACCGAAGCAACCGAAAGTCTTCCCAATTTCATTGAAATTGTTGCTGCTGCAAAGTAAGCAATGAGTTGCATGATCTTGAGTTAGCGATACAATTAAACAGTTGAATGTAGACAATAATAAAAAAGAATCTCAGATCCATTAGATCGAACCCCAATCTTCAATTCATTCTCACCTGAGTCTTCTAACCAACCCATTTCAAACCCTATAATTCAATTGAATCTGAAGCAATCCCTAACTTTTGAAATTTCTGGTAAGACCCAAATTCAACAACTTAATATTCACATCAGAAACAAACTCAAAACACCCATCTCCATAATCTTTATCATTCTTTTCTGGTTCTTGTCAATTTCTCTTTCTCTGCTTCAGATCCCTTTTCATGTCTTGTCTTCTATGGATGGAACAACACAAATCATTACATACCCGCCTCTTCTTCATCTAATTCATCTCAAAATCCACTTCAATTCACAACAATAGATTTCTTCTCCCTTGATTCTCTTCACCGATTTCTATCAGATCTCAGAGCCGCCATTCATATAGACAAATAATGATAAATAACACCAAATAATGATTAGAGAAATGAGATCGACGAAGGTGACAGAGGTGTTGCTGCTTGTGGTGACGGAGGTGTTGAGATCTATTGTTGTCGCTGGTGGTGATTGTGGTGCGGGGAAGGAGACGAATAAAAAAGGAAGAAGAAGAAGAGAAGCTAAAAGGGTATGTTTGGCTTTTTAAAAAATAACAAAAATTAAATTTACTCAAAATTATTAGACCTGGGGTTTTTGTGTCACTTTTCTTTGAAACGGTTTTTATTTGGTAGAAATAATATGACCGGTTTTTTCTTATCCCTAGTTTGTTCACCTAGGAGTTTTGTCACTAGTTTTGTTATATTAATGTAACACCAAATAACTCTTTCGGTTGAAAAAAAACCGAATGGAAAACAAATTAAAAAACAGTCTCCCCGGAAACAAAAAAAAAAAAAACAGGAAAAGTTTTTTTTTTATGAAACCAAAAGAGATGCAGTGAGAAACCCAAATACAACTCCGTCTCCACCTTCTTCTCCATCATCTACATCTCATCCTAATCTATTTACCTTCAGGTATCATATCCCTTCCCCTATAGAACTCCATCCGTGTTTCCGCAGGTGAGCTTTATTATTTCCTATTCTAGAACTCAGGAAAGCAATAATGGAAGAAAATCCAGGAATCCGTTGCAACTTTTTCTCAATCTCTTCTACATTTTGAGTAAGGATATGGATGAAGATATGGATACAACAAGTAGTTCGTCACTTTGATTTATCCTCTTTTGTTTTTTTGTTTATTTATTGAAGGTTTTTAAGATCTGGGTTTTTCAGGGTTTACAAATTTCTATTTTTCTCGATTGTGTTATTAGGGTATTATTCTGTAGAGTATTAATCGAAACGATTGCTAAGCTAAATTAAGGATTTCATAAATTTGGAGGATTTAGTATTTAGTATTTAGTTTTTAGTTTTGATTTGTCATTGAAAATCATAATTTTGTTTCTTGAAATTTGTAGAGGATTTTGTGATGTTTGTGAATGCTGGTGGTGGGGTGTTAGGTGAAGAGGAGAATGTTATAAGATTTGAGGTAGACAGATGCTTTCAAGGAGGACAAGCATCAAAAACCGATGAGAGTATAGAAAATGGAGGTGATTATGCGTCGGTATATCTTCTTCCTAGAGATTACTTTGTTGATATTCATTCGGTACAAATCATATACACACATGGGCCTAAGGGAATAAGGGTGTTCAATGTTTTGTTGCAGGGAGAGAAGGTGACTGTTTTTTTCTTGATAAACTTTGGATATGTGCGTGTGTTTTATTGGTATTGGCATTTGATTAGTGTTTTTACTCTGATGTTGGATAATGGTGATAACAGGTTTTGTCTGATCTGGATATTTACGCTACCGTTGTAGCTGTTAGCACAGCTGTCAGTCGTCCTATAAACTCTCAACAGCATCAACAAGAGGAAGAGCGTATCTGAAGCTCTAGTCTTTAGGCTTGAAAGTTAGGCCATTATGTTAGCAATAAAACTCGTTCTTTTCATGAATCGCTTTCAAATCTGTAACAAAATGTAAAGAATTGAGTATAAATTAAATTGTCGTCTCCACAACTAAACTGTGGAAGACATTCTACCAGATATCAATCTCTAACTTGGTATCATCCTTCGATCTAATCTACGCTTCCAAACAACCAAAACAAAAACCCAAAACCCACAAAAATGGCAGGAACTGTCAATACCAACAATACCAACACCAATACTCTCAGAAACATCCAAATCCATCACCTTGTTACTCTGAAACTAACAAAGACGAATTACTCTCTCTGGAAAACCCAGTTTAAGCCCATCCTGAAAGGTTATGGCTTGCAAGGTTTTATTGATGGTTCAAGAAATCCCACCTAACCCTACCAAATACGAAACAATAAACCCAAACTTTTCAAAGACTATGAATCAAACCTAGATTACTTAGTCTCCGGTTAAAACTCCACATTAACTCCCGAGGTTCTATGCCATGTTAGGATTAGAGATCGCAAAACAAGTCCTGGATAAGCTAGAAGGATACTTTGCTCCAAAAACCAAGATTCTCCTGATGAACTTGAAGAAACAACTTCACACACTGAGCAAAGGTAACAAATCTTTGAAAAAGTTTTTAAGTGATGCTAAATCTTTGTTTGATCAACTCGCAGCATCTGGTTATACAACCACTGATGATGAGAAGAAACAATCAATCTGTAATGGGTTGAATCAATCCTATGATCCGATTGTTACTGCACTAGGAACCAATGAAGATATGGAGATGGATACGTTTTATTCTCACTTGTTGTCGTTTGATATGCGGTTGGAGCAACAACTAGCTTTGATACAACAACCACTTGCCAATGTTGCAACAACAAGTTCTAGCAGATCAATTGACGAACAACAACTACCATAATCGATTCAATCCATCAGTAATACCAATCAAATTTTCGTTCTAAAGGTCCAAAAAGTATGAGAAACCTTCAGATCCTGAAAAAGGACAACCACCAAGTGATACGTGTGGTTCCATATGACAAACCTTCCAACAATCATATTAAGGACCCTGCTGCTTTCATAGCTTTACCAGGGGGTGATTCTAATGGCGAGTGGGTGACAGACACGGGTGCTACACATCATCTCACTGCTGATCTGAGGAATCTCACTATTCCTCATGAATATGATGGCACTGAGCAAGTGCAAGTTGGTAATGGCAATGCATTAAACATTGCTCATGTTGGTAATGCTTCTTTTACACTTAATTCTAGACAGTTCAAATTACTTAACGCCTTCCCACGTTCGAGATTAAATCCAACTTGTTATCTTGTCACAATTTTGCAAAGATAATGATGTTGTCTTTGAATTTCACACTACTCATTTCTTTGTAAAGGACAAGCTTACGGGAACAAAGGCTGGCTGCTGCCTTGGATGAATAGGAATGGATTTGATATTTTTGAAGGCTTGGATAAACTAGAAGCTCAGAAAAACCAACAAAAATGTTGCAACTTCTTTACCAGTATGGCATCAACGTATGGGTCATCCCATGATCCTATCGGTCTCTAAAATTTGTCGTAGTTTTTCTCCTATTAATTTCAAATAAAACTTTCGACTTTTGAAACTCATGTCATGTTAGCAAAAGCAAAAGTTGCCATTTTTCTCTTAGTAGTTCAACTTATGATAAACCATTAAGTTTGGTAGTCTACGATATATGGGTGTCACCAAAACTTTCAAGATCTGGTTTTTGATATTATATGTTGATCATGGATGCTTATTCGCACTTTACATGGGTTTTTCCACTTGTTGGTAACTCAGAAGCTTTAAACACCTTTATACACTTAGAAATGATTGAAAACCCTACAGACCATAAAATTAAGATTTTTCAATCGAACAATGCATTAGAGTACAAAAAGTTTAAAACATATCTAAATGAGTCTGAATTAAAGATAGGTTTTCATGCCTCATACTTCACCCCAAAACGCTTAGCTTCTAAAGACGATATGACATGTCACCAATCCAGGACTAGCACTCTTGTTTCAAGCCCATATCCGTACTCCCTAAAATTCCGATGCCTTTACAAATGCATGTTACCTAACAAATCGTCTTCCAAAATCTACTCAAGAATTCAAAACTCCTTTAGAAATTCTATTCGATAAACCCCGACTACAGCTTTCTGAAAGTCTTTGGGTGCCTTGCATACCCTTGTTTGAGGCCGTACAACTCTGACTTGAACCACGCCCTATAAACTCTCAACAAGCATCAACAAGAGGAAGAGCGTATCCGAAGCTCTAGTCTTTAGGCTTGAAAGTTAGGCCATTATGTTAGCAATAAAACTCGTTCTTTTCCATTTGAACCGATTTCTCAAATCTGTAACAAAATGTAAAGAATTGAGTATAAATTAAATTGTCGTCTCCACAACTAAACTGTGGAAGACATTCTACCAGATATCAATCTCTAACTGTAGCAAATAAGCCTTTGCAGCTGCTTGATGCTAGGGTTTCTGTGGGGGAGGGTGGAGAAATTAAGTTAAGCTTCGAAGGGGTTAGTGGAACCCCAATAGTTAGTGGTATCTGCATTAGAAAAGCACCCAAATTATCAGGTGTGTTTTCCAGTCTTAATATGAGCAACAATCAGACCCAACATTTTGAACAAATTTGTGTTATCTTGCCACTAACTTTAACTAACTTCCATTACAGTTCCCTCGATGAATCCGAAGTACCTTACATACAATAATTGTTCAACTGAGATCGAAGTTCCTTACATACAGGTAAGGAACCAATTTAAGATGTGGATTATAAATTCATCCTCTTCTATGTGTGTATTTATGTTATTTTCGATTGATGTTTTTGCAGCATAAACTTATTCAACAAAAATCAACGGCTGAGTTTGAGAAAAAGATAAATGATTTGAGTAGCTAATGCCCGCTGAAGATTAATGAATGCTATGAAGCGGGGATGTCTCTTACAGCTGCAAATGAGCAGTCGGAGAAGGTTCGGATGGAGCTTGATGATAAGATGATTGAGCTCCATGCTCTTGGTAAAATTAAATGAAACTGAGTACAAAATTTGGTATCGTTCAAGTGGAATTTAAAGATGAGTCAACACTACGGGAAAGTGGAGGTCTATCTTTTCTGTAGAAAATATTCTGTGTTGGATCCATAAGATGCTCACGTTCATTCACTCCTGCATCTTAATCTGATTCATATTTGTTTTTTTTTTTTCAAACAGAAGAAGCACGGGTGTTGCTGTCCATGGTAATGATAATCTATTAGTCCATTCTGCTTAAGGTATTGATCTTGCTTCGTTTTCTTTCAACATGTTTAATTAGGTATGGGGTATTTTAATTTTGAAGAAAGTGGGTGAAGTGTATCGTTTTGAGTTTTTTTTTTCCACACGTTAATTGAAATTGATTAAAAGCATCAGATATATGAGGAAGCTAAAAATCTTTTCCAATCTGTTTCTTTTTCCGATAGGATATTCCTTCCACATAGTGGTTTGGGTTTAGTTTTTAGAGGTGAAGGAGAGGAATTTCATCAGATGAAATATAAATTGGATTGCTAAGAGTTTGATGAATATTTTTAATTTACTTTGAATTTGATCGGAGTAATTGAGGCCTAATGCTCAGTTCACTTAGACCCTAGAAAGAGCTACGTATTGGTTATATGAGAGAGCGCTGGATTAGGATTTCATTGAGTACTGATTAAGATTAGGATTGGTAATGGGGATGCCTGTATTGCAGCACTCTATGATGATAGATCCATAAGGGCTCACGTTCATCATGCTAGAAAATTGCTTTCTCCGTCTATTCATCATACCTCTTTATCAACTTCAATTGCACTGCAGCATGAGATGTTGCAAAACAAACCCGCAGGTTGGTATATTTATGGGTTACGTGAGAGCACTGGATCCCTTAATCTCATTTATTTCTTTAGCATTTGCTTTAGTTTCAGTAGATAGAACTTTCCGAAAGTGATTGAAAAAGATATTAGAAAATTCCAAGGGTTTAGTTAAGATTTTCCATTAATTTCATCCTTACTTTGGGATTTCAGTACACCTTACTTTAATCATTCAATATTGTACTTTGATTTTGTTTCACCACCTTTCATGGTAATTAACTTTCTCAATAGTAAGCGTCAAATAGAAAAGGTAAATAAAAGAGCTAGAAGTTAGAGCCTTGGAATGTTTTGTTCATGGTGTTAGGAAGCATCGTTTGTATAATGTGCAGGATGCAGAAGCTTGAGAAAGTTCGGTGTTGGGATTCCTATAAGCTTTTTTGAGGAGGCAACCAAAGAGAACACCTCAAATGTCTATGGTGAGCACACTAATTCTTTTGTCTATGGTAACTTGGGCATTGGTCTAATTTTTTGTTTCCACGAAATTTTGCTTCTAAAGATGCATCGGCATCCAAACGTACAACGTTTTATAGGTGTAGTATATATATAGTTCAGTTTATTGTTTAGGGCGGAACATGCATATATACGGTTTGTGTGCAGTTTTTAAAGTCATTAATTATACTTTCTTTTTTGCATTCTCATGTCACTTTCGAGATGATTTCAGTTTTTTTTTTCTTTTAGTTCTTTTAGACAACTGTGTAGGACATAAATATGTGGGGTAGATTTCTGTCATCGACTCACCAGCTAAACGAGAAAGATGATCCAACAACCACAGCAACTAATAGCGATCCTGCGAGTGAATGACCTTCCAAGTGGTTTGCAGAATGTTGTTGTGAGAAAAGAGAAAGAATAGCTAATAACAACGACCTAAAATAGCCAACGAGTGAATGGTATACCCGTGGTTTGCACAATAGTGAATGGTATACCCGTGGTTTGCACAATAGTGTCGTGAGTAAACAGATTAGCACTGCAAAATCATTTGCTTATAGTGATATAGCTTTTTGGAATTGTGACATCATCTGAAAGTATATGTATATACAGTAAATTGAGGTAGATGACTAATAACTATTATTCTTTAAGAGATAGGGGTTCCATATTAGATTCACTTCCCTAGCGTAAACAACTACTTAGCTTAAAATTTAAATCCTTAACTTAGAGAGGAGTTGTTCCAATGAGGTAAGGTTATTACTCTACTGTTACCACTTACTATAGTTTATTTCAGTTGATAATTTTTTTTTTTTTTTTTGAACACCTACTCTTGCTACTCTTTACCAATATCTTTAAGTAATGCTTACTGTTAGATAGATACGTGGACTGCCATCCGTTCTGAACATATAAGATTTTTCATTCTTCTTTGTTATGACCAATGGCTCTTCTAAGCACAATCAATAGAGAATTGAAATAGAAATGAAAACAAATGTAAAATAGGCACACACACAACACAAGGATTTATAGTGGTTCGATCAAGATGATCTACATCCACTTTGGAAGACGACGATAACGTTGTACTATGATATGAACAAGATTACAAGAGTGTAAACTCCTCTCAAGAACAAGACCTTGTTCTTGCTCTTACTCTCTCTATACACTACTAATGTTTCTCTCTTTTGTTTAGGAAATTGAACTGATTTTGGGATGCTTATACAATGAAAACTAGAAGGCCTTATATAGGTTCTATGAGGTAGTGTATATGTTGACATAGAGCACACAAGCAACATAATGGGAGCTCCACTTCTTAGTGGTTGTTCCACTTCTCTTAATGGTAGTTCCACTTCTTAGTGGTTGTTCCACTTCTCTTAGTGGTATCAAGGCACATTACACTACAAATCTCCACCTTGACTTGAATACCATCACCACTTATCATCATCGTCTTCGCTCAGCCCCTCAGGGGCTCTCAACACCTGTTGACACCAACCAAGTCCAAGAAGTGCTTGAACTTGATACTGGCTTCGTCAACATGTCCGCAGGGTTATCCGCCGTAGGAACCTTTAGCATCGCTATCCTACCTTCTTCAACTGCATCCTTGATAAAATGATACCTGACATCGATGTGCTTCGTTCTCTCATGATACATCTGGTTCTTGGTCAAGTGAATGGAACTTTGACTGTCACAGAACAAAGTTGCATTCTCTTGCTTGAAACCTAAATCACCAACCAAACCCATCAACCATATACCTTCCTTCATCGTTCATGCGGTTTCCATGTACTCTGCCTCAGTTGTAGACAATGCAACCGTGCTTTGCAAAACCGACCTCCAACTGATAGTACTTCCACACAATGTAAAAGTATAACCTGTCAATGACCTTCTTCTATCAAGATCACCTGCATAATCAGAATCAACATAACCCACAACATTTGTCGAATCACCATAGTGTTTATCAAACACTAAACCAACATCTGTACTTCCCCTTAGATACTTCAGAATCCACTTACAGCTTGCCAATGAGCCTTCCCGGGACTTCCTATGTATCTACTTACCACACTCACAGCTTGTGCGATATCCGGCCTTGTACAAACCATAGCATACATGATGCTACCAACTGCGCTTGCATATGGAACTCGAGACATATACTCTGCCTCATCTGCAGTTTGAGGTGATTGCTTTCTAGAAAGTTTAAAATGAGCTGCCAAAGGAGTACTTACTGGTTTTGCATCTTTCATACCAAACCGATCCAACACCTTCTCGATGTAAGCCTTCTGGGACAAATGCAACTTGCCTTCAGCTCGGTTTCTATGAATCTTCATGCCCAATATCTTCTTTGCTGCGCCCAAATCCTTCATCTCAAACTCACTACTCAACTGCTCTTTCATCTTCTGTATCTCTGACATGTCTTTGCAAGCAATCAACATATCATCAACATACAAGAGTAAATACAAAAATGAACCATCTTGGAGTTTCCTGTGATATACACAACTATCATACTTACTCCTGTCATAGCCATTTTCCACCATAAATGTGTCAAAACGTTTATACCACTGCCTTGGAGATTGCTTCAAACCATACAAAGATTTCTTCAACAAACATACATGGTCTTCTTTGCCAGGAACTTCAAACCCCTTTGGTTGTTGCATATAAATACGCTCTTCCAAATCACCGTGAAGGAAAGCTGTCTTAACATCTAGTTGTTCTAATTCTAGATCTTTCAAAGCAACTATAGCAAGCAATGTTCTAATAGAACTATGTTTAACAACTGGAGAGAATACCTCATTGTAGTCAATGCCTTCTCTTTGCGTAAACCCCTTTGCCACAATCCTTGCCTTGTACCTTGTTCCTTCACCATCTGAAGTGCCTTGTTTCTTCTTGAAGACCCATTTGCTTCCAACAATCTTCTGCCCTTTTGGTCTTGCTACTATCTCCCAAGTTCCATTCTTGTCAAGAGACTCAATTTCTTCAATTTCAGATGCTCCCCATTCTGTTGATTCTTCACCACCGATTGCTTCTTCATAGGTTGTTGGATCATCCCTATCTATGCTCTCACCTAATGCAAATGCATATGCAACCAAATCAGCATGTCCGTATCTTTGAGGTGCTCTAACTTCCTTCCTCTCTCTGTCTCTTGCAAGATTGTACTGATGACCTTGTGCTTCTTCTTCCTGGGCAGGTTCTTGCACAATATCTTGATCATCATCATCATCGGAAACAACAGTCTTATTACTTCCTTGAACTTTCACCTCAAGTTCCACCTTGTTATCAAGCTCCACCTTATCACTATCACCCTCTTCAGCTTCTCCATCTAGTTCTTCATTCTTTGGCTTCAACATCGATTGCTCATTAAATTTCACATCTCTGCTGATAAGAAACTTGTTTGATCTTTCTGCTGGACACCATAACCTGTATCCTTTCACGCCTTTTGCATACCCAAGAAATATACACTTCTTTGCTCTAGGATCTAGCTTCCCCTCATTCACATGAGCATAGGCTGGACATCCGAATATCTTCAAGTCTTCATAGTTAGCATGCGAACCTGTCCAAACTTCATTTGGAGTCTTGCACTCAATGGCAGTCGATGGAGATATGTTCACTAAATAAGCTGATGTGTTTGCTGCTTCTGCCCAAAACTGCTTTGGTAACCTGGCATTGCAGAGCATGCACCGTGCCTTCTCCATTATGGTTCTGTTCATCCTTTACTCGCAACACCATTTTTTGTGGTGTTTTTCCATCTGTCTTGAGTCTCACAATCCCTTGCTCCTTCGCGAACTCGTTGAACTCACCCCCACAAAATTCCAAACCATTGTCTGTCCTCAAGCACTTGATTTGTATTCCGGTTTACTTCTCAACCATAGTCTTCTATTGCTTGAACTTGACAAAAGTTTCATCTTTGTGTTTAAGTATGAATACCCATACTTTCCTTGAGAAATCATCAATGAACGTCATCATATATCTACCACCACCATGTGAATCGACCCGAGAAGGACCCCAAAGATCATAATGAATATAATCCAGAATACCCTTGGTGTTATGAATAGCTGTACTAAACTTGACTCTACACTGCTTTCCAAAGACACAATGTTCACAGAAATTAAGCTTGCCTGTTTTATGACCACAAAGCAATCCATGCTTGCTCAAAACAGCCAACCCCCTCTCGCTCATATGCCCAAGCCGCATATTCCACAACTTGGTAGTATCATCATCAGAACTTCAAGAACATACAGCTGCATCACCCGTCACAGTACCATTAATTCTCTCGCCCTTCATTATTGTAAGACTTCCTCTTGAGACACGAATAACTCTACCTTCACCTTGATACTTTCATCCATTTGAATCAAGCGTACCTAAAGAAATAAGATTTCTTCTCAGGTCCGGAACATGTCTAACTTTAGTTAAAGTCCTCACCATACCGTTATACATCTTAATTTGAATTGTACCTACACCCACCACTTTACAAGTGACATTGTTTCCCATAAGAACTTTACCACCTTCTCTAGCTTGATAAGTAGTAAACCACTCTTTATGAGGACACATGTGAAAGGTACACTCAAATCAAGAATCCACCCGTTCTCAGGAGCTTTGGTATGAACCGTGAGAACCGCTCCATCATCACTTTCTTCTTCAACATTTGTTGCGGTGCCTTGGTTGGTATTCTTCTCGACAGTCTTCAATTTTGGACAATCCTTCTTGAAATGCCCCTTTTCCTTACAATGAAAGCAATAGAATTTACCGGATTTTGATTTAGACCTTGACTTTGTTCTACTCCTATAAAATCCGCCTTTTTGGTTTCCTCTTCTTCCTCTAACGAACAACCCATCTCCCGAATTATCTTTACCGTCGATACCCGTCTTCTTTAACTCCTTAGAGTTCAAAGCCGCTTTAACGTCTTCCATGGAAATTGTATTTTTTCCATACATTACGGTATCAACAAAATTTTCATAAGATGGTGGTAAGGAACAAAGCAAACCCAAATCTTGGTCTTCATCTTCAATTTTGACATCAATATTTGCCAAATCCAAGAGAATTTTATTATAATCATCAATATGATTTATAATAGACGTTCCTTCATGCATTTTAAGAGTATGTAATTTCTTCTTAAGATATAAACGATTAGTTCTGATTTAGTCATATACCTTTTCTCCAACTTGTTCCATAGCCCGTCCGGTGTCGTTTCCGTCGCCACTTCTCTCAAGACCTCGTTGCTCAAACACAATAGAATTAATCCATGTGCTTTCTCCATGAGTTCTTCTTTTTCTTCTTCCTTCAATGTTTCGGCTAGAGACGTTTTCCCCTTCAAAGTTTTCACCAAACCTTGTTGCACCAAAACAGCCCTCATCTTTAGCCTCCATAAATTGAAATCATTTCTTCCATCAAATTTCTCAATCTCATACTTTGCCGCCATCGTAGATCGTTTTTAACCGGACTCGATACCAATTTGTTATGACCAATGGCTCTTCTAAGCACAATCAATAGAGAATTGAAATATAAATGAAAACAAATGTAAAATAGGCACACACACAACACAAGGATTTATAGTGGTTCGATCAAGATGATCTACATCCACTTTGGAAGACGACGATAACGTTGTACTATGATATGAACAAGATTACAAGAGTGTAAACTCCTCTCAAGAACAAGACCTTGTTCTTGCTCTTACTCTCTCTATACACTACTAATGTTTCTCTCTTTTGTTTAGGAACTTGAACTGATTTTGGGATGCTTATACAATGGAAACTAGAAGGCCTTATATAGGTTCTATGAGGTGGTGTATATGTTGACATAGAGCACACAAGCAACATAATGGGAGCTCCACTTCTTAGTGGTTGTTCCACTTCTCTTAGTGGTAGTTCCACTTCTTAGTGGTTGTTCCACTTCTCTTAGTGGTATCAAGGCACATTACACTACATTCTTATATGTAAGACGTTTAACTTCTATCTATTCATAGGTGCATGGTTCATACATACGTTTAAGGACTTCTCTTTCTTTGGGATGAACCATGACGTCTTTGATGGGGTTTAATAAGTGTGATGATGTTGCTTGACGTATGACGTAGGGTTTTCTTCGCTGACACAATACATGAGTGTTGCAGATGACATCTTAATACCGTTAAGAGCATGAGCCTCGGCTAGCCGGGAAAGAGTGTCACCTTGGGCTTAAATATTCATCAATGGCTTGCACCATTTACATGTATGTGTTGTGATGTATAAACATAATTATTGGATATATTTGTTATCAGTAATGTCAGTGATGTGTGGTTTGGAACTTAGGCCTGGTGTTGGAATTGCTTTTATTCCATTCCATTTTTTAGGGGCATGCCATGAAGTTTTAGTAGATAAGTGCAGTTGTTAACCACATAGATGAACTGGCAATCATACTCTGAATTATATACAAGGATATACTCTGAATGTATTCGTCTGTCATTTGTGTATGTTATGTCTTCGACGACACAACAGGGATATACTCTGATTGTAAGCAGCTATCTTGCTGCAGATCTATATTTTTTATAATCATCATTCATCTTACATTATGGGCATATATAATTCAAAGCTTTATTGTAGGATGAGACATTGGATGTTGAATTTACTTCAAGTTTGTGTAAAAGTGACATTGGTTTTTGTTGGAGATATGATTTTTCATTGTACCGATAAACTTGCGTATGGTACTGTAAAGTTGAAGAAAACATCGTATTCTACGAATTTAATCCTTTAAAATCCTAAGTCATATGCATCTGGATGGGGAGGGACGTAGCCGTGCAACACCAAATCAAAAATGCATCGGAGCAAGAAGTTGTCGTTTTCTTCAAGTGACTCCTCTCTTTGGTTGTGTTCGTAGCGAATGTCAAGCGAGCCACACCTAATCAAAAATGTATCGCGACGGGGCGGGGCGGAACCGTGCAACACCAAATCAAAAATGCATCGGGACGGGGAGAGGCGAGGCGAAGCTGAGCCACACCAAATCAAAAATATATCACGAATAAAAAATGCACGATCGGGCGAGGCGAAGCCACATAACCAAACCAAAAATATGGTTAAAAGAGAGAGAAAAATGCCCGGTGCGTAGCACGGGCACAAAATCTAGTAATTCTGTGAAATCACCAACAGCACCGTAACGCAGGGGCGGAGCTAGTGTATAGCAAGGGTGTGCAATTGCACACCCTTCCAAACTAGCTCCAAAGCCTAATTTAGCCCAATTTTTTCATGTTTTTGGGGTTTTAAGCCTATTTTATCATAGTTGAACCCCCTAAAAAATTTTGGGGTTTTTTGCTCCCCCTTAGTTAGATTTCTGGCTCCGCCCCTGCCGTAACGAGTTTAACGAGGTTCTTGTAAAGATATACTACCTCCCTTTATAGAAAAAAAAAAGGAAATATCAGTAACTCTTTTCCAGAAACAAAGGAAATAACTTATAAGACTTGTGTAGTAGTGATTTCCAAGCGGCTTACTGCCTAATTGATCAATGGCCATTCTATAGAATCATGAGTTTAGGATTTTTAGCCATAATCAAGTGATGCTATAGCCAATTAGTATTTTTCTTGAGTTAAAGCACCGGTGTTTTCTATAACTACTACAACAAAGGAGAACCAAACTTTATATCAGTTAGTTCTTATGGTAGTATCTATGCTGGTAATTGGACCTTTGAACCAATACCGAGCATCTAAAATCCCCAAGGTAACAACTAAGACGAGCATATCACCATGAACAAACCACCAATTGCAGCAGGAATATAGTTGAATGTATCCCTCGTAATAGGATATGCAACTGGTAACGAGAACAGAACAGTCATTGCAGCGACCCAGATAACCGCAGTTCAACCTACAACCATCCCATAACGTCGTCCCAAGTCAAAGGGTCCTTGAGTGAATATTCGTGTCCCAAGGTGAGTCCAACTGTAGCTGTGATGCTACCATATACTGAAAATGCCACCAAGCTCAGCGGTGACTATAAAATTATAAAATCGCATGTTTTACGGGTATGAATGTTGGATTTTATGGATGTGTACATAGTTGTACGTCCTGTCTCATTGATATATGGCACGTTTTTTGGGTATCGATGTTGAATTTGCTAGGTTTTTGTAGATGTGTACATAATTGTACACCATCGTCACGCCTCATGAATATTTTGTCTGTGTTGTGAGAATGGATGTTGATTTGCTAGGCTTTTATAGATGTGTACATATAATTTTACACCAGTGTAATTCCCATAAAAAACTGACTACATAAGATTATGAAAACTTTATGTACACCCGATATAACAGTGAAGCGAAAATTTAAAAAAGTGAATATTATACAGTCGTATGGGTACCATTTTTTTAAATTTCAAAAAGAGTTTTTCAAATTTCTATAGTTTGCAAATCTTTAATTCGCGGTTGATTCGAATGAAAAATTGTTTTTATATGATTTAAAATTGTTGACATCATTATAAGTTACTTTGTACTAAATCTCCAACAAGGTTACTTGTTTACTCTCCCACAAGGTTATTTGTTTACTCTCCATATTATACGATTTACAAATGAAGTACTAACTTGTACCTAGTTGAATGGTGAGGATCAACTAGTCTATTTCTATTAGATTCGGACTAAACCGTAATTTTCCCTCCATATTGGCGGTGGTGCCATGGCCAGTGACTAGTATAAAAGGGAATGCTTTATCGTTGCGATATTCACTTAGCAAGAGATACGAAGTGGAGGCGATATTAGATAATTAATAGGGGGAAAGCCACTTTTACTAAGGGGAAAGCCGATTTTGGGTGGATTTAAAAAATACAATAAAAAGATTTCCCTATCAATATAATCATATGCGATTCTGATTTTCCATATCACTCTTTTCCTCCTACCTAAACAAGTGTTCAACCCGAGCCATTGTTTTATTGTGCTGACATTGTTTGATGAGATTCTATTTTATACTATTAGTGAATCACTACCGTTAGTTGTGGACCAACTGTGGATACATATATTGGGTATTTCTTTGATGATGATGGAATTCCATCCCCAGCTAGTTCCTTTGCTCTTTGTGTTATTTGGATTTCTAAGTTAAGCCCTTGTTATATTATGCTATTAAGGATGTGAGAACATAAGAAGCACAAATGAAATAGAGCGTTTTTCTAACGGAAAATGGGTTATTTGTCCTAAAAAATTTAAAACACGGTTCAAATGGACGTGTAAAAAAATTTATGGGTGAAATGGACAAAAAATAAATAGCAAGGATGAAACTGGATTCGGCCTGGCTTAAACTTAAAAAATAGTAAGGATGAAACTCGATGCATCCTGTGTAAAATAAAAATAAGAAAAAGTATCTGAAAATGGGCAGGATGAAAGTAGTTATATCCTGCCTATTTTTAAATTTTTGTCCATTTAAACAGTATCTAAATCTAATTATCCTTTTCACCCAGGAAATTTTAATTTTGGTCTTTTTAACCAATTTTGTGTTTTTCTAAATTTTTTCGTCTACTTCCCCAAACTGATATACCAACTCTTAGCAAGGAAAAACCTACATATATGATTATGATTAAAAGCTACCGGCTCACCGGAGTAGTGATACATGATCTCTTAGCATGATGGAGCCTCAAAAATGACTACCGGTAAGGGTAAAAAAAATATTCTTAAATCCACCCCAAAACTGGCCTTCCCTCTAGTAAAAATGACCTATTTTTAAAGCAGAATTTGTTTTTTAGGGTTTCTAGGTTTTTGATCGATTTTGTTTTCTTTCGATATGGCAGACACAAAGAAGACGATAACCTTGAAGACTTCGGATGGAGAAGATTTTGTGGTTGAAGAAGCTGTCGCTCTTCAATCTGGCACGATCGCACATATGATTGAAGATGATTGTGCAGATAATGGTATACCTCTACCCAATGTTACAGGCAAAATCATGGGTTCAGTCGTTGAGTACTGTAAGAAACACGTTGAAAACCCTCAAGGAGATGCTAGTGGTTCGAAAGATGATCTTAAGAAGTGGGATGATGAGTTTGTTGGTAAGTTCGATGTGCAGACTACCCTGTTCGATGTTATCTTAGCTGCAAATTATCTGGATATCAAGAGCTTGTTGGACTTGACTTGCCAGAAAGTTGCGGATATGATCCACGAGGCAGCCAAGAAGGGGGGAGCAGAGGAGATCCGTAAGGTGTTCAACATTAAGAATGACTTCACCCCAGAGGAAGAAGAGGAGGTTAAGAAGGAGAACCAATGGGCTTTTGAATGATTTCTCAATATCAGTAATCGTAGTTTGGAGTATTAGTTTATGCTTTGATGGTAGTTTTAGTTGGCTAAAGTTTTTTCGTTTTAGTTTTTGATTCAATTTGATAACTTATAGATTTGAATATAGATTTTTGAGATTGTTAGAATTTATTTGATCACGTTCTTTAATGAGAATATTTATTAACACCACCAACCTTAGCCCGAATATTGCATCATTAATGGTATGATTGGCTAAACAGGACAGACCTCTATGATTTTAGTCATACTTGGGAGTATGAATAAAAGTTGATCACATTGTCGGAGTCTGACATCAATTATTTTTATTGAATTACTGACTGGAAATTTGCACATAGATAAATGGATAACTGTTGATCTCAGCTGGTTCATATACTAGTGTCTATGTTGGTGATTGGACCTTTGAACCAATGTCGAGCATCTAACACCCACCAAGAAACTACAAAGACGAGCAAACCACCAATTGCAGCAGGAGTATAGTTGAATGTATCTCTTGTAATAGGATACACAACCGGTAACGAGAACAGAACAGTCATGGCAGCAACCCAGATAACCGCAATCCAACCTACAACCATCCCGTAACGTCCCAGGTTAAAGGGTCCCCGAGTGAACGTTTTGTGTCCATGGGTAATCCTATAGAAGATGGGAATTACATATGATATGTTGATTCCAACTGTTGCTATTGACACCATAGACTGAAATGCCACCAAGCTCAGCAGTGACTGCGAAATTATGAAGAAATGGAAACATGAGTCAATAGAAATATGTATATCACACAATTCAGTTTCCCTGTCTGATCTAGTGCGGAAATTAGACCACATACCGTTAATGCCATGACAAATGATATGGCAACAGAGAGCCAAACTGCATTAATAGGAACTTCATTTTGATTCAATTTATGCCAGACGGATGAGTAAGGCATTGCTCCATCTCTTGAGAATGCATATACCATTCTGACATTCGACAAACAGAAGAAATCAAACATAGATAATATCACAAAGGTGGGACAAAAAGCAGATTACTGAAAGGATCTGTTAGTCAGTTAAATGGGAGTATAGTGGTGCATCTATGAGGTTAATTTTTACCTCGAGTTATTAGTGATTGTACCCATACCACAAAAAAATATTGCCACAGCAGCAACTCCAAAACAGATTATACCACCAACTCCACTTCCATATCTACTTTTGAAAGCGTCGTAAAACAATTGCGCAGCTGCATAACCACCGGCATCATTGTTGGGGTTCACAAGGTGTGGAATGTCGGTGACTGCGAAAGTGATACCAAGTAGATAGCCCCATCCAACAATAAAAGATACTAAAATTGCACTAATTATTCCCTTTGGTCCATTTTTGTCTGCACTCTTTGTTTCCTCTACCTTCAAACACAACAAAAAACAAATTTGTAAGAAAGTCGAGTTATTCTAGAGCATTGGCTACCTCTAATAGTCACAGATATAAGGTTTACAACTCTTTCTATGAATAAATCCAACATTTTACACACTATATTTCTCTAATAAAATTCACCAAATGAACAGATGCATCATAGCCAGCAAGGGTATAACTGCTCATCAGTAGCCCGAGAACAAATATGTACGGTTTGCTCTGAATTCCAACCGCAGTATCTGTGTTGAAGTGAGTTGAGATATATTCAACACTAGCTCGTTTTGGAGCAACAAATGGAATCAGAACCATAAGAAGAAAAACACCTACAAAAATTCCTTAGGAAATTTTAGGTAACCTCTATACAGGAAATCTCAATCAATTTGCTTTATGTCATACTTGTATTTTGCATAGAAGAGAATAAGAAATTACCAACGATGTTCCAAACAGCTGCAACATTCCCCAAAATTGATAAGAATTTGACGGGGAGAATGTTTATGACGCCATGGACGAACAAAATTCCTCCATAGATACAAATTAATACATACTTAGAAGCTAGGTACCCACCACCATTCTTTCCACCTGTGCTAAGTAGAATTATTACTTGAACCATTTGAGCCAGGGAGAAATCCACGCTTGTCGTATTGGCCCACTGGAAGACAATCCATCGATTAGAATTATAAAAATCATGAATATGAAATTTGTTTTTAAATCCTGAGCTAACCTGGCCAACCATGTTAAACCTGCAGGGATGGAAAAAATAGAGTTAAATCCCATCCAACCTCGTTAATAAGGAGCACATGAACAATAATTAAGGAAGTTAATTCAGTTTTTCTTTGAATTTGCAGACTAGAGAGTACCAGCAAGTCAACCAAGAAGCAAATGGCGCCCAGCTTGGGCCGGCGAGCTTGGCACTCCAGTAATAAAGACCACCGGAGGTAGGATAGGATGAGCAAATCTCAGCCATGCTTAAACCAACAAACACTGTGAAGAAACCTGCCATGAGCCAACCATATATCATGCTGATTGGACCACCGTACTGTAGACCCTGACTGTAAAGGGTAGTAATCCCTTGAAGCACTGATACTGTCACGAAACATAATGCAAAGTTGGATATCACCCTGCGCCATAATTATCCAAATCAACTCATATTAAACAGTATCATTAGAAATGTATTAAAAAAGAAGAACTGGTTTAGAGTACTTACGAAAGACTGCGGTCAAGTTCCTGGAAGTATCCAAGCTGGGCCAAGCGTGATTCCCCTGTATCTATTCGAACATTATCCCCATCCTGAGAAAGATCAGCTTCAGATGCAAATACCCGATCCAAGAGTTCCAAAACCATGTTCCACTTTCTTTAGTCTTACCACTTTTTTCATTCATCTCTAGTTATGTAGTTCTCTCTCTTCAATAATAGTGTAGATACGTACAAGGGTAATAATAGCGCTACATAATGGTCAAAACATATGACCCCGTATGCAAATAGTTAATTTTTTCCATCCTCGAAACCGTCAAAAGTTCGTTTCAAAATGAAAAAAAAAAAAACCCCGTTAAAAGTCACTCTTAGTTCACCATGTGCACAACCACATCAAGATATTTCTAATTTCTAGAGTTAAGTAATGAAATCAAGAGCATGTATAATTCACCTATTAGATTTTGGCTAAATCGTGAGTAAGGAACTTGGGTACTGTTGTCTTCCAAGTAGCAAACTCTAGCTTATAGATGAAAGTTTTGAGAGTTGGGTATGTGAAATCATTCAAATGCCGATTATTTCAGGAACTGAATTATTGGAGAGTGGTGTATCACAGCCACTTTTGCGTCATAGTAGTTGAATTTTTCCCTACTTTTCTACTGATATATGTAGTTTATATTGTATATGACAAAGACCTCGTTCTAAGTTCTAACCAACTTCTTTTTCTGATACTCTTTGTTCTTACTGACACACCTAGTTTTATCCTTTGTCATTTTGGGTTTTGACGAAATAATATTTTCAGAAATTCCGAACAGCAAATAAAACAAAAAAAAAAAAGTTGAACATAGATAAACGAGAATCACATAAGAACAATTCACCGACAATGCTAACCAAATAGTACTCTTATTAAATGAAAGAACAGCTACCATTGAGAGAACAATGAAGTGAAACTTGCTATTCAATTCCTAAGACGGATGTGATATCCCAACCAATTACACAGCAACGTACAGTGTTAGTGATGTTGAGTTATCACGTCTCATGGCCCAAACAAGTGTGGAAGCCCCTTAACCATTCAAGGGAGGATGTTAGTGGTTGCTTTTGGTTTTGGTTTTAAAGACCAAAAGGCATCAGGAGACGTTTATGTTAGAGCTCTTCTTTGTTTGAAGAAGAAAGAGAAAGAGAAAAAAAAGAAAAGAGAGTGAGTGAGGTAGAGAGATTAAACCACCAATTTTTGGTGAGATTGAAGCATCTTGAAGAGAAGGAGAAAGGGTTCTTAGCTAAGGATCTTTTGGTTGTTTTGGTGGAGAATTGATTGATCAATTTCCACATCTCTTCAAAGGGGGAAAAATCTAGGGTTTGTCAAACCCTATTAGTAAGTATCTCAAATCACTTCTATTTCTCAAATTGATAGTAAATCTCATATTATATATGAATGAATTGTTGATCCATCCTTAGGGGTGAGTGTAATTAGGCAAATTGATATCCAAGTGCTATAGGCACCTTGAGGTTGTTGTTATCCCCAAAGTTGGGAGAATTGTGTGTAACCCATTATTGTTATAGTGGAAGATTTGCCCGTGGTTTTTACCCTTCACCTTGGAGGGTTTTTCCACGTAATTGCTTAGGTGTTGTGTGATTGCTTCTATATCGTCATAGTTTGTGTATTTCCGCATTGTGTTTCATTGCTCGTGTAGGTTTCGTATTGCGCATAGCGGCTCGGATTTCGTAAGCCTCCCCAACAAGTGGTATCGAGCTTTTGGGTTGAGATAATCCTGTGCAATGGCGGAAGCTAGCACTAGTAATAGAATGGTCAATTTGACCGGTGAGAACTTTGTCATATGGAAGGCGAAGATGGAAGACTGGTTATATTGTAAAGATCTCTATGGTCCAATAGAGAGTAAGGGAGTAAGGCCTGAGGCGACAAGTGCAGAAGATTGGAAGGTTACTAATCGAAAAGCAGTTGGTTATATTCGTCAGTGGATTGATGATAGCATTTTTCATCATGTGGCTAGTGAGACACTAGCATATCCTTTGTGGACCAAGTTAAAGGAGATATATGATCAACAGTCTCCTTGTGAAAAAGCTCTTCTATTCAAAAAGCTTGGAAAACTGTGTTACAAGGAAGGGAGTTCAATGGCGCAACATTTAAATGAAATAAAGGGTATCATGAATCAGCTTACATCTATGGACCTCAAAATTCCTAAAGAGGTTCAAGCTTATTTGTTGCAAAATACTTTACCAGACAGTTGGGAGCCATTGAGGAATTGTCTCAGTTATTCTGCTCCAGACAAGAAGTTGAACATGACTGTTGCAACTAGAGGTGGCAATCAAGCCGAAACCCGCGGATAAACCCGTACCCGGCCCGTGAAAACCCGAACCCGGCTTGACTTGGTTATAAACAAGCCGGGTTCGGGTTAGAGAAATGATGGCCCGTGAGAAAACGGTTAACCCGTGCCCGTCCAGTAAACCCGCGAGTAAACTTTGTTAACCCGTACAATAGTACTACATTTAATTTTCACCGTTGGATTATCTAGGGTTAATCCTATCCCTACACTTAAGGTATAAAAACATCAAAAACCTAGATGTATTTTCATTTCTTCTTCCTCATTTTTTTCTTTCTCCCCATATTGCCTTCTTCTGCGGATGATTCAATTTCAATGATTCACTGGATCTATTATTGATCTTTCTTCTCCCCATATTTTGCAAATCAAGCAGAATATCTCCCACCCGATCCGCTCATTGTAATAGTCCACCCGATCTCCCACCGATCTGCTCATTGTTTAGACTGATATTTTCTTTTAGAGATCCAAAATCTCCCTAATCTTTCTGCTCCATGACTAAATCGTTTTCTATTTTAAGATGATCTATCGGGAATTGGAGACATATCAAGATGAAAACATTACCCTCGTTTGGGGGCATCCATTATTAGTTAAGCATGTCCGATTTCCAACAATTAGTCACGGGGAGGAGTGATAGTGGTTTGTGCCTCTGTGGAGGTAAGTATATATTTATTCTATTTGTTATTATTAAGTATATATCCTGTTAGATCGGTAGTTTGATTTGATCTTATTTAATGTGTTGTTGCAGTTAATTGAGAAGATAAAAGAAGATAATGTTAAAAGGGTATGCCATAATTTTGACCCCTCTTTTTCAATTTTAGTTTCAATTGAATTTTTTTTTCTAGATTTTGATTTTTGGTTTTTGTTGTGGTTTTTATTATCAGAAAAAAAAGGGTGCTAAAGAGTAAGTTGCTGAAGGTTTCAATTTTTGTAAATCACTGTCTAATTCTACTCAATTTTGGTGATTTTTTTTTTGGTGTATTGAAGGGAGGAATTGGAAGAGATTGTGATTGTAATTGTAATTGTATTGTAGAAAGATTGTATTGTAGAAATGTAGAAAGAAAAAACAGGGAAGAAAGAGTTGGTCTTGAGCTTTAATTTTGATTTTAATTAAACAAGCCGGGTAACCCGTGAACCCGCAAGCTTTACCCGTTACGGGCGCGGGTTGAAGAAATGACCACCCGTGAAGAATATCAACCCGCGGGTTTTGACCCGTGTTAACCCGAACCCATGTAACCCGCAACGGGCAAGCCCCGACTCGCCCGATGGCCATCTCTAGTTGCAACTAGCAGTTTGCTGAGTGAAGAAGTTAGAAGAAGGTCACTAGACTCATCTCATTCAGAAGCTCTTGTGACAGAAAATCGGGGTAGAAGAAAAGACAGAAGACAAGTTGGCCGTAGCAAGTCAAGGGGTAAATCAAAGTCCAGAAAGGAAGTTGAATGTTGGAACTGTCATACGAGAGGTCATTATTCAAATGAATGCGAGGAAGCCGAAGCAAGAACACAAGAAGGGGAAAGGAAATGATAACCAAGACAATGGTGTTGCAGCTACTGTAACAAATTATGATATCATTGTATTCTCAGATTGTAATGATGTTTGTGTGAGTTTTGCAGGTTCTGAATCAGAATGGATAGTTGATTCAGGTGCATCTTATCATGCTACTCCTCATGAAGATGTATTTACTTCCTACAAGGCTGGTGACTTTGGGTCAGTCAGAATGGGAAACAGTGGTGTTTCGAAGATTGTAGGAATGGGTGATGTAAAGGTTGAGACCAGTGTTGGCTGTACGTTGGTTCTCAGAAATGTGCGACATGTACCAGATCTTCGTCTGAATCTAATGTCACCAGGAGTGTTAGATGATGAAGGGTACAACAATCACTTGGGTGATGGAAAATGGAAGCTAAGCAAGGGCTCCATGGTTATTTCAAGAGGCAAGAAGTGTGACACATTGTACAAGACACAAGTGAAGGTGTTGAAAGGTGAGTTGAATGATGTTGAAAAAGATTCAATCTCCGAGCTGTGGCATAGAAGACTTGGTCATCTTAGTGAGAAGGGAATTCAAATCCTTACCAAAAGACAAGTTTTGCCAAATGCCAAAGGTATGCAATTGGGTAAGTGTACTCATTGTTTAGTTGGTAAACAAACTAGAGTCTCTTTTCATAAAGCTTTACCCAAGCGCAATTCTGGTATTATTGATCTTGTTCATTCTGATGTATGTGGACCTTTAAGGGTCAAAACACTTGGTGGTGCTGTTTATTTTTTTACTTTCATAGATGATGCTTCAAGGAAGGTTTGGTCATATGCAATCAAGACCAAAGATGATGTTCCTGTGTTCAAGATGTTTCACAACATGGTGGAAATAGAAACAGGTAGAACCTTAAAATGCCTTCGTTCTGACAATGGGGGAGAGTACATTGGGCCACTTGAAGTGTATTGCAAGAGCATGGGTATACGTCATGAACAATCAGTGCCGAAGACTCCACAACATAATGGTATTGCAGAGAGGATGAACCGCACTATTCTGGAGAGAATAAGGTGCATGTTATCTCATTCCAAGTTGCAGAAGCATTTCTGGGGTGAAGCAATGAATACTGCTGTGTATTTGATCAATCGATCTCCTTCAAGACCGCTAGATGGAGAAGTAGCAGAAAAGGTATGGAGAGACAAAGATCCTACTTATGATCACTTGAAAGTGTTTGGTTGCAGGTCATTTGTTCATATCCCAAAAGATCAGAGATCAAAGCTTGACGACAAAGCAAAGCAGTGTGTGTTCCTAGGCTATGGAACAGAGAAGTTTGGTTCTGATTTTGGGATCCAGTTGAGAAGAAGGTTATCAGAAGTAGGGATGCAGTATTCCTTGAAGACCAGACAATTGAAGACTTTGAGAAGATTGAGATTCCAAAGCTTCAAGATGATATGACCTTGGATCCAAATCCAGTTGTTCCTACTCTTGAAAAACATGATGATGATGTTGATGGTAATGGAAATGAATATGAAGCTCATGAAGATGTTCCAGTGGGTGATGTTGAGCAAGAAGTGCAGCAACAACAACAACCGTGAGTTGAGTTGAGAAGATCCAAAGAGACCAGATTACCTTCAACAAAGTATCCACCACATGAGTATGTGATGCCCACAGATGCAGGTGAACCAGAGTCTTATGAAGAAGCTCTTCGTGTTCCTGAAAGTCAGAAGTGGTTGAAATCCTTGAAAGAAGAGGTTGGCTCTTTAGATGAGAATGACACTTTTGATTTGGTTGACAAGCCTGAGAACCAGAAAATTCTGAAGAACAAGTGGGTGTACAAAATCAAGACTGAAGATGGTAACTCACAACCAAGGTACAAAGCACGCTTAGTTGTGAAGGGTTATGAGCAGAGAAAGGGTGTTGACTTTGACGAGATTTTCTCACCGGTGGTTAGATTTTCTTCTATTCAGGTTGTCTTGGAAATAGCCGCTAGTTTGGATCTTGAGATAGAACAACTAAATGTCAAGACAACATTTCTTCACGGTGAGTTGGAGGAAGATGTGTATATGGCACAACCCGAGGGTTTTGAAGTCAAAGGCAAAGAGCACATGGTGTGCAAGCTAAAGAAGAGTCTTTATGGTTTGAAGCAAGCTCCAAGAAAATGGTACAAGAAGTTTGAATCGTTCATGAAGGAACATGGGTACAAGAGGACGCCTTCAGATCATTGTGTATTCATTCAAAAATTTGCTGATGGTGATTTTCTTACTCTTTTGCTATATGTTGATGACATGCTTATTATTGGCAAAGATAAGAAAAAGATTGACAGGTTGAAGTCAGATCTGAGCAAGTCTTTTGCTATGAAATACTTGGGTGCAGCAAAGCGTATTCTTGGCATGGAGATCACTCGTGATAGGAAGGCGAGGAAGTTGTGGATATCACAAGAAAGCTACATTGAGAAGGTGTTGCAAAGATTTAATATGGACAAGGCTGAGCCGATAAGTTGTCCGCTTGCAAACCATTTTAAGTTATCTCGTGATCAATTTCCTGTGAATGATGTTGAGAAACGGAAGATGGAAAAAATTCCTTATGCGTCCGCAGTTGGTAGTTTGATGTATGCAATGGTGTGTATAAGGCCGGATATAGCTCATGCAGTTGGAGTGGTAAGCATATTTCTATCAAATCCTGCTATGGAGCATTGGGAAGCAGTGAAATGGATACTACGGTATCTAAGGGGTACTTCTAATATGTGTTTGTGCTATGGAGGTGACAAGCCAGAGTTAGTTGGTTACACAGATTCAGATTTGGCAGGTGCTCAAGACAGTCTCAAGTCTACATCGGGTTACTTATTTACCTATGCAGGGGGAGCTGTGTCTTGGAAATCCAAGTTACAAAAATGTGTGGCATTGTCTACTACAGAGGCAGAGTACATTGCAGCTACAGAGAGTTGCAAGGTGATGATATGGATGAAGAGGTTTGTTAGAGAACTCGGTGTGAAGCAACAGAGGTTCATCGTTTACTTGACAGCCAGAGTGCCATCCATCTCAGCAAGAATTCGAGTTTTCACTCGAGGTCCAAGCACATCAATATTAGGTATCAGTGGATACAAGAAGTTCTCGAGGAGAAGGTTTTGTATATTGAGAAGATCCATACAGATGACAACGGTTCTCATATGATGACAAATTCGTTACCAAAATACAAGCATGTGTATTTCTGCAGCAGGGCAGGTTTGGTGGTGACGGATACCTCGCCATAAGTCGTGAGGGGGAGATTTTTGGGTTATCACGTCTCATGGCCCAAACAAGTGTGGAAGCCCCTTAACCATTCAAGGGAGGATGTTAGTGGTTGCCTTTGGTTTTGGTTTTAAAGACCAAAAGGCATCAGGAGACGTTTATGTTCGAGCTCTTCTTTGTTTGGAGAAGAAAGAGAAAGAGAGAAAGAAGAAAAGAGAGTGAGTGAGGTAGAGAGATTAAACCACCAATTTTTGGTGAGATTGAAGCATCTTGAAGAGAAGGAGAAAGGGTTCTTAGCTAAAGGATCTTTTGGTTGTTTTGGTGGAGAATTGATTGATCAATTTCCACATCTCTTCAAAGGGGGAAAAATCTAGGGTTTGTCAAACCCTAGTAGTAAGTATCTCAAATCACTTCTATTTCTCAAATTGATAGTGAATCTCATATTATATATGAATGAATTGTTGATCCTATTGGGGGAGGCTTACGAAATCCGAGCCGCTATGCGCAATACGAAACCTACAAGAGCAATGAAACACAATGCGGAAATACACAAACTATGACGATATAGAAGCAATCACACAACACCGGCAATTACGTGGAAAAACCCCTCCAAGGTGAAGGGTAAAAAACCTCGGGCAAATCTTCCACTATAACAATAATGGGTTACACACAATTCTCCCAAATTTGGGGATAACAACAACCTCAAGGTGCCTATAGCACTTGGATATCAATTTGCCTAATTACACTCACCCCTAAGGATGGATCAACAATTCATTCATATATAATATGAGATTCACTATCAATTTGAGAATTAGAAATGATTTGAGATACTTACTACTAGGGTTTGACAAACCCTAGATTTTTCCCCCTTTGAAGAGATGTGGAAATTGATCAATCAATTCTCCACCAAAACAACCAAAAGATCCTTAGCTAAGAACCCTTTCTCCTTCTCTTCAAGATGCTTCAATCTCACCAAAAATTGGTGGTTTAATCTCTCTACCTCACTCACTCTCTTTTCTTCTTTCTCTCTTTCTCTTTCTTCTCCAAAACAAGAAGAGCTCGAATAAAACATCTCCTGGATGTTTTCACTTGTTATAAACATAACAAGACAACTGCTAGATAGCTCCTTCCATTTGTTAAGGGGAATCCAGAATTGTTGGACCCATAAGGAGGGATAGCCCAAAAATCTCCCCCTCACGACTTATGGCAAGGTACCCGTCACCACCAAACCTTCCCTGCTGCAGAAATACACATGCTTGTATTTTGGTAGCGACTTTGTCATCATATCAGAACCATTGTCATCTGTATGGATCTTCTCAATATACAAGACCTTCTCCTCGAGAACTTCTTGTATCCACTGATACCTAATATTGATGTGCTTGGACCTCGAGTGAAAACTCGAATTCTTGCTGATATGGATGGCACTCTGGCTGTCACGATAAAACGATGAACCTTCGTTGCTTCACACCGAGTTCTCTAACAAACCTCTTCATCCATATCATCTCCTTGCAACTCTTTGTAGCTGCAATGTACTCTGCCTCTGTAGTAGACAATGCCACACATTTTTGTAACTTGGATTGCCAAGACACAACTCTCCCTGCATAGGTAAATAAGTAACCCGATGTAGACTTGAGACTGTCTTGAGCACCTGCCAAATCTGAATCTGTGTAACCAACTAACTCTGGCTTGTCACCTCCATATCACAAACACATATTAGAAGTACCCCTTAGATACCGTAGTATCCATTTCTCTACTTCCCAATGCTCCATAGCAGGATTTGATAGAAATATGCTTACCACTCCAACTGCATGAGCTATATCCGGCCTTGTACACACCATTGCATACATCAAACTACCAACTGTGGACGCATAAGGAATTTTCTCCATCTTCCGTTTATCAACATCATTCACAAGGACATTAATCACGAGATAACTTAAAATGGTTTGCAAGTGGACAACTTACCGGCTCAAATTTGTCCATGTTGAATCTTTGCAACACCTTCTCAATGTAGCTTTCTTGTGATAGCCACAACTACCTCGCTTTCCTATCACGAGTGATCTCCATGCCAAGAATACGCTTTGCTGCACCCAAGTCTTTCATAGCAAAAGACTTGCTCAGATCTGACTTCAACCTGTCAATCTTTTTCTTATCTTTGCCAACAATAAGCATGTCATCAACATATAGCAAAAGAGTAAGAAAATCACCATCAAAGAAATTTTTGAATGAATACACAATGATCTGAAGCCGTCCTCTTGTACCCATGTTCCTTCATGAACGATTCAAACTTCTTGTACCATCTTCTTGGAGCTTGCTTCAAACCATAAAGACTCTTCTTTAGCTTGCACACCATGTGCTCTTTTCCTTTGACTTCAAAACCCTCGGGTTGTGCCATATACACATCTTCCTCCAACTCACCGTGAAGGAATGCTGTCTTGACATCTAGTTGTTCTATCTCAAGATCCAAACTAGCGGCTATTTCCAAGACAACCCGAATAGAAGAAAATCTCACCACCGGTGAGAAAATCTCGTCAAAGTCAACACCCTTTCTCTGATCATAACCCTTCACAACTAAGCGTGATTTGTACCTTGGTTGTGAGTTACCATCTTCAGTCTTGATTCTGTACACCCACTTGTTCTTCAGAATTTTCTGGTTCTCAGGCTTGTCAACCAAATCATAAGTGTCATTCTCATCTAAAGAGCCAACCTCTTCTTTCATGGATTTCAACCACTTTTGACTTTCAGGAACACTAAGAGCTTCTTCATAAGACTCTGGTTCACCTGCATCTGTGAGCATCACATACTCATGTGGTGGATACTTTGTTGAAGGTAATCTGGTCCTGCTGGATCTTCTCAACTCAGCTTCTGGTTGTTGTTGTTGCTGCACTTCTTGCTCAACATCACCCACTGGAACATCTTCATGAGCTTCATCTTCATTGCCATTACCATCAACATCATCATCATGTTGTTCAAGAGTAGGAACAACTGGATTTGGATCCAAGGTCATATCATCTTGAAGCTTTGGCATCTCAATCTTCTCAAAGTCTTCAATTGTCTGGTCTTCAAGGAATACTGCATCCCTACTTCTGATAACCTTCTTCTAACTTATTCACTCAGCAAACTGCTAGTTGCAACAGTCATGTTCAACTTCTTGTCTGGAGCAGAATAATTGAGACAATTCCTCAATGGCTCCCAACTGTCTGGTAAAGTATTTAGCAACAAATAAGCTTGAACCTCTTCAGGAATTTTGAGGTCCATAGATGTAAGCTTATTCATGATACCCTTCATTTCATTTCAATGTTGCGCCATTGAACTCCCTTCCTTGTAACACAGCTTTCCAAGCTTTTTGAATAGAAGAGCTTTTTCACAAGGAGACTGCTGATCATATATCTCCTCTAACTTGGTCCACAAAGGATATGCTAGTGTCTCACTAGCCACATGATGAAAAATGCTATCATCAATCCACTGACGAATATAACCAACTGCTTTTCGATTAGTAACCTTCCAATCTTCTTCACTTGTCGCCTCAGGCCTTACTCCCTTACTCTCTATTGGACCATAGAGATCTTTACAATATAACCAAACTTCCATCTTCGCCTTCCATATGAAAAAGTTCTCACCGGTCAAATTGACCATTCTATTACTAGTGCTAGCTTCCGCCATTGTACAGGATTAGCTCAACCCAAAAGCTTTGATACCACTTGTTGGGGGAGGCTTACGAAATCCGAGCCGCTATGCGCAATACGAAACCTACACGAGCAATGAAACACAATGCGGAAATACACAAACTATGACGATATAGAAGCAATCACACAACACCGGAAATTACGTGGAAAAACCTCTCCAAGGTGAAGGGTAAAAAACCACGGGAAAATCTTCCACTATAACAATAATGGGTTACACACAATTCTCCCAAATTTGGGGATAACAACAACCTCAAGGTGCCTATAGCACTTGGATATCAATTTGCCTAATTACACTCACCCCTAAGGATGGATCAACAATTCATTCATATATAATATGAGATTCACTATCAATTTGAGAATTAGAAATGATTTGAGATACTTACTACTAGGGTTTGACAAACCCTAGATTTTTCCCCCTTTGAAGAGATGTGGAAATTGAACAATCAATTCTCCACCAAAACAACCAAAAGATCCTTAGCTAAGAACCCTTTCTCCTTCTCTTCAAGATGCTTCAATCTCACCAAAAATTGGTGGTTTAATCTCTCTACCTCACTCACTCTCTTTTCTTCTTTCTCTCTTTCTCTTTCTTCTCCAAAAAAAGAAGAGCTCGAATAAAACATCTCCTGGATGTTTTCACTTGTTATAAACATAACAAGACAACTGCTAGATAGCTCCTTCCATTTTTTAAGGGGAAGACAGAATTGTTGGACCCATAAGGAGGGATAGCCCAACAGATTCATCCTTATTAAATGAAAGAACAACTACCATTGAGAGAACAATGAAGTGAAACTTGCTATCCAATTCCTAAGACGGATGTGATATCCCAACCAATTACACAGCAACGTACAGTGTTAGTGATTCAGTATAATTTGTTTCACCAAATTTCCGTCGAAGTGTGGGGAGCATATTAAACGCTTAAACCTATTTCTTATGCTAGTGGCCCAAACTAACATATTTCCTATACAAATGATTTGATTATGCAGAATTATTCCTTGGCTCATTTCCAAAAGAGTTGTGTTACAGTAAATAGACAAAGAAGGGCATTATAGGATGTGTTTCATATTTTTTATTGATTTAAATGATGCAGTTGAAAAGATGTTGGCATGACATTAAAATGATTGCCAGATGCCTCCCAAATGAAGCAAATGTGGTTAAGATATGTACGAGGATATGAAAATGTTGGCAAGACATTTATGAGTCTCTCACTCCTACTTACGAGGATATAAAAATTAAATTTGTATGTTACTACAAGGATTCTAGTGTTTCCAACAACCCATTTTTTCACCGAATAAGTTTCTTGATTGCCAGATCATTAAATACCACAACAACAACAACAAATGAACACAGTGCGAAGGTAATTTCATTCACAGAATAGTGGCAGTTACTTTTACTAGCTAAGAACTAAGCTTCCACCTAACAAATATATGAAACAAAAAAAGAAAAAAAAGATTGTAAAAAAAAAAAAAACTAACCGTTGTAACTATATGACAAACTAAACTAACCATTGTAAATTTGACAAACTAAACTAACCATTGTAAATATATGAGAAAAAAAAAGAAAGAAAAAAAGATTCAACATATTTGTGAAACTGGAGGTAGATTCCAAACAAATGTACATGGTTTAAAGGAGATATAACTTGGACACTATTTTTTCCGGCATAGTTCAGGAAGAACCATCGAGTTTATAGCTGGAAAGTAACTAATTTAAATTATTGACTAAACCTAACTTCCTCATTATCACTTGCAGAACACAACACATCTGTGGAAATTATTTATGCATTTCGATTCAGCAAACCGTACCTGGGCACTGCTACAGGAAATGACGGTGGACCTCCTCTTAATTGCCCAGGTACCACAGTAGGACTCTTTCCTTTTAAATGGCGGACAACAAGGCAGCAAATACACGGTTATACATACCATCAGAAATGCTGTCACGTACTAATGAAAGCTAAAAACAAACAGAGTCGCATATATTGCAAATGTTTCCTGTGACGTATAAAGATTATCTCGAGATTGTGTTAGTGTGCATTTGCATTAGCAATAACAACAACAAAAGGTTGTTTCTCTCTGACAGCTAACACAATCTTCAGGAACATACATGTCTAGAAATGTATAGGCAATCATAAACAAACCATCTCAATAATCAACAAATATAGGCAATCAACTAGAAGAGGTGACAACAAAAGAGACAATCATAACATGACTCCTCAGCTAGAGTTCTCGGATCATAAAACACTCACCAATACCCAACCATCAAAACTTCAATACCAAAACTACTGCAACAAAATAACAACCCGATAGAAGAACTATTCCTATAGTGTTTCTAAACAAAGACACTTAAAACTTCAACCCATTCAAGACCCAATAACTCTGGAAGGGAATAGTACTAATCTAGATCTTGATACTTATATTTTGCTCTTTCCTTCAGATCACCAAGAACAGCTGGCAGAAGGGACGAGATGTAATGATACATTCCCCAAAATTGATATGAATTTGACTAGGAATTAAATATTTACATGGATGATTCCAACAACAAGCCAAATCCATCTACGAAACCTAATGGTTGTTTCTCTCTGACAGAATAAAGCCTATCCATCTTCAGGAACATACATGTCTAGAAATGTATAGGCAATCAACTGAACATGACAACAAAAGAGACGAGTGTAAGATAAATTTCCATAACATGGAATTATCTCATTGGGCCCATGTGATAACTCTGGTCTAATCTAGATCTTGCTTTTTTTCCCATACTTATATTTTGCATATAAGAGAACAAGCAGTTACCAATGATATTCCATGCAGCTACATTCCCCAAAATTGATATGAATTTGACTAGGAAAAATATTTAGGACGCCATGGATGAACGAAATTCCTCCATATATACAAATTAATACGTACTTAGAAACTAATAAATATCCACCACCATTCTTTCCTCCTGTGCTAAGTAGAATTATTACTTGAACCATTAAAAAAACAAATATTCACTTAATGTGAGAAACATAATGGTTATTGATAGTAAGTTACATGAAATAAATTCATAATTATAAATAAAGTTATTTGGCTGAAAGGGCAACTTTCCTTTTTCAATTCTAGTTCTCTTTCTTCTTATTTCGCTTACTACAACGTCGTTGGGTTGCTTCGCCAAATCTGATAGGCCAGTAAGTAAAATATATCATTTCCACAAACAGGGGAAGCTGCATAAAAACAAACAAGCCCACCGGAATACCAGCAAACAATGCTATAGGAATTGGAGCCCACGGGAAACGCTCTCCAAGAACAATAGTAAATGCAGCTATAAAAGCGATCAGTACCGTAGCCATCGATATAAGTAGAGTTGCAAGGCCTATTATGAGTTTCTGTGGTAAGGATTTTAGAAAATCTTCTTCAGAATACCGTGACGTGAATACAGCTAAAAACATTAGCACTGATGTAATAGAGGAGAAGAGAGCCAAGGCATCTGCTACGGCAAAGACTACAAACGATTTCCTGCCCAAAAATACTGGGATACCATTAACACTACTACTATTGTCACTAATATTACCGCCGGGTACGGTGAAAGCAGTTGCAAATGCTACCGTAGCTATAAGAGCAGCTACTAGCATGCAGGATCCTGAGGTGTCTTTCATCCATTTTTCCCCTTCCTTTTTCAACTCCTTGTGATTCTGGGTGAACAAAAACTGAGCTGTTTCTCCTTTCTTGTTTCTTATAAATCTGTGTCGTTGTAGCATAACATTTTCTACTGCCTGGAATAAATAGTTAAGATTATAACAGATATAGAGAACTAAGAAATAAATGTAAGCAGTATATTCCAATGGATGATCAAATTCAGTAATATTAGACTTACCTTGAACCATTGGACTTCTTTTTGCATTTGGAGAGCAGCCCCAGATATTAGATTGAGTTGACGACTTGGAGCTATCTTGGCTGCCCTATGTAGGATGCCATTATTATCATCATCGAACATAGAAAGTGTGTTGCTTTTATTTTTTGCTCTTTGTATGCATATTAAATCGAATATTTTTTCATTTTTCTCTTCAACTACCATAGCTATCATTGTATCTCCCACCACGTCGTCACTCGATAGGAATGGAAACAATTGAAGACACTCCAATACAAATTCTGTGGTTCCATACGTTATAGCTGTCTTCAAGATGCTCGAATTGCGGAAAAAGTTTATTATTTCCTCAACTTCCATTGTTTCATTGAGGTTCTTCAGCACATAATTAACCAAAGCAATGGCTTGTTCGTGCATCAGCTTTTGGTTATACAACTTCTTAATACAAGGCAGCACTGAAATTCAAATTTTAAAATCCAGCTAGAATTAGAATCCTATGATCATAGGCCTTGAAGGATTAACAGCCTTGAAGGTAATAGGCGTTATGTTATTTATTTATTTTTTGAAGCATAGCGTTATGTAATTAGATGGCTGTTTTTTTTCTTTCTTTTTGAAATAGTTATCAAAACATGTTATAAGTTATAATGTTATGCGGAATCAGTTTTTGCATTTGTTGCCTACAATCTCTATATTAATGGTATCAACCATGCATGCATAGAGCAGCACACCATTGTAACAACCATGTTCAGATATTTGCTACCTACACCAACGGGGCACTTGAGTGATCAAATATTTTGGATTGGAACATGTGAAAATTAAGTATCAAGAATATTACCTGGCAATAAGTAGATCATGATGTTATTGATCATAGTACCCTTACTATTTGAGTATCTTGTAACTGGAGGGTTCTCTATGTCACATTTGGTTCCTTTTTCCCCATGGATGTCATAGGCGTATGAGTCCATCTCCAGTACTGTACCAACTACATTTGCGCATTTTCACTCATGAGTTGCTAATTAGAGAAAACACGGAAATTGAAAAATGGTTTATGCATGATGGATGTAAAATTAGGAAGAGGGTGGATGAAACTAACTTGAGCAGATGTAGCGTTCCCACCAAACAAGATTGGCGCCACTTAGAAACGCAAATGGCCTCTGAACAATTAGTTCTAATGGGGCTGTGTCCTTCACGTGATTATGAGCAAGCAAAGCTGGAAAACGTCTGAGAACAGATAATGCAGTGCCTAGAAACAAAAGAGCAAAATCAATCAATTAAATAAGGGCTTGTTTCTCGTCAAAGAGCAAAAGGGCTCAAAATTTTCTTCGATCTAGATCAGTTTGACCGAGTTGTGATGATTTCACAAATCTGGCTAACTAGGCGTAGTCTTTTGTTGTTGTTTTTTTAGTCGAAAACACGTACATTTGAAAATTCTATTATATAAAATGTGCATCGAAATGGCTCTGGCTAGCTGTATATAATTTTGTTACGCACCGTAAAAATTTGCTCGCATTAGCACTATCAGCAGGGCAGCACCTTTAGCACCCTTGAATGGGCTTGGTTCCTCATCTTTAGTTTCAGAGTAAAGATACTCCAACACCTCGTTTTGTCCATCCGAAGCATTAACAGCACACAGCAAAGGAGCAATACCTTTATTATCACATATTTGTGGTAATCTGGCATTTTTTTTTACCACCAACTTAACAGTTTCAATGTTTCCCCACATCGCGACCATATGCAATATTGTAAAACCAGACTTTACGTCTCTAAATGCTAGTGATTCTGCAGGCGCCAGTTTTACAATCTTTTCTACGAACATAAACTCATCGTCAAGTAAAGCTGCTTTTGTTAAAAGAGAAATTACTTTTCCTGATCCACTTAATTTGAAAGCTTTTTCGATGTCTCTTTGATTAGCCTTTAGGAAAGCATAAGCCCTTTCCCAGTCTCCAACATCTACCGCTTCCGATAAGTGCCTATATCCATCATATTCTTCTTGAACCTGTTCATCCTTTTCTGAATTTGACACATAGGGAAAAGAGGAAAACATAAGCAAAATTTAACGTACCGTCTATGAAAATCAGCTTTAGATCTATATTGTTTGGTTGCGAAAAAAGAAAAAGAAATACAGTATTGTATTTACCATGTCACTAGTACTTAAGTTTTAAAAAAAAAAGTAAATTGCAAAATCCGGTAACCATGCGCACCTGGTGGCTTATGCTTATCATTTTGTAATGATTCGTACAACTCACGGATTGGATCATCGCGTTCTTCAGAATTCGGCAGCTGGTTCCCCTCTTTGTATGTATATTAAGGAGGAAAAAGGTACACGTTTAAAGATACTAAAACGTAGCAAAAAATTAGAGAGCACAATATGTATACATACCTCCCGACTCTTCAAAAAACAATGATTCCGTCACTTTACGGAGTTCTTCATCAATACCTGATTCCAATGATCAGTAAAATACAGTAAACATTCTGGTATTTATCAAACTCAAGACTGGGACCAGGAGAAACAGAAAAACCACAAAGGTCAAACAATTATTTTTTTTTACCTAGTAATCTTGCTTTTCTCACCACGATTGAACTTTTGATGCGCTCCTTCGATGCAGCGACACGGGTCACATTAATGCATCTCTGATCAGATTTGAATATATCCTTCCCAACAACCCTGTGCAGGCAAATATATATCTGCATTCATAAACGTTCTTTCTATGTGGTTCGATAATGATGGTAACTTTGAGTGACTGAACTTTGGTATACCTGTATTTAAAAAATATATTGAGGGCATTGACCTCACATCCTTTCTCAACCTTGGGAAGAATGAGTTTAACAAGGACCTTGCAGGTCCCGTTGTCGAACAATGAGCCAAACTTAACAGTTATAGGATCGACTTCACTGGCTTCTGTTGGCTGATAGTTTCCAGCATTTACCTCAGTGATTTCAGAACCATTTTCTGGTGTTATAGTTACAATCAAGTCCTCGATAATCACATTCAGAAAACCATCCAAACATGCAGAGAATGCAGCACCTAAATTATCCAAGTCTGGAACAGCTGTAAACTTTCCTCTATAGCTTTTCTCGGCAATAGTAGTGAGAACCTATAGAAAAACATAGCGTACATGACAAATTGAAAGGAAAAACAATGAAAGAAAAAAGAAAAGAAAAGGGACATGATCTAGTAAAGTTAGGGAGCTATCGTATAAAATCAAGACTGCTAATTTTTAATTTAAATTCATTAATGGATAGGAGATTTTTCATTTCAAATGTGTATACTTTAGTGATTTAACAAGTAATAAGGTAGTGGAGAATAATTGATTTAAATTGCACCTATTTCTCTGAGCTGGTAAAAGTGTGACAGACCAGAAAACATAATTTAATAGTCATTTTTTGAATCGTGTTATCAGGCACTTGAATAGATAACAACCGAATAAGCATGCACTTTTAAGCTGGCAGATTGCATATTTATGCATGTGATCTCAGTGACTATAGTAGCTTAAAAGTTAATGTACTTAAAGTCCGTGATAGCACTAGTCTTTATTTAACATACCTGTGTATCGTAGTCACCATCACTGCCATAACCAAATGTGTATACAGGCACCTTGTCGACTGAAACACCCACAGAATTACTATAGTCATCTTCGAAGCCATCTGTCATAAGCATGATGACAGGACGACGCCCTTCCGTGCGTGTTCGGTCTTCAAGTATTCTTACAGCCAATCGAAGGCCTCCTTCGGTGTTTGTTGTTGACCTGGCATATAAATCATTGACCGATTCTGCAATCTCTGTCCGAGATGTTTCAGTTATCTGGCGCAATGGGCACAACTTATTGGCATGTCTGTTGAATGTGACGACAGATAAACGATCAGTACGACCAAGTTTTTGGAGTAAGAATGCCATGGCAAGTTTCAAATTATTTATCTTGCTCCCTTTCATGCTACCGCTGGTATCTAAGACAGTTACAAGATCCACGCCTGAGCTGCCCTCGTTGGAACCTATTCCTACCCCTTTGAGTTCCAGCAACACCTTAAACGGGCTTTCAACCATTGGTGCCTCTTGATTGCTGATAATACTCGCCTCTATGTTCCCATCTAGTTCAAGAGCTATTTCTTCACCCTCTGAAATAAGCCATAGTCAAAAGTGTTCTCACATATTAGTGCCTTTTACAAATCGCAATTCAACATCAACAGGCACGAACCATACAAATAAATTGAAACAGGGTGTTTTTTCTTTTTCTTGTGATCAATAAAACAACAAACCTGTGGAATTCAGTTGTAGAATTGGCTCATCATCGTGGTACCTCTCGTTTTTCATGTTCGTGAAATAGCTAATGCTACTCCAGTTTTCTTTTCTTTTTTCTCAACCTTTATTTGCAACTTCAACTGCAACGCCCAATATATAGAAATAGATGATTAAATGAAAGAATATATTAAGTTACTTAATTTATTTATTCATGATTAAGTTGCCTGGGAAGTTGAAATGAGCTATTCATTGTCCTTGTTTGGCAACCATTATGATTATATATTCATGATTATAGGGTTAGGCTTGCAAGTTGCAATTCTAATTTGAGCAATCAAAAGTTCACATAGGCCTCTTTTCAGATTAATAGTCAATTAGGCAGTTTCAATCGACATTCTAATGAACCCATAAGAAAAAGTTAGTACAAGAACGTTAGTATTTACACCAGTGGGGCAATTTTACAAACAGTTAAGAGGGGTTTCAAAAAATAAGACCAGGTATAAACAAGTGACAAACCTAATTGAACTTGAGAAAGAAAAAATTGAAAACCCACTAAAGAAAACTTACCTGATTTTGATTTTGATTTTGATATTAAGTTCTTCGAATTTGAGGAAGATGAAGTCACTACCCTAATTTGGGTTTCAACAGAAATGTGAGAGAAGAGTCGTCGGGATTTGGATGCTGATGAACAGATAACAGGTGAGGGTAGATGATTGATGAACTCAGAGAGGGGAGGAATTGTATCTAGGGCTTTTATTCAGCCATTTTTGTTTCTCTCTTTCTCCTTCTCTCTCAGTTCAGTTTTTATCGAACACAAAAACGAGAGACTCGATTTTGTTTTTATAAAATGATGAGCGAAGTTACTACTCATGTTAAAGTCTTTGAAGTGAACAATGGAATAGTAGTAGTATTTTATTTTTGATGGACATCGAAGAGACATGCAGTATAGTAGCTTTTACAAAAGTTAGCGTGGGATACGGGGGAGCCAACATTTGAAAAGAGGGGGTGCAAAATAAAATAAAATAAATATATAAAAAGGAGACATCACTCATAGTTCATTCCTTCGTCGCATTTCAAGTGCATCAATTATCAGACTCTCGTGGCAATATATTGATGTCATATGAAAATGGGCATTTAATAGGGTGTGAATTTACTTGGGCTTTTAATGGGGGTGCAAAATTTACTTGGGTTCTTTTAACAGGGGTGCAATATTCAGGTTTTTCTAATTTTGGGCTTACAAAACCATGAGCCAGTGGAGATTTTGGGTGAGCAAGGGTGTGCAATTGCACACCCTAGCTTTACATTGGCTCCGCCTCTGGTGGGATACAAGTCCATTGAACGGAGAAAAGTAATCCAAGTGCATTATGATTACTCAACAAAAGCATAGGTGGATTACTACTAGGGACGTCGCTGGCTATAGCCTATAGGCCAGCTAGGCGACGGCCTAGGACCCCAAAATTATGTATTGGTTGTTGTATATATAGGGGTAGGATCCATTGACATGGTTATATTGACATAATCCATTGACATGGTTATAAACTTTTTTACTGAACCCAAACGACAAGGAATTTGAAGCTAATTTTTAGGTGCCATGTTCTTCTTATAAGTCTCTACATAATCCATTGATTATGTCAATATAACCATGTCAACGGATCCCACCCCATATATATATAGGGTCTGTTTTAGACTCTTGAAAGATGTTGATGATTTACTGTTTTGTGAGTCGTCAATTATTAAAAGATCACCGAATGTTAAATAAAATCTCCTGTTATAAACTTTTTTTTTTTGAAGGATTGGAACATAAACACTTTTGGTAGAACGGATTCAAGTTGAAAAGTGTCGAGAAATTCAATCTCTCGACACAATGGCTGAAAGGAAAAATGGACAAGCTAAACTTCAAAAAGGAATTTGAACATGTCACCTGGATGGAGGAAGTCTCATGGAAGATTAAATCTAAAAGCAGGTGGTTATAACTCAGTCAAACATGGATCCCAACCTCTTGAAGCGTTGATTTTGTTGAAACGAAAATTTAGGCTTTGGATCAGGGACGGAGGGGGAGGAATTTGAGGAAGAAAAGGCTTGGGATTTTTGTAATTTAGATGCCTTAAGACGAAAAGCTTTTGTGCTTATTTTTAAAAAAACCAACTAATAAACAATTAACAGGGAGAACAAATGCATGTGATTATTTCAAAAGCTCACTATGAAAATCAAAACGAAAAGCTGAAGGATCAAAATATAACAGTCATGATAGACTTTGTGGATTGATTTTAATTTAATGGTCAATGTAAGCCTCTCCAAGGAAATCTATGATTGCAGTCCATCAGTCAAACATCTGTCAGTATGGTATCTCATTTTATAAAGGGAAAATTGGAGGTATGCCCCAAAATCGACTGTCATCTTGGGGATATGCCCCAAGATTTCAATTCTGGGAATATGGCCCAAAGTAACCGTTTCCGTCAAGGAACCGTTAAATAGTCAATTGATCGTAAATATGTTTGAACTTTCTCTTTAATTTCTTCGAGGTTTTTTCGGTCTGAGTATGTTCCTGAACCTCGTAAAGGTGTTAGTATATAGTATATCTATTTTTTAATTTGCATATGTAATCTCAAATGTATGTGAACATTGACTGCTTAACGGTTTTGGATGAAAGTTTGGACAGTTGGGACATATTCCCAAAAATTGGAATCCTGGAGCATATCTCCAATGTCACAGTCGATTTTGGGGCATATCCCTAATTTTCCCTTTTATGAATTTAATTTACTGAAATAGAGATATTCCAATACACTTTACACCTAATTTTTTCATAATTATCTTTGTATTTGTCCTTATATTATATTTGATTCTATATTTGGACTATGTTACATTATTTTGGTTTTTGTGATTGATAATTTTCATATAAAAATATTTTTAGGTCTGTGTAGAGAGAAAGAAAACCGTAAGAAGGTCATTAACATTAAGTCATCGAAATCTCTATAGATAATTCATTTTATTAACATAGTTCACCTGACATTCATCTGCTTGATTTTTTCAGAGTCGAACTGCTTTGGTAGGAATGATATCTCAATTATGAGCAACGGAAAGAGTTCAACTCTGAAAAAATCAAGTCATTGTGTGAAGGATTACATATTAAACACAGCTTTTCTACTCCTTACTACGCACAGAGTAATAGACAAGCGGAGGCAACAAATAAGGTTATCCTAGATAATTTGAAGAAAACCCTGGATAAAGCCAAAGGAAGGTGGACGGAATTCTTACCTGGAGTTCTGTGGGCATATAGAACGACACCAAGGCGATCGACTGGATTTTCTCCGTTTACGCTAGCATATGGGACAGAAGATGTACTACCCATAGAACTACTGGTTCCAACTACACAGACTCTGGCAGAGCGTTCGGGTCAGAACTCAGAAATTCTTTCCAAAGATAAAGAATTCTTAGATGAGGTAAGGGATGAAGCTTCAAGAAGGCTAGCATACCAACAATCCATGAAGCAACAATACAGCAAGAAAGTACGCGGACAATCATTTGTTCCTGGAGAGCAAGTCTTAAGGAGAACCAGGACAAAATCATTAGATGCAAGCAGTGGAAAACTAGGAGAAAATTGGGAAGGACCTTACCTTGTGGAAAACTCGTTTGCAGCGGTGCTTATTGGTTGAGGAACATGAGCGGAAAAATGGAGCCTAAACCATGGAACTCCTTTAACCTGAAGAAAAATTTCTTTTAATCAATGTAATAATAAGTAGTCTTCAATAAATGCCTTCATTCTCCATGGAGTTATTTCAGAAAATGTCTATAACGAAAATATACTTACCGAAGTGATGAAGCGAAGGAAACGAAAGTGCCTAAGCGAAACCGGGATAACTGGGCAATTATAGTGCCTAGTTAGATACAGAGATACCTGCAAGGAAAATCTCTGAAGTGGCTGTTCAATTCTTTGATCCAAGCAACATATTATAACATACATTTGCAGAAGGATATACTTCAAAAAAAAAAAAAAATCTATTTAAGGAGAAAAATAAGTAGTTACTAAAGGAGATTTCTATTAAAGGGAAATAACAGTAATAATTGAAGCAAAATACTGGGATAGTCCTTGTTGCCTACGGAAATAAATCAACTTCCAAGAAAGCAAAAAAATAAAAAGAAAAACATCTAAAAGAATAGCTTAGGTATCTCCGGGACTCGACTCCTTTGGATCATCATCTTCGTCATTAGAGTCTTCAGCATCACTTCCATCTCCATAATTGAATGTATCCAAGAAACAGTTGTCAAAAGCAATTTGGAGTTATTCATTAAGGTCGTCTATCTCTGCCTGCAGAGAATCCGCTTTTGTTTCTTTGGTTTCCAAGTCACCAATCCTTTCATAGAGCCTCGAAGTCTCCATCTGTTCCTTCACCAATTCAGTTTCAAGAGAAAAAAATTTGTCACAAAGCCTCGCAATTTCATTCTGGTAATTGCCCGAGGTGAGACTTATGACCCTGTCCCTGTTAATTGCAAAAGAAGTATGCATCTCCCCACCACGTCGACATAGCAATAATCCCTAAAACATAAGTAAGGTTAGCTGACTTTAAACGGTGATATTAAATCGGAGCGGTATTATGTTTGCATACATACCTCGACTAGACATTAATCCCTAAAACATTAATTTTCCTATGCAATTGACAGGACTATGCAATGCCTAGTCGAGGTATGTATGCAAACATAATACCGTTCCGATTTAATATCACCATTTAAAGTCGGCTAACCCTACTTATGTTTTAGGGATTATTGCTATGTCGACGTGCTGGGGAGCTGCAGACTTCTTTTGAAATTAACAAGGACAGGGTCATAAGTCTCACCTCGGGAAATTACCAGAATGAAATTGTGAGGCTTCGTGGCAAAACGTTTTCTCTTGAAACTGAATTGGTGAAGGAACAGATGGAGATTTCGAGGCTCTATGAAAGGATTGGTGACTTGGAGACCAGAGAAAGAAAAGCGTATTCTCTTTAGGAAGAGATTGAAGACCTTAATAAACAACTCCAAATTGCTTTTGACAACAGTTTCTTGGATACCTTCAATTATGGAGATGGAAGTAATGCTGAAGACTCAGATGATAAAGATGATGATCCAAAGGATTCGAGTCCCCGAGATGCTTAAGCTGTTCTTTTAAATGACTGAAAAGAGAAGCGGCACGTATGTTATGGATTAATGATCACTTTGCTGAAGTTGGACGAGTTATAAGTAAAAACAAAAGCTGCAATAAATAAATAAAAAAAAAAATGGGGCTTAAAGAAAGAGAAGAGATCATCACCTTAGTCGATATGGGCTGGGTTGAGCAGAGGAGATGACACCAGCTACAAACGAAGATGAAAAAGAAAATAAGCAAAGCTGAAAACAATAGCTAAATATGTTGTTGATTGAATTGGAGATAATACAAAATATCTAAAGAAGAAAAAACGTACTCACTTGAAGGAGTAATCAAAGCAGGAGGTGGAGTTTATGACGTGAAGTTATGGAGGTGATGCATTGGTATTTATATAGACCAAAATGAGGTGATACGAGATAAACACTAGCGATTCGATAAGTAAAATTTGTTTTTGCAGAATATTTTGTCAATTATGCTGAAACATGAATAAAGCCTTTTTAGGAGACCCGATACAAGTAATCAACAATGAACTTCTGAAGAATGAATATTTGGGGAAAAGATTCATCCATATCAATATCAAGTAAGCAGATTGGCTTCACTTGTTACTATGTCGCATAAGCAAATCCCAAGCATGAGAATTGAAAAGGTGTACGGTGAAGCTCATGGTGCATCCACAGAGGGTCCCGGCGTATATCGTAATTCAGACTTATTCTAAGAAGAAAAAATGTGGGAAGAATTATGTGGACCCATTTTCATGGTCAAATTAAATATGCAAGAAGCACAGCCTACCAAGCTGGGGACTTACTTAACAGAGGTAAGGTAAGGCAGAAATGACATGGGTGGAGAACGGTAATGATTACGTGGACCTTATTCAGGTAAGGAGCACACGTTTAATTAAAGAACGCGACATAGACCACTCAGTTGCCTACATGAGTAAAACCATCAGAATTGCAATTCGTTGAGAGTGATTAAAATCGGATAACAAAAGCATGCAGATACTGCGACAAGCACTTGCATATTAATTCCAAAACACCAAAACATAATTGAACACGACTTTTATTTAGTGACGGATTTCTGTCCTTCAGATATGGAGCTTCATGATATCTCAATTATGAGCAGTTAGAATTTGGAAACCAGTATCTTCACAGATAATTTCGATTCATTTTCCTCTCATCCCCACAAATCATATGAATCCCACTTTTTGGGTTTTTCCAAGATGTAGTGAAGGTAGTAGCGTATAGTAGCAGGATCCTCAAGATCAAAAGACTTCCATCCACCCTGCTTTATGAACGTTTCCGGGGAATCTACTATCCCTTTCACTATCGACTTCCAGTCTCGTTTTTCAGCATTCACATAGTACTTCACTTCCTTGAAGTCAAGGCGTTGTTTTATGCCATCGAGTAAGTGTAAGGGAATTGAGTTGATTTCAAGCAGATCACGCTTGAAGTCCTTCAAATGACATTCATAGTCCTCTACATAACTGATCACATTGGTCCTTGGAACTTCAAATGACATCAACAGAGAATTGAAATAGAAATGAAAACAAAATGTAAAATAGGCACACACACAACACAAGGATTTATAGTGGTTCGATCAAGATGATCTACATCCACTTTGGAAGACACGATAACGTTGTACAATGATATGAACAAGATTACAAGAGTGTAAACTCCTCTCAAGAACAAGACCTTGTTCTTGCTCTTACTCTCTCTATACACTACTAATGTTTCTCTCTTTTGTTTATAGTCCTCCAAATCACCAACCAAACCCATCAACCATATACCTTCCTTCATCGCTTCATGTCGCCATGTACTTTCTGCCTCAGTTGTAGACAATGCAATAAAACCGACCTCCAACTAACATTACTTCCACACAATGTAAAAGTATAACCTGTCAATGACCTTCTTCTTCTATCAAGATCACCTGCATAATCAGAATCAACATAACCCACAACATTTGTCGAATCACCATAGTGTTTATCAAACACTAAACCAACATCTGTACTTCCCTTAGATACTTGAATCCACTTTACTGACTTTGCCAATGAGCCTTCCCTGACTTCCCATGTATCTACTTACCACACTCACAGCTTGTCGCGATATCCGGCCTTGTACAAACCATAGCATACATGATGCTACCAACTGCGCTTGCATATGGAACTCGAGACATATACTCTCGCCTCATCTGCAGCTTTGAGGTGATTGCTAAACATACATGGTCTTCTTTGCTAGAACTTCAAACCCCTTTGGTTGTTGCATATAATAACTGATCACATAATCCTCTACTTGGTCCTTGGAACCCTTACAGTTAGCATGCTTGTTGTAGGCTTCCTTTTTTGCAGTTTCATAACAACGGGCACGAAACGGACATTTAGGTAATTTGGGTAACTGGCTCATTGAAAAAGAGATGTAGAACTAAATCTCCGTCTGGAAACAGAAGAGAAACGAAAATATCTACTGTATGATATATAAAAGATAATTAATTTAAAAATTAAGACCTTAACAAAAATCAGTAGCAAAATTAAGACGTTAACAAAAATCATTAGCAAGAATCGTATATACCGAAATATATCGTCGATCAGAAGAGAGATCTGATTTTTTTTTTGTTTTCTTATGTGTCTCGGCGTCTCTCTCTGATCATCAGGGGGTTACAAGTTACAACTCTTCTTCATATTAATTTTGGTTTGACGACGAAAAGCTAAAGTTTGAGCAGTCCGAATTTGGTTTTTTTTTTTTTTGGGAAGGATATTTTTCGGGGCCTTCTTTTTTTATGTGCCTCAAGATTATAATAGGCAATGTGAGGTTGTTCCATTAATTGGTAATCGAGTTAGATATATATTAGGCAAGGAAAAATACGACGAAGAGGGGATGTATGGGAGGTATTCTGCAAAGAGTGGGACTACTTGGTTCATTCAAAAACCGAGTTGAAGTACTATGCTAGATTGCAGAAGTTAATTGATGATTGGAGTACGGATTATAAGAAGGTGGTCGACTATTTCCTAGATACGTGGTTGAATCCTTGGAAGGAGAAGTTCGTTTATGTATGGACCAATAAGTCCAAGCACTTCAAGAATGAGTCAACGAGTATTGCTGAGCAGTCTCACGGGCGTTTGAAAAAAATTCTTGAGCTCAACAATGGTGGGGTGGTTACGGTACAAGAAGCTATTCACGAGCACGCCGAGAATGATCTTATCAAGATTGATTCTCAGATGGAGCATAGTAAAGACCGTTTTTGAAGCAATACCTACCAGACAAAGATTTGCTAAGGGGGGTTGCACACCAAGTGTCATGGTGGGAAATAAAGCATATGATGGCTGAACTATTCCGATTCCGAGAGAAAGCTTCCCGAGGAATAGTGTTTACATGTAATTGTACAACCGATACTTGGCTTGGTCTCCCTTGTAGATATAATCTTGGAGGGTATAAGAAGCTTATTCCCCTCGCAGATATTGATCCTTTTTGGAAGCAACTTTCGTTTGACCCAACTCCCTCAGGAGATTATGATGAATAATTTGGAGATTTGGAGATTGGAAAGTACATCAATGAGAAATATTGAAGAGAGACTTATGCGGGAAGACAAATACTGGTTTCTAATTTATGGTCGGCTGCCCGTAAGTGCTTGGGAGTAGAAAAGGAGCCAGTGAAACAAAAACCACCTGGAAGACCAACAACTAAAAAGTCGTTCAGACAAACAGTGAATGATGCGAAGAGCTACACCAGTAACCCTTCACGTGATGATTATGTACAAGCGGAATTTACAGAGTACGAGAAGTCTTTCCTTCCCAAGAAAAGGAGCCGGTCCAAAAACAAAGACTTAACACAAAATGATAGCGAAGTTATACATACGGAAGATCATGTGGTCGACACTCAACATAGCCAATCGAGCGTAATGGTGACGATAAGAGGTAAATTAGGCAATCCGCATACACCAAGGGATTCGCAAGGAAGACCACATCGTGTTGCTTACACTTTGTACGAAGAGTATACCGCCCAACTTCCATACGTCATCTTAGATCACCTTATATCCACCGACGATATTGATGCAGATGGAAATTGTGGTTATCATGTTGCAACCGAATAATTGGGGCATTTCAAGGTGGCCGACGAACTAAACCTCACCCAAATCGAATATTCAAGAACAAAAATGGCAGCTACACTTGTGAAGGACAAGCAACTCTATTTAACCATGTTCATGGAAGGAGATTCAAAAGAGAGAGAACAGAAGTTCAAGGAGTTGTTATCTAACGTGAAATGGCGGAAAGGGTCGAAGAAAGCCGGTTATAAGTTTTGGATGCAAATTCCCTTTGGTGGTCAACTTTTAGCAGACACATTCACTTGTGTGGTAATAGTATTCAGTAAAGGCTTCCCCGGAGGCTCTTGTATTTACGCACCCTCAAGAACTAAGTGTGAGGAGGCGATAAAGAAGAGAAGAATTTTAATGGCACATGTGAACGATAACCATTACATAGGTTTGAAGATTTCCGAAGAATGCCCGAACCAGTACATATTATCATGTTCCCTAACGAATTTAAAGGTTAAACTTGCACTGTTTCCTGGATGTATTCATAACTAGAGTCGTTAGCGTGTATATACATACAGGGTAACGACTATCAAAGCTAAATTTGCATTGTCTTCTGGATGTTTTTCAACCGAGAGTCGTTAGAGTACATATACATAATTATTGACGACTTTATTCTATTGTAGCTTAGAATCCCAACGAATCTATTTGGTGTACACTTTTCCCCAGAAAAATATCCGTTGCAAATGGGTTTTAAATATAGGGGAAGCAATTGTTTTTCCCCTACCAAGTTCTTTTCGCAATAACAACTCCACGGTCAAGTACAAATTCTACCGAAGACATACTCCGAAGATGCAAACGTCCAACAAACTCGATTTTGTAAATGGAAGACGAGATACGCAAAAGAAGCATGCGACCACCCTAAAAATCATACACCAAATCACCATATCCTACGAAGGAAGAAGAAGAAATGCGCGAGGCAAAAAAGCGGGGTCTAGAACAATTTCATCTAAGGGAACGGATGAAACAAGTGGAGGAATAAACGAGGTGGCTCAAAAATTACTACATATGTAAGGATATTGAAGATGAGACTACGTCTCGGTCAAATACTATTGTGAAGATGGGTGTAGACTACAAAACACCACGCCACAACTATGATAGTGGGCACATTTCTTCAAGGGTTACTCATGTTATGAAATTGTGCTCCGAATACAACAAGTTTCGCGCTATGAACAACAGGGATAGGCGTGCAGCTCAAGAAGCATATAAGAAATGGAGAGGTGAGCCTTTTTATCACATCGAAACCGCAATTGTTGTGGAATCTCGCAGTAGAAAAAGTGGTTAACATGTAATATCTTCTTGAACTTTTCTTACACTACCAATGTTATTATTTCCAAGAATTCAATGCAAAGGGGTTATAGTTACTCTAAAGAGTCGTCATCTTACAATACTCATAAAATGGCCGACTCTAACGAAGTTTCATGTGTCGTCCTACTGCTAATTTCCCAGACTAACGACTTTGGTTACGAATTTAAAAAAAAAATGACCGTTGGAGGATTCTTCTATATAATACAACCCTCACATGTTGATAAAATTGCCGGAAACTTTAACTATCTTCTAAAATACTCATCCTTCACTGGAAATGGTGGAATGGGAAAGGCATGAGGATTTGTGTCTCGTAAAATCATTTGCTAATACGTTTCATGAACGTCCAAATGATATATATTCAATGTTTTTGAAGAGAGTTAAAGAGTTCTTTTATGAGCGTACCGCGAATCCTAATAACCGCAAATGGATAGACTTAGCATTTCGATTCAACTACATGAAAGGTTCAATGCGAGAGTATGTAATAGTTAGAAATATGGTGTATGACTATCATCCACAAGCTCCCCTAAGGGAAAAGGTGAGTAATCTAATAATGTTAATATCTTACTAATTGTTAAAAGTTTCTAATGTAAGAATTCCTATATTATTTTAGCTGGAACGTTTCAAAGGGTTTTGGACAATTCGTAATGGGGAAACTAGCTTCATTCACCACAAAGAATATACCACATTGTATCGACGAGAAAGAGGGTTTATTGACGAACATTTGATGCGCCGGATTATTGATTACCCTTACTAGGTTTTCTATAATGCTACACTCTATGTAATGTTGCTTTTTTGGGCCAGATGTTATGCATATAAAGAGTCGTTAATTATATTCCAAATTATAAAAACGACCCTTAAGCTTGTTGTTATGATCTACACAAGGGTTTTTAGGTTTATCCATAAACACAATGACGACTCTATTCATCTATATTTCTAAATTTCCCTGGAATATAGCATTCATGCAGTCGTTAGGGAAATTTCAAATAACAATAACGACCCTATCTAGATGATTCTGGAATCCCCTGGATTATTGAACTTTTGGGTCGTTTGGTTAATCCATGAACACCCTAATGACCCTGACCATGTAGGTTATATCTCCTTGGATTATTGTTTCCAAATGGTCGTTAGGTGTATCCATAAACATCCTAACGACTCTGTCCCTGGATTTTTGTTAATAAAGTGTCGTCAGGTTGATACATTGATAGTAAACGACTCTGATACTGGGAATTGAATTCCAATGCTTCAACCTAAGGGTTGTTCGTCTGCTAAAATGTACTGCGCCGACCCTTCTGTTAGTTTTGAAAAGGTAAAGTTTTTTTCTAATCGTAAACATGCTAAAACAATAAACATTGTGCCAAAATATTATGAAAAATTATAAAACCTAAGTTCAAGTTTAAAGTTTCCAAACCTAACACAAAAAGTTGTTTAACAAACCATCCAAACATAATAAGAAACCATCGATGAAAAGTTATAAAACATAACTTCAAGTTTAAAGTTATAAAACTTCTTTGTATCGAAGACCACCTACTCTTTACGACCTGCCTGATCTAGAGACCGTCTTCTTTCTCTTTGGAGGACCCTAAGTTGCACCGCCACCATCTTGTTCATTTTGTGGTTGGTTACTTTGTCCCTGCTGAGAACGTTCTTCTTCGATCTGTGCACGTGTTTTCTGGCTCCTATTGCCTTCCTTGGAGAGCTCATCAAACATATTCTTTGCTTTCGTAATTTCAATGTGCTCCATGTATTGAGCGTAACGACGTAGCCTCTCAAGATCAAAGACTTCCCCTTTATCAGCCGAGCAAAACAGTGCCTTGACAAAAAGTTTCATCAGTTCCCTCTATATGCATTCAAATATGAATTCAACGTTAACTAGCTTATATTTGAATTTAGATGAATAACACAATACTTTGAAAAAGCAACTCACCACTAGTTTAAGAATTGTAGAATCATCTCTAGGGTCAGCTTGAGAAGAAGAGGAGGATACTCTGTTGGTCCTCCTAATTGGATCAATACGAATAACCCAATCATGCGAGAAACATTCATACAATTCAAGGTAATCTGGTGTTGCCTCGTGCCCTTCGTTGACATGCGCCCAAGTTGTGACATCTACTAACCTAGAGTGTCTATCATTCCAATGGTGGTAACTGGGTTCAGGGTCATAAAACACCTTTATGTTCGACTTGTCATCCATACACTTAGAAAACTCATGCTTGAACAGAGGTACGTACTCTTCATCGGGTGAATCTTGAATAAACCCAAGTTGACGCATCACTCTCATCGGATTGTACAACGAGAAACCGTAAGGGTGAAACAAAGGGACATCATACGACACGACAGGTTCCATTACGCCAGCTCTATTCTCCGCGTACGGATTAAATTTTACCTCTTCCACATTGATGTTGTCCAACTTTCCCCACATTGCTACCAACGCCTCTTTTTGCTCCTTATCCTGAGAACCGGTGAACAAATATCGTTTACCTGTTGGATCACCTTTCTTCCAATCTTTGTTTAGTTTCACATCTTCATTACCTTTGATCAGTGACGGGAAATGATCATAAAACCACACTTATATTTATAACAATGAAATAAACATCAAATGATTTAAGGAAAATAATACAGACAAACAAAAGAACTTTCATCAATCCAAATACCTGGAGTAGACCCAAATTTCCATTGATCTGTGAAGTTTGTTCCCGAGATGCTTTGGAAAGCTGACTATTCAAATGTGCAACTATGGCAGTACCCCAAGGGTACTTGTTCACATCTTCCAAAGGATCCAAAAGCTGAAGAAGGTTGGCGCTAGCCCTATTACCTTTGCTGTCGGTAAATATAACAGACGCAAGTACGTAAAACAAATACACGCCTGTAGCGTAACGGCATTCCTCATCAGTGAGACCCTCCTTTTATTTTTCCAATGTCTTAGCAAACATCTCCCTAATCTTTAAAAGTTTGAACTCTTTCTTATTGTAGTTGGTTCCCTTCTCAAATTGCCCATCAGTGGTGGCTTGATCCCATCCAAACAAGTTCTTGGTCCACCCATAGATATCATCCCAAGTAGGCCTTCTCTTGAAATCCTCACTGGTGGATTTTCCTTCGACGTGCATCCCTAATATCTGTTCCGCATCATCAGGAGTAACTTCCATCTCGCCAAATGGGAATTGGAATGTGTCGACTTCAGGGTAATACCTTTCACATAGAGTAGATACTGCAACCTTATCATAATCAATCACTGAGTTCTGAACGACATTATACAAACCAGAGTTTTCAACATGAGCTCTAACTCTTGCACATTCCTTGTCTAAAGGCCACATCTCCATTTTACCGAAAGAAGATTGGTTCCTGAAAGGACGGAGATCATTCTTATGATCCTACAAAAGAGAAAATAGTCATAATTAGAATGTATTTACAAGGTTATATCAACTAATCGAATAACAAGCAAAGTTGGTATACTTACGATTGTCTCATAGATGGTACGAGCCCACGATCCACGATATCCAAATAGAACTTTACATCCATCCCTAGGTTCTCCTCTAGCTTTACCACTAATAAGACGAGTCAGCTGCAAATCTTTTATAGGAACGTGTCTCGCACTAGGTGCAATGTCCGATCCATCCTTCTTTACCCTCTTTTTAGTCTTCGGTTGTTCAATCTCTTCACCGCCCTGTTTACCAACATCATCCTCCTTATCATCATCTTCACCTTCATCATCATCCTTCATCATCATCCTTCTCTTCATCCTCTTTCTCCTTATCTTCACCGTCCCCATCACCATTCCCATCACCATTCCCATCACCATTCCCATCACCATCCCCATCCCCATCACCATCCCCATCACTATCCCCCTCCCCATCACCATCCCCATTACTTCCATCCCCATTACCATCACCATTACCATCATCTTCTTGTATCTCTTCTTCTTCTTCTTCTACTTCTTCTTTCTTATCACTTCCTTCAGCCGAAATAACAGGAGAGGATGAACGTGACGAATCCGACGACTCCTCACCTTTGTCTCTTGGTTGAGTGATAGAAAAGGCTACCTCACTTGGTTTTCTTCCGTGAAATGGACCGGCATTTAAGTACCTACCATGTCGGGGAGGTTTGGAAGGAGGGGTTATCATCATTTTAACCTTGTCTATGGCCTTCTTGGCACTACAGCCCATACATGTAAAACAACATAACAAACATAAGAGTTAGATTCATGTCTTCAGTTTAAGGGTCGTTAATTTAATAAACCAACAACCAAACGACCCTTTAAGACACAACAACGACCCTATTTGGTAGGTGACGACTCTTTCGTTTTTTTGGACAGGGACCCTGACTTTTTCTCTATTAGGGTCGTTGGTTAATTAGTTAGCGTCGTTGGGAATAAAACAAAAGGGTCGTTTGTATACAATCACCGTCGTTATATAAGGGTCGTCGTCTTCATACTAACACCCAAACGACTCTATTCCAGGTCACCATAACAACAGTTTCAGAAAAACAGTCGGCATCTTCAACCTAAGAACCTAAAGATTTTTCATACATTTTACATGCAATAACAGGGCCGTTAGGGTTTTAACGTTACGATACTGCCGACCCTTACACTGTAACTTCCAGTTTTCGGTTACCAGACTCGATTTCATAATCAAAACACACCAAAATATGGAATGCAAGTTGGGTTTTAGTTAACATACCTTCTAATTGGAGCCATGCATTTCTTGGGTTTCGATTTTTCCGGTTTGGAGACTTTGGGTTTCTCCTTAACCTTGCCTTTCAATGCTTCGACGAAATTGTGGAGTTGAATTGCTTTGCAGGCGGTCCTCTTTGTGCGAGCCATGATTGTAGAAGAAGTTAATCGTCGATTAAAGTTTTATCATCGACGATTAAACGATGAATCGGATGAAGAAATCGTCTTCTTCGACCGTCGTTAATGGTGGTGGTAGTGGAGAAGATGAAGAGGAGGAGAAGAAGAAGAGGAAATGAAACTGATTTTGTGAAGTGAGATTTTGTTTTAGGGTGTATAAATTAGGGGCCTTGATTAGGGTAGTTAATTAGTCTATAACTGATTTTTAAGAGTAAGGGTAAAACAGTGTATTCACAGTCGGATCAATACGCCCCGAAAAATTTTTGGGTGTAAATAAAATGTTATGGCCCCCATTTAATGTGGGTGGCCCCCAATTAAACCAGATTAAAAACTCCATCCATATATGAATCGTTCATATATATAGAATTTGTTTTCTATTCAAATTAGGAAATTTTGTAACTATAGTATAAAATTTCTGACAAAGTGCAGAGTTTTACTTATTCGTTTCGCTGCATATAGCCAAGGCGAAGGATCCTAATTGCACCCTTTGCAAACAACATGACCTAACAAAAATCTACAACAACAACTTCAAAGGAAAATAAGAAGTTAACAAGAAGTTCTTCATCACCATGTTCTTCAACAAGATCAATTAATATATGTTCAGAGGGTGTATTGTATGAGATCTTTCTTCGTCTTCCATTAAAATCTCTATGCAGATTCAGGTGCGTTTCCAAATTATGGAATTCTATTTTATGTGATCGGTCTTTCATGTACACGTTCCTCAAATACGATACAACTAATCCCCCATGGACGCTGGTTTATCATGAAAGTGCGAATGGAAGGACCTCCTCTGACATTCGTTTTCTCGAAATTCACAACAAATTCGTAACCCACAACGATGGCTTTTCTTTCAACTTCCTTTTAGATTCAGACCCATTATTCAAAACGAATAGAAACCTACATCTTTTAGCTTCATGCAACAATGGTCTAGTTCTTTATTCAAATCGTGGAAAAGATTCTAATCCGCATAGGTTTTTTCTGTGCAATCCCCTTACCAAACAATGTGTCTCACTCCCTTCTCGACCACTTCATACGGCTGAATCTTTACAACGTCTTGGGAAAGCTAGATTGGTAAGTGAATCATTCACGGATGTCTCAGTTATTAATTCCACGTGTAACTACAAGGTGGTTTATATTCCCGATCCACAGAGACACGCAAACACCTTAAATCTCCAAATCTTCTCTTCTGAAACAGGAAAATGGAATAACTGTGAAATTCCATGTAATTCAGAAACTGATCAATATGTTTATAACATGTTTATCCGCAACGGAGTCTTGTATTGGACTGACGAGGAAATAAGAACTAGGAAAATGATTGTCATAGCTTACACTCTCAAAAGCAATCTGTGCAGGTTAATCGACTTGCCATGTCAAGTATATAGATATCTGAATTATTTTCGTGGGTTTTTTGGAGAGTCTGAAGGTTCAATCTACTGTGGCTATATCAATCAGGCAAAAGGAATGCCGACTTTCTAAAGTGTGTGGCTTCTGCTTGAGGACGAATCTAGTGATGGAGGATGTTTTTGGCAATTGGTACACAAGAACATTGAATTGAACGTTAGCAGCTCGTTCAAAAATTTAGATAGTAGTTGGAAAGGTTTTAATCCGGTTGACCGAAATGTTGTCATCTTTATAAGTGGTGGCCGCTGTCTCGCTTACAACATTGTAACTGGGACATCTGAAATTCTTCAAAGTTATTCTGCCCCTTCGCTTATCATACATACTAGCAATTCGCCACTTCTGCTTACACTGAAGCCAACAATAATTCCTCCATTGCCATCTGATCTTGAAGATTAAGGGGTCATCGAGTTTCTTTCCAACTTTGGCTGACTCCGAACTTCCTCAAGCCAGCTCCCTGACTTCTTCAACTTCAAGCCGGTTAACGATTTGTTTAAGAATTTAATATTTAAGTCTTCCACACGAATTTTGGTTTAGATTTTTCAGTCTCCTAATGATGCCTACGATGAGAGATTATTTTTTTTTTGCTGTTGTTTGGTCGTCCTTAGTTGTGGTTTCTTCTGGTGCAGGTTCTCTTGCAACGTAGCTAATGATAGGGGTACCTATCAATTTGCGTGGGGGTGTACCAAACTACCAATCTAATTAATGGTGAGAGATGTTTTGTTTTATAACATCCCTAAGAAAATTGCGTTAGCAGCCATTCTTCTTTTGGTTGAAGTTCTTTTGTTACACAGAGGTCTCTTGTTTTCTTTTAAATTATTGACGATTCAGCAAAAGAAAATAAACAAAATGAAGAAAATTGCAGTAGAAATTCTCATGTTGACTGTTGTGAATTGCATTTGCATCGAAATTTGGCTTATTAACAATTGTACATCTGATTGGCCTTGTGATAGATGGTTTCATTTTCATGTCCGTGGAAACACAATCAACATTCAGCTACGCACTTGAAGCTTCAACTTGTTCAGCAATGAGCTTTGCAAACCAAGATGAATCGTTCTCTAACAATGTATTTGGTGAGCCATATTCCACGACACGGCCTGTTGAATACCAAATCACTTTCCATATCAAATGCTTTCAATGCTATAATAAAAAGAGAGAAAAACAAAATGTAATACAGAAGATGATATGAGTGCGTATTTTTTTTTCACCAACCTTTATCCAAAACAAGGACAGCATCACTATTAAGGACAGAAGTTATGCGATGTGCAATTATGATAACTGTAGATTCTGAAAAGTGTTGCCTGAGTGTTTCCTGCATAAGGGTATCTGTTGCAGTATCTACTGATGAAGTAGCTTCATCAAGAACCAGGATTTTGCTCTTCTTAAGTAGTACTCGACTTAGGCATACCAGTTGCCTCTGACCCATACTCCAATTTTCTCCATTTTCAGCAACTACGATATGAAAACAACAATGCATATGTTTGGTACGTAAATATACAAATGTAGTCTACTATGTTTACGGGTTACCATATGGCTAGATGAATTTCAGAAAGAACCAACAAACCTGGGGAGTCGAGCTTTTTTTCCTGCTTCCGTACTTCATCTCCAAGCTTGCATTTATCTAATGCCTACGACAGTAGAATAAGATGTATTAGTTATATTTGATCGCTTGAGCATCCTGGTCAAAATCATGCTCTGCATGTTTGTAAAAATTGAATTTGTTAAGTATTTTCTTTAAAGAAATTAATTACCTCCCATATCTGGTCATCTGTGTACTCTTCAAGCGGATCTAAGTTACTTCGCACAGTCCCTTCAAACATGGTTGGGTCTTGCGGGATTATACTTAGTCTAGATCTCAAGTCATGCAATCCAATCAATGATATATCAACACCATCTATTAGAATTTTCCCATCAGAAGGTTCCACTATGCGGAAAAGTGTTTGAACAAGGGTTGATTTTCCACTGCCTGTTCTTCCAACAATGCCAGTTTTCATTCCTCCACGGAAAGCGCATGTAACACGATCTAAGATAAGTGGCAAATGTGGTGCATATCGAACCTGCAGAGATTGTTCACATTATTTTCTCCCAAAAACATCCAAATGGGAGAGTTCTATGTATGTAGATATATAAACCATAGCATAAAATAAATTTAAAACTGGATGTCGCTGAAACTAATTGTTTACCTTTAGATTAAGGACACTGATTTCTCCATGAGAAGGCCAATTTGAATCTGGCCTGTGTTCTACTACTACAAGAGGAGCTTCACTGGGAATACAAGTGTATTGAAGAAGCCTTTCAACAGAAATAATATCTCTCTCAATAAGACCGATAAGCCATATGAGCTTAGCTTGCAGTGCATTCAAGCTAAGTCCATAAGTTACCACTAGCCCTGCTACGGCTACGAATAAACAAAAGATCTGTATAAGTTATAAGGATAGGAAAATCCATAGGAACAAATTAAGTATGATCATTTAGCAGGATGACGACCTCCACCCCTCTCAGGCATAAATATTAAGAAACATTTAAAGAGGAAAAGGTTCCTAGATACATTATACATGTAAAGTAAAAAAATCTTACCAGGATTAATTATCCCCTGCGGCATAGAGACTAAGAAAACTAAAGCTAAGGCAAAAGTGAAGGACGATAACACGTCTAAGCGAAAACCTAACCACTCAGTTGCACCGACTGTATAAAATTGTGGCCGTGAACTACTGTCTATCAATTTCATGTTTGTGTCCATGAATCTTGAATCCTGGTCAAAGCACTTGATAGTTGTCAAGCCTGAGATAGACTCAATGAAGTGTTGTTTAAGTGGGGCATTGCTTACTCCCTTCAACCGTCCTAGTTCTCTTGTTGCAGTTATGCTGTATTGCTAGAGGAAGAAAAGAATTGTAGATTCGTTAAAAGTCGTATAGACACAAAGAACTTTGGAAAAATAATATGCCTACCTACCAAGTCTCTGTAATCAAGTGGTTGTATGTGTGTGTTCATGCTATGTGCTTCTGAAGGGGTGAATTTAAATTAACAGTAGACTATAATGATATAATCATTATTACCTGAAGCCAAATGCAGAGAAAAGCGACAGGAACATAAATGAAGTAAATCTGCCATCCCCCTTGCCCCATTACTCCAATGATAGCCACAAGTCTTGTTGTGTTCGTTACAAATGCCCCAAACATCACCGAAGTGTAGCAATCTACTTCCTCCTGATCTTCAGATGCCTGAGAACAAGAAAAGAGACACTGCATGAATTAACCACAATATAATGGTTTCAAACAGATCATACAGAAAAAAGAAGAAATTCAATGTTTTTATTTTATTTTGATAGACTTACTCTATCTAATATTCTTCCACTCGGTGTTGCATCCAAGAATGACATCGGGGCACCGAAGATACTGAAGTGCATATCTTTGAAAAGTATTGTGGCAGTCATGTACCCAACTATTCCAACAATTGCAACTCTCGCAAACACAAAAAGACAACTTAAGGAGGCCAAACCAATATAGGTGATGAGAGTAGAAGCTTCAATAGGAGAACTAACATCCTTAGACACGGGTGTATGAGAAGCCATCCAGTAATCACTTAGATATTGGAGTATCTGATACGCAACCTGCACTAATACTATAACCGGCACAAAAACTCCTTTATTTGCTGCAGTAATATACTTCCAGTAAACCTCAGCACTAACTCGCCCTTTTTGTCTATCCTCTTCTTGAACAAGTTGTGCTTGATTATCCTCATGTAGTACCTCTTCATGCATGCTATCTTCTACTATACATGTTTCATCATCAAACTTACTAATGATATCAGAAGAAAGTGCTCCTATCTCTGGTTCCGATTTCTGGTGGCCAAGTAAAGCCTTCTTATGTGCACCCACCAACTCCATAAAATCAGTTTCAGATGTCAGTATCTCTCTATAGGTGCCTGATTGTGTGATTTTTCCCTCTTTCAATACCTGCAAATGAAACGATTTGTTCATTGAAGTAATCATTTTCATCCAAAAAATAAAGTCTGGATTCCTGAGTCTTACAAGTATAAGGTCGGCTGAAGGCAACAACTCCACTTGATTGGTCGTGTAAATCACTGTTTTCGATTTCAGAAAATTGAGTAGGCACTCCTGTATGCAGAAAACACGTATTTAGCAAGGAAAGAAAAAACGTGCATGGTTTATAAATACATAAAAAGAATGCCGCCAGTAATACCTTGTACAGATGTGTTGCAGTATGAGCATCTAATGCGCTGAAAGGATCATCAAAGAGATATATTTCAGCATCTTGATACAAAGCACGTGCAATTTGTATTCTTTGCTTCTGACCTCCACTCAAGTTAATACCTCTCTCCCCTATAATTGTTTGATCCCAAAAAGGCAGCACATCAAGGTCCTTTTCCAATGAACATGCTTCAAGAACCTTTGCATACTTTTCTCTGTCCATCTCCTTTCCAAATAGTATGTTCTCCTCTATATTTCCACATCGTATCCAAGGTGATTGAGAAACATAAGCCTTTCTTCCACGTAATTTGATCTCACCAGATAGGTGATTCATTTCCCCCAATATGCATGATAGTAAGCTTGATTTTCCCGAGCCAACCGTACCACATACACCAACCCTCATGCCATTAAACACTTGCAAATTGACATCTTTCAGTGCAGGAGTTTCCGAAGAAGACCAAGAGAAACTTCCACTTTTTATATCAATGGCAACTTCTGAAGTACTAGGAAGTTCTTTAATGTAATTATTTTGGACATCTTTCTGAAACAGAAAACAAGAAACCCTGTAGAGGGAAACTTTGGCTTTTGAAAACTTAGATACTAACAGAGGGAGATCAAAGATGGCATCTTTCAAAATCCCAACTGTTGCAATTGTAGATAAGACTTTTCCTGACTCTAAAGGGATCCCAGTTAACATGCAAGCAAAAAATGTGACAGCAGATACAATAATAGGGCTCACATGAAAAGAGACGGTGCTACTGGTCTCTTTCCAGAAGCGCTTCCGCAGCCATCCTTCCTCGTTCTTCCTAAGATCAACTATTTTAGACAAAAACTTCATCTCCCATCCCTGAAGCTTAAGGATTTTCATATTCCTTACAGTTTCTGACGTTGCCTTCATTCTTTCATCTTTAGACTCCATCAGTTTCCTTTGTAAAGTTCCCTGTAGTCTTCCCAATGAAATATTCACCAATATAACTAGCACAGTGGCTAAAAGCGCTGCAAATGAAGCAACACCGACATTTCTGTACAAGAGCAACAATGCCAGGATGACTTGAAGCGGGACTTTCCAACAATCATGGATATACTCACTAAAATAACTTACATTATCTGCATCAACAGACATGAGATTAACAATCTCCCCACTAGAACTATCCCTCCTTGATTGGTTCGACAATGTCAGAAGTTTGTCGTAAATGATTGCAACTAACACATTCTTAACTCTAATGCCAATCACTTCCAACTTAAAAGACAAATGCCTCGTCGAGAGTGACTCGACAATCTTAGACAAAACAAATGCAGAGGCTAGGACATACCCTAATTCTCTACCATTGAATCCTAGTTGAGCAGCAGGGACGTCGCCATTGAGGTATTGAACAAAAAAATCGATAAGGTATGGACCAACAAAAGAAGCACATATATAAACAAGTGAGAGTAAACCTGTACATAGTACTTCCCTCCATGTTAACCAAAACAATGCGTTGAGAAGTTTGGGACTTGATATCTCACCACCATCACCGGTGGTATTAGTACCCAAAAGTTTTTGTTTAAAGATAGTGTATATTCCAATGGCAGCATCGTTCCGAGAGAGTTGTGGGACGTCGTCGAGGTTTATTGTTTTTTTATTACCTAAATCAAGCAAAGGGTTTAACCAAGAAAAAGTGAGGATTGAATATAAATTGGCAGTTGAATAAGGACATGAATGTTCTTCTTCTTTTCCCTTGATAGAATTCAAAAGAGGCTCTCTGATCAGAGAAACCTCGCCATCTTCTTCTTCCTTCCCCATTAATAATATTATTTGATTCTTCTTTACTAGTGACTAGTGTGATCAACAATATAATTTTAAGAATATAAGGACGACAGGAGAGGAAATTCACAAAGAATACGTGTACAAAAAAATCAAGTTCCAAGGGTGAATAAATCAAGCGCATGAGAAAGAAAGGAAAATATTTTAGTCTGACTTCGAATCTGTTTAAAATAGATAAGAGATTAAGAGTTTAATTGTTGTTGGAGTCTAGCTGGAGTAGTGGACCAATTCAATGGAAGACCAGTCAAATTCACCAGTGAGTCTGCTTGCCGGTGAAGATTTAAATCAAATATATTCGCTGCGAAATTATTTATCAACCCCGGTGAAGATTTAAATCTGTTTATCAACCCCGGAAAATTATGTATTTCCACTGACAACCGGAACACGAAATACCCGTGTAGTTGGGAACCTTCGTACATGTTATGACCAATGGCTCTTCCAAGCACAATCAATAGAGAATTGAAATAAAAATGAAATCAAAAGTATAACAAGCACACACAACACAAGGATTTATAGTGGTTCGATCAAGATGATCTACATCCACTTTGGAAGACGACGATAACGGTTTCACTATGATTTAAACAAGATTACAAGAGTATAAACTCCTTTGAAGAACAAGACTCTCTCTTCCTCTTACTCTCTCTATTTTCATATATGAGTTTCTCTCATTTCACTGATGTGTTTACAATGAAAATAACAAGGTCTTATATAGGAACAATGAGTTTAGGAATGTCGAAATAACTCACCCATTGAGTGCTCCACTAGTAGTCGTGAATGAGTGCTCCACTAGCTCACCCATTGAGTGCTCCACTAGTAGTCGTGAATGAGTGCTCCACTAGCTCACCCATTGAGTGCTCCACTAGTAGTCGAGAATGAGTGCTCCACTATACGATGAGTGCTAATGACTGCTCCACTATACGATGAGTGCTCCATTAGCATTTCAATCATATTCAAGACACACACTACAAATCTCTGCCTTGACTTGAATACCATCACCACTTATCATCATCGTCTTCGCTCAGCCCCTCAGGGGCTCTCAACACCTTTTGACACCAACCAAGTCCAAGAAATGCTTGAACTTGATACTTGGAACTGGATTCGTCAACATGTCCGCAGGGTTATCCGTTGTAGGAACCTTTAGCATCGCTATCCTACCTTCCTCAACTTCATCCTTGATAAAATGATACCTGACATCGATGATCTTCGTTCTCTCATGATACATCTGGTTCTTGGTCAAGTGAATGACACTTTGACTGTTACAGAACAAAGTTGCATTCTCTTGCTTGAAACCCAAATCACCAACCAAACCCATCAACCATATACCTTCCTTCACTGCTTCCGCGACTGCCATGTACTCTGCCTCAGTTGTAGATAGTGCAACTGTGCTTTGCAAAACCGACCTTCCCATGTATCTACTTACCACACTCACAGCTTGTGAGATATCCGGCCTTGTACAAACCATCGCATACATGATGCTACCAACTGCGCTTGCGTATGGAACTCGAGACATATACTCTGCCTCATCTGCAGTTTGAGGTGATTGCTTTCTAGAAAGTTTAAAATGAGCTGCCAAAGGAGTACTTGCTGGTTTTGCATCTTTCATACCGAACCGCTCCAACACCTTCTCGATGTAAGCCTTCTGGGACAAATGCAACTTGCCTTCAGCTCGGTTTCTATGAATCTCCATGCCCAATATCTTCTTTGCTGCGCCCAAATCCTTCATCTCAAACTCACTACTCAACTGCACTTTCAACTTCTGTATCTCTGACATGTCTTTGCAAGCAATCAACATATCATCAACATACAAGAGTAAATACACAAATGAACCATCTTGGATTTTCTTGTAATATACACAACTATCATACTTACTCCTTCTATAGCCATTTGCCACCATAAACGTGTCAAAACGATTATACCACTGCCTTGGAGATTGCTTCAAACCAAACAAAGATTTCTTTAACAAACATACATGGTCTTCTTTGCCAGGAACTTCAAACCCCTTTGGTTGTTGCATATTAATACGCTCTTCCAAATCACCATGAAGGAAAGCTGTCTTAACATCTAGTTGTTCCAATTCTAGATCTTTCAAAGCAACTATAGCAAGCAATGTTCTAATAGAACTATGTTTAACAACATGAGAGAATACCTCATTGTAGTCAATTCCTTCTCTTTGTGTAAACCCCTTTGCCACAAGCCTTGCCTTGTACCTTGTTCCTTCACCATCTGAAGTACCTTGTTTCTTCTTGAAGACCCATTTGCTTCCAACAATCTTCTTCCCTTTTGGTCTTGCAACTATCTCCCAAGTGCCATTCTTGTCAAGAGACTCAATTTCTTCAATTGCAGATGCTCCCCATTCTGATGATTTTTCACCACCGATTGCTTCTTCATAGGTTGTTGGATCATCCCTATCTATGCTCTCACCTACTGCAAATGCATATGCAACCAAATCAGCATGGACGTATCTCTGAGGTGCTTTAACTTGCCTCCTCTCTCTGTCTCTTGCAAGATTGTACTGATGACCTTGTGTTTCTTCTTCCTGGGCTGGTTCTTGCACAATATCTTGATCATCATCATCAGAAACAATAGTCTTATTGCTTCCTTGAACTTGCACCTCAAGTTCCACCTTGTCACCAAGCTCCACCTTATCACTAACATCCTCTTCAGCTTTTCCATCTAGTTCTTCATTCTTTGGCTTCAACATCGATTGCTCATCAAATTTCACATCTCTGCTGATAAGAAACTTGTTTGATCTTTCTGCTGGACACCATAACCTGTAGCCTTTCACGCCCTTTGCATACCCAAGGAATATACACTTCTTTGATCTAGGCTCTAGATTCCCCTCATTCACATGAGCATAGGATGGACATCCAAAAATCTTCAAGTCTTCATAGTTAGCATGCGAACCTGTCCAAACTTCATTTGGAGTCTTGCACTCAATGGAAGTCGATGGAGATCTGTTCACTAAATAAGCTGATGCGTTTGCTGCTTCTGCCCAAAATTGCTTTGGTAACCCAGCATTGGAGAGCATGCACCGTGCCTTCTCCATTATGGTTCTGTTCATCCTTTCTGCAACACCATTTTGCTTTGGTGTTTTTCTGACTATGCGGTGTCTCACAATCCCTTGATCCTTGCAGAACTCGTTGAACTCACCCCCACAAAAATCCAAACCATTGTCTGTCCTCAAGCACTTGATTTGTCTTCCGGTTTTCTTCTCAACCATAGTCTTCCATTGCTTGAACTTGACAAAAGTTCCATCTTTGTGTTTAAGTATGAATACCCATACTTTCCTTGAGAAATCATCAATGAACGTCAGCATATATCTACCACCACCATGTGAATCGACCCAAGAAGGACCCCAAAGATCAGAATGAATATAATTCTGAATACCCTTGGTGTTATGAATAGCTGTACTAAACTTGACTCTACACTGCTTTCCAAAGACACAATGTTCACAGAAATCAAGCTTGCCTGTTTTATGACCACAAAGCAATCCCTGCTTGCTCAAAACATCCAATCTCCTCTCGCTCATATGCCCTATCCGCATATGCCACAACTTGGTAGTATCATCATCAGAACTTGAAGAACATACAGCTGCATCACTTGTCACAGTAGTACCTTGCAGCGTATAAAGACCATTAATTCTCTCGCCCTTCATAATTGTAAGACTTCCTCTTGAGACACGAATAACTCCACCTTCACCTTGATACTTGCATCCCTTTGAATCAAGCGTACCCAAAGAAATATGATTTCTTCTCAGGTCCGGAACATGCCTAACCTTAGTTAAAGTCCTCACCATACCGTCATACATCTTAATTTGAATTGTACCTACACCCACCACTTTACAAGTGACATTGTTTCCCATAAGAAGTTTACCACCTTCTCTTGCTTGATAAGTAGTAAACCACTCTTTATGAGGACACATGTGAAAAGTACACCCCGAATCAAGAATCCACCCATTCTATGATCTTTCGGTATGAACCGTAAGAACCGTTCCATCATCACTTTCTGCTTCAACATTTGCTGCTGTGCCTTGGTTAGTATTCTTCTCGACATTCTTCAATTTTGGACAATCCTTCTTGAAATTCCCCTTTTCCTTACAATGAAAGCAGTAAAATTTACCGGATTTTGATTTAGACCTTGACTTTGATCTACTCCTATCAAATCCGCCCTTTTGGTTTCCTCTTACTCTAACAAACAACCCATCTCCCGAATTATCTTTACCATCGATACCCGTATTCTTTAACTCCTTAGAGTTCAAAGCCGCTTTAACATCTTCCATGGAAATTATAGTTTTTCCATACATTACGGTATCAACAAAATTTTCATAATATGGTGGTAAGGAACAAAGCAAACCCAAAGCTTGGTCTTCATCTTCAATTTTGACCTCAATATTTGCCAAATCCAAGAGAATTTTATTATAATCATCAATATTATCTATAATAGACATTCATTCATGCATTCTAAGAGTATGTAATTTCTTCTTAAGATAAAAAAGATTAGTTACGGATTTAGTCATATACCTCTTCTCCAACATGTTCCATAGCCCGTCCGGTGTCGTTTCCGCCGCCACTTCTCTCAAGACCTCATTGCTCAAACACAATAAAATTATTCCATGTGCTTTCTCCATGAGTTTTTCCTTTGCTTCTTCCGACAATGTTGTTGCTAGAGCCGTTTTCCCCTTTAAAGTTTTCACCAAACCTTGTTGCACCAAAACAGCCCTCATCTTTAGCCTCCATAAATTGAAATCATTCCTTCCATCAAATTTCTCAATCTCATACTTTTCCGCCATCGTAGATCGCTTTTACCCGGAGCTCTGATACCAGTTTGTTATGACCAATGACTCTTCGAAGCACAATCAATAGATAATTGAAATAGAAATGAAATCAAAAGTATAACAAGCACACACAACACAAGGATTTATAGTGGTTCGATCAAGATGATCTACATCCAATTTGGAAGACGACGATAATGGTTTCACTATGATTTAAACAAGATTACAATAGTATAAACTCCTTTGAAGAACAAGACTCTTTCTGCCTCTTACTCTCTCTATTTTCATATATGAGTTTCTCTCATTTCACCGATGTGTTTACAATGAAAATAACAAGGTCTTATATAGGAACAATGAGTTTAGGAATGTCGACATAACTCTCCCATTGAGTGCTCCACTAGTAGTTGTGAATGAGTGCTCCACTAGCTCACCCATTGAGTGCTCCACTAGTAGTTGTGAATGAGTGCTCCACTAGATCACCCATTGAGTGCTCCACTAGTAGTCGAGATTGAGTGCTCCACTATACGATGAGTGCTAATGAGTGCTCCACTATACGATGAGTGCTTCATTAGCATTTCAATCATATTCAAGACACACACTACAGTACACATGCAACCCCATTACCCGAGAACTCGTCAACCTTCCAGCATTACGCATCGACAAGGAGAAACCCAATAAAATGGGTGTTCGTATTATAGGTGGTTTTGGCTACCTCCCTCTTACTAATGAGTACAAAGTTGTTAAATTCTCCTACATTGGAGGCTAGTATAAATCTATACCCCCAGTACCCATGAAAAATTATCCCCAAGGGACCTGGTTGAGATATATACACTTGGAAGTGGCAGCGTGTGGAGAACTGCATGAGAAACCCATTTTTTTCTATAACCTAATTATACAGACAACACTGTTTGCTTGAATGGATCTCTTCATTGGATTCCTGAAGAATCAGAGGAGGTTGTAGCCTTTGATTTGGCAGACGAGGAGTTCTATTTGATCCCAACCCCGCCTTATTGTCGCTCACCAACTGATCCATTTTAATCACTCTTTGCGAATCGTAATTCCGAGGGTTTCACTTGCAAGTAATTGAAATGTCAATTTAGCTTAACCTTTTTGTATTCTTATTATGAATCTATGCTATGTTGATTAACTTTTATTAGATGTAATGACTATCAATAAAACCTAGTCACGATAGAGTTAATTATAGGAGGGTTTTGTGATTGCAAATTTCAAAGCGTAAGTGTATTCTTTAGTTGCGCACGACTCTTCTAGAGCTTATATTGATCCTTTTATAACATCAATGTTCTACATTTTTGTCTAAAAATATTTTTAGGATACCCGATAATGTTCAACCAAAATTTATAACCTAAATGAGATTAATTTAGCATCCACGAACAAGCAATCTATTTTAAACTAGAGTATAAATTCCTCTTCAGTTTCTCTCATGTAAGAATTTTCTTTTATTTTTTTAACCAAGTGTTGATGGTGGTTTTTAGCTTAGGGTTAAAATCATAAAACACTAAACCCTAGCAGACAGTAATATCACAACATTTAAAGAAACAAGCACTTACTAGGGACATTACTGAAACCTTTAATGTGTCTCTAAAATAATTACCCGGGTATATTTTTCGAATTAGGATTACGACGAGAAAAACCTTAATTCCCACGTGTGCCAATGGAAAATCATGCCAGCCACACCGACAGCGCCAAGGCATGCCAACCATGCTAGCCGCACCTCTGTGTCAATGGCAAATCATGTCAGCCACACTAACCGCGCCAAAGCATGCCAACCATGCTATCCGCACCTCTGTGCCAATGGAAAATCATGCCAACCACACCGACCGCGCCAAGGCATGCCAACCAAGCTATCCGCACCTATGTGCCAATGGAAAAACATACCATCCACACCAACCGCGCCAAATCATGCCAACCATGCTATCCCACCTATGTGCTAATGGCAAATCATGCCAGCCTAACCAACCGCGCCAAAGAATGCCAACCATTCTAGCTGCACCTCTGTGCCAATGGAAAATCATGCCAGCCACACCAACCGCGCTAAAGCATGCCAACCATGCTAGCCGTACCTCTATGCCAATGGAAAATCATGCCAGCTACACCGACTGCGCCATGCCAAACACATCTCTCCATGGCCCCTCATGACGCGCCACCATGCTGTCCTTCCCTTTGCGGCTACTAAAGTGAAGGCGTGCAATAATCAACGGTCGCCCTTCAATCCCAGGAGCAAATCCTGGCCGCCTAAAGTCACATCACCACTTTGGCCCAAAACCCTAGCTTGGTCACGCACCAAGCCAAGCTAGCCGCTCCATGCCAAATAAATCTCGCCATGGCCCCTCATGCCGCGCCACCATGCTGGACTTCCCCTTGTGTCTAATAAAGTGAAGGCGTGCAACAATTAACGGTTGCCCTTCAATGCTAGGAGCAAATCCTCTGTCGCCTAAAGTCACCTCACGACTTTGTCCCAAAACCCTAGCTTGGTCACGCACCTAGCCAATCTAGCCGCGCCATGCCAAATATATCTCTCCATGGCCCCTCATGCCGCGCCACCATGCTGGCCTACCCCTTGCGACTACTAAAGTGAAGGCGTGCAACAATCAACGGTTGCCCTTCAATCCCGAGAGCATATCCTGACCGCCAAAAGTCACCTCACGACTTTGGCCCAAAACCTATATTGGTCACGCACCTAGCCAAGCTAGCCGCGTCATGACAAATATATCTAGCCATGGCCCCTCATGCCGCGCCACCATGCTGGCCTTCCCCTCACGGCTTCTAAAGTAAAGGCGTGCAATAATCAGCGTCTGCCCTTCAATCCTAGGAGAAAATCATGGCCGTCTAAGGTCCCCTCACGACCTTTAGCTCAAAACCCTAGCTTGGTCACGCACCTATACCAAGCTAGTCACGTCGTGTGTCCATGGCTACCCCTTGGCCTCACATGCCAAGCTAAACCAAACCTAACCAAGCTAGACGCGCCATGCCAAACACACTTTGCCTTGGCCCTAGCCATGCTAGTCACGTCATATCTAGCCAAGCGCCCTTGACTTGGCCCTATCCATGCTATACGACCATGGAAAACCCTTGGCCCCACATGCCAAGCCAAACAAAACCTAGCCAGGCTAGCTGCGCCATGCCAAACGCACTTTTCCTTGGCCATATCCATGCTAGTCACGTCATGCCAAGCCAAGCGCCCTCGCCTTGGCCCTAGACATTCCATACGCCCATGGCGAACCCTTGTCCCCTCATGCCAAGTTTAAACACACCCTAGCCGTGCCACCCTGTTGGCCCTCACTACGCGGCTACCAAAACGAATGCGTGTAACGATCAACGATTGCCTCTCCTCCCAAGATGCAAAATCTCGACCGTCGATGGTCACCAGGCTAGAAAGTTTCCCAATCTCAACTTTCCAAGCCACAATAACGTGTTATATGTTTTCCAAAAACATTCGAGACATCAACACAAACTGGGGATCCTCTTTGGGTATTGGTTAGGAAGTTTACAGCGTGCGGCGTACACTACGCCCTTCATAAGGAAGTGTCATAAGGGTGAGGCGGCTAGTAAATACGGGAAGTTATGTGGGAAACGTTCATGGGACATAAAGCCGTGAGTTAACAACTTTATGGAACATCGATTCCATAATAGGTTCATGCATTAACCACTTTATGGGACATCAAGTCCATGCATACAGTTACCACCTACTCCCATTTATTTCCCCACTCCTTAATGAGACCAGGGTACGTTTCTACTTCGACTTTTATAAATAGGTCTTATCTATTTCCACTTGAATAACAAGTTTATTCGGACAAGACAACACTCAGAAATACTTATTTGCTAGCTCTCCTACCTTTTATGATAACAAGTCGTGGTGACCCAACTACTCTTCAAGAATCAACTATTCTGGTCTCACCACTTTCCTTGCTTCCCTCCCCAAAACCAACCCCTTCTCCCCCTATTTGTGACCGAAACAAGTCTGGAACAACCATTTCTTGGTTTAGGCCGGACTTGTATAGATTGATCTCTCGAATCTAAAGTAATCCCTTGCAGTACACTGTTTATGTTTTAAACTGTTTCTCACCTTCACACCCTCAATTACCGAAATTAGCAGAAACTATTTTCACCTATAAACAATTGGCGACCACAGCGAGAGGTTCGATCTTTCGGTGACAATGTCATTTTTCAACCAGGTATCTCATTATTCAATCCAGATGTCAAGATGGTAGAGGAAGGCGCTCCACTCCAACTCAGCTACTCGATTACCAGTCATGGCACGACAAGGGATGACTGGGGACTTCCCAGAGGATCAGAAGCAAAATGACCAGCCCAAGGAGCAATGGCTCAGTTATTAGGAAGCTCATTAACGACTGGGGAATCTCTACAATCACGACGGTGCTTCACATGAAACTCGGTCTTACACCCGGAAGTTTCTCTATTCGTCAGGAGATCTAAAAACCAAGTGAGTCTTACCTAGACGAGATGCATGGTTTGCTTATTCAAGCTTTCATGGGAGTGATAAAACCCATAGCCATGTTATATTCCCCACCATATCATCTACCAACACACGGTTCCATGGTTTTCATGGGACGTCTGTGTCATTTTCAATCACAATCCAAAATAATCCTAAAAAATTCAATTCTAAATATTTAATCCAAAACCTTCAAGGTAGCATTTATCTATTAACCCGAGAAAACCAGAAAAATCAAAAACCAAAAACCAAGCGCCTCATTTTCCTTTCAAAAAAAAAAACACCTAAAGATAAGAAGTCCAAAATACAGGTATATATTCAAGGAAAGTTTTCCAACAACGGCTTGCTCCTCTTGGAAAAGGCCTCTTTTGTGCTCTAGAGAGCCACCCTTTTCAATTTCAATTGCCGACACAATTTCTTGAATTTTTCTTCCTGCTTCTTCACCATGTCTGCGGATGGACCTTCGACTGTTTCGACCAACAACCTTTCAACATTAGAGAGACCTTCAATGAACCAAGGAACGTTGAATTCGAAGCCCATGCACATGTCACGATGAAACTTCCATCTCGAGATTATATCCTAAGAAATCGTATGACCAGTCACGTTGAACATATCATCAATCGAAGACATGGATTCCTCCACACGCTTGACCAACGCATGTCGACTAGTGATCTTCTTAGTCATAGAAATGTGACCGTAGCTTTCCCAAATCTTGGTGTACAATGTCGCATGTTTAGCTGGCATGCTAAATCAACCAATCAACACATGACCTCGGAAAGGGGCCAGATATGGAGTATTGAAGGTGGCACCTGCAACTGAATCAACAACTGCTAGGAGATCCATAACTACGATTTCACCCCCCAAAATGCTCTCCTTCACCTGAGTCACGGCGGCGCCCTCGGGACGATGAATCTCCATGTCCAAATCGCTAGCTGGTGCAATTTACGCAGTAGGAAGTACGGTTACGTCTTCGTTCTGGTGGTCTTCCACTTCAAGATCATCCCCAGGAACAGTTTCCTCCTAAAAATCAAGATTTAGTTTACTGCAAAAAAAAAAAGATGAGGGGAAACGAAGAAAATGTAGGGAAGACTCACTGATTCACTTTCAAACTGACTAGAGGAAGACTCAACACTGTTATCAGAAGAACTACTCTCACCATCACCAGACTCAGAACTTTCATCCTTCTCGGATTCTTCATCACTATGGATAGGCACGACAACGCTACTCCCTGTCTCGAAAAATGATACTTTTTGACTGATCGCAAGTTTGGCAAAGGCATTCGTACTACTGAGACCCTGGACGGAATACAAGAACACATTCTCAGTAAAGGAAAAAGGATATAGACGTTCCAAGCCAAAGTCAAGAGAAGAGTCGTACATACCCGCATGTTAGACGAACTAAAAGTCGGTAGAATCGTGAAGTCCGACTGAAGACCACCAGCACGATTCTTAGACCTTCGCTCCTTTACTTGGGGACTATCCACGACCAGACCGACGGGTTTTCTTCCGGTTAAAGGAGTATTCCTCAACAACGGATGTCTTGTTAAAATCTCGGCAGAAGGCCTACCACGAGTGTTCTCCACTATGGCTTTTGCAAATCATGCCAGCCACACCGACCGCTCCATGCCAAACATATATCTCCATGGCCCCTCGTGCCGCGCCACCATGCTGGCCTTCCTATTGCGGCTACTAAAGTGAAGGCGTGCCACAATCAACGGTTGCCCTTCAATCCCAGTAGAAAATCCTGGCCGTCTAAGGTCCCCTCACGACCTTTAGCTCAAAACCCTAGCTTGGTCACGCACCTAGCCCAAGCTAGTCACGCCATGCTCCCATGGATACCCCTTGGCCCCACATGCCAAGACAAAATCGCACCTATCCCAAGCTAGCCATGCTGTGTGCCCATGACTACCCCTTGGCCCCACATTCCAAGCCAAACCAAACCAATCCAAGCTAGTGGCGCCATGCCAACCATACTTTGCCTTGGCCCTAGCCATGCTAGTCACGCCATGTCTATCCAAGCGTCTTTTCCTTAGACCTAGCCATGCCATACGACCAGGGAAAACCCTTGGCTCCACATACCGAGCCAAACCAAACCTAGCCAGGCTAGCCGCGCCATGCCAAACGTACTTTGGCTTGGCCTTAGCCATGCTAGTCACGTCATTCCAAGCCAAGCGCCCTAGCCTTGGCCCTAGCCATGCCATATGCCCATGGAGAACCCTTGGCCCCTCATTCCAAGTCTAAACACACCCTAGCCGTGCTACCCTATTGGCCCTCACTATGCGGCTATCAAAACGAAGGCATGAAACGATCAACGGTTGCCCCTCCTCTCAAGATGCAAAATCTCGACCGTTGAAGGTCACCAGGATAGCAAGTTCCCCGAGATAAACTTTCCAAGCCACAACAACGTGTTACATGTTTTCCAAAAACATTCGAGACATCAACACAAACTGGGGTATCCTCTTTGGGTATTGGTTTGGCGGTTTACAGCGTGCGGCGTACACTACGCCCTTCATAAGGAAGTGTCATAAGGGTGAGGCGGCTTGTAAATACGGGAAGTTATATGGGAAACGTTCATGGGACATAAAGCAGTGCGTTAACAACTTTATGGAACATCAATTCCATAACATTTTCATGCGTTAACCACTTTATGGAACATCAAGTCCATGCATACGGTTACCACCTCCTCCCATTTACTTCCCCACTCCTTATTGAGACCAGGGTACATTTTTACTTCGACTTGTATAAATAGGTCTTACCTATTTCCATTTGAACAACAAGTTCATTCGAACAAGACAACACTCAGAAATACTTATTTTCTAGCTCTCCTCGTGAGCTCTCCTACCTTTTCTGATATCAAGTCGTGGTAACCCAACTACTCTTCCAGAATCAACTATTCTGGTATCACCACTTTCCTTGCTTCCCTACCCAAAACCAACCCATTATCCTCCGCTTTGTGACCGAAGCGAGTCTGGAACAGCCATTTCTTGGCTTAGGTCGTACTTGTACAAATTGATATCTCGAATCTAAAGTACTCCCTTGGAGTACATTATTTAGGGTTTAAACTGTTTCTCACCTTCACACCCGCAATTACCGAAATCAGCAGAAACTATTTTCACCTATAAACACCAAGTCAGTACTCTTTATTAATGCTCTTTCTTTAAGTAGTATGCAACTACATGAACGGAATAAATGAGGGTAAATAAATAAAGGAAGGATTACGTATCTCTATCACCGTAATTAGCTCTCACACAGTACTACCTTCGTTTCAAAATAATTGGCAGGTTTGTGTTGTAGGGGTAAAATATCGCACAACACATTTTCTTAGCGTGCATCATTGATACATTTCCTTGGTGCGCGTCATTTAAACATATAAAAGGTGCAACTAAACATTAAAGGAGCACATCAGCATTAAAGGAGCACAGCTGCATTAAGAGAGCGATGCAATATCAAGAGTGTGAGGCAATATTAGTTGTACTCCATTATCTATTAGCTGTCATCCAATATGTAAACATTCTCTATATAAAAATAGAGTTTTTTCGATCCCTCTCATTCACCGAAGTTTCTGGTTGATTCTGGCACCACCAAATTTTTTAAAGGAAATTTATTCAACGTGGCCCAATAAAAAACGTGGAAAATATATTCTGACCCCACGAAATATTTTTAATCGAAAATGTATTTTTTTTACCTAAAGTAATAAATATCTCGAAAAATATTGTTGTCAAAAATATATTAAATCAATAATACACATTAATTCGTAAAATTAAAAAAAAAAATCAATCATACATCAATCACATAATTAATTAATAAAAAATATTAAAGAAAATCCAATGTCCAGTTATAGTTCTCATAATCACTGTTTTCATATTTACAGCTCCATTCTATCAGATAAAACTAAAAAAATAAGATTACACTTCTTATGAGAATTAGAAAAGATAAAATTGATAAAATTAGTCGTGGGTACTAACCTATGAATCCGATGTGTTGTCTTGCTTGCTAACAAATTCTTTAGTGATATTATCCATTATCCAGTTTTGCTTGATTAACTCCACCAATCAGGAAGGGGGAATGTGTACCCCGGTTTCAGCGGGGTGTACAAATTTGCACTCTGGGGTGAATATAATTTCATATAAGACAAATAATTATGTTCGATTCCGACCCTTTGGATCACCAAAATGACATTTTTTGGAATATCATTCGTCATTTGTAATTTGGTAGTCAGTTTGATCGGAAAGAAATGACATTTTGATCTCTAAGCTCTCTTATCATAAATATTAAGATGTTATTACTCAGTTGGCCTATAAATTGATTCGTTTAAGAATATTAAACTTGATCTTGTCGATTGAGTAATTTTGTTTGTTGAGTAGTCCGTAAACTCTATGTTCATTTGTTCCTGTATTTTTCAAGGGTGTTATATTGACACTCTTTTCTTAGTTTAGCTTAATTTTGCATTTTCCAAAAAGGAAAAAGAGATTTATTTTTGATCCAAGAAAGTTGCTTCTCCTTGGAAATTTGTTCATGTAAGGATGAAAATTCGACCTTACTATTGTATATAGTCTATAATATACGACATTTCGGGTGATGTGCGTGGTCTGGCACATTTTACACCTCTATCTGTACGCCATCCAAAAAATCATTAATTTAGCGAAAATGATTTACATCCTGCAGGTTGTACCGCAAGTCACAGGATGTGACCCACACTAAACCCACCCGCCCTGCAAATCTGTCGGGTCAAAATGGGACCACCTTATCTCTTTCTTGCGGTACAACCCATGGGATTGAGCCCGTGGGATGTGTTAATTTAGGGCTTTGTGCCATTGGTTTTCAACCTGTTACTTTATGGAACACAAAATTCAGGACTTTCTATTTCCTGCATATATTTTGGAAGCTGCTACGGGCGGGATAATTGGGTTAATCCAGATATGGGACAAAAAGTGGCGCTCCTAGGACCATATATGCATTAGCAGGGGCTGTTTTTGTGTGGATGGGCGTCACATCAATTTCTTTCTCTCCCTTTCTTCCTGTCCCATATCGGGACCATTTTTTTTTGCCTTAGCTAAGCTTTTGTCCCAGCTTTAGCGTTCTCCTTATATCTTTTCTCTGGTCCAGACTCCAGGGTATATAAGAGCCTTCTACAGCACCTGCTAACCCTTGGGACAGGCTGAGAACAGAGACCTCCCCTTCATTTAGGATTTTGTGCCATTGGTTCTGTATTACGATGAACACATTCTTCCACTGGTTAATTAGACAATCATTTTTACAGGTTACATGAGCTGCAGATGAATACAAATGGATTATTCACACACAACTCAAGTGACACTACTAACCAGTTTTCAGCCTTTAAATTAAATAAATAAGGTCACCAAATATGCATTATTCATCACAACCAGAATGTGATTGACGGACAGAAAGTAATGAGATTATGGATTAGCTAACTAATACTATAAGAATTCATTCTTTAACTTTCTTCTGTGTGCGATGGTCTTCTTGTATTAGTTACAAGTGGTGGAAGTCGCAAGCATAATATAGCTGCTATCATTTAGTTCCGATATTAAATGTTTCCGCTAATTAAACATTCTTAAGTAACTTAAGATGTTGGGGTAAACTAAATAAGAGAAATGGAAAAATGGAGAGATAATTTTCAAGATGAATGTGTGGAAGAGATACGCTAAAGATTATTGAAAATCTCAGGTTGAGTTCACTCTGACTCAGGATCATTCAAATTCACCCAGACATGTCAAAATCGATTTTGCAAAATCGAAATTAAAGAGATTACATGCTTTAACTTTCAAGAACATGCAAAATGTGCCTCAGGTTTTGATTAAATCATGTTAGTTTAAGGTAACTCGAATCGATCTAATTATTTTGGTCCACTAATTCGAAGAATCAAGAAAACCTACTTCTACCCAAAATCAAGAAAAAGAACAAAAAGATGGAGGTCGAGAAACAGAGAGATAGTGGAGAGGGTTTGCAGGGAAAGAAAAAAAAAAGGATGTATTATTAAAAGGTTCATAGGAATCATTCATGTCCTTGAAACGACGGCAATTTCATTGAAGAATTCAGTTGATGCATTACTTTCTAAATACGATTTAAATATAATGAGATTGAGAGGTCAGTGTTACGATGCTGCTTCTAATATGCAAGGTGAGTACAACGGACTTAAAGCGCTCATTTTAAAAGAAAACCCTTCAGCTTATGTTGTTCATTGTTTTTCGCATCATCTTCAATTGGCGTTAATGAATGTTGCTCAGAAGCATGGTGAGGTTGCATTGTTCTTTACTATAGTTAGCGAAGTTGTTACAATTGTTTCTGTGTCGTGCAAACATAGAGATGTTCTTCGAAAAAAAGAACTTGCTAGAGTGGTTGAACTAGTTGACAAAGGTGAACGATTAAGTGGCTCGGGATTGAATCAAGAAACTAGCCTCAAACGACCTTCCGACACACGTTGGGGTACACATTACAACACGTTGCTGAGTTTAATTTCGATGTTTCCATCAATTTTAGAAATGTTGGAGATTGTAAGTCGAGAAGGTGCTAGTGAAGTGAGGGGAAAAGCATACGCTTTTCTGATTTTGATGCCGACATTTGATTTTGTGGGTGGATCTCCTAACATGCGGGATCGTGGGTGGAATAGTCTTATGAATGCCATTTCTGCTTTTTGTGCTAAAACTAATATTGTAGTTCCTGAAATGATGTCTCCATGTGTACCACTTGGACGAGTTAGACGCAATTTACAAGAAGAGACAAATCTACATTATTTTCAAGTTGGTTTGTTCAACAATGTCATTGATATGAAAATTGCAGCCCTTACTGACCGGTTTGATAAAGTGAACACCGAGTTGCTTCTTTGCATGTCGCATTTGAATCCAAGCGAGAATTTTTCATCATTTGACAAAGGTGCGTTAATTCGTCTTGCTAAACTATATCCATATGATTTTTCTGAAATGGATCTCATGATTCTTGAACGGCAACTAGACACCTTTCTTCGTGATGTGCTTTCTAGTAACAATTTTTTTGAGCTCATTGGAATCAGTGGGCTTGCCAAGAAAATGGTTGAGACGAAAAGACATATAGTATATCCTCTTGTTTACTTGTTGATTACATTGTCTTTGATATTTCCGGTTGCTACAGCTACCGTTGAGCGAGTGTTTTCCGCTATGAAGATAGTGAAGAATTATTTGCGAAGTCGTATTGGTGATGAGTATATTAATAACTGTATTGAATGAGAAATCTTTCGCAGTATTAGTAACGACAAAATTAGAAAACGATTTCAAGATATGGCACCACGTCATGGGCATTGTTGAATATAGTAAAAGTTGGGTTTTTTGGTAAAGCATATAAGGTGTTATTTTGGGTAAAAATGCTGCATATAAGGTAGTTTTTTGGGAATTTTTTGGATATTTGAAGAACTTCTACATGATGCATAAAGACATAAATTTAGAGGAAATGATCAGAAATTTTAGAATTAACTATCTAACGTGCCTCTTGTGGTGTATGTTGTATATTTTTTTTTTACTGAACACTTAGGGTCCGTTTGGCACAGTGTGTTTGGAGGAGGGAGCGCAGTCAAAGGAGGTAGTAGGAGCATGCATTCGTGAACTATGTGTTTGGCATGGCCCAAACACATGACATAACAACTCCCAAAGCTAGTCTGAATGCCTCCAAACGACGTAGTTGAATGCAGACTTATTTTGGAAGTTATTGAAAGTCGCCCATTTTTTGCCTTCTACTCCCTTTGTCAAACAATGCCCGACTTGGTTTGACCACCATACAAAGAATCATTTTTATTACTTGATCTTTTTTTTCTCAAAAACTCAATCTTCTTCTTCAGTATTTTTTGCAACCTAGGGTTGGAAGCAATTTTCACAATCAAGATGAACACTTTTGATCAGATGATCATAATTTCTCTCTTCATCTAATATTTTTGATCCATTTATCTTGAAAACGAAACATTAAGCACTGATCCATAGAAAGAAACTCATCTTCTTCATCTTTGGAACGTCTGCAACTTATGGTTTCAAAATCAAGATGAAACTTTTTGTAGATAATCAATCGAAACCTAAGAACCCATCATCAGTATCTTCTCATTCTTTTACTTCTTTGTTCCTTAGTAATCATAGATGTTGATTTCATAAATCTGTTAATGGTTTGGGTTTTGATGGAAAAGTTATATATTCGATTTGGATAATTCTGGACTAGTAAAATGGTTGACATAAGCACTGGTCGTATAAAATTGTGGAGAAATATCAAGATTTGAGATATGAAAGATCTGAGATGAATAATTAAGTTTTCGATGGAATTAATTCTTGATTCTAATTATTTTCAAAACACATGCTATGCAATAATATAGAATTAAAAATATAAATTCTTCTATACCATGCCAAACACCAAAATCCAACTACATGTGATTCGAATGCGGTGTAGTTACAATTACATGTAGTTGCAACTACGTGTAGTTCAAAATATTGTGTGCCAAACGGACCCTTAGGGGTTATGATAATGAAAAATATTTTTGTTAGATCTTGTGGTTCTATCTTATTTTTTGCTTTAAGAAGTTGTTGGAGAATACAGATTCTATATACTCTTATAATTTAAACTACATATATATAAAATTCGATCATATTGTATGGTGGAAAATGTATGTTTCCATGACTAACAGGTTGATTTGATGGAGGTTACTAATATACTGCGATGATGGAGACGGTGATCATCAATAACATACTTAAAAGGTACACAATTTTAGATGTACAATTTTTTTTTCTTTGGCTTTTTTTTTTTGGGGGGCTGTGTACTTTTTTGCACCACTCTTTTAAAATCTTGGCTCCGCCCCTGTTTAGAGATCCAACTGTAATGTGGCCTTGGTTGTTTATCAGTCACGCAAACCGAGTGTCACGGCTGAAACTTCCCTTCCTTGTTATTACGTTTCCGCCCCAATTATCCAATCTCAATTTTCCCGACTTTATGTTTGCACCGACCGTTTTCTTTTTTCTTTCAAAGATTTTGCAAGAATATAGGGCGGAGGTGCACTAGGATAAGTATGTGACACCCTGAGTTTCCCAGAATGTATTGCAGTTTATTGCACTAGCAAATAACATGTCTGAAGATCCAATAACTAAATTTGCTTAATAAAATTTGAAAATTTAACATCCTTAGTAGTACAGTATGTATCATGATTTTGCTAAAATAAATTAACTTGAATAATCTTTGTTTATTGCTGTCCGACATTCCATGAGTCTATTTCACTGAACTCCCTGCAGTATTGCACAATATTATGTTTCTTCAGCACTTACATGTTGGATATTTTCAATAACTTAGAAAACTGTTTTCGTTTTTGGTTTGTCACTATGATGGGGAAGTGTTCTATGTTGGATAAACACAATGGATGTTAGTTGGAGATGAAGGGACACCTCTAATAGGTGTGATGGTTCATAAAGGACACAACCATTCCCAATAGACACCTTATCTGTCTTTTGGAAGTTAAGAGGCATCTCCAATAGGCATGAATTACCCTATAAGTAGTGAAGGAATTCTCCCATTCTTAAAAGGATGAATTAAAACATGTTTTCTCTCCATCTAAAGCATCATCAGAAATCTCTTTCATGTGTTCTTGGTTGGGTCAAGGGGTGCAAACCTTGAATCCAATTTCCTGTTGTAGGGCTTTCATTGTATCCTGAAGGCATTATTTCGCATACATGTTGCAATCACCAATTTATATTGGGAGGGTAGAAATAATCGTCTAAAAGAAATCACCCGAGCCTTGAAAGCTTTTGAGTACAACAACAATTTTCTTTATGTTTATTTCATCCTCCATTTTTACCCAAAGTTTCCAACAGTTTTAGACGATTAAATTCAGACAAGACAGGGGAAACGAGAATAAGGGAAGTTGGAAAACAAGCTTCAAATTTATAGTGAAAACCGTGTTCGGGAACATGATGTTGTTTATGGGAATTTGATTCAATCATTGGCGCGCAAACTCTCAAGGGTTGTGGTCAAGGGAAACTTCCATGAAATCAGATAAGTATAATATTTCCAACAATCTTAAACACTAATACATCCTTAGTATCTCGGTTTCTTAGAAATAGTTACGGCATGTCTATGTTATGTGGATGAGCCATTATAATCACAATCTATGCATATTATCGTCTAGCCTATGTTAATGCTCTGTTATGTTCGTAAAGCATATCATAAACTTGCAACTGTGATTTTTACATCCACATATTCATCTGTGACATGATTGGTTTTCACAGTAATGCTTAGTCCTCTTGATTGGGGTTAGTAATGCCATATATTTTTTTTATGATAGCATGAGATATCTAATAAATGTATTAGAAGTTCGGAATCCTTTAAGGGTGCATAACGGTTGGATGTACGTGGTTTAAATTGACTGTTCAATTTACCCGCATGTGGCAGTTGAATGAGGCTTTGTTTAAAATGTTTGCAAAGGAAAGCCAGATCCATAATGATGGTACCTGCATTAGGTATATTGGATTTGAGGTTTTAATTTCTATTTAGAAATTATGGGGTACATGTTTGACACAAATGGTATTTCATGATATTGAATTGCATTTTGGCATTTGAGAATTATCATGAAATAGGGGGAGAATTTATACGAAAATGTCGTATAAAATTTTCTAGTTGGTGGATTATTTTAAAACCAAAATCGTCATAATTGTTGAGACAACAATGGTATGGCATGAACATAATTCTTGCGATAAGAATTATAGGTTCCAAATTTGGAAATTGGCAGGTCTTAAATGACATCGAAAGGGAAAAATGGAATACCGGTCAATATGTAACATATTGGAAGATTGGTTGGCCGACCAAATATCCAACGAGGAGGTGTTACAATATTACCGATGCACAAACTGTGAACATTTGCATTGCATAGCGTAAAATGTTAAATATACATTGTCTATGTCTTTGGGTATAAATTTGTAGAGGATTGGGCATGAGTAGAGGAGTTACTCATCGTTATAATGTGCTTGTTAAAATAGCAAGCAAATTGCCTACAAATTTTATATGCCTCTAGTGTATGCGAGTCTTAATGGTTTTTTTTTTTTGTGAATTAACCGTAAAAGTTAATTAGGATCACTAGAGAAGTTACAATTATTTTGTAAAATCAAAGAGGAACATTTTTAATAATGTTTTCAGAATTGATTGCATGAGTAGATGCAATTAATGAGGAGGAATGGCTTAGAACCTAACTTGTAGAGATCCCATATTTTTTGGAAGAAGCCATCTCAAGGGGTCTTGATTAATTGTGAATCAGGATATGATCTGTAATGTCTCTAACAAAGATTTATAATGAAAGGTCAAGACATACAAGTCTTGGACATTGAACGGTAAGTCAATACTCAAGAAAGGAGTAATTGCAGTTAGCCATTGAAACAGACAAAAACTTGGCAGACTTATCATGAAGAGTCTTCCAAAGGAATTGTTTTCAATGAAGTATACAGAAATGAGACTAAGGTCTGTGAATGAAAGTTCGATCATCCATAGCAGAAACCCAACCTATGTTTTGAAAAAGATAAACAAGGTTCAATGTGGTACCAACAAGTTATGGAAGTGATTATGGTGCACTAAGTAAAACTTCTCATTTCTTTTTAGTGCAGGTTTCTGCAAGAAAATAGGATGGATGTAAATCCTTAATGAGTCTGTGATTAGTAAAAGGTTTCTCGCAGAAACACCTTCGAGACTTACATATATGAGTATGGAAATGTGGGTCGTTTCCTAAGAGAAGAAGACCGTTCTCTAAAGAAGACTCATGAATAAGGATATAAGCACAAGGCCTTTATAGTGCTTGGATACAGAACACATGATTTATGGAATCAATATGTGTGGAGACTCCGGTTTTATCATAAGGGATACTTGGTTCAAGACTGGTTTCACCATAGAATCTCGATAAGGCTTTGAGTTTCTTACACTAAGTGAAGGTTCAAACCCAGAAGGTACCTTTCATTTATGTATTGATTTCAGCGATGATGCTTAGTCCCAATTGTGCTTGAACTATGTTGGCTTGATCCCACTCGGGTACGTAGGCAGTCACTTGAGTGATGCAGCCACTCCGGTTTTATAAGTTTTATTTTATTTTATGTTTTTGGTTTTTGAAAATAGGGGGAGATTGTTGGATATTTTCAATAACTTAGAAAACTGTTTTCGTTTTTGGTTTGTCACTATGATGGGGAAGTGTTCTATGTTGGATAAACACAATGGATGTTAGTTGGAGATGAAGGGATACCTCTAATAGGTGTGATGGTTCATAAAGGACACAACCATTCCCAATAGACACCTTATGTGTCTTTTGGAAGTGAAGAGGCATCTCCAATAGGCATGAATAACCCTATAAGTAGTGAAGGAATTCTCCCATTCTTAAAAGGATGAATTAAAACCTGTTTTCTCTCCATCTAAAGCATCATCAGAAATCTCTTTCATGTGTTCTTGGTTGGGTCAAGGGGTGCAAACCTTGAATCCAATTTCATGTTGTAGGGCTTTCATTGTATCCTGAAGGCATTATTTCGCATACCTGTTGCCATCGCCAATTTATATTGGGAGGGTAGAAATAATCATCTAAAAAAATCACCCGAGCCTTGAAAGCTTTTGAGTACAACAACAATTTTATTTATGTTTATTTCATCCTCCGTTTTTACCCAAAGTTTCCAACAGTTTTAGACGATTAAATTCAGACAAGACAGGGGAAACGAGAATAAGGGAAGTTGGAAAACAAGCTTCAAATTTATAGTGAAAACTGTGTTCGGGAACATGATGTTGTTTATGGGAATTTGATTCAATCATTGGCGCTCAAACTCTCAAGGGTTGTGGTCAAGGGAAACTTCCATGAAATCAGATAAGTATAATATTTCCAACAATCTTAAAGACTAATACATCCTTAGTATCTCGGTTTCTTAGAAATAGTTACGGCATGTCTATGTTATGTGGATGAGCCATTATAATCACAATCTGTGCATATTATCGTCTAGCCTTTGTTAATGCTCTGTTATGTTCGTAAATCATATCATAAACTTGCAACTGTGATTTTTACATCCACATATTAATCTGTGACATGATTGGTTTTCACAGTAATGCTTAGTCCTCTTGATTGGGGTTATTAATGCCATATATATTTTTTTTATAATAGCATGAGATATCTAATAAATGTATTAGAAGTTCGGAATCCTTTAACGGTGCATAACGGTTGGATGTACGTGGTTTAAATTGACTGTTCAATTTACCCGCATGTGGCAGTTGAATGAGGCTTTGTTTAAAATGTTTGCAATGGAAAGCCAGATCCATAATGATGGTACCCGTACCGGTATATTGGATTTGAGGTTTTAATTTCTATTTAGAAATTATGGGGTACATGTTTGACACAAATGGTATTTCATGATATTGAGTTGCATTTTGCCATTTGAGAATTATCATGAAATAGGGGGAGAATTTATACGAAAATGTCGTATAAAATTTTCTAGTTGGTGGATTATTTTAAAACCAAAATCGTCATAATTGTTGAGACAACAATGGTATGGCATGAACATAATTCTTGCGATAAGAATTATAGGTTCCAAATTTGGAAATTGGCAGGTCTTAAATGACATCGAAAGGGAAAAATGGAATACCGGTCAATATGTAACATATTGGAAGATTGGGTGGCCGACCAAATATCCAACGAGGAGGTGTTACAATATTACCGATGCAAAAACTGTGAACATTTGCATTGCATAGCGTAAAATGTTAAATAGACATTGTCTATGTATTTGGGTATAAATTTGTAGAGGATTGGGCATGAGTAGAGGAGTTACTCATCGTTATAATGTGCTTGTTAAAATAGCAAGCAAATTGCCTACAAATTTTATATGCCTCTAGTGTATGCGAGTCTTAATGGTTTTTTTGTTTTTGTGAATTAACCGTAAAAGTTAATTAGGATCACTAGAGAAGTTACAATTATTTTGTAAAATCAAAGAGGAACATTTTTAATAATGTTTTCATAATTGATTGCATGAGTAGATGCAATTAATGAGGAGGAATGGCTTAGAACCTAACTTGTAGAGATCCCATATTTTTTGGAAGAAGCCATCTCAAGGGATCTTGATTAATTGTGAATCAGGCTATGATCTGTAATGTCTCTAACAAAGACTTATAATGAAAGGTCAAGACATACAAGTCTTGGACATTGAACGGTAAGTCAATACTCAAGAAAGGAGTAATTGCAGTTAGCCATTGAAACAGACAAAAACTTGGCAGACTTATCATGAAGAGTCTTCCAAAGGAATTGTTTTCAATGAAGTATACAGAAATTAGACTAAGGTCTGTGAATGAAAGTTCGATCATCCATAGCAGAAACCCAACCTATGTTTTGAAAAAGATAAACAAGGTTCAATGTGGTACCAACAAGTTATGGAAGTGATTTTGGTGCACTAAGTAAAACTTCTCATTTCTGTTTAGTGCGGTTTTAAGCAAGAAAATAGGATGGATGTAAATCCTTAATGAGTCTGTGATTAGTAAAAGGTGTCTCGCAGAAACACCTTCGAGACTTACATATATGAGTATGGAAATGTGGGCCGTTTCCTAAGAGAAGAAGACCGTTCTCTAAAGAAGACTCATGAATAAGGATATAAGCACAAGGCCTTTATAGTGCTTGGCTACAGAACACATGATTTATGGAATCAATATGTGTGGAGACTCCGCTTTTATCATAAGGGATACTTGGTTCAAGACTGGTTTCACCATAGAATCTCGATAAGGCTTTGAGTTTCTTACACTAAGTGAAGGTTCAAACCCAGAAGGTACCTATCATTTATGTATTGATTTCAGCGATGATGCTTAGTCCCAATTGTGCTTGAACTACGTTGGCTTGATCCCACTCGTGTACGTAGGCGCAACACTTGAGTGATGCAGCCACTCCGGTTTTATAAGTTTTATTTTATTTTATGTTTTTGGTTTTTGAAAATAGGGGGAGATTGTTGGATATTTTCAATAACTTAGAAAACTGTTTTCGTTTTTGGTTTGTCACTATGATGAGGAAGTGTTCTATGTTGGATAAACACAATGGATGTTAGTTGGAGATGAAGGGACACCTCTAATAGGTGTGATGGTTCATAAAGGACACAACCATTCCCAATAGACACCTTATGTGTCTTTTGGAAGTGAAGAGGCATCTCCAATAGGCATGAATAACCCTATAAGTATTGAAGGAATTCTCCCATTCTTAAAAGGATGAATTAAAACCTGTTTTCTCTCCATCTAAAGCATCATCAGAAATCTCTTTCATGTGTTCTTGGTTGGGTCAAGGGGTGCAAACCTTGAATCCAATTTCTTGTTGTAGGGCTTTCATTGTATCCTGAAGGCATTATTTCGCATACCTGTTGCAATCGCCAATTTATATTGGGAGGGTAGAAATAATCGTCTAAAAGAAATCACCCGAGCCTTGAAAGCTTTTGAGTACAACAACAATTTCTTTTAGTGTTATCATCCTCTGTTTTTACCCAAAATTTTTCCAACATTACATAGCTATGTCTATAGGTGCATTTTGAATATTGATGTTAACTTGCAAAACTATGAATCTTTAAACCAAGACAACAGAGTCTTGAATTAAATTCACTTGAAGTGTTGAGAGATGGAATCCGTTTCTGATTTCTGTTAATGATTTTTTATTTTTTTATTTTGAAGAATACATCTCCTACTGCGGTGAATCTGAATTCTCCTTACGGTTTAGATATTATGGTTTTTAGTTTGAGCTTCCCAATCCCACACTCGCATCTCTTCTCTTCCAAATTTTCCAGAATGCAGAAGGCATGTCTATAATCCAGCTTTCTCCAAATAGTTGATTATTTGTTGAAATGCATGAACGATTTTAGGCCAACTTAAGGTGCATGCCACATTTTTTAAGCTTCTTCCCGTCTTTCTTAATTTCTTCTGATTTTACAACATATTCACTCTATTTTGTTTGGAAATTCTTCCTACAATACCGTAATTAATCCACTTTAAAATTTCAAATTACTTGATCAAAATGAGTTCAAAATTAGCTAATCAAACAATTTCTCAAGTTAGATATTTATTATTCTAAAGCAAGTAAGCACTCTTTGCTATTTTTTTTTTTAGTTGTACGTGAGTGTACGTTTCTAACCATAGACTCCTCTTGACTATTGATTTTTTTTTTTTTAAGGATCTTGACTATTGAGCTGAACACACGGATTAAATATAAACAAATAAATAATCCAAAGCTTACATGCATATATATTGTACAATGTCTTGCTTTAAAGGGATGGGATTATTGATTGACAGCCAAATAGTATCACTATTCCTAGGATATCCATATTCCAATACATGTCTCATCCTTCGTACCATGAATTGTTTTGCTAAATTTTTAAATTTTTTAAATTTTATTTATGCCTACATAGTCCATGAATCGTTTAGCTATTTATTTATTTTTTTAATTTTTAATGTATGTTTTGCCAAATTAGGCTCTTTCCATCTTGCGCAAAGCAAAAAAAAGAAAGAAACCAATTACCAAAATCAGCCTGCTTAACCGGGTAACCTATAAATCCAAACTCTTGCTTTGAAAAGTGTTGAAACCCTCGTGATAGCGAGTAAAAAAAAAAGAAATCAGATCTCTTCTGATCGGCGAACGATATAGGTATGTATATATGATTCATGTAAACTAATTTTTGTTCACATCTTCCGTTTTAATTAATGATTTTATATGTCCATCGATCCTCTATTTGTTTGATTTCATAGATCTTTTCCTTTGTCTTCTGTTTCACCAGACCGGCAAAGATTTAGTTCTACATATTTTTTTCAATGATCCGATTACCTAAATCCCCGTTTTGTGAAGAAACTGCAAAAAACGAAGCCTACAACCAGCATATCAATTGCAAGTGTACCAAGGACCAAATAGAGGATTTTGTGCGCAAGTATATACGAGAAGAGAGGCGCAAAGTTGATCAGGCAAAACTTGCTGTAGAATTAGACAGAATAACTGCAAGGAGATTGATGGAGGGGCTGCGTCAGTCTGACACAACAGATACTTGTTCTGACAGAACAAGTATCTATAAGAGAAAATTGGTAAGAAGGATGAAAAAGAAGAAGAAGAAGTCTGCAGGGACAGAAGATTGTTTTTATCCCAAACTGCATATGGATAAAAGTCCGGCAGAGTTAACTGGCGTCACAATCATTCCCAACCAAGGTGGAAAGAACATTGTTGGCACCCTTGAATCCCATGCGCACGGATTCGTATATGCGACCTCCAATTCCCATATGCATTTTATGTATAGGGATGTATAGGAAGCTTTCATCCGAGTTGAAGATGATAAGATCAAGATGCCGCCTCTCTTGCACTTCCACTTGAAGCACCCCATCAAAGTCGGGAGAAACCAGACAACGGATATCCAGTTCCGTTTGGTGTCGACCCCTGTGGGATTGAGGATATCTGATGATGATTCATATAAGATTGAGAATGGGAAGCATATAATTCTGAGTGTTTTACTTATGAGTAATTGTTCTGCTGATGATTTTTTTCTTCTTGTATATCTATGGAAAATTACTGTAAATTATATATAGTCTTGACAGAGTTATAGGATCCGTGTTTTATATTTGGTTATGGGACTGCAAACTTCAACGCGTAAGTGTATATTCTTTCAACTCTTCCACTGCCGTATATATATCCTTGAATAACATCAGTGTTTTAAATTTGACACTAGTTCTTATTAAAGCACGGGGATATTGCACCCAACGAAAGACTAAAACTCTACATTATTTTTCTCTCATGTTATATTTGACACTAGTTATTATTGGGGCTGCTTCTGGCACTACTGACCTGGTGTTGGTTGGAACGGTTGATGTTATTTTCTCAGATGTTTCTTAACTTGACCAGGTGTGTGCTGTGAGGAAGTGACTCTTGTTATGGGTGTTGATTGTTGGATGTGCTTCTGGCACTACTTTTATGTCATTGATAATTACACCCATTTACAAGTTGACATGAATGTGATAAAATTACAGTATTTTCAGATCTTCATATGTATGTTTGTAAATTGTGTGTATAGTTAGAGTGGTTTTTGCACAATTAAGCCGATGCTCTGGAAAAATAATGAGGGAAGCATGGTACTATGTACAGAAATCAATCTTGGTACTAATGCCTGCCTACTCTGATAGGTATACTTGGTACCAAATTTATGTTGGAAGATGACTACATGAATTATGCTTTTCCAAGCTATTTAGCTCATGATGCCTTAGTTTCATGTTTGTCAGCTAGGGTAGCCATATGATTGTGATTTGGGATGTAACCTTCAATTTGAGGTTATTAATGTCATTGATTTTTGATGTTCAGGTGTTTACGAAGCTCTTGAACTACGATACAGAGGTTTAGAATACCTAGGAAAGGGAGTTTCCAAGGTTTGTTGGTTAATTTTGAAAACTCTTTAATATTTGTTGTTTGAGCTACATATTATTTGGTGACCAGATACATCGATTCTGTTTAAGTGTTTTGTAAAATCTACATTCTTTGGTTATCCCATTTTGATCACTCCATTGTAATTCTGAGTGTTTTACTTATTCGTAATTGTTCTGTTGAGGCTTTTCTTCTTCTTATAACTCTATGGAAAAATACTGTGAATAATATATAGTCTTGACAGAGTTATAGGATCGATGTTTTATATTTGGTTATGGGACTGCAAACTTCAACGCGTAAGTGTATATTCTTTCAACTCTTCCACTGCCGTATATATGTCCTTGAATAACATCAGTGTTTTATATTTAACACTAGTTATTATTAAAGAACGGGTATATTGCACCCAACTAAGCACGGGGAGTATTTTTTTTTTGGACCAAAATCAAGTCCTTGTAATTTATTTAGATGCAGTGGAGTGATCTTCAGATTGTGTTGGCTCAGACGTTCAGTCTCGTCTGACAATTGTTGGAGAAAATGAGTTTTTAATAAAAGTATTTTTGGTCTTGGTGTGGTTTGATCTAAGGACCTAAGGGTCTAAGGATACTTACTCATTTTATGGATGAATGAAATGTTCCTTTAGTCTCATATTGTGGAAAACTAAAGAGGAGTTCCACTATATAACCATTGTATTATGGATATATTGACAAACAAGGGTAGAACGGGTGGGGCAAACAATACATGTTCCAACCCATGCGACATACGCATATACCATGCACCAAGTCTTGTGTCTACATGAATTTATTTTTGGCGAATTTTTCTTTAGGAAATTAATTCCAAAAATATTTTGTACAAGTGTTTTATTTACGGGAGAATTCCTTTTTGGTTTTGATTTGTTTTACAAGAAATAAAACGTGTTTTATAAGGAAACCAAAACCTAGCTTAATTTTGAAGCAACTTTGTCTTATAAATATAAAATCGAATTTCTCTTTTTAGGGTGGGCTAGACGTAGCTACGTTTTCTTCTTCTTTTCTCTATATTTTTGTTGGAGTTGTGTGGCTCAAATACACACATGTGAGTCACACATGGGGTTGCTAAGGATAGTCCCACATGGAGGAGAACAAGTTCCATATGGTGATATATAAGCAAGGCATTCTCCATACATAGTAGCGAGGCCTTTTGGATGAAAACCCCACACCTAACATCAAGGTGGTCAAGTGGGGACAGTATCGGTGCTATGTGGCCGTGCCCGGAGAGGGTGCGGCGGTCCGTGGAGGTCCTACAAAATTGGTATCAGAGATCCGGTTAAAAACGATCTACGATGGTGGCAAAGTATGAGATTGAGAAATTTGATGGAAGAAATGATTTCAATTTATGGAGGCTAAAGATGAAGGCTGTTTTGGTGCAACAAGGTTTGGTGAAAACTTTGAAGGGGAAAACGGCTCTAGCAGAAACATTGAAGGATGAAGAAAAGGAAGATCACCTGGAGAAAGCACATGGATTAATTCTATTGTGTTTGAGCAACGAGGTCTTGAGAGAAGTGGCGACGGAAACGACACCGGACGGGCTATGGAACAAGTTGGAGAAAAGGTATATGACTAAATCTGTAACTAATCGTTTATATCTTAAGAAGAAATTACATACTCTTAAAATGCATGAAGGAACGTCTATTATAAATCATATTGATGATTATAATAAAATTCTCTTGGATTTGGCAAATATTGAGGTCAAAATTGAAGATGAAGACCAAGCTTTGGGTTTGCTTTGTTCCTTACCACCATCTTATGAAAATTTTGTTGATACCGTAATGTATGGAAAAAATACAATTTCCATGGAAGACGTTAAAGCGGCCTTGAACTCTAAGGAGTTAAAGAAGATGGGTATCGATGGTAAAGATAATTCGGGAGATGGGTTGTTCGCTAGAGGAAGAGGAAACCAAAAGGGCGGATTTGATAGGAGTAGATCAAAGTCAAGGTCTAAATCAAAATCCGGTAAATTCTATTGCTTTCATTGTAAGGAAAAGGGGCATTACGGAAGGATTGTCCAAAATTGAAGAATGTCGAGAAGAATACTAACCAAGGCACCGCAGCAAATGTTGAAGCAGAAAGTGATGATGGAGCGGTTCTCACGGTTCATACCGAAAGCTCGGAGAACGGGTGGATTCTTGATTCGGGGTGTACTTTTCACATGTGTCCTCATAAAGAGTGGTTTACTACTTATCAAGCTAGAGAAGGTGGTAAAGTTCTTATGGGAAACAATGTCACTTGTAAAGTGGTGGGTGTAGGTACAATTCAAATTAAGATGTATGACGGTATGGTGAGGACTTTAACTAAAGTTAGGCATGTTCCGGACCTGAGAAGAAATCTTATTTCTTTGGGTATGCTTGATTCAAATGGATGCAAGTATCAAGGTGAAGGTGGAGTTATTCGTGTCTCAAGAGGAAGTCTTACAATAATGAAGGGCGAGAGAATTAATGGTCTTTATACGCTGTAAGGTACTACTGTGACGGGTGATGCAGCTGTATGTTCTTCAAGTTCTGATGATGATACTACCAAGTTGTGGCATATGCGGCTAGGGAATATGAGCGAGAGGGGATTGGATGTTTTGAGCAAGCATGGATTGCTTTGTGGTCATAAAACAGGCAAGCTTGATTTCTATGAACATTGTGTCTTTGGAAAGCAGTGTAGAGTCAAGTTTAGTACAACTATTCATAACACCAAAGGTATTCGGGATTATATTCATTCTGATCTTTGGGGTCCTTCTCGGGTTGATTCACATGGTGGTGGTAGATATATGCTGACGTTCATTGATGATTTCTCAAGGAAAGTATGGGTATTCATACTTAAACACAAAGATGAAACTTTTGTCAAGTTCAAGCAATGGAAGACTATGGTTGAGAAGCAAACCGGAAGACAAATCAAGATCTTGAGGACAGACAATGGTTTGGAATTTTGTGGGGGTGAGTTCAACGAGTTCTTAAAGGAGCAAGGGATTGTGAGACACCGCACATCAGAAAAACACCACAGCAAAATGGTGTTGCGAAAGGATGAACAAAACCATAATGGAGAAGGCACGGTGCATGCTCTCCAATGCCAAAGTTACCAAAGCGAGTTTTGGGCTGAAGCAGCAAACACTTCATCTTATTTAGTGAACAGATCTCCATCGACTGCCATTGAGTGCAAGACTCCAAATGAAGTTTGGACAGGTTCGCATGCTAACTATGAAGACTTGAAGATATTCGGATGTCCAGCCTATGCTCATGTGAATGAGGGGAAGCTAGAGCCTAGAGCAAAGAAGTGTATATTTCTTGGGTATGCAAAGGGCGTGAAAGGCTACAGGTTATGGTGTCCAACAGAAAGATCAAACAAGTTTCTTATCAAAGAGATGTGAAATTTGATGAGCAATCGATGTTGAAGCCAAAGAATGAAGAACTAGATGGAGAAGCTGAAGAGGGTGTTAGTGATAAGGTGGAGCTTGGTGACAAGGTGGAACTTGATGTGCAAGTTCAAGGAAGCAATGAGACTGTTGTTTCTGATGATGATCAAGATATTGTGCAAGAACCTTCCCGGAAGAAGAAGCACAAGGTCATCAAGACAATCTTGCAAGAGACAGAGAGGAGGGAAGTTAAAGCACCTCAAAGGTACGGCCATGCTGATTTGGTTGCATATGCATTTACAGTAGGTGAGAGCATAGATAGGGATGATCCAACAACCTATGAAGAAGCAATCGGTGGTGAAGAATCAGCAGAATGGGGAGCATCCATAATTGAAGAAATTGAGTCTCTTGACAAGAATGGCACTTGGGAGATAGTAGCTAGACCAAAAGGGAAGAAGATTATTGGAAGCAAATGGGTCTTCAAGAAGAAACAAGGTACTTCAGATGGTGAAGGAACAAGGTACAAGGCAAGGCTTGTGGCAAAGGGGTTTACGCAAAGAGAAGGCATTGATTACAATGAGGTATTCTCTCCTGTTGTTAAACATAGTTCTATTAGAACATTGCTTGCTATAGTTGCTTTGAAAGATCTAGAGTTAGAACAACTAGATGTTAAGACGGCTTTCCTTCACGGTGATTTGGAAGAGCGTATTTATATGCAACAACCAAAGGGGTTTGAAGTTCCTGGCAAAGAAGATCATGTATGTTTGTTGAAGAAATCTTTGTATGGTTTGAAGCAATCTCCAAGGAAGTGGTATAAACGTTTTGATACGTTTATGGTGGCAAATGGCTATGACAGGAGTAAGTATGATAGTTGTGTATATCACAGGAAACTCCAAGATGGTTCATTTGTGTATTTACTCTTGTATGTGGATGATATGTTGATTGCTTGCAAAGACATTTCGGAGATACGAAGTCAAGGAGCAATTGAGTAGTGAGTTTGAGATGAAGGATTTGGGCGCAACAAAGAAGATATTGGGCATGGAGATTCATAGAAACCGATCTGAAGGCAAATTGCATTTGTCCCAAAAGGCTTACATCGAGAAGGTGTTGGAGCGGTTTGGTATGAAAGATGCAAAACCAGTAAGTACTCCTTTGGCAGCTCATTTTAAACTTTCTAGAAAGCAATCACCTAAAACCGCAGATGAGGCAGAGTATATGTCTCGAGTTCCATATGCAAACGCAGTTGGTAGCATCATGTATGCTATGGTTTGTACAAGGCAGATATCGCACAAGCTGTGAGTGTGGTAAGCAGATACATGGGAAGTCCCGGGAAGGCTCATTGGCAAGCTGTAAAGTGGATTTTGAGGTATCTAAGGGGCAGTACAAATGTTTGTTTAGTGTTTGATAAACACTATGGTGATTCGACAAATGTTGTGGGTTATGTTGATTCTGATTATGCAGGTGATCTTGATAGAAGAAGGTCATTGACATGTTATACTTTTACATTGTGTGGTAGTACTATCAATTGGAGGTCGGTTTTGCAAAGCACAGTAGCATTGTCTACAACTGAGGCATAGTACATGGCAGCCGCGGAAGCAGTGAAGGAAGGTATATGGTTGATGGGTTTGGTTGGTGATTTGGGTTTCAAGCAAGAGAATGCAACTTTGTTCTATGACAGTCAAAGTGCCATTCACTTGACCAAGAACCAGATGTATCATGAGAGAACGAAGCACATCGATGTCCGGTATCATTTTATCAAGGATGCAGTTGAGGAAGGTAGGATAGCGATGCTAAAGGTTCCTACAGCGGATAACCTATGGACATGTTGACAAATCCGGTTCCAAGTATCAAGTTCAAGCATTGCTTGGACTTGGTTGGTGTCAACAGGTGTTGAGAGCCCTTGAGGGGCTGAGCGAAGACGATGATGATGAATGGTTATGGTATTCAAGTCAAGGTGGAGATTTTTAAAACATGTGCCTTGAATACACCTTCTAGATGGTCTAATTTCTAGAAAGTCTAAGTATTCTAGATGGTCTAATTTCTTAGTTTTCAAAAAGGAAGGAAGACTAATTCCCTTGCTAGTATTCAAAAAGGGGAGGTAGACTAACTCTCTTGCTAGTAGTCAAAAAGGGTTAACCCATTTGTTTTTTGTGCAAGGGAAGGTGGGCATGAGAACCTATATATACCTTCATTAGTTAGCATTTAAAATCATCCCAAAATCAGTCACAAACCAAAGAGAGAAACACTACTAAGTGTTCTCAAGAGTAGTGTAAACTAAGAGAGAGTAAGGTCTTGTTCTTGAGAGGAGTTTATACTCTTGTAACCTTGTTCCAATCATAGTGCAACGTTATCGTCGTCTTCCAAAGTGGATGTAGATCATCTTGATCGAACCACTATAAATCCTTGTGTTGTGTGTGTGTCTATTTTACATTTGTTTTCATTTCTATTTCAATTCTCTATTGATTGTGCTTAGAAGAGCCATTGGTCATAACAATTTTCTCTTTGTTTTTTAGGCAACAGTGGTTGCATATCTTCCTTCCTAATCCTTGCTGCTGAGTTCGTAATTGGGTAGATTGTATTGTTATTATACAGTCTATATCGGGCAATTCTATCCTGGACACATCTCCGTTGATGGGGTATAGCATCTTTCATTCTTGAGGAGTACCCGCGGACTAATGTGTTAAGGACAATTTGCTGAGCAGGTGGCTCTGTCCTCGTGTGTCAAGTTGCTATTTTCGATCAGTGATTATTTTCAGTTCAACCAGAATCATCTAATGTTTGCAGTTTCATTGTTACGGTTCCAACAACAATATCCCGTAATTGTATCCATATTTCTTTCTCCTAGTGCTTTCAGTGAAACAAAGGTGTTGATGTGTGATGCTGGTACCTCTAGACTAAATTGTTGTCTTCAGTTACCCATATTTATGTTGCAGTTTCTGTTTTAGAGTTATAGCGGATGATCCCACTTTCATAATGAAGTAAAGAGTTCACTCCTCTTTGTTAAGGCAAATAACCTATCCAGTCCAATCCAGTCCTTTTCAAATATCCATTGTTTGCCGAACTCTTTGCTCCAACTTCGAGACTTGTAATATTGTTCGTTCATTTGGCTCTTCTCCTCTTTACTCTCCTTCAAAAACCATATGTCAAACCCTCTAGACTTGTATTTATAAATAAGACACAAAGTCCACTATTCCTATATGGAATTGGGTTGGTTTTGGTAAAGGGGATAGGCATTGTGGGTTGTTGATGTGCAATGCGCAGAAGGCTAGCTAGATCTGTGAGCCGTTACGTATTCGTTGAAAATATTACCTACTGGTACTGGGTGATCTAAAAGTATCTTGTTGTTCCCTTGCTGGTTTCATCACGACATCATGGGTGACATCTTCAAGCAATTGAAAAGCATTAGCTTCACAGTACTGTGGTTATCCTTGTGCAATGTGTAGTGGCGAGGTGTTTGCATTACACAGTGTTCAGTGGCTTGTAATATATAGCGGATAAGAAAGAAAAAATAGAGTCGGACCTTGCGTGCTGATCTGGTTGACGAGGCAAAGGTACTTTAGAACATAGATCGAGGGCTTGTGAAGTTGCACAGACTGTTCTGCACTCTTTCATGGATATTCTGGTGATAACAACTGGGTGATCTAGACTATGTTGTTGCCCGTTGTTTGTATTATCACGACATTATGGTATGAGCTGCAAGAGGATCTCTCCAAACAATTGAAAAGATTGTTTGGCAAGCAAAATAATTGATACGTGCATGTTTTATGTTTGGATGATATTAGGTGGTTTAGGTAGTTGTCGTACGGTTGTAAACAGACATCTATATATATATGTGTCTGTAAGTATGTAATGTTGACGAATGGTAATGAAGTGATATCCCTGTATCTGTATTGTCTTCTCCCTGTTCTAATGTATTCTTCTTCTTCTTGGTCTGTATTCGTCTCTCTTTGTCTGCAAATTCTTCTAGTTTCACCATTGATATTTGATTGATGAGTTTGGGGCTCATCAATAATCCAAGTTTATTCTCTTCCGGGGGAAATATGTGGGGGAAGTGCACACTACCGTAACCAAATAGTATCACTATTCCTATGATATCCCTATTCCTATACATGTCTCATCCTTCATAGTCCATGAATTGTTTTGCCAATCTTTTTTTTATTTATGTTTTCCCAAATTCGGCACTTTTCATCTTGCCCAGCGCAAAAAAATAAAATAATAATAATAAAGAAAAAACAATTACCAAAATCAGCCTGCTTAACCTGGTATCCTATAAATCCAAACTCTTGCTTTGAAAAGTGTTGAAACCCTCTTGATAGCGAGTAAAAAAAAAAAAAATCAGATCTCACTTCTGATCGGCGAACGATATAGGTATGTATATATGATTCCCGTAAATGATTATTGTTAACATCTTCCGTTTTAATTAATGATTTTATATGTCCATCGATCCTTTATTTGCTTGATTTCATAGATCTTTTCCTTTGTCTTCTGTTTCACCAGACAGACAAATATTTAGTTCTCATCTTTTTATCAATGATCCGATTACCTGAATCCCCGTTTTGTGAAGAAACTGCAAAAAAAGAAGCCTACAACCAGCATATCAACTGCGAGTGTACCAAGAACCAAGTAGAGGATTTTGTGCGCAAGTATATACGAGAAGAGAGGCGCAAAGTTGATCAGGCAAAACTTGTTGTAGAATTAGACAGAATAACTGCAAGGAGATTGATGGAGGGGCTGCGTCAGTCTGACACAACAGATACTTGTTCTGACAGAACGAGCATCTATAAGAGAAGATTTGTAAAAAGGATGAAGAAGAAGAAGAAGTCTGCCGGGACAAAAGATTGTTTTGATCCCAAACTGCAGATGGATAAGAATCCGGCAGAGTTAACCGGCATCACAATCATTCCCAACCAAGGTGGAGAGACCATTATTGGCACCCTTGAAGCCCATGCACACGGATTCGTATATGCGACTTCCAATTCCCATATGCATTTTATGTATAGGGATGTAGAGGAAGCTTTTATCCTGGTTGAAGATGAGACGATCAAGATGCCATCTCTGTTGCACTTCCACTTGAAGCACCCCATCAAAGTGGGGAAGGAAAACACAAAGGATATCCAGTTTCGTTTGGTGTCAACCCCTGTGGGACAGAGGAGAGCCGATAATGATTCAAAGAAGATTGAAACCAGGGTTAGGGTACGTAACATGGATTTTGAGGACTTTGTCGAGAGAGTTCAAGATAAATGGAGAACTGGTCCATTTCAATTTGACCCTTTTAATTTTGATAACCTAGATAAGACAGATGAATTTCATGGGGTTCTTCTTCCCTCCAAGGAGATGGTCGTGTTTGGCCTGCCATTATTTTCTCTAGTTGTGCTTGCAGATACAGCACCTTTCATGGTCAAGACACGTGACATTGAGATTGTTCATCTGGCAAAGCTTAGACCTGGGGAAATTGATATGACTGTCATTTTTAAGGACTTCAAGCGTGATCTGCTTCAAATTAACTCAATTCCCTTAGACGTTCGATGACATAAAAGTGCGCCTTAACTCAATTCCCTTAGACTGGAAGTCGATAGTTAAAGGGATAGTAGATTCTCCGGAAACGTTCATAAAGCAGGGTGGATGGAAGTTTTTTTATCTTGAAGATCCTGCTACTATACGCTACTACCTTCACTACATCTTCGAAGAATTCAAACCAAAAAAGTGGCATTCATCAGACGACGAGTGGGATTGAGAGGAGAATGAATCAAATAGATGAAAATATGTAAGTAAGGCAGGAGAAAGGTTGAACTTAGACAAAGCATTCATGAGAACAATAAAATTATCTGTGAAGAATACTGACCTGCATATGCTAAGTGCAGGAAATAAACTTATGGTTTGCAATCTATAAGTTTTCTTCATACATCCATCATATCAATAACCATCATGAGGGTATTTATATATCTTGAGCCTTTTCTTGAACTGGAATATGTTTTGTGGCTTGAAGTTCAACATGACCAAGTACAAAGCATGTGTACTTTGTTAATGCCCTTTTTATGGAGTACGCGATTATACATTTCCACCCATCGATTCCTCTTGACGCTTGGGCTGAATACACAGATCAAATCGAAACAAATAAATCAGCGAAAGCTACGTACCTCTATCACATTAATTTGCTCTCACACAATTGATCCTATTCATTGTTCGATTAATAATGAAAGATAAAAGAGCTAAATGGTACTTGGCTTAAACATGAGTAGTAACTTCATATATAATCCAAAGAGTAGTTAGAAAATTATGAAACTGAGGAACTAGTGACCAGCTAAGTAGTTAAATTCCCCCTCCAAGTTCCTTAGGAGGGGGAGTAGTTACTCGCCTCTCTACCGAGCTATTCCTCAACGAGAAAGAATAATGGCGTGTAACTCGGCCAAATTGGGCGAGTTTCAACGAATATCTACCAAAACGAGTTAAGAAGTAAACCGAAGGGGAATCCAACAAGTTAGCTTTTTCAATGTTGTAATAAACCCCCCAAAATCGATTTCAATCCCAAGTCCTAATAGTTAGCTTTTTTGGTTTAATGACACCAGCAATGTTCAAATTATGCTTTAACTTATCTGTAACTTAAGTTACTAACAGTATATCTGGTAAACTTGACTATAAGGTTTATTCCTATGTATATGGCAAACATCAGGTTTTGCCATATATGCACCCACTATGGGTATGCCAAATTGCCAAACTCATATGCCTATACGTCTGAAATAACATATAGGCCTACACGACAGAGTTTCCATCGCTGAGCGATAGAGATTTCATCTCTGGCGATATTCTCTTTATCTCCAGCGATATTTTCTTTATCTCCGAGTAATTTTATATATATATATAAATTCTCCTTTTCTCCAACTTTTTCATTATTCTAATATACATTTATATTTAAAGGGTCTCACTGAATATATTATAATACTAAAACTTTTATAAATACCCCACCACACAAACACAAATATATTTTTTATTCATTAGAGGGTCCCACCCAACACAATTAAATATACGTTTTTAATCAAGTTTGGCATATCTACCATAGTGGGAAAACTCATTTGGCATGCCACCGTATGCCAAATATATTTTTTTTTCCATACCCATAGGATAGGCCTAGGTCTTTAATATGGTCTATCCGAGTATTAGCTAGCTAGCCAACTATTGGCAAGCAAGTTCCTCAACCTCGCTCGTCGCTCCTAACTGACTAGGAATGAAGGAATTATTGTTGGCTTCAAAGTGATGGATTCGTATGGGTTATCAATCATTCAACTTGACATTGTACGAGACGACGAGATACGTCTTGCTATAGTTTTTTTTCTGATAGTCAAATAGTGGCACTTTCGTGGAACTTGTTCTTTTAGTTGGGAGCCGAAACCAAAAAAAATCAAGTAGGAATTACTGTTTAGTCCACTTTTTCATGACCCAGTTAATGGCTAGTCCACCCATGGAAAAAATTTACTCCCTAGTCCAAAAACATGTTTTTGGACTATATTATTTACTCTCTAGTCCAAAAACTTCGTGGAGATTAAAAAGTGTATTTTCTAAATGCCTAAAACACCCTTCCAAGTCTAATTAGTATCAACACATGTAAATGTTAAAAGTAGTATGTTACTACATACTAGTAATATCAATACGATGATACTACATATTAATATGTAATATACTAGTTGTAACAAAAATATCTTATTGTTACTCGTAAATTAGGTAACTACTTTACTATACTAGTAGTATACTAGTATATTATACTTTTATAGTATACTAGTAGTATGTAGTATACTATACTATACTATATGTCACACCTTCAAACACCCCAGAAATTTTCTGCGAAAGTGTAACCCGGCAGCACAATGGTTCTGTGAATAAAGCTTCACCCACTTGTACTTCAGCCTTATAAGTTTGCACCAATGCAAATAGGCAACTCAACAATTCAACAACGAAAGTCTTTAATCTTCTTTCCCTTCAACTTAAACTCATCAAATGCATCCCATAATGCATTCAATCCTTTCCATACTTTGCTAACAACAATCAGCCAACCAAGAACACTTAGAATATGACACAATCAACTCTTTTATTGCATCAAAGGGAAGAAATACAAAACTTGCCCACTTGGGGACTTAAACAGACTTGTTCACTCCTTGAACCGAGTCTAAGTCTTACAAAAACTCTCCTACTCACTCACATATGCAATTTACACTCTCACATATGTTAGCTTACTCTCACACAGGCTAGGCTGCCGAATTTCCCATGCCTTGGGACTATTTATACAGCAGCTTTGCTTGGCCAAACCGTGCATAACCGTTATACACGCTAGAGACATCCATCTGTCTCGGGGAGCAGTTTCATAACCGCCAACTACTATGCCAACTGGACAGTTCTCTTTTAACTTGCGCCAATCGTCCAACACCTGTTCTCTTGGCAGTTAAAACTCTTCTCCCACGATTATAAACTCCTTTATAACCGCTCCTCTTTATCACTCGTCATTGGCATGCTTGTGAAGCTCGTAACCAACTTGTAACCGTCACTTGAGCCGTATTGCGCCACTTGTTCTGGCAAACTGGATTCCGCCACTCTCCAACGTTCAGCCATCTTGGCCCTACATGTTTATCATTTCAAACTCATGCACGGACACTCTTTAAGCTTTACTTGTCGAGGCCAACTCCTTAAGCCCACTCTAGTTACTCGTGTGTCATATATGCTTCACTACGCCAATTATATTGACAACAGCAATGCAACTCTTGCATTACCAACTTGTTTGCATTGTTCAAGCTTTGGCCAGCCTTGAACCAATGCCATAGACCAACTCTTAGTCTATTTCACTCTACTTGCATCATCCTTGAGTTTGGGCCAAATCAACTTCACGGATATTCCTTAATGTCAACATCGCATGTTTCATTTGTCACTTTGGCCTTGTCTTGCCTTCACCTCAATGAAGCCTTATTGTGTCGGTCAATAAGCTTCATTCCTTAGCCAAATGTCTTTACAGTGTAGCGCTACCTTTTTGCTTCACTGGCCTTTGTAGGGTTATGTCATTCTCGACACTTAACGGTCTATACAGTATACCGCTATTATGGCATCGCAATGCGCCATTACGGCGGAACACTAACTTGGCCAGCAACTCTGTGACGCGCCATCATTATGCGACACTTGCAGCACCGTAATAGACCTCCCCCACCTAATCCATTCAACGCCCTCATTGAACGCAACCAAGCATATCCAATATACTTGTTCTTCGGCGTTTGTACACTTCTGAGTCACTCTCAGAATTCAGCAAACTTGTTTGGCCACCCTTGAACCAAAATCTTATGCCTAGTACCACATGCCATCACTTAGCTTTACTGCTTTGCCATTGACCTCATATACTTGAGCCACTTATCGGCTTCGTGCACTACGCTTACGTTGCCACTCAAATCATGCTTCAATACCCAAATTCAAATCTGAAATTCTTCTCATCCAATTTACTTTTTAGCTTGAACTTCGCATGAATCATTTGCGCCTAAGTGTACGCATTGAGTGATTCTTCTCAATTCGATCATCATGATCATTGCCATCCTTTCCCGACATTGCCTTTTGCATCTCACTCAACGTGATAAGGACTTATAAACGACTTGGCTTCATTTTCAATCAATTTTGTTAGGAACTTTCCGTTGAACTGTTGTTCTCCGCGCTCTTCATTAAGCACGTCATAAAGTGAATAGGGGTTCTCTTCGCATTAGACACCCGAATTCAACACTTCATGCCACGCCAAACTATGATTATGCAAGCAACAATCAAGAACTCATTTCTCTAAATGTGGCCATCAAGTATAAACTCTATACTTATGCCATCTTGCATACTCGAACTGGAATGGTGAGTTTTCTTTGCTTAACTTCCATGCAACAAAATTATTGAGTTGCATAGCCCATTTAAAACCGTGACTAACTATCTCTTGGACATTTCATTAGCTAACCCTTTAGCAGTCCATATGTTATGCCTTCAAAGCAAATATGTCTCCAAATATTTCTTTGAACTGCATTGCTACTTTGCCTGGAAAGTGTGTGTCTTTCTCTAAGGCCATGAGTTCTACCCGACTCATGCTTGTTGATGATGTGATTTCTTACTTGCTGTATTGCTTGCACCGTTGCTGCCCATCTGCCGTCGTGCTATTCTGCAATTCCCAAACAGCATCATCACTTTTCCACCAACTAGGACCCTTGTCCTATGCTTTGCTTATTAGCTTTCAACTTGTCTTGCTATTGCATACGTTAGGCTAAGAATTCTACTTGCAGCATCTCCCCATGAACTAGCTTTACATCGTAAATAAAGAGGCAAGACTTTATAAACTAAAACACCCTTGTTCATTACTGCTCTTACATAACAAGACCATGTACCATTACATGATTGATCATCCACTTGATCACTTTTGGAAAGCTAAAACTTCATTAACAAAGCAACTTGCTTACACCAAAGAAGAGTATATACAAACTTGAAGACTCAAATAAAAGTATATACAACCAAACTCTACACACAGAGTTTGAAACAACCAACAACTAAAGCTACATAAAACAAGGCCACAAACACTCTTGTTTTGGCATTAAAGTGTCGCCAATGGAGACAACAACACTTACTCTTGTTCTTAGCTTAGTTTCTTATTTTGTCGAAGTGAGCAACGACTTCGCTGCGTGGTCTCTTCCTTGAACCTTCACTTCGGCCTTCACGAGTCTTGCTAGAATGACCCCCATAGTCATTCCCAACTGATACATTAAGTTGTGCTTTGAGTGGACAGCTTCTTGCGAAATGCAAACCTTTGCAGATGAAACATCCCCTATACTTTCGGGTTGAAGGGAATAATTCATCCTCCTCCGGTTCATGCTTGCGCTTACTGCCTACAGATTTTTCCTTCCTTTTGGCTTCACCTTCGCAGCTTTGCACATCTTCAGTCGTTGTGCAGCTAGTAAGTCCTCTTACCACTTGAATAGCCATATGGATACTCTGGATTTTGCGCTTCTTAAGTTCAGCAATCACACTTGAACTTGCGCCAGCCAGAAATTGGAACATCTGATATTCTTCACTCATGCCACGCACTTCTTGCACCAATTCAAGGAAGTTTTCAGCATAGGCCTGTGTTGTACTCGTCATTTTCAGCCTACGTAAATTTTCTCTTGCATACCAAGCACCATTACTCGGCCAGAATTGACATCTCAGTCCCTATTTTATGTCATCCCATGACATAGGATTAGCATAACCATCCGCTTCATCTTCTTGCAGCATAGTTCTCCACCAAACCTTTGCATCACCACCAAGGTAATTGCCTGCGAGAGTTACTTTTTGTTCTTCCCTAGTTTCATTCACCTCAAAGTATGCCTCAACGTCATACAAGAAATTCTCAATTTCCCTAGCATTTCTGGAACCAACGTAAATTCTTGGCTCGGAGACTCGACTTGAGCTTTCTCCATGCACGGTTCCTCCTAAAAACATGCCGTTACTGATTAACCCGAGAATGCTAGCCACTTCCTCAGATATTTGCTTCGCATGGCTTGTTAGTATGGTCTTTATGTCACTGAATTGCACCTTCAATTCAGTCACTTCAACATTGGTTTCGCAATTCAACAAGGTTTCATCAGACACCTTGTCCTCGACTGCACCTACCCTTTCGTCAAATTCTTTAAACCAATCTGATTTCCTTCCTTCAAGTAGGTCTAGCCTTCCCTTTTCTTCAGAAACAAGAGTATTTACAAGGCTATCATAGCCCATGTCTGTGACAAAATCATCAAGATTACTATAATATATGTCACACCTTCAAACACCCCAGAAATTATCTATGAAAGTGTAACCCGTCAGCACAATGGTTCAGTGAATAAAGCTTCACCCACTTGTACTTCAGCCTTATAAGTTTGCACCAATGCAAACATCCAACTCAACAATTCAACAACGGAAGTCTTTAATCTTCTTTCCCTTCAACTTAAACTCATCAAATGCACCCCATAATGCATTCAATCCTTGCCATACTTTGCTAACAACAATCAGCCAACCAAGAACACTTAGAATATGACACAATAAACTCTTTTATTGCATCAAAGGGAAGAAATACAAAACTTGCCCACTTGGGGACTTTAACAGACTTGTTCACTCCTTGAACCAAGTCTAAGTCTTACAAAAACTCTACTACTCACTCACATATGCAATTTACACTCTCACACAGGCTAGGCTGCCGAATTTCCCATGCCTTGGGACTATTTATACAGCATCTTTGCTTGACCAAACCGTGCATAACTGTTACACACGCTAGAGACAGCCATATGTCTCGGGGAGCAGTTTCATAACCGCCAACTACTATGCCAACTGGCCAGTTATCCTTTAACTTGCGCCAATCGTCCAACACCTTTTCTCTTGGCAGTTAAAACTCTTCTCCCACGATTATAAACTCCTTTATAACCGCTCCTCTTCATCATGCGTCATTGGAATGCTTGTGAAGGTCCTAACCAACTTGTAACTGTCACTTGAGCCGTATTGCGCCACTTGTTCTGGCATACTTGATTCCGCCACTCTCCAACGTTCAGCCATCTTGGCCCTACATGTTTATCATTTCAAACTTATGCACGGACACTCTTTAAGCTTTACTTGTCGAGGCCAACTCATTAATCCCACTCAAGTTACTCGTGTGTCATATATGCTTCACTACGCCAATTATCTTGACAACAGCAATGCAACTCTTGCATTAGCAACTTGTTTGCATTGTTCAAGCTTTGGTCAGCCTTGAACCAATGCCATAGACCAACTCTTAGTCTATTTCACTCTACTTGTATCATCCTTGAGTTTGGGCCAACTCAACTTCACGGATATGCCTTAATGTCAACATCGCATGTTGCATTTGTCACTTTTTCCTTGTCTTGCCTTCACCTCAATGAATCCTTATTGTGTCGGTCAATAAGCTTTATTCCTTAGCCAAATGTCTTTACATTGTAGCGCTACCTTTTTGTTTCACTGGCCCTATAGGGTTATGTCATTCTCGTCACTTAACGGTCCATACAGTATACCGCTATTATGGCTTCGACGCGCCATTACTTTGCGGAACACCGACTTGCCAGCAACTCATCGCGCCATCATTATGCGACACTTGCAGCACCATAATAGACCTCCCCCACCTAATCCATTCAACGCCCTCGGTGAACGCAATCAAGCATATCCAATATACTTGTTCTTCGGCGTTTGTACACTTCTGAGTCACTCTCAGAATTCAGCAAACTTGTTTGGCCACCCTTGAACCAAAATCTTATGCCTAGTACCACATTCCATCACTTAGCTTTACTGCTTTGCCATTGACCTCATATACTTGAGCCACTTATCGGCGTCGTGCACTACGCTTAGGTTGCCACTCAAATCATGCTTCAATACCCAAATGCAAATCTGAAATTCTTCTCAGCCAATTTCCTTTTTAGCTTGAACTTCGCATGAATCATTTGCGCCTAAGTGTACGCATTGAGTGATTATTCTCAATTCGATCATCATGATCATTGCCATCGTTTCCCGACTTTGCCTCTTGCATCTCACTCAACGTGATAAGGACTTATAAACGACTTGGCTTCATTTTCAATAAATTTTGTTAGGAAATTTCCGTTGAACTATTGTTCTCCGTGCTCTTCATTAAGCACGTCATAAAGTGAATAGGGGTTCTCTTCGCATTAGACACCCGAATTCAACACTTCATGCCACGCCAAAATATGATTATGCAAGCAACAATCAAGAACTCATTTCTCTAAATGTGGCCATCAAGTATAAACTCTATACTTATGCCATTTTGCATACTCGAACTGGAATGGTGAGTTTTCTTTACTTAACTTCCATGCAACAAAATTATTGAGTTGCACAGCCCATTTAAAACCGTGACTAACTATCTCTTGGACATTTCATTAGCTAACCCTTTAGCAGTCCATATGTTACGCCTTCAAAGCCAATATGTCTCCAAATATTTCTTTGAACTGCATTGCTACTTTGCCTGGAAAGTGTGTGTCTTTCTCTAAGGCCATGAGTTCTACCCGACTCATGCTTGCTGATGATGTGATTTCTTACTTGCTGTATTGCTTGCACCGTTGCTTCCCATCTGCCGTCGTGCTATTCTGCAATTCCCAAACAGCATCATCACTTTTCCACCAACTAGGACCCTTGTCCTATGCTTTGCTTATTAGCTTTCAACTTGTCTTGCTATTGCATACGTTAGGCTAAGCATGCTACTTTCAGCATCTCCCCATGAACTAGCTTTACATCGTAAATAAAGAGGCAAGACTTTATAAATGAAAACACCCTTGTTCATTACTGCTCTTACATAACAAGACCATGTACCATTACATGATTGATCATCCACTTGATCACTTTTGGAAATCTAAAACTTCATTAACAAAGAAACTTGCTTACACCAAAGCAGAGTATATACAAACTTGAAGACTCAAATAAAAGTCTGTACAACCAAACTCTACACACAGAGTTTACAACAACCAACAACTAAAGCTACATAAAACAAGGCCACAAACACTCTTGTTTTGGCATTAAAGTGTCGCCAATGGAGACAACAACACTTACTATTGTTCTTAGCTTAGTTTCTTATTTTGTCGAAGTGAGCAACGACTTCGCTGCGTGGTCTCTTCCTTGAACCTTCACTTCGGCCTTCACGAGTCTTGCTAGAATGACCCCCATAGTCATTCCCAACTGATACATTAAGTTGTGCTTTGAGTGGATAGCTTCTTGAGAAATGAAAACATTTGCAGATGAAACATCCCCTATACTTTCGGGTTGAAGGGAATAATTCATCCTCCTTCGGTTCATGCTTGCGCTTACTGCCTACATATTTTTCCTTCCTTTTGGCTTCACCTTCGCAGCTTTGCACATCTTCAGTCGTTGTGCATCTAGTAAGTCCTCTTACCACTTGAATAGCCATCTGGATACTCTGGATTTTGCGCTTCTTAAGTTCAGCAATCACATTTGAACTTGCACCAGCCAGAAATTGGAACATCTGATATTCTTCACTCATGCCACGCACTTCTTGCACAAATTCAAGGAAGTTTTCAGCATAGGCCTGTGTTGTACTCGTCATTTTCAGCCTACGTAAATTTTCTCTTGCATACCAAGCACCATTACTCGGCCAGAATTGACATCTCAGTCCCTATTTTATGTCATCCCATGACATAGGATTGGCATAACCATCCGCTTCATCTTCTTGCAGCATAGTTCTCCACCAAACCTTTGCATCATCACTTTTCCACCAACTAGGACCCTTGTCCTATGCTTTGCTTATTAGCTTTCAACTTGTCTTGCTTTGCCATTGACCTCATATACTTGAGCCACTTAGCTTTACTGCTTTGCCAAAGATGAGTACATAGATGAAGAACCAAATGCTAATAATACACAAGTATATTTGTATAAGTTGTTTAATGTCCGTTTTGTAGCTTGATTTCACCAAAAGTTATGATTTTTGCAACTTGTTCGGCGCAACAGAGTAATGTTCGGAAGGTAATATATATGCCGAACCATTGTAAACAAGAACAGTTCGGCTTATTCGATTGAGGAATTTGTACGCCGAACTGTCATTCAATTATTTTCGCGCCAAATAATTTCCAAGGTTCGGCTCAAATGTGAGTTAAAATTGTAAGTCGAACCATATTTAAAAAAACATATGAGTTTCAGTGTAATGTTCGGCTTACTCGTTCTACAGCCGAACTATAATTTATGTTTTTAGAATTTTTTAGAAATTTCAAGTGTTATGGTTCGGCTTATAATATTAGTCCCAAATAGGCCGAATCCATGTTAGACATGTAGTTCGTCTTTATAAGTCAAACGTGAATCAGTCGAACCCTTAGTTCGGCTTTCATATAGTTGTTCGTGTTAGCCGAACCTTTCCCAAAACCTGTGCGATATTGTTGTAGATTGTAGCTGAAATGGAAACTATGGAGGATCAACCACCGCCTGTTGATGTCATTCATGAAGATACTAGAGATCACTTCCAAACTGACTTGGTAGGTAAATAATGTACTTTATTTTTTTTTATTAATTTTCAAGTATGTTGTATGAAAAATCATTAATAAAACTAAAGTTTTGTACTTGTGGATATGTAGACATGGAAAACCAAAGAAGAAGCTGTTAAATGGGTTGAGAAACATGCTTGGAAAATCAATTGCGTCCTAGTTAAAGGTAGAAATAGCCGAAATAAGCGGGTTGAGATGGTTTGTGAGACGGCGGGAAGAAAGTAAGCAAGAAGAAAAAAGGTATGCCATATGTTGGGATGACCGGGAAAAAATATAAGACTAAAACAAGGAAGATAAATTGTCCTTTCAAGATCGTCTTAAATTGGAACGCATATGAAGAAATTTTCATAATGAATAAATATATGGATTGCCGTCATAACCACCCACGTCCAAAGGATCTTCATGGACATTATAGAGCCGGGCGACTCAAACCTCATGAATATGCGGAGCTAGATAAAATGACACGAGCACGTATGGCTCCCTCTAAAATTCTTATCAAGTTGAAGGCGGATGATAAGAATAACAAGACTACGTTTCAACAAATCTATAACGCGAGAAGTACTTTGATAAGAAAGGATTTGCAAGGTAGGTTGGTGATAACCACCCACGTCCAAAGGATCTTCATGGACATTATATATAGAGCCGGACAACTCAAACCTCATGAATATGCGGAGCTAGATAAAATGACACGAGCACGTATGTCTCCCTCTAAAATTCTTATCAAGTTGAAGGCGGATGATAAGAATAACAAAACTACGTTGCAACAAATCTATAACGCGAGAAGTACTTTGAGAAGAAAGGATTTTCAAGGTAGGTTGGTGATGCAACAATTATTGTGGTTGGCGCAAAAGAAGAACTATGCTTGCCAAAAGAAATTGGATGAATTCGGCCATGTGACGCACCTTTTTATTTCCCATCCGGAATGCGTAAAGTTGGCGTTATGCTTCCCACAAGATCTCCTATTGGATTTCACTTACAAGACTAATAAGTATGAGATCCCCTTGATGAACGTTGTTGGTCATACATCAAACAAGTCACCTTTCGCCATTGCTTTTTGTTTTTTGCATGATGAGTTGAAAGAAAGCTATGTGTGGGCATTGGAACAAGTGAAGTTAATCTTCTGGGAAGATGCTCTTCCAAAGGTCATGGTAACCGACCAAGAGGCGGCATTGATGTTTGCTATAAGGAAGGTATTTCCGAACGCGCAAAACTTTCTCTCCGACTTTTCATGTATGGAATAATGTTAGGAAGAAATGCCAAGGGATAATCCAACCGCTCAAGTTGAAAGAACTAGAGAATATTGCTACATTAACGGATGGAGAACGAGAAGTGAAGAAGAAAGAATTCAAGGAATCATATGAGTCTAATAAAAGGATGTGGGCATGTTTCCACAATGATTGGGAAGCTTTGACTTGGTCCATCACCGAAGAAGTGTTTGAAGAAAATGTTGCAAAGCTCATTGCGAATTAGGGTGTCAAATACCCGAAAATCATTATATATTTACGGAAGCAATTCTTGGATACGAACGCACATAGATTTGTTAGTGCATTTAAAAACCACCACAAGCACTTCGACAACCAAGCTACAAGAATGGTAGATTCGGCTCACTATCGTTTGAAGAAGAATCTATTTGGGTGCTTGGACACGTTCGTCACGGTTTTTGACGCAATGGAAGACTATTTCATGAGTGACGTTATAAGAATTAGAGTGTTATTCGAAAAAATATATAATGATGAAGCATGATGAATTCCTGGATGATAAGTGGCTCCGGGGACTAACCCACATGGTCTCTCATTTGTATATTGAACTTATAATGAAGGAAGTGGATTTTATGGACAAAATGGACGCTAACTCCCAAGAAGAGTGTGTTTGTAAAATGAGGGAAAGCATGGGACTTCAGTGTCGGCATGAACTACTTCGGTACAAGGATTGTAGGATACCTTTTGAGGCTATTGATCCTCATTGGAAACAATTGAGTTGTGATCCTATGCCCGACGAGGACGATGATGTAGAGATTTGGGACACACCTTACGGAAAAAGGTTGACTGAAATGTATCGTGGGATGTTGCGACCTCATAAACGAATCTTATTGGAAAACATGATGTCAATCCTATATCCTCACGCCCAACAAGGTATATTAGAACCGGAAAAGGCGCCACAAAAAGGTAGGCCACCCACGAAAGAAAACCGACAAGAGCAGAGAGCAAGAGCGTATGCTATTACCAAAAAACCAACACCTACCACAAGGGATCCATGCGGGGGGGAGTACCATGATTCAAAGTACGAAGAAGAGAAGAAGTAAATAGATAAGTTATAGTTGTGTTTAATCGACGATCAAATTTTTATGAATCGACGATCAATTTCGGCGATGAAATATGATTTTAACCGATTTTCTCCGAATTGGTTTGAATAGGGAAGAGGAGAAGAACCGAAAAGGTTCTTTCGATGTTCCTTATGCTTTGACCCCAAAGAGAATTTTTTGATTTTATATCAACTTAGGGGTAGTATAGTAATTTACAAGTTTATAGAGAATTCTAATACTTTTCTATTTGGTTCTGCTATTTACTAAGATAGAACTTACTGCCGAACTTACTCTTGAGAGAATAATGGAGTGTCACAGTATAAGGTTCGGCAGATACGCGATAAACATTTATAAGCCGAGCTTTTAACTAACCAAACTGTTGAAGGTAAGTATCAGGTTCGGCTAATACGTATAACATATTAATAAGCCGAACTTGGGACTGTAAGTTGAATATCGCAGTGCACTCAGAGCTTAGAATTTCACTTAAACATAAAAGCATAACATTGTAGTTAAACATCAAAACATTGTATCTAAAACCATACACATAGCATTGTTTTCTTCAAGTAAATAAAATTGTGCTAAAATCAAACATTACTTAAAAACAAAACCATTAACACCTAGTGTCAATTTGAACATAATCATTGAGCACGACAGCTACTTCCACCACCACGACCTTTTTTAGCACCCCTTCCACTCGCACCTTCACCTTTGTTGATTACTCCTTCCCAACGACTGTACATATATTCTTGCTCTTCCACCGCCATATCCACATTGCAATCAATTTTCTTCTTCATAGCCTTCAACACGTCGTTACCCCCAGCCATCTGATAAAATTAAGTTAAAACATATAAGCAACAATAGACCAAAATAGTGAAAACAAGTTTAAAAGTATGCACTCAATATACCATAGTTCGGTAAGACTTCGAAACATCTTCAACCATGCCCTTTGTGTTCTTCCTCTTCTTCGGCTTACTTCCTTATGTGTTTGCTTTCCCCTCTTACCGTCTACCAAATCTTGACTTTCCCTATTAATGATTAAAGGATGTGAAATTTGGTTATACCAATCTATATAAGCCGGGTCAACTTCACAAGGATCCTCACGCAACTCTTCTAAGTCAACCCAATTTAATTTATTATCTTCCAATTTATTCCAACAATCAATGGTAGGATCGGGATCATATTCGGCATTCCATGAACTTTCCGTACTCTTTGTTCCCATAGAACACTTGGGCAACAACTTGAACTTTGATTCCTCTAGCACCAGAATCGTTTGGATAAATCCATATTGACGGAGTACTCGACGGGTATCAAACACTGTAAAGCCTTCGGGATAAACAAAGGCCCATAGTACATCCCCAATGGAATATCCTCATCCTCAACAACTTCATCATCTTCTTCATCCTTTTTGTATGGTTGAAATACAACTTGTTCAACAGTCAAAGAGTCTAACTTTTCTCTCAAATCTATCAAGATTTCCTTTTTATTCCTCTTCTTATTTTCCTTGAAACTCCATTTTCCCGTGGTAGGGAATGTGTCTACCCATTTCTCATCTTCCTTGGCTAAATTCAAATCCGGAAAATGGTCATATATCCATATCTACACTAACAATATAAAAAACAAAACACAAAACTTATTTATTAGGATCAGTAGAATTGGATTATGGAGGTTGTAAACTTTGGGAAATAGAAGCAAGTTCGGCTTATTTTTCAAAAAATGTTTAAAGCCGAACCAACTAATTTCGGCTAAGTAAATTAAATTCGAAACAGATGAACCGTTTGAAAAATAGGTTCGGCATACCCAAAAAACAAAATTGAAAGCCGAGTTTTTCTTGAAAATGGAACTACAATATGTAAACTTACCTGAAGCATTATGAAATAACTTTCAATATTTCTACTTGTTAACCTAGATGCAGTTCCAAGTTGCTCAAATAGGAAATAAAGGGTCGCGGTTCCCCCGAGAGTACTTGTGGCAGCTTTTCAAATCCCTTAACAATTGGAGGTATTGAGCATTAACCTTTTTCCCACTATTATCGTGAAATATAAGACTTCCTAAAGTATACAACAAATACGCGGTAGCAGTGCGATTATCTATGACCTCGTCCATAACCAACTCCCCCTTTGAAATTTTCTCCTTTTTGTTTCCAAAACACTTTTTCAAAGTGGTCAACTTGATTTTCTTCAACTTCTTTGTGCTAGAATCCAAAAACTTCACCTCTTTAGCAGCACAAACAAACTCCAATTCTGTTTTGTCTTTATGCCAACCAAGAGTTTTCTCAGAAAGTACATACAACTCATCCCAAGTCATTTCATAAACCGCTGAGTACACATTTTTCCCATGCGTTCTAAGACCACTAATCTTCTTTGCATCATCTGGAGTAATTGACATCTCGCCATAGGGGAGATGAAATGTGTAAGTCTCCGGACAGAATCTCTCACAAAAGGCTGAGTTTGTAAATGTATCAAATTCCTCTTGTGCATATAAAATAGCAGGCCATAAACCAGAGCCTTGTACTAAAGCCACCACCTCAGGAGCCTCTTTGAAAATATCCCAATGTGCAGCGCTTTGGTGTCTCAGTACGCGGACTGCATCCTGTGATCCTAGGTCTCGTAAATTCTCTTGGCCCATAAATCCTTGTAGCTAATCAACACTCTTCCACCATCTTCAGGGAGACCATGGGGCAAACCATCCCTGCGAGGACGTATAACATTATCCTGATGAGGAATGTGATTACCTGTCTCCCTTGATTTAACAACTTTCTCTTGTCCTTGTTCTTGTTCTAGTTCTTCTTCTTCTTGACCTTCTTCATCATTGTGATCCTCTTGTTCTACGGGCAAAGAGTAAGTCGTGACGATACCCCTTTTGCCTGCATGTAAGTTCTTTGTGCCACCACCCCGAGGTTTGGGAGTTTTTGAGTTAGAAGGAGTCACTTCCATTGTTCTCCTTTTAAGCTTGTCTTTGAATTTTCCTGGATGGGTGCTAAAACAAAAAACAAACCTTAATTAGTTTTACAAATTAAATAAATATGATTCTACTACACATTTTCATAACTCACCTATAACTGGACAAGTTTAGAGAAACCTATTGGCCATAAACAAGACAAGTTCCCAAGACATACGCATTTAATCAATAAGAGCCGAACAAAATGCACAAAATGATGTTAGCCTTGGTCAGACATAGGTTCGGCACATCGGAACTTTATCACAATGATCCGAACAATGTAACTTAAGTAAGTGGTACAAAGTTCGCTAATACGATATTCAAAATATTACTAATTTAGAGTCGAATCTATTTCTTCATTTGTGTAAAAAACACAAGTTCCTATTGCGACATTTCTCGCCTAACATCACCCGAGACTAACAATAACCTAGAAGAATCATCGATTACAGGCATAAATCAACGAAATACGCAAAAATAAACAATGGGTTTGTGGGAAATACCTTTCTATGTGCAATTTTAAAGAATCATCCTCTAGTTCTCCCTCTCCAACACCAATCGATCCGGTATCCACTTCATCTCCATCTCTTTCAAAATCCCTAGATGGAGATGCTACGGAAGCTAGAGAAGGATTCGGCACCCTATTTCAATGGCATCGCTTAACACGAGGTGCCATGAATGTGTTTAATCGAGAACTTAATAGAAGAAATATTCAGAAATTTTGGAGAAGAAGATGAGAAGAAGAGGGAGAGAGAAGGGTTTTAGGTAGGGCTGTCAACGAGTCCGGGTCCTCCCAGGTAGTACATGGCCCAGAACCGGACCCGGCATATCAGCATCGGTTCCGGGGCCGGTTCCATAATGTGTTGGCCCATAACCGGACCCGTTTAAAGTCCCGGGTACCCGTTGGGTATTAAAAAATCTTAAAATCTTAATTTTTTTCTTTTTTTAACTTGAATATAAATTATTTTTATATAAATTTATTATTATTTATTTATTAATGTACTAAATAAAGATTAAATGTAAGAAAAAAATCAAAAATCAAAAAAATTCAAAGCCGAAACTTGCAAATTCCCTATAATTTTGCTAAAAAGATGATTAAAAGGTTAAATAAACGGGTACCCATTATTCATGGGTATCTGATTTGGGTATACCGCTTGGACCCGTTAACATTCGGGTCCAATCGGTTAATTACCCGTCGGGTCCTAAGTTGCTAATGGGTCCAACTTTAGGACCCAGAACCGGACCCAATTAGGCAGGTCCGGTTTTGGGTAGCGGATAACGGGTACCCATTGACAGCCCTAGTTTTAGGTTTTTAAAACTTTAAATTTTTTTTGGTTAAGTAACGGTTTTAAGATTAAAATTTAGGATGGGTTAATTAGTGTGTAATGGTTAATTAGTGGGTGGTTGGTTAATTAGTGGGATGGGTTAAATTAGTGGGATTGTTTTAGGATTAGAATTTAATTAAGTGGAAGGGTAGTATTGTAATTTAAACTAGGCAGCGTATTATAGTAACTTAACAAGATTTAGGGCAGCCCTTATAATTTTGTGTGGGGTGCCTGTTAAGGGTGTATGCCCCAAAATTATTGAGTCTGCCCCAAATTAGGATTCTAAAATATTAGGGTACAAACAACTTCATCCTTCTGACTTAGATTGTCAAAATAAAAATGGGAAGTGGAAGATGGCTGAGATGGGTACAATTTCCATTTTGATTCAACTTTTTTGACAAAGTCCTTTAAATTCTTGTTACGTTCCCAATCCTCGATTTGCTTGTCATTCTCAAACTTAAATGAATCATCATCAGATATCCTCAGTCCCACAGGGGTCGACACCAAACGGAACTGGATATCCGTTGTCTGTTTCGTCCGCACCTTGATGGGGTGCTTCAAGTGGAAGTGCAAGAGAGGTGGCATCTTGATCTTCTCGTCTTCCGCTTGGAAGAAAGCTTCCTTTACATCTCTATACATAAAATGCATATGAGAATTGGATGTCGCGTATACAAATCCGTGTGCTTGGGCTTCAAGGGTGCCAACAATGGTTTTTCCACCTTGGTTGGGAAAGATTGCGACGCCAGTTAACTCTGCGGGATTCTTATTATCCATCTGCAGTTTGGGATCAAAACAATCTTTTGTGCCTGCAGACTTCTTCTAATTCTTCATCCTTTTTACAAATTTTCTCCTCCTCCCAGTCGTTCTGTCAGAACAAGTATCTGTTGTGTCAGACTGACGCAGCCCCTGCATCAATCTCCAAGAAGTTATTCTGTCTAATTCTACAGCAAGATTTGACTCCCAACTAAAAGAAGAAGTTCCACGAAAGTGCCACTATTTGACTATCAGAAAAAAAAACTATAGCAAATACGTATCTCGTAGTCTCGTACAATGTCAAGTTGAATGATTGATAACCCATACGAATCCATCACTTTGAAGCCAACAATAATTCCTTCATTCCTACTCAGTTAGGAGCGACGAGCGAGATTGAGGAATTTGTTTGCCAATAGTTGGCTAGCTAATACTCGGATATAGACCATATTAAAGACTTATAGTCAATTTTACCAGATATTACCAGATATACTTTTTTTTTTTTTGAAGCATATTACCAGATATACTGTTAGTAACTTAAGCTACAGATAAGTTAAAGCATAATTTAAACATTGCTGGTGTCATTAAACCAAAAAAGCTAACTATTAGGACTTGGGATTGAAATCGATTTTTGGGGGTTTATTACAACATTGAAAAAGCTAACTTGTTGGATTCCCCTTCGGTTTACTTGTTAACTCATTTTGGTAGATATTCGTTGAAACTCGCACAATTTGGCCGAGTTACACGCCATTATTCTTTCTCGTTGAGGAATAGCTTGGTAGAGAGGAGAGTAACGAGTACTCCTAAGGAACTTGGAGGGGGAATTTAACTACTTAGCTGGTCACTAGTTCCTCAGTTCGTAATTTTCTAACTACTCTTTGGATTATATATGAAGTTACTACTCATGTTTAAGCCAAGTACCATTTAGCTCTTTTATCTTTCATTATTAAGCGAACAATGAATAGTAGTATCAATTATATCAAGTACCCTTTTCTCTTTTGTGAGAGCAAATTAATGTGATAGAGGTATGTAGCTTTCGCTGATTTATTTGTTTCGATTTGATCTGTGTATTCAGCCCAAGCGTCAAGAGGAATCTATGGGTGGACTTAAAAAAGTACACATGCTTTGTACTTGGTCATGTTGAACTTCAAGCCACGAAACATTTTCCAGTTCAACTAAAGGCTCAAGATGTATAAATACCCTCATGATGGTTATTGATATGATGGATGTATGAAGAGAACTTATAGATTTCAAAACATAATCGAACACTGGGTTTATTTCCTACACTTAGCATATGCAGGTCAGTATTCTTCACAGATAATTTTATTGTTCTCATGAATGCTTCGTCTAAGATCAACCTTTCTCTATTTTCATCTATTTGATTCATTCTCCTCTCAATCCCACTCGTCATCTGATGAATGCCACTTTTTTGGTTTGAATTCTTCCAAGATGTAGTGAAGGTAGTAGCGTATAGTAGGAGGATCTTCAAGATCAAAAAACTTCCATCCACCCTGCTTTATGAACGTTTCCGGAGAATCTCCTATCCCTTTCATTATCGACTTCCAGTCTCGTTTTTCAGCGTTCACATAGTACTTCACATACCTTATGTTAAGGCCCGCTTTGAAGTCATCGAGCGAGTCTAAGGGAATTGAGTTAATTTGAAGCAGATCACTCTTGAAGTCCTTAAAAATGACTGTCATATCAATTTCCCCAGGTCTAAGCTTTGCCAGATGAACAATCTCAATGTCACGTATCTTGACCATGAAAGGTGCTGTATCTGCAAACACAACTAAAGAAAATAATGGCAGGCCAAAGACGACCATCTCCTTGGAGGGAAGAAGAACCCCATGAAATTCATCTGTCTTATCTAGGTTATCAAAATTAAAAGGGTCAAATTGAACTCCATTTATCTTGAACTCTCTCGACAAAGTCCTCTAAATCCATGTTACGTACCCCTAACCCTGGTTTCAATCTTTTTTGAATCATTATCGGCTCTGCTCTGTCCCACAGGGGTTGACACCAAACGAAACTGGATATCCTTTGTCTTTTCCTTCCCCACCTTGATGGGGTGCTTCAAGTGGAAGTGCAACAGAGATGGCATCTTGATCTTCTCATCTTCAACTCGGATGAAAGCTTCCTCTACATCCCTATACATAAAATGCATATGGGAATTGGAGGTCGCATATACGAATCCGTGTGCATGCGCTTCAAGGGTGCCAATAATGGTCTCTCCACCTTGGTTGGGAATGATTGTGACGACAGTTAACTCTGCCGGATTCTTATCCATCTGCAGTTTGGGATCAAAACAATCTTTTGTCCCTGCAGATTTCTTCTTCTTCTTCATCCTTTTTACAAATTTTCTCTTATGAATACTCGTTCTGTCAGAACAAGTATCTGTTGTGTCAGACTGACGCAGCCCCTCCATCAATCTCCTTGCAGTTATTCTGTCTAAGTCTACAGCAAGTTTTGCCTGATCAACTTTGCGCCTCTCTTCTCGTATATACTTGCGCACAAAATCCTCTACTTGATCCTTGGTACACTTGCAGTTGATATGCTGGTTGTAGGCTTCGTTTTTAGCAGTTTCTTCACAATACGGGGATTTAGATAATCGGATCATTGAAAATAATATGTAGAACTAAATCTTTGCCGGTCTGGTGAAACAGAAGATAAGGGAAAAGATCTATGAATATGAAATCAAACAAATGGAGGATCGATGGACATATAAAATCATTAATTAATTAAAACGGAAGATGTTAACAATAATCAGTTTACGGGAATCATATATATATATATACATACATACCTATATCGTTCGCCGATCAGAAGAAAGATCTGATTTTTTATTTTTATTTTACTCGCTATAAAGAGGGTTTCAACACATTTCAAAGCAAGAGTTTGGATTTATAGGATACCAGGTTAAGCAGGATGATTTTGGTAATTGTTTGTTTTTGTTTTATTATTTTTTTGCGCTGCGCAAGATGGAAAGTGCCGAATTTGGGAAAACATAAATAAAAAAAAAGATTGGCAAAATAATTCATGGACTATGAAGGATGAGACATGTATAGGAATTGGGATATCATAGGAATAGTGATACTATTTGGTTACGGTAGTGTGCACTTCCCCCACGTATTTCCCCCGGAAGAGAATAAATTAACTTGGATTAATTTGCTTGCCAAACAAGCTTTTCAATTTTTTTGGAGAGATCCTCTTGCAGCTCATACGATAATGTCGTGATAATACGAACAACGGGCAACAACATAGTCTAGATCACTCAGTGTGTAATGTTATCAACAGAATATCCATGAAAGAGTGCAGAACCGTCTGTGCAACTTCACAAGCCCTCAATCTATGTTCCAAAATACCTTTGCCTTGTCAACCGGATCAGCACGCAAGGTCCGACTCTATTTTTTCTTTCTTATCCGCTATATATTACAAGCCTCTGAACACTGTGTAATGCAAACACCTCCACTACGGGAAAATGATCGATTAACTATCCCGAAAAACAGTTGTCATACGATATACGACGACGTTTATCTATAGGTTGCACAAGGGGGGGGGGTTGTAGAAAGTCCTCAATTCTTTGCAACTCGTTAATGTTAGTCGTAAACACAGTTGTCGTTCCATTATATACCACGCTCGGCTCAGTTGTGAATGTCTTTCAAAAAAAAACTTATTTATGCCTAACACAACTCTTACTTGGGTTGTGAAAATAACTTATACACTACACTTGTTGGGGTTATGGAAAATTCTTTTGCAACTATGGTTAGGTTGTATGTGAATTAGATTGACAACTATGATTATAGTTATATATGAATTCGTTGACAACTTTGGGAAGAGTTGTTGTGAATTCGTTGACAACTATGCTTAGGAGTTGTAGTGATTTCCGATGACAACTTTGAATTCTGTTGTATGTGGAATTCCTTGTAACTGATTAGAGTTGTATGTGAATTCCCTTGAAAACTAGGATTATGAGTTGTGGTACATATTGATTTGAAAAAAAAAAAAAAAATTGAGAATTTAAATACAAAATTAAATGTTGTAAAAGAAAGTTAGATTTCTAATTATAATCACTACTACATAAGCAATTTTACAAAACTATTCAAAAAAAAAAAAACTTATAACACTTCTATTTTCGTAAAACCTTTCTAGCCCTTGCGCACACAAACTGCACCAACACAACACCATGTGGCCGGAACAAACTTTTTTCTCTGCATTTAATAGTGCTTCGCCGAGAGCTCTTGCAGTTTTCTTTACAGGCCGACAAAACGAGGGCCTGACTGGAAAACCAAGCACGCGAATCTGGGAAGACTAAGCCATCAACCAACGCCCTCTTGGAAACCTCGTCCGAAGGGCAGTAGCATCGATTGACACCAGTGTTGAACCTGAAACAAAAAAATAGTGATTGTATAAGCTCACAGATCATCCCTCAAGCAAAGACACGAGTAAGCACAGTAAAGCATTCTTTGCAAAATTCACAAAATTTGAAAGCTTCGCATACTATTAAAACATAACGGAAACCACCATTGTCTGACGAGAGGAACCAGGAGAAAATCGTTCAAATTTGAAAGACAATACAGTCAATTATTTTCTTTGGCCCAAAAACCATATGTGCAAGTAACAATAATATTGCTAAACAGGAATTAGCGCAATACTGGGAAGTTCAATTCAAAACATGCTCGTGGGAATTATTTCGGTGAAAGAGGCTCGAAAATTTTGTTATAACTAAAGATAATAAAGAGAAAGAAATTCCATGAAATCCTGACAAAGGATTTGAAGCATGCAATAGCAACACAGGAAAGCTAAAACATAAATCCTGGTAATAGGTATTCATGAAAATTGCATTTTTGCTAGTTTACAATCAAAAATATGTACAATATTCATTAGGCAACGAAATTGAACAAACTATGGATCGTTGGAAAGCTGAGAAGTCCCCCTTTCACATAAAAATTATAATAGGATACAATAAGGTTTATATCTTTGTTGAAAACACTCATCAAAACAGGACAACAATCACATTTTCCAGAAAATTGCAGTTTCGGTAGTTTACGATCAAAAATTCATACATAATTCATTAAATAATGGAATTCAGCAAATTCAGTCTCGTTGAAAATCTAAGAAAGTATTCTTTAACATAAAAATGATAAGCAAAAATATTGAGATACATATCAGGTGAAAAAGCTATAGGAAAAACGGCACAGCAGCACCATGTTTGCTAGTTTACAATCAAAAATATGTACAATATTCATTTAGGCAACAAAATTGAACAAACTATGGATCGTTGGAAAGGTGAAAGTCCCCCTTTCACATAAAAATTATAATTGGATACAATAAGGTTTATCTTTGGTGAAAACACTCATCAAAACAGGACAGCAGTCACATTTTCAGGAAAATTGCAGTTTAGGTGGTTTACAATCAAAAATTCATACAAAATTCATTAAATAATGGAATTCAGCAAATTCAGTCTCGTTGAAAATCTAAGAAGTATTCTTTAACATAAAAATGATAAGGATATTGAGATACATATCTGGTGAAAAAGCCTCGAAGAAAGCGAAGTGTTGCAGTGACACCGTGTTGGAAAAATGGCACAGTAACACCATGTTGAGAAAATCTCAATATTTCAGATTATTAAGTCTCAATATAAAATTCATGTAAAATTCATTTGGTGGTGGACTTAATAAATTTAATCAAGTTGAAACTAGAAACCTCTTTAACAGAAAATTTGGTAACAAAAGAACTCAAGTACATATTTGTTTTGCAAAGCCTCAAGAGAACATGGTAGCGACACTTTATAATTTAAGTTTTGACAATAGTTGGAGTTGAATCAACAAATATGAAAGACTTGTTAAATTTTTCAATAATCCATCATAAATACCACAGCAAGTAGAAAGTTGAAAATTGATGCTACCTTAATAGCGCTCTTCACTAATGTTTGTTCTTTGACAAGCTCATTGTCAAAGCGCTCTTCACCAATCAAAGTTCCCTCCACTTCAAATTACCTCCTCTAACACGTACTCTCACTCACTGTCTTGTTGTGTGACTTGAGCGATATTATGAGGTTCAACGACCAAAACTCGTATTACCTAGAAGAACTAACAAAATTGAACATCAAGCAAACTTCCAAACAATAGCATTTATGATAAAGAGTAAATAGATATTGTGAATGACAAGCTTTCTTATACAAATCCCTTATGAACATTTCAAAACATCGAGGTCTAGTATGCATGAATCCTCCATGGACATCCTTCGGTAGCACACTTGGCTGTGAAAAGCGTCTTATCAGACTTGACAGTCTGTATCTCAAAATGAAGAGCAATTGTTGCATCCCTTAAAGCTATTCTACAACCCTTAACATCTGGAAACTCTTGTCCAACAGCCAATTCATAGTTAGGATTCGGTATAAGCTCGCGCGACTGAACAATAGAACTAGTCACTAACAATTGATGCTTTAATTTAATCAGTTTCTGCAAAAAAAGCAAAAAAAAACAACAACAAAAAAATAATCAAACAAAATTAAAAAATAATAAATCAAAACGTCAAATTGATTGAAGAAATCTTACCAAGAATCAAAAGATGATCGAACCCATCTCTGTTTTCAGTTGAAGCTCAGAAACCCTCATTTCGATTTCCAAATTCATCCTTTACAAACCCTAAATTACCATTAATCTTCACCAATTCTTCCATACAGCCACATAATCAACTCCATATCTCAATCTAAGAATAACCCAAGCTTCAACACCATCTAACACAGCAGAAAAATCATCGGCTCAACCCATTTCTTTCTGTTCTTATTGATTTTAAATCGAAATCTCGATTCAACCTCTAGCTGATTATTAGCAGCATCATCTTCATCTTCTAGATCTCTGTCATCTTCGATTCAAACTCTAGCTGATTATTGAATAGATTTTCTTCTCTTCATAAATCGAAACCCTAATCGGTACTTACTCTGCCATCATTCATCACTCTGATGAAATAGTGTTTGTGGAGAATGGGAAAAATGAGTGAACTAATCTTTACCGATTACTCTCTAACTCAATCTCTTTCTTATTCTCTCACAAAAAATATTTCAACGGTGGTCATCCGTGGAGGAGGAAAAGATAGGTGTTCTTGGGAGAGGAAGAACGATAGAAACGGGTAGAATAGAAAATTAGAGTTCGAGTGGTTGAGAGAAAAAAAAAATTAAAAAACAATTTAATGAATCCGAAGGAAAGATCTGACGGACCACGTTTTGTTTGATCAAACATACGGATTAAGAAAAGATCTGACGGGTGATATTGTATTTGGGATGGTCATACGGATTGAGGTCTTTGTGCTTTCTCTTTGTGTTAATACGAACTCATGTTTTCGGTTTAATTATCAACCTTCGACATGAAAAAAATTCCAAAAAAATATTAATAAATTTAGGACATCGTTCTCGACATTTTGATATAAAAACATCTAAAAACTGTATAAGAATGAATCGGGAAAATGAAAAATGAATTCGATAATTGGTGTGTTTCTTTGTGCTTTCTCTTTAATACGAACTCATGCTTTCTTTGTGTTTCGAACTTCAAATGTGGTATACCAACATAAAAACAATGATCCAAGAAGCTCCGGGAGGGTTCTAACTTCAAACTTAGCATAATATATCATAGAAATCGATAAATATGAAGCTCAATGTTGATTCGAACTTCAAATGTGGCATCAAGACAAACAAACTATAAACCAAGAAGCTCCGAGAGGGTTCAGCCTTCAAACTTAGCAGGATACATCATCTAAATCGATAAATATGAAGCTCAGTGTTGATTCCAACTTCAAATGTGGTATAACGACAAATAAACTATGAACCAAGAAGCTCCGAGAGGGTTCAACCTTCAAACTTAGCAGGATACATCATCGAAATCGATAAATATGAAGCTCAGGATACCTTCAAACTTCGTAAGAACGATGAATCCATCCATTTATAGGTAAGATTCCTGCGGAATATTCCCCGAAACATTAAAGAAACCATATTCTGGCATATCGTTTGCATACCCCTGCTCGAGATCGAAACCTGGCCGGAGTGGACTATTATAAGTCGGAAACTTGGTAAGAACGATGAATCCATCCATTTACACGTAAGATTCCTTCGAATATTCCCTAAACATTAAACTAACCATATTCTGGCATATTGCATGCATACCCTGCATGCGAGATCGAAACCTGGTCGGGAGTGGACTATTCTAAGTCGGAAACCATATTATGGCATATCGTTTGCATACCCTGGCTCCGAGATCGAAACCTGGACGGGAGTGGACTATTATAAGTCGGAAACTTCGTAAGAACGATGAATCCATCCATTTACATGTAAGATTCCTTGAATATTCCCGAAACCTTAAAGAAATCATATTCGGCATATCGTTTGCATACCCAGCTCCGATATCGAAACCTGGCCGGAGTGGACTATTATAAGTCGGAAACTTGGTAAGAACGATGAATCCATCCATTTACACGTAAGATTCCTTCGAATATTCCCTGAAACATTAAACTAACCATATTCGGCATATTGCATGCATACCACGGTCGCGAGATCGAAACCTGGCCGGAGTGGACTACTATAAGTCGGAAACTTGGTAAGAACGATGAATCCATCCATTTACATGTAAGATTCCTTCGTAATATTCCCTAAACCTTAAAGAAACCATATTCGGCATATCGTTTGCATACCACAGCTCAGAGATCGAAACACGGACGGGAGGGTTCTGACTTCAAACTAAGCATGATACATCATCAAAATCGATAAATATGAAGCTCAGTGTTGATTCGAACTTCAAATGTGGTATAAAGACATACAAATTATGAACTTAGAAGCTTCGGGAGAGTTCTGACTTCAAACTTAGCATGATACATCATAAGAACGATGAATCCATCCATTTACAGATAATATTCCTTTGGAATATTCAACGAAACATTAAACCAACCCTATTCTCGCATTCCGTATGCATACCCTGTCTCCGTGATCGAAACCTGGACGTCAGTGGACTACTATAATTCGGAGACTTCGTAAGAACGAAATCTAGGAAATCGAAGTACAAAAAATCGGAAGATTTTGAGTCACTAATCACTTTCTGAGACACGAATCCGATTTTGTTATAAACTTATGATATTTCGTTGGATAATAACACGAACTCGTGTCGTCTTTGTGTCTAAAAGACGTTATTAGGTTGAAATTCACTTGTAAAACGAGATTTGTGAAGTCAAAACAATGGATGGTAACAAAACTAAAATGTAAAAGCAAAGGCTAATTTCTCTAAAAATATTTTCCAAGGGAGGCAAGAATAGAACAATACACAACAAAATTTGAGAAGGTAGATAATTACTGCAATCTGGTCATCAAATTTGAGAAGGTAGCTCATACTTTTTAACAAAACTGTTAAAAAAAGACTTGTCCCCTGCCCATTACTGAAAGTGAACTTATAGAAGTGTTTTCCTTGTTCAGACATCTGGAGACCGAAATATTGATAACAGAACAACTTGGGATAAGTCTCTTATATTGGGGATTCAAAAATTAAAAACTACTGGGGTTAAGGAATGCTTAATGAATCGTAATCAGCAACAACATACAGTTAATAAAAATTTGATGTTTAGATTTGTTGCTGCCTGACTCATGCAGGAACAAGAGTAAGAGGTAACTAAGAAAATAACAAGCAATTTGCCTCCTAGACGCACCAACAAGCAAGTCCATC